>JAYGXS010000001.1:67831391-67897075 GCA_036362985.1 Ligula intestinalis | reverse complement strand
ATGTTTTCTGTCCCTCCTCTGGCAATCGATACATGGGGCGAGAAATTTGCTATGAAACGCCTTTAGCCGCCCGACTAACCAGTGCACTTTGGTTGCGGCAGGAGCGTTAGTCATGAGCGGATGGCTTCAATCTTTTCCGCGTTTATTTTAATGCCGGATGCACTTATCACACGTCCTGGATAGTTAACCTTTTCGCGCGGGAAAAAGCATTTTTGGAGATGGAGGATGAAGCCGGCCTCTCGTAGTGTTGTCAAGACTGCACACAGGTTATCGTTTTTTTCATTTATAGTTTTCTTAGACTGTTTTTGCTTGTGGGGGACAAATTGCTATTTAATTTCAGACGCTTTTCCAGCCATTGCATGCGAAATAGTAATCTTCGCTAACTTTCATCGCGTTTCGCAGACCATAAAGTAGTTAACATTTTTTAAATTAAATTTTCCTTCTAACTGATTTAATTCAACAAATTCCTACCGTCCCTGTTAACGGCCCTTTTTCATTAATGCCTCCCCAAATCTTGTCAGTCTTCCCTTTCTTTTAATCGCGTTGGTATACTGACCGAATTTTATCGCCATCGCTCGTTTTACTGGCTTTTTGTGTAATGTCTCATCATGGATAATATAATGAGCATATAAGACTTCCACCGCCGCTTGTCTACGCTTTCCATTTGTGTTAACTTCTGTTTTTTGTCCGTCACTCTTTAGATAATTCAGTCGAAAAGGCGATTCCAAAAAGCACCAACTAACTTTGCCCTGCGCAAAGCGGAACTATTAAAGCAACGTGAGCTCGCCGATGAAGAAGGCGACACAGAAACCGTACGCCGTGTCAACCTCGAACTGGATGAGCTGGAAACCCAGGCAGAAAAGATTGAACGGAAAAGAACTATCGGTTTCAAATCAATCACTTCGATTAATCAACGTAATCGTGAGTTAAGTGTAAAGCAGGCGGAAGAGGCTATCATAAAGGAATCTCAAGAGGCGGCTCTCTCTCGTGAGGATGATCCATTCACTCGCATCCAATCAACACCGGTGATTGTGACCAAGAGTTACCTGGAAAAACTCCGCCACAAAAGAGTGAGTTTTAGGAGCTTCAAAATTAATTTTCCTTGTGCCAATTTGCCCGCAGCGAACCACTTAATTTGGTTATTTGCGTCACTGAATGATGGTCGTCCGTCCGAGTTCAGTCACTGTGCGCATAGTACACAGAATGTTACCGGTTGAGCACATAGTTACTGGCTGGTGTTTACTGCCTAATCAAATTTCCTCTTTAGAACGCGAAAGGCGATGCAGACGGAGAAAAAAAGGAAGACTCTGAGGAACAGAAGAGTGCGGAAAAATCGGAGGTGCCAAACTCGGACCTAAATCAAAATTCGCCCTGTGCATGGAACGTGGGCGCACCGCCTGAGGAGTCTCTGCACGCCATCCACGACTTTGAAATAGATATCGACGTGAACATCAAGCTTGACCACGAGGACGTACACGTGACGGATAATCTCTCTGGAAGCGGTGGTTGCGTACAAAAACCCAATATGACCATGCAGCGTTCGGCGTCAGCTGCGGCCAACCTGAATGGCGGTAGCGAAACAAATCGGCGCTTCTTAAATCTGCAGGAATATAAGAAACGTCGCGGCCTAATATAGGATCCGGTCCAGCTGGCGCGATCTCCCTTAATTTCATAGCTTACTTGCAGAATTCTTGGTCCTATATTCCTCCTCTCCCTTCATGCGCAAGTCTATTTTCATATGCAGCTTCTCGGTGCCCTCCTCCTGGCATGCAGTTGCACGTTGCCCCGCTTCTATGACAGTCCTATTGTGCCAGACGAGACCAGTTTGTACATACATGTCAACATTAATCTGTACATTTTAAAGCTTCAATCTTCTTCCTCTCTACAGCCAGTGGCTACATTCTCTGCATTAGCCACCTTCCTGAAAATTCTTATACATTGTTCTGTGCAAGCTGCAGCCAATTGTGTCTCGGTCTTACATTTCAGAGTCAGTAGTTCTTTCGTCATAACGGAGAAGAACCACTGCCATCTTAATATGTGGCGGTAAATTGTGCGCGAGCTGGTTTGTAGCGAAGGGGGAGGGAATCGGCCTCTCTTGGCCTACCCATCATATTTCGTGGTAAACTGTAGAAAAATGGCCGGGTGTGGGCTTGGTCGCGGTCCCTTTATCTATGTGGGACGCGCATGTACCAAACCTTAGATAGAAGAGGCTGTCTGCAACATTAAAAAGCCTATTGAAGCGTAATCTCATCCCGATGAAAGACTGAACCTTCCAAAACACTACTTGTGACGCATTGCCAGTCGAAGCGTTCATAAAGCTTATTCTATAGAAATTAACGTTTGAACGAGATGAAACACCTGCCTTGGTTTTATTACCACGCTTTATCACGGCAACATGCTTGAAGCCAACGTCTAGCGTATGGCGCATGCATGTTTGGCCCTGTTCAAGGCATCAGTGCGGCTGAGAACTTGCGAGCCAACAATGTGAAATAGTTCCTAGAGTCGGGTTGCAAATGGGCAAGGTGTAGACTGGTGGGATATCATATGAAGTCACCTAGGGAGTATTCGGTGATCAATCTTCCACAAAACCCAACAAACGAGGGAAGATTACGTATCTCGGGGTTCAGTAGTCTATGCATGTGGGCATTACGCGTTCGTCTGTGCCAAAACAGAAACTAGCAAGTTTTTAGCCGTCGACGCTATTCAACGGACCTGTGTACCGTTGGACGACGGGAGCTCAAATTGGGGCGCGAGACCAGTGAGACGGTTGTATATCTGATATTGGCTTATGCTTAAGCTATCGGGATAAATGTATGTCAATTAGACGTCGTTAACCTTTTCCCGTAATTCAACTCGAGAGCCTTCGTGACCTTTCAGCTCAGCTTTTTGATAGTTTCCTGAAACAAGTCCACCACAGAGTTCACGAAAAATCGCTTTTTACGCACATTTTCTATCACTGCTGCTAGGCCGTATGATCACAAGACGTTTAGGTTCTACGTCTGACGACATAATACGGTTTAGATTACTTTAGGGCTAGCGATCGACACTCCTGGATCACGCAATCATTACTTCCATGCGAACTGGTTAATACAAATGACGGCTGGAGGGGTTACCGAGCCCAATAATTTACAAATGGATATAAAGTCAGACTAAAGGGGATCGTGTGGACGAGAGACGAATATTTCGTGTGCCGGTTTGTTAACTTGCTCATTCATAATGAACAAAATAAACTTCGGTCAGTTTTAGAAACTGATACGGCAGCTATCAAAGAAGGTAAATAAAAATATTCGTAAAAAGCACTTCAAATTATTCAATATTTATGTACATGGAATAAAAACCAGTCACACATATCGGAAGATGACGTCCTTCGGATCAAGTACCATTCTTGGTTCAATTTTCACAGGACTGCGAAGGAGCATGGAAAGCATTTGTTCTCCGTAGCCAATAAGGAAGTAGATTTCTGTCGCACTGAGTCTGTTTGACAATAGGAAGCTTATGTGTACCATATTGGCTTGCCGTTTAATTATTACCTAGAGGACAAAGCGGAGTTGAGCTTTAGTGAACAAGATCATTAAGAAAAAAAGGCTATGAACCTGGCTCCGCTAACCGGTGGCATAACTGTGGTTCGCTATATCTGATTGGTAAACATACTCAAGAGAAGCGGCAAAAAAATGTGACTGGAAGTTCTGACCCTGAGGGAGACTTGCGTTACGTAGCATGTCGAGATTACTATAAGTTAAGGTGGAGGCGACGGTTTTGAAAAAAAGTAACAATTCGAAAATGTATAGGTAGCCCGAACCTTGTTCGGCTACACGAAGCATATTCTTACCTCTGTTCAAAATATACTTCACTGTCGGATAATCATGCCTGGAATTGTTCTCATAACGGTTACATTCAGAAGGAGCTGATTCATAATTTCGGTCAATTATTAACCGACCAGATAGTGCTATAGAAATCTTGGCCTGTGTACTTGATATGGCTATGATTATGTCTGATCTAGTCGGCCTTAGTGATGCCACAGACGGTACCTCTCCATGTGCGGCAGCGGACTTGGAAAACTCCACCTATTCTTTTCTCTAGTAACGGAGACCGAAAACCGAAGGTCCAAGAACTACTTCGATGTCTTGACGAACGGCGTAGAGTCAAGTCTTTAGTTGCCCAATACATTGACGCCTACGCGTGGGCATTGGCGCTGGATCGAGGAAAGCATCGTAAAGCTCGTCAGGCGGACGATGGAGGACGTGCACAAACCACCTCAATCGCCTTTTTGTATCGCTTGAGATATCCTCGCGGTGTTGTGGCAGCGGGTGCGGACTGTCGCATTTGAAATGAAGTCGGTATACTTCACTCGAAGGATGGTCCTCAGGCAGCGGTCGTCAAATATCTCTAGCCTTCGTTCGTCTTCAACGCGCAAAACCCAGCGTTATCAGTAATTTTGATGCAGTTATTTGTGTAAAGACAAACGGGCTGGTGTCGACTGAAATGAACAAAGTCAGCTTTCCATTGTGCTCAGCTGATTTTACTCCAAAAAAGAATCTACCGCCTCAGAGCGGAATATGGGCCACGTTGCAGGTATAATCCTTAAACACAAGCCTTTTTGAGTAGATAAAAGAAAAAAAGCTGACGAATACCACAAATCCATTTCGCTCGGTGTACTAACACCACCATAACAGAGCAGGTACACGGAAATGCACACCAGGGTTAAATTTGCCCCGTGGGGTGAAATTTAGAATATGAGGTTGTCCTTCTTCAGGTCGACAACAAAATCGACACGAAAAAATACATACAGAAAAACCTCGTACCGTAATGCTAGCCCAAACAAAAATAGATCTAAGTGAGACTATACACTGATATAAATCATACTTGCTTCGTCGAACATGAACGTTGTTTCAGGTTTAGGATCTAAGACATCAAGAATCAGTGCAGTCCATGGTCTGCAATTGCGTTTCAGTTAGCCTTTTACTCCGGAATACCGTTAGTCCGAGCATTCTCTTGAGAGATGAATAAGTCACATCCATCCTCTTTTAAGATGGTCGACGCGGCGTTTGGAGAAATGAGATTCACGTTTGATTAAAGGGTAGTGACCAATATTTGAGACCAAAACTCCCTATCAAATAGGGTACAAGAGATGTCCAGAGGCGTGATCAAAGAGAAGAAATCGGACTATTTCTCGAAGAAGTCAGTTATCGAAAATTCGACCAGTGGCGACTAACGAAATAACGGCTTCCATGGTAGCTTAACACTGGTCAAAACACTACAGTAAAGGCCTGTTGCGAGAACACAGGCCAATAGAAAAGTTGACAGAAATGCTACGACTCGAACAGTGCTACCTGTCTCCTTCAGATATTGGGTTGCACAGAGGAGCCGAGGCAGAAAAAGCTTTCACTAGTCTAGGCCTTTTGTCACCCAGGGGAAAGCACTTTGAGTTGCAGGACTATTAAGTTGCACCTTTGCTCTTCCTCAAATGGGCGGTGCAATTACAGTTACTGCAGGTTTTCCAGGAAAACTGCGGCAGAAGCCACGTCGATCAGATCCAGAGATGACTGTTTGAGCTATTTTTGAAATAACTGATGTCAGCACAACCACCGATAATTCAACGTCGATTTCGACGATTAACCATATGCTCTACTGAATTATGGTGCAGGAACGATAACTAACGCGTGGATTAGTTGTCATTAATAAGAAACTTGTGTTACATCTATCGCACGCTGTCTTCCCTCACCTTCTCGTGTCCGATATGAAGTCAGAATCAGAAAGACCGGAGATGAGATCGGGCGCGAGTGGCCGGATCCGCTTAACTTACTCAGTCACCATCCAATAACTGAGAGGATGGGTGAGACGTTTTTATTGTGATGACCTTACTGAACGCTGAATTGTCCCTTAGCGAGCACAAAGAATACCATGAACAGTATCGCGCCGCCGACAGATGTTCGTTCTAATTCCGATATCATGGTCTATGGATATCGGCTTCAGTGAGTTCTTACTAAGAAGTAATCTGTACTCTTCATCTCCATTAACCCAAGAGGACTGTGTTAACCGTGAATTATGTGGCATCTTCTGATTATCGGTCCTTCGATTTGAGGCTCTTCCAGCACACGCGTTTCGGCGTAAACTTGGTGATGGTATTTCTGAAAAGGGTCTATTCTGCACCCAAACCGAACGGTTTAACATCATGGTCTCTGAGCCAAGCAACATTCTGTTGAAGGCGGCTGAGTGTTTAATCAGATCGAACTCTGTGAACAGCCAAGTTCTGTCGGGCTGGGTTTCATGAAAGCTTTGAGACCTGATTGTAGTTTCGCAAAATACTGGTGTGATGTCTGAGTCATGCCCATTATTCGGTTGGATCCAGCGCATTGTGCAACAGTCCAAGACTGTACATGAAAAATAGAAATTCTTGAAGGCATTCCAAATCCCATCTGCTTCACTGTCGTCTGCATCCAGCGTAAGCTAATAGGAATAAAATATCGATTTTTGACTGTCACGGGCGACAAGCTCACCACTGTTGGTAAGTGTATGTGAATATACTGCCAGTGATGTGGGCGTCCAGTCTCTAACGTATCCGCTTTCAATGCCCACGGCCTTCTAGTGAAAAGGGACTTAGTGCAACTGGAGACGGATACGTGACTGGCCACCCACACAGGCAAAACACGACTCGGTCCGTAGCCCCACGCCTACCAGGCTCCACAAAAAGGATCATCTAATTTGCATAATTGAATGCCCCAAAGACAGTATTTCAATTGTAGCCTAACCCCAGCCATGAATAGGGTCCGGTTATCTCGCTGGTGGCCAGCCATTTAAATCACGACCGTAAGTGTGTCCATGAGTTTCGGCGCGCAATTGCGTTAAGTCATGATTTATAATGGGAAGATAATTACTGCGTTGACCTCATACGCATACACACAGCGACTTTATTCAAGTTACATGTTTCGACTGTCATATTGAGGGGACAGTGCGGTGATACAGCTCTAAAAGGGGAATAAGTTAGCCCGTCAGCAAGCGATTTACAGTCACGATTTTTAACACACCGGGGAGGATAAGAGGGACTGACGTCCATTGTAACGCGGCATGAGTTAGGCAATAAAAAGCCCAAGAACAGCAGCGTCACTGTTTTACCCCATCCATACACAAGTAACCTAACTGAGCCCATTGCGTGCCACGCGTACAAAACACAAGCATGATATTTCGCTGGCCATAAGCGAGGTAAGTTAATTTATCTAGAATAAACGAAGCCAAGCATTTGGATGAATAAAAATTGGCGTACTTTGAGGTGGGAACCATAAAGGATACTTGCATAAAATTCTATAGTCAAGCACCCGTTGACTTACTTCGCTCAATACATGAGTCGGGAAAGTCCCCAGGATAAACAACCGGATAAGGGCATCGTGCCAAGTAACAACGCCCGTATACTCAGTCTCATCATGGAGATTAACTGAGTTCCAGGAGTTCCACGACTTAAGTACACCGATCTGGTGTGGCTTTTTCGCTTGCTCATATGTCAGTGGTTGTGACATATTTCTAGTACGGCGCACAACACCTGACTTACTGTTCTTTAAAAGAGAACTCGAAGTGTGCAGATATCGTTCTTTTTTTGGAGATTGAAAGACAGGGTAACGTAGGAGACAGGAAAGCCTCTCAAACCTTGCCAATGCATTCATTTATCACGTTCGCTTGAATTTCAATGCAGTAAAACTAACCTATTTCCAAGAGATATTTTCACGCTCTTACTAATCATCCGGAAACGACAACCGCCGAGTCTTTAAAAAATCTGAAGAGAATAGTACGTGAAATCATCAGTGACGAATATTCAAAGAATTCTGTGGCCATCAGAAGAAATGCAAGTAGGTCTATGTATAGTTTTCATTGTACAACAGAACTTTGCTGTATGTAAAATTAAATACACAAAAACTTGCGTTTAAGTGTATTTTGAGTTCCCCAGCGCTTGATACGATGGTTTATTAGTCATATGGCTGGGCCTGAACCCGCGTTGATGGAGTAAATTATCTAATAAAGGTCGCTATCTCGGAACACCTTTAGAGTCGGATACTCATTCATAAAACAAACACCCTTATCTGAGCTTTGTCCAGGACATTCTGAAAATATCCTGCGGCATCTTACTTGTCGCGGTGTCTAGGGGCAAAAAGGACTTTGCTTTTAGATATTCGGTACAGAAATGCATATGGGCAGATTTCAAATTCTTTTTCTCTGTTTTTCCTCGTAGGTTAAACGAAATGCCCCTAAATAAGTCACCGTATTTCATTAATTCTCAAAGTTGAGCAATCGCTTATACTTCAGGCTAAATGGTTGACAATATTCATATAAACTGTATGTTTGCTGCCATAGAATTTGATTCAAACTGATTTTTTCCACTAAGTTTGTATAGAATGGGCCTTCCTGGCGCTGACAAATATGAATTCTTAAGAAAAGGCAGTGCAATCTGAGTACCTATTATAAGGCATCCTTAATTCCTGGGACTCATTGTACGAATGCGCACACCTCCCACATAATGTTTAAGACCGTATACAGATAGATTTATTATTGTCATCTATGGTTTTTTTCGATACATTTCAGCTTTGCTTTAACGACTAGCTTGCACTTATGTAGTAGTTACATTTGCGCCGCTGCGGCTTTTCATATGCATTTTAGTTGTGACCTTGAAATTCAGTATTTTGATTATTTGGCTTGTCGAAGCGGTCGTTTCGATTAAGCAAAGTTTTCCCAACCCAGAAGTCAAAGAGAACATAGTAGGTTGGTACAGTTTTAGTGCAAAAAAGGACCTGACAAAGAACTCTGACAAGCGGTAGCTTCCAGCCATGTCTTCAAATTAGTTGTGTAATTCAATGTTCGCTATTGGGATTTCAGGACTCCGGGGCGTGTCCTCCGTCGCCTACGGCTTACGTGCGCATCAAGCAGCAGACTGACCGGGAGCGTGAAGCGACCATGTAAACTCTGGCCACCAGGACCGATTGACCAATATCATGTATGGGAGATTATCAAGCACGAGTATTCAGGGTTTGGCAAGTGAACACAAAATGATTTACCGCAATGAGGCTGAGCGCGGAGTGCCACAGGCCTGCGGACTATTTAGGATGCTTTCGTTTTTCTGCCAACTAATTTCATTGCATTGTGCTTTTACCACTGCTTGCCGCTACAATTTTTAAACCACATGGGAGTTGCATATATTAATATATGTTTAGAATGCCAGTTTACAGGAAATTTTAAAGAGTTGGTAAAGCATCTCTTGGGCGCCTTTTAAAACCTCGATGACAGGAAAAAACCTAAAGCAAACTCCCTCTTTTGCAGCCAGTATTGGTTTTATTTTTATTTTGTGTTTTGTCAATACTGGGCGAGTTAAAGATTTCGTTTCCAGTCAAAAAACCTGCCTTCCAAGGTATCATACAAACGGAATATATGTACAGTTGCAAACTGAGTTGACACATCAGCAGGAGAGATGTTGCATATCGTTTAGGGACATAAGATCGGGACGGGGAGGGTTGGCACAAGAACACATTGTTCTCAATCTTCCTTCAATGTTTGTCGGCAAAAGTTGCGCGATGTCGGCTGAAGGGTTAGCAGATTGCGGGCTGCAGCTTCAGCAGCATTATCGTCAGCATGAAGCCTGGCAGGTTTAAAAGTCCACGAACAGCACCCAAAATTCTGACAGTTGTCCTGAATGTAGATGGGTATTGATAGTTTTCTTAAACATAGGGTAGCTTTGCTGGGTTTATATACTTCTGGGCAGCTTATTCCAGATTGACATGGTGTTTACTGAAAAGAATTGCCGGTACTTAACTGTGCGTGACATAGGAATAAATAAAAAACACATATCGATGACTGGTGCACCGAGAGTGCTCGATCTGCCTTACTGTACTGAGAGGATTAAAGGTTTGACCATTGAACAGTTTAAACAGTAAAAATAGACCCTTCGGTAATATACCAAGCCGCAGGGGATCCAGCTGTATAAGTTCGCACCTTGGTTGTTAGGCTAAGTTACGGTGTTCTGTAGTGAAAACTCTTCTAGTGAAGAAGAGCTGCACCGATTTTAGTTTCTACCGTTCACTTATGCGCAGAAGACTGAATAGGGGCGAGCAGTATTCAAGACTAGGTCTCACGCACATATTATAAAGGCTAGTTCTTACCTTTACGGTCTTTAAAGTTCTAAGGATAAATCCGGTGTTTCGTCGTGCTTTCGAGACTATCAGGGCACAGTGCTCTGACAAAATGAGACTATTAGTGTAGGATATGCCCAAATCCTTGATAACTCCTGGGACATTTAGTTCGTGGCCGTCTATGACTAATTCCGGTTGATGATCGTCACCGACAACCAAAACGGAGCATTTGTGCCGTGAAAGGGTGAGGCGCCATGTGCAACACCACTGGGCGAAGGCCTGAAGATCCTTTTTTATCAGCTCGATCACGATTTTGCGTTCTGCCAGTTTATACTGCCAGCACTGTGAACAATTTGGCTTGCTTTAGACCGTTTATATCTTTTTCCGTGAAAATTTACTTGAAATTCTGTCATGATATCATAAGTGCTCCCCCCGACTGCACATTAACTGTAAGAACAACCTTGTTTGTGTTACAGTAATAGGGTCCCTAAGGACATTTCTTGCCTGTAATCCTTAAATAAAAATATACGCATGCATATATCGATAAGCGTCATTTCAATCATCAGCGTACATGGAGGGTCTACAATACTGGAAAAAATCTGGAACGTCGTTGACAAAAAGGCAAAATAGGAGCGGCCCACGTTCACTACCCTGTATCACTCCACTACTCACATGCGTGGGGTTGGCTATAACATTGGAAGTTTTTACTCGTTGTGTGCAAGCATCCAAATAGGAAGATATTAAGTTCAGAGGCTTGCTACCTATATCGAAAGAGGCCAGTTTCAGAAGGAGGATGTTACGATCGACCCGATCAAAGGCCTTAGTAAAATAGACGGTGTAAAGGACAAAACCGCTGTCTCTGGATTTTAGCACCTAATCAAAGAAAGAGAGCTGACAGCTGTCACACGAACTTCTCTTTAGATATCTATACTGAGCTGCATTGAGCATTGGCTTATATCCTTATTTAAACATCAAAGTCGACAAGACATCAACATGGCTTTGTGTCGGATCATTCTTTTTAACCATGCCACATATAATTTATGAATAAGATAACTTTTCTTGGGATAGGTGACCTATCTGTAGTCGTTATCCATTTTGCATCCCAGTCAAGTCTTCGATAAAGTGCCCCACAATCGACTTTCTGATAAACTATTTTTTTAAGGACTTCGTTGTTTTCTAGTTCACTTTATTAGGTTTTACCTATGTAATCGAATGTAAAATCAATTAGTTGGATCTGAAATTAAAACTTTGTCCTCTGCTGTAAATGGTACCCTATTGGGTTCCATGCATGCCTCAGACGTCAGGACAATAAAACTCTTGTTCCAGTGATCACTTCTTCTTCTTCTTCAGAACTGCTTCCTGGATCTCGGATATTCTTCTCTATTGGAAAACCCATAATGATTTGTTTACGGTACCGCAAATCTCCTATATTTAGCTTTTCCTCAAACCTCCCCAGTTTCAGTAAAATTATATATATAGGATCGCTAAGTCAACCACTGCATTTCAGAAAGATAGACCAACCATGGGCATCAATTATCATTAGATATCTGCTTATTTGTCATTTCAACAAATATGTGGCGTCTGGATATATCACAGCACTTATGATAATGAATTCGAAGATACGCAACTGACAGATGAATCTGGTTCACCTCAGTACTTACCTTTAGGCGGCAACGATTCCTTCATGAGTCGTTTACGTATACACTTTTACGGATGTGAGATCAGAGTTACCCTACATAGGGAATGAGCCATGAGTATAACGTCGTCATCCACCAAGCCGGACGCCATCTGATGCTAAGGAGCAAGCTGTGCTAAAGCCGAGAGAATGCAGTAGTCCCCGATGAAAAGTGGCAAAAGATAAATAAATTTAAGTTGACGCCACCATCCCTGGGCCTTAGGAAATTAACAAAGAAGGACCTTAGCCTTTGTGGCCTCAGGATGTGCATGAAGTCCTCGAGTGCGTAACTGGCATTAAATACATTAGCTGATTCCAAATAGGTGAATATAAAGCCGTTTAAACAAAGCCGTTTGGCGTTCCTGAACGACCCTTTTGATCCTAATCTAACACGTAACAGCGAATCATCTTTGTTTATTTAAATCAAATTTTTCAAGGCTGGACTGATTTTAAAACCCACGAGAACCTAGATATTTTGTAAGGAACCAACCGCCTTTTGTTTTAATGCACATTTTGTAAATTTTGAATTGTTTTAGTGGCGGTCGTGGGAACGTTGCGTGAGACAGCACTGGACGACAACCAGACCAGAGCCCCTAAGGACGTGTCTGAAGAACACCAGCTCTTTCCACCTTCCGAAGAGCATTAACGATTAATATTCTTGTTATAGTCCAATAAACGTTCATAGAGTACGAATTCCTTCATGTTGTGTGTGTGACTGCTTGTGAACATTCTTACGTGTAATCATGATTCACCAGACTTTCGATTCTGAAGGATTCCAGGCATCTGACCCTACAGCAGGAATAGCGCTACTACAAGGATCAACGACTGGAACACCAGAGAAGGTAGAGGACGGAGCAGTCACAGTGAATAAAGAGGAACCAGGTGCGTCCGCTACAATTTAATGCGAATGTCCAAAATGGATGATCCCACATCCAGCGAAGTTACGTCTTCATCTTCCTCCCAATTTTATTTGAAATCGTCTGAGCTTTCTGAAATTTGTAAATTAATAGGTCATAGTAATGAAAACCTTCATACTCCATTCGACTCAGTTCAGGGTAATTTCGTATATATGTGTATGATCAATAAGGTAACCAAGAGAAACAAAGATTACAAAGTAATCGTGCAACAGGAAGATCTCCTTTATCAAAGGTTTGCGTTTCTTTCCAATATTTTTTAAATGAACTCAAGCTTCTAGGAAATTCGGAAAGTGACATTTCACGAAGAGTATGTACTCCAAGAAGGTATGGAGTGGTGTATTTACAATCAAACATCACT
This sequence comes from Ligula intestinalis, assembly GCA_036362985.1. NCBI lineage: Eukaryota > Metazoa > Platyhelminthes > Cestoda > Diphyllobothriidea > Diphyllobothriidae > Ligula > Ligula intestinalis. The sequence continues at coordinate 67,884,019 of JAYGXS010000001.1, read as the reverse complement.
TATGCACTGCTTAATAGAATTAAACATCCAGAAAAAATCTGCCAATACAAAGTGATATTCACTACAGCATAAATTAAAGGTTCTGGAACGAACTCTTTAGTAAGCCATTTTAATCAATTTTATGAAAAATCGTAAAAAAAGGTTTTATTCCGTGAATTTGATAATCGTCTTAGTGATTATCTGTGCTGTGTAAAAAAATGAAAAGCGAATTTTTCTGATCACACAAATTAAATAGGCATTTCAAATTTATATGCTGAGTGATTTGACCCTGATAGCGAAATTCGGCGCATAATCATAGCACAGTGTGCCTAAAAATTTAATCGGCACACGTCGAAGGTTTTGCTCAGGAATCCTGAGATTTATTGTTTCGCTGCCGACTTTGTCTCCACGGCGCAGCCATCTCGGTGGTGGAGATAATAATATAGGCCGAAATGTGGCCTGTACGTTCCTGGGAAACCACCTGATGATGTCAATGCAAAGGTTTGGCTGATTTGTCGGACTTGAATGGGATAAATAGCACGTAGACGGGTGTATTTTAGAGAGGTGCATGAGTAAAGTTAGCTTTTCTCTGCCGTTTGGCACAGTGCGCATCTATTTTGATATCAAGGGAAAATTTATTCCCCTGATATAAATTAGACCAACATAGCCGAGTTCAATACTTGAGCTTAGTTGCGACGAAACTCTTATCGTGCATTACTTCAAAGTTACTGTTTTACAATATTTGTCAGTTTCTCTCTGCCCTTGGCGTATGTTACGATAGTTATCATAAGAGTTGCGGTAGAATATAAATGCACATAATTTTTTGTGACACTACTCACATATTACAGTCGCGTAGAAACGACTACGTTACCCTTTGCAACCTAAACACTATTGTACCTGAAAATATCTCATATAAACGACTTCATTTTGCCCATGGGGACGTGCAAATACTCATTTAGGCAACGGCAGTGTTCACGCCAAGTGGACTTTGCCAGTTTACCAACCTTCATAGTATCGCTGGTGCCGACTGTGCCCATAATGACTGAATATTAATATATGGCGACTATGAAGTGTGAATTCGCATAATGTGCTTTGTTCTACAATCGTAATAACCAACCGTTAAAGTCACTTCACATAACGCGGCCAAGTAAATCGGAGTCACGCGCATAGTTTCCAATCCCATTACCGACTCAGCAATTGAAAAAGTTAGCCACTTTTACGAATGCCAGCAAAAATCAGACCCATTTTAAGTGTCTGCACGTCCACATATCTCATTAGCTTACGTTATTATACATACAAGTAAACCAATAACTACTCAACGTTTCTGCTTCATCAACTTCTGCTTATACGCAAATAAACCACGTTATACTACATTAAGTTCTACACGTGTATTGTTAATGTCATCACAAAATGTAAACCCTGTCCGAACGCATATGGCTGCCTGTCAGACATGCACAAATCCAGCTTGACAAGCATGGCGGGTAATTCTTAATATTTTGATGGAAAGCAGTCCTGTTTGGCTTATCTTTGTATGAAGCAAAATGTATTTTGAAGGTTAATGCGTCTAGTTTACATCATGTACATGACCAAAAACTGCCACAAATACGTGACAATTATTGCGAATATTTGCATGTGGCTATTGGACTGTTAACCTTTTTTTTCACCCCATACGTTTAGTAGATTTTAAACGCAATTAAAAACCTACAAATCACTACATAGAAAAAAGGAGAAACGAAGGAAAACCCATGGATTACAGATCTAAGCACGTACACGACATGCGTAAAATTGGTTTAATTTAACTGAACGGTACATTTTGCTGAAAACTTTCCCAGTCAGCCATTTATTGGATTCAAGTGTTTCAGCCGACAAAAGTCAGTGTTTCTAACGTCGTTTACGTGTCATCAATAATTCTTTCTCTCAATTCTTTCCATATTCTTTTCATATCAAACTTTATGAGTTTTGTATGTTTAACGGTAAAGACTACTCACATCTGTCTCTAAGTTAACAACACTGCCATTCAAAGAATGCGAAATTCGTAATTCTTGGACTATTTGCCATTCGATATAAAAATGCTATGAGGCTTTAAATCCTTATACTCATGATTATAATAATCTTCATAATAACTGCAACTATAGACAGCATCATCGGTATTATGTATTCGAGAGGCAGATTTCACGACTGATCGTTCGGGCTATTTCTTGGTCCTTCGTTTCACTAAATATAAAGCAACGAAATTTGGTCGCAAGTATGCAATGCTAATCTGATAATTAAATGTATTTTAACTTGAGTATCCAAATCCCAATTTTATGAAGGGAAACTATGGAAATGCCATCACACGCCTTCGGCACTGTGATCATTACAAAATCCGCCTGTATAAAGTTCCAGATCAGGTGACTCTTTGGTTTGTGTGCGTACCCAGTAGACCAGTTGATTAAAATATTGATCTCAAATATTATTTGTTCAAACGGCTTTATACACCTAATGCAAATTGAAAGAACAAACTTGTTATAAGGGAGCACAAATGCCAGAAAGGTATCCCATCAGGCAGGCAAAGCAATAAACGAATACACTCAATGCCTCTCGCAAACGTCACTTTTTTCTACTATGAGATAAAAAATCGAGAAAAATGCCTTGCACATTATGTAAACTGCTCCGTGTTTTTAAAGGTTTTGCTTAAACTGAATGGGACCAGTGGTTCCTCCCCTCCAATATATTTAAACAAAAAACAAGGAACAATCGGGTCTCGGGCAACCTCTTCAATATTTCTTTTGGGCTAATCAAAGCAATGTGTCGTACGCTCTGTTGATGTGGGTGAACTTGATTCAATCTTTCTTGAGGTAACACATCCAAAACCATGTCGCCTGAAATTTGTTCATAATTTGTATGAGGATATCATTTTGCAAATTTGTCTAAGCTGAAAAGAGCAGATAGAAAGTTGTTTTTGCTTAGGTTATGAATTCGACTGCTTCTGAAAAGTGGGTCAGTACATAGGCATTTACTAAACAAAGTGAGTGCAAAAAATTTACTTAAATACGACTGAGTTCATGATGATGATTACGACTCGTATGCAAAGGAAATTTTGACGAATAAAATTACACGAAAATACGTAACGCAAATTCTTCACTTTCTAAGCATAATAAAATTCTGATGGTTCTGAACGATAATTAGGATCATTAATTCAAACGGGAAAATACTTTTAAAATTGTCAAGCTCACCCAATTGAAAGCCTACTTACTTTTATTCGTTCTTGTAACATGCAAGTAATTTCAAGGTGTACACTATTGGATTCAGCAGAAATTCGCGTAAATAATAGAGTAGGAACTTACATATTGCGATTTGCTTACAATACTTGTCATTTGAAATAAAAGAGACGGCGATGAAGCCAAAACACCCCCTTGGAGACCTCATTGCTACCTATTCTTTATTGATTTTCGATCACATCAACCTGCTGACATTTATTATTATCACATTGTCGCCAATCTGATAAATAATATGCATTGCTCCTACATAAAGATGATCATGTACATGTCCACGCAGTGTGTATGATTTTAATACTTTTCTTATAGTTTGCATGCCAACTTCAGAGGCCTTATATAGCCGCTCGTTGTTTTCCTGGCTTAGGTTTTAAAAAATCAAGTACACGCCTTTCCGTCTGCTAAAATTATTTAAATGTTTTTTGCAGAACCGCGGACTTCGTCTAGAAGACGGTCTGCTACTTGCAATGGTGCAAGTGATCCCTACTGAGACTAAAAAGGTGGATTTTTAATATTAACAAATGGCTTTCGCTATACCATGGTGATGGTTCAACTGTGGGCGAGTTTTTTGGAAAGCAAACATCACTCACAAGTAAGTCGATCAACGTTTGTTTTAAAGCGTTTTGGTCTGCCTAAAAATTGTCACTTCTGGGGCTGTGTACCACCAGCTGGGCGAAAACATTTGTTCCACACAATAACGCTTACAAAACTTGGAGCGTAAGCTGGAGATAAAAAAATCGCGCCACAGAACCATGCAAGGACGTATATCTGAGGATCTAAGATTGCTTTTCACCCTTTTATTTTCCATATCATTGAACACTGAAGAAGATACAGTGATCTTTTGCTACTCTAGAGTAAGCTTATTCCATCTTCTAGGAGAGGAGTTGCAAAATGCAACTACTTGCAAGATCGCAAAATGATGAACTTCCCACGTAACTGGTGTGGGTTGATAATTACATTTGGCACTATGCCAAAAATTGCTTTAGATCTATATATACCACAATCAATTAGCAAACCATCACGCCAGTAGCATTGTTTTGCTCTGAGATAACCGTAGTTTACCTCAACTTTACGATGCTTAAAGGGCCTTTTTAAGGAAGAAATGTCCTATCAGCTAAAAAACCATTCATGTTTACTGAAACAACTTTCTTGTAATCTCTGCTACGGCACCTCTTTGACATAAATTTCATATCAATTTAATTTAAAATTTTTTCCCCATGTTAGCTTATGATCGCATTCAGTTTTTTAGTGCCTAATACTTTTAAGGTATTATTTTTCAATTACATTTCTTTAATTTTGACATCAGTATGCAAAAGCGTCCAAAATTTTACTTTGCTCAAGCAGCAAACGATATAATAGTCTTTACATTTCTATCCCTGCATTTTCAATTTTTACCTCAAATAGCAATTCCTGTAGTGATCCGCTTTGGCTCTTCACTAAATATATATCAAAACTAAAAAAGAGCAGATAGCATGAAGTACATTGTGAAAGTTGCAGGGTTATCCGTTCTGAGAAAATATATACGCCGCGAGTTAAACAGAACAAATGCCCTCTGAATGCTTTTACACGACAAGGAAAAGGGACCGATGAATGGCCTTGAAACACTTTCAGTCGAATGTAGCTGCAAAAACAATTCGAGTTTTAAGCCGCATCAATAACAGCGAAAGGACAAGTTCTAGAAACAGTTTAAAGAGGGCAAGTCAACCATATGAAAAAAAAATAATTCGCTTGAACTTCCTGATTCCCACTTGAACTCATCGTCAGTGACAGCATAAGAACGCCGATTCTAACGGGGTGCAGGACACATACAACGCAGTGGTTAACCTAGTATGTAAAAAAATAAATTAGAAACCACCACATACATCACCGAGCTTTGCACATACCGCAATGAATGCTTGGTCGCCCGCATCCGAGTAACAAATTGTAGCAATTTCATCACCGGTATTAGTGATTTGCGTGATGGTGACGTAACAGATGGTGTAATTAATAACACCACAAAAAGTAATGCCCGCCCGCACGACAAAGTACTTTGCCCATGCATTTACAGCATTGTATAGAGGAAAGGTCGGTGCGTCTGTTAATAGCCTGTAGGATCGTAAACCATGTTCGAATCAGCTTATGACACATGCGGTCCTTAAGTCTAGTGTGAATTTCCATCTATTCGAACATCAACGTGTACAGGAACTCGGCTAAAAGATTTGGGAATTCAAAATCGCCGTTATTCTTATTCACAGCTGTAGGTGACCGCTCATCCACGTCGAGGCTCATCCCAAAGTTTCTTTGACGCACTTCGCCTACAGCTGTATGTCATCTATTAAACAAAGCCAGACGTTTCTGGTCATATAAAGCAGGCCGTTCGATCTGATGGTAACTCCTAAGTGACTACGTTAATGCACATTTTATACAATAAGTAACCCTCCCGATCACCGCTGCAGCTCGTAAGTGATGCGATAGTGGCTTGGCCGCCCGCATCTGGTTCACTTCTTTCCGCGATTTAATGATCTCTGTTGAATTTTGGTCTGGTAAGTACGCGGCAATTTGGCTCACCGTCAAGAAAATCGTTGGTCGCCCGCGCCCTCCTCATTTATTGATGACCCTGCTCAGACGAAGTCTCAGGGACCGGTATGTCATTGCGCTTGTCAATAAACTGCGGGTCTGAGAACCATGACTCGAACAGCTCTTGCGAGGACTTCAGCCTATTTAAACTTGAATATATGGTTGCATCCGGTCTAATGAGCTGCAACCTGAGAGCTAGCGCATTTCTTCCTCACCACCACTGCATGCTAGGCCATTCGGTTTCTCTGCCCCTCTTCCTCCTATAATCGTGACGGGGTGGTGCATGGGAATGTCCGCTAAAAGTGGAAGCCAATGTGTTACTGTCCTTAGACTCATTACGTGTTCTGGCTAGCGAGGTTGTAAAAAACTGAATTTTCCTTGAGTACCAGTCAAATTTATTGTAGTTCACTTATAGTTTCTTCTGGTTTACTGAAATACGTCTCAACAGTATCCTCTGCAATTTTGCGAGCAACAGAATGGACGGTTTTTGGGTCCTATCTGCCACTTTCTAGTGGTCTGATATTTAGACGCTTTGTCCGTAAAAAGGACGAGGTTCTTCGAATGACAACTCCTGCTTCCGTTATGGCTCGCACAGTGACTTCGGACATTTTGCCTGCGATTCTGGAATTGCCTAAGCTTCGACCTCCTCAGTGCCTTTCTCGGCTTTTAGTGCATAGGTGCGTGTGTCTTCTGCAACGTTTTCGTGGCCTCATATTCAGCGACACTCTTGGTTAGGGATCGAAAGTGCACACTTTCTACCAATTTATAAGTGTGGTTTCCTAACAGTGTAGACTTGCACGGACAAATGGAGTAAGAAAAAGCAGAGATTGACATCTAGTTAAAAATGGATAAAATAGAAGATACAAATTTCGATGTAACCGAAATTATTTTAACATGGTCCAAACACAGATGTCGGCCGAAAAAGCGAAAATCTTAACCAATTTTTGTGGCCACATGCAGTAACTGCACGAGATTCCTCAAGTAAATTACTTCGTCCTAAAACAAAGAACTCAAGGGTGTAGTGCTAATTATTAATCAAAATAGATGCCGATTTCTACTAAGTCTTCCCTGATCTCATTAACGTCATTTGAAAGGGTAACGTATGTAAGCAAGAGTTGTGGGTCATTTAGTCTCCCAGCATTGTTTGCAATATCAAAATAAAATAATACTCTGTCTAGCAAGTGTCGGTCTGCACCTGCTAGTCCACGGTTCATTTATCTCGTTCATTGCATAGGTTAATGAACATCGAGTAGCCAACAACTGCCCCAGGTAAATACTTCAAAAGCTCAAGAACTTGCAGCTAAAGAAAAAATTAAGTGGAAATGATCTTAGGTATTGTCATTATTTGAAATTCGGGCAAACTCTTTCAAAAAGTATATAACCTAGTTGCCTGCCTGAACAAAAATGCATGCTACCATATATTATCATTTAAAATTAAACGCCACGTTAATAGTGCAACGGCTGAGTCCTTGTTTGAACATGCTATTTAATGCACTATATCATACTATACAGAAAAAAGCTCCATGTACTCTGCGTTAAAGGTATAACATTTGGTTGTTAATAAATGCGGAGGTTTTTATATTTTCAATCAGGCAAAATCTAAAGCGAGTGCAGATTTTTCATCCAAGAAGTGTCTTCAGCTAAAGTATGGAAATAAAGACCCTCAGGATTACAGGTGACCTTTGTTAAAATTCCGGATTGGTGTCTATTTCTGTACATTTACTTTATTTTCACCACCAACCTTAGGCTCTATAAATCAAACCCTAGCCTTTAGCGTAGCTCTAGCTCCCTGAAATTTCACTGACATTCACTTCGATTACGGTTGGTTCACTGTTACCTGTCCGACCGTCTGTTTCATACTATTTGGAATTTTCCAAATGGTAGAAATTCTTAACGCGTTTATCCATTTTTCTTCGTAGCAGTAAGAGTAAATATCTGTTAAAAATAGCTCACTTATCGCATAGCAACGCGCATACCTGTTCATTGGATTAGTTATGGTAAGTTGTAGAATTAAGAAAGTATTTCGGATGGGTGATCAGAAGGCAAAAATGATGTTGAAGTAAATAAGTGATGATACGTTCCAGTTCTATTAATGCTGACGATTCAAAAGTTTTGTTGAGAAGCGCATATGACTCAAAATGCTCCGCATCGTTCCATTCTCTTTTTTGTTTCCCATTTCTTCCCACAATTCCTATGCCTTAATTTTCTTTCATCGTAGACCATACTCCGCCTTTTAGATAGATAGATAGATAGAGAACTATATTTTGATGATAATATCAAAATTTTCAGCAAAAAAGTGGCTCCATTCACGGAGAGTAAAAATAAGATCAATTATGGGGTTCAAAAAGCTCAAGAGTAAGCGGTCAAAGATAACAAAATGCTCAAAGTAAGAAGTCGACACGGTTACCACATCTGTTATGGAAACAGGTCTGCCTTCAGCTTCTCAATTTCCATTTCTTCACACGTGAGGAATCGTGCTAAGAATGGGAGTACCGAGTACTGGTAGGCCGATGTACGGCAGGTCATATGACGGAAGCTTCGGCGCATGGTACGAGAAGATTTCGCAGCCATTAATTCAGAGTAAAGAGGGTAAGCGACCTCACTTAGAATACGGTCCACGAAATTCTTGACCGATTTCAAATGTCGCTGTATGATGAGGTCAGCTAAAAAAACATAGGAATAACCGGCAGCTGAAGAGAGCATGCGGAGAATACGTTTAATAATAAGCAAGTCTTTCTTGAGTAGTGCTGCAAAAGTAACTGGAGAGCAATAAAGAATAAGAGGGAGGATACAGGCATCTATAAAACGTCAGATGAGAGCTTGTGGGGTGCGATATGAACGCAAGCGGCGGACATAATACAAAAGTTTGCGGATTTTTATAAAAAGGTCTTCAATATGAAGAGTAAATGAGAGGTTAGAAGCAAGTGTTACACCAAGGTATCGGAAGGAGGATACATTGTTAGGCAGAAAGTCAATGGTTTCAGGGCTGGTAGGGGGTCGCAGCCGAAAAATGCACTGGACTGACTTCCGCTCATTAAGTAAAAGGCCATTTTCTGACGACCATGCTGTGACATGGTCCAGTCCATCCTTCAGTGTTTGGAGATGGGTCTGGCTTTTGAGAGGATGGCCGACAACCATATCGTCAGCGTATTTGGCAAACAAACATGCGTTTGGAGATCGTTGGTCATCAGTATGGAGGGAAAAAAGATGAGGGGATAATATAGACCCCTGCAGAACTCCACAATTGTTGGAAAGGACCGTCGATTTTCGCTTCCCGGTCTGAACGAATTGGGTGCGGGAAGAAAAATAGTCCCTTAGCCATGAGACAACCCAGCCAGGAGAGCCACATGCAGAGGTTTTACTAAGAAGAATATGGCGCGGGATCATGTTGAAGGCTGAGGAATAGTCAAGAAAAGCACACGCGTAAGCACGGCATCCCTTATCCAAGTCCCTAAGAGCAGAGTGGACTACTAAAGCAACTGCATCTAGTGTACTACGCTTCGCCTTACACGCAAACTGCAATGGATCAGAAAAATTGGATGAAAACGGCTTAATGATGTCCAAAGCGACTCGTTCTGTAAGTTTGAGGAGTGCAGAAGAGCAGGCGATTGGGCGAAAGGATTTGGGACCCGTTGAAGTGGTTTTTTTCGGGATAGGAGTGATTTTGACCGAACGCCAACCGTCAGGAATCTTGGACTCCATGAAAGATAAATTAATAAGATGTGCCAAGACAGGAGCTTATTGAAAAGAGCAAGATTTAAGGAGAAATGGGGAGACGCCATCTGGTCCGGCAGCTGTTGTACCTTTAACCTTGTTTAGGTGTTTCATCACTGTTGCCACAGACACTGGAGAAAAATCACTCGGTGGTAACGAAATCTCATTTGTCGGGAGATAGGACTCGGTGGGAGTATGGATGAAGTTTGAGTTTAAGCTGTCTAGGTCAGCGTCAATATGTGCCAGCGTATTGCGTTGACCAGTGAGACGTTTAAGACTTTTCCATATTTCGGATGAAGAGAGAGGAGACGAAGATGTAAAAAAGTAAATAACTGACTAACAAAAAGGTCATTTAGTCTTGCGATCTCGCGTTTTATAAGGGCATTAACGTCCTCAATCTTTCTCGTAAACCTAGTTTGTAGAACAGTTCCTTGTGTCTTCTCAAAGTTTTTAAGTGGGGAGAAGATATTCGGTCTGGTCTAACCATGACCGTGTCAAAAGGACAACAAATGTTAAAAATTCCGTTGAGAAATGTTGTAAGATAACTCGAACACGACTCTACATTCCTGTTTTCGAGAAAGATGGGAATGCATTCAGATATACAAGTCTGAAGCAAGGAAATATTATGTGGGGACGTGTCACGAATGTGTAATTTCCTCTCGGGCGTTACTAATAGCCCTTTGTTGGTCTTAGAATAGATTTTTGGTTGACAGAGCAGTACGGAATGGTCTGAGCCTGCCAATGGAGCTCTATTCTTTACAGCAAAAAGCTTTGGATAGTTAGTCAGGATATGATCGAGTGGGGCGTCATCTCGTGTATTGAAATTAACTAAGTCACTAAATCCTAACAATATGAGGGGACGTTGATTTACTCGATTGAAGTCCCCACATAAAATAATTACATGCTCGCAAGACAGTGCGGCAAGCTTTTGGGAAAGAAAATCGAAAAAGTGGGTAAGGACATCTTGACAGGTGGAAGGGGGTATGTAAATACTAACATAAATGATGCCTTTTGAGTTGTGTAAAAATTTAGGCCTACAAACTACTGCAATAACGTCTATGTGGTCTTCGGAGTAAGAAAAAAGGGACTTACAGTTTGTGCACCATTGCTGGTTTACAAAAACTGCTACTCCGCCACCTCTGCTGATTGATCGGGATTTTCTTTCCGAACGAAAACAGCAATACGCTGGAGGTGTGATGAGCTGCGACTCTATATCCCTATTTAGCCAGGTCTCTTGAAGACAGATTACACCGCACTTACTGTGTTCCTGTTTCAACATAAGTGCATACAATTCGAGACTTTTATTGAAAATAGACCTGCAGTTAGTGGACATTAGACCCGGAAGAGACATTGAGGCTAATGGTTGACGCTTCATAGCTTGTTTCCAACCGCATCGATGCTTACGCGATCGTATTGCATTCCATTGGATAACATTTGGTGCTGATGTACTGCAGGTTCTGCAAATTAATCCAAAAGTACATGAATGTTCGTTATGAATTTCCGTCGATAGAATATTTGTCCTTCGAGCATTCAAAAAGGTACGAGTGTACAGCAGAGATGACCTCATGTCCAGAAATGCAGAAAAACAAAATAGAGAACTAGACAGTCTGGTATACACTAATAAATTCCCGCGTGAATGGAGAGCAAAAAAAACCGGCAGCTCAAATTCGAAAGCCCGACGTCTCTAATCTGAATTTTGGTTCTCTCTCCTTTATCTCTCATTAGCGTACAAAGTGACGACATACAACATCGACTTCACAGGAGCCAGAATTGAGAGTGGAATGTTCATATCATTCATCGGAAAGTGGGGCGTCCCACCGTGGTATGAACTAGTGTCCTCGTATGAGGAAGAGCCAATGGACTCTGGCACGGTCGTAACATTTCGCCTTCGTGCACCACGCCTAGGTGGTCTTACACACATTCGTTTATATCGTGACACTGCCGACCTGAAGTCGCTTTGGCACCTGGAGAGGATTTTAGTCAGTGATCTCACTTAACCAACACTGCAGTACATCTTCAACTGCGGGAACTGGTGAAGAAGGAAGCAGAGTACTCTGAGGAGTAGTAAAACCTTTGCCCTCAGTAAAATTCAAAACGGTCACAACGGAGGTAAATCTGGTTCCTCTCATTACTCTTCCTTAATAAAACAAGTATGAGGCAAACCAGGAAGAAATGTGAGAAAAGTAATTTAAGGAAAATAGCTTGTTATCCATAAGTAAATTTTGGCGCATAGATATTTAATGCTCACCAATCCAGAACTTCATGTGAGGCTAGTGACAGTTTCCAAAAACCGCAAAACTAGCATGATTCTCGTTAAGGTTGCCGAGATGATATTGACTGTTTCTTTATAATTTGCTCATCGGTAAAGTATGGAGGAGTAACCGATGCTTTGTCTTCCTGCAAGCAAATTTGGTGCAGATTTCCATTTTTATTTCTATTTCATACACTGGGGGATGAAAGGTTTCCAATTGATTTTGCACGTGCAAATACCAGACATTTAGCATAAAAATTGCAATTTTATTCCCTGAAAGGCACCGATGCTCTATATAGTTTGTAAAATATACCACTGCTAAGATGGAGATTACTTTTTTTTCTCCAAAACGAATGCGTAGCACAGGGGACTGAAATTTTAAGGACAAATTTTGACGCCCTTCTAGAATAGACTACTCTGGTCTGCATCACTATAAGGCAAACAGTAAACCGAGTGAAGCTTACACTGGTGTTTGCATAGGTGTCGGTCGTAATTGCAGTGGAATATTACTTTACAAAGTACTTTCTTAGTAGTTTCGGTTAAATTCGAAGTGAATGAAATCCTTCTGTTTCTGCTAGGTTGCAAAATAAGCTGGTTCGTTTTTCAACAAGAATAAGACGGAAACTGTTTCTATGGATTAGAAATAAAGGGGCGCACACAACCAAACATATCTACGAATAAAGATGAAATTAGATTTTTTCAGGAAAAAAATCACTTTGAGTATGGTTCTGTCTACAAATTAGAATTGAACTATTAAAAACTGTGCTAACTGTAATCATAAAATAACTTTTGAAGAACAGCAAAACCTTTAAAGAATCGTGGATAGAACCACCAGATTATAACCTCCTTTAGGAACTCGCACGAAAGTGGGCCTCGATCGTAGATGTGAAGGTTCAATAGACATTAAATTCCAAAATGCCTAAAGAAATAATTTTAAACAAGCAAAATACAATCTCGTTCTCTTTCTGCATTTAAAAATATCTGACTAAACAATGTACCATCACGATCATGATAAGTTCACGCACAAACAATATTCTTGTTGCTTATGAAAGAACTGGTCTTATGTGGCAACAAACGGTCAACGAAAAGTGGGTGCGTTTTATTGTCTTTGCCGTTTGCAAGATGTAGGAATCTAGTTGATTTCACCGAAATACCACAGCTATCAGAATATTTTCACGAATGAACTAAAAGGAAGCGGGTCAATCAAAAAGTTTAAAGGCGTTTTTGGTCGCTCCTGTCCGCAAATATCCGAAAATCTCTGTGCGTTTCCATAAACTTATTGATATTTAATCTTACAAAACAGTTTCCGTAACAACGGAGATATATTGTTAACGTTTTGCCATCTGCGGCACGGGAATAAATTAGATTATGTCGTGAAGTTAAGAAAAGTCCTTTTTAGTTTTTGTATTCTGAAAAACCTATGGTGGCTCTGATGGGTTCAACCAAATACATCAGATACGAGAATGTGCGATGCGCTCATTGTGGGTGGCTATTTGCTAGCTTGACTGAAATTGTGTCTGGTAACTCAGAACAGCACACGTTATTACTCAGAAAATTATTAAATGAAACATCAATTCACTTAAGAGCTAAAACTGCGAATGCAATGTTTGCTCGTTTTCTAAGGCAAAACAAACTGACATTAATTGATATTGGCATTCGTTGATGAACGTTCACCGAGCACTTACGAAACTCACTGGTCCCGCTCTACCTTACTGCTGTCTGGGTTCGAGGAATGAGACCAAAAACAGAGCGGGACAAGTGAGTTTCCTTCGTGGTCGGTGAACGTTAATCAATGAATGCCAATATCTCCCAACCAAAACCGGCAAGACAACAAGCTCGTGGCCCAATGGTTAGAGCCTTAGACTCTAATCAAAAAAAGTCGCCAGTTCGAGTATCAGGTGATGCAGCATTTGTAGTTGAGTATGGCAGGCTAACGACGGCTAATAAGCGAGAAGTGACCATTTCATTCTCCCTTGTCTTTTCTGGCGATACTATCTGCCTAAAATACCAACTACACCAATCACAGTACAAGGTGGTGACATGCACTTTGACACGTTGTTCATTCGATAGTGGCTTTGCTTCTTTGTACCTCGTATGAATTCGAAGGCACCTGTGGTTTATTCAGAGGTTCAAACTTCTATCTTTTGGTTATACCTAGCTATATCAAGTTAGATAATACTTTTCTGGAATTTAATCCCCTATATGGATGAACTGGGTGATAATGTTCTTTCGCGTTCAACCGAACACATTCGGGAGCTTTAAATTGAACAAACTAAAAGCCAAATTTAAAGCTAAAAGTCAACTTTCTGGGCGACCATCTACGTAAGCCTTATACTCCAAGTGCACTGGTTGCTAATTCCCTGTTGGTAGTTGATTTGGTGCAACCTAAACAGGCCGCAACATAGACGTGCTGGATCAACACGCAGACCAGATCAGAGCACGTCAGATCATCTTCGCCCTGCACTCCCATAAAAATTTCCGAACATTGAGGGGGGTGGGGGAAGGCGCTAGTGGTACACGCAGGTGCAGGCTCCGGCAGCAGCTATCTGTGGCCCTATGAAAGTCTGGGTTATACGTTACGGCTCCGGCGGCCCCTCTCATCTGTGCCCGCTCCCCCCTCTGGTCTTCTTGACCCTGTCCTGACATCAGACACAGGCAGGTAAGGAAAATGTGAATGCGGTAGATCCAATGCAAGATCCACTTAAAACTAAACCATGCGTAAGTCATCCTCATCACCACCAATCTGTGGAACACACAGTAGACATTGTCGAAATCACAGGTTACACTTTCGGCAATTGATTGCGTTCGCTAATCGTGAGGCAAGTAACCAGCAGCGACAAACTGAAAGGTAAACTTGGACCATTTAATAATGAGGAGAATGGATGAAAAAAACAATCAGTTGAAAAAAAGTCCAGTTGACATAAATGAATGCAAGTAAATATTTCACCGAGCGCAAAAGGACATGAGATAACTCTAATGCTGCCAGCAGTTTCAAGGAACCCACAGAAAGTGTAATCTAGGCTATGACATATGAAATAAGTGCATCCGAACATGCAGTACGTAACCTCTGAAGTCAAAGTCGCAACACGACAACCCATGGGTTAGAGACAAACAGGTGCCCACTAAAAAAGGCCTTACTTTCAAAGAAAGATATACGCAAAAAGCTCTTAATCAAAAATTCAATAGAGTTAGTTTAAAGGTACAAAATCCAGGAGCAGTAGGTGGGAGGTCGTGCTCTTCAGTTTCTTTTCACTACAAGTTAAAGTTGGCCGAGTGAGCTCAAATGATCTAACGTGCTTTGCGGCTAATGAAGCTATGCAAACACTTTAAAAAATATAATTAACCTTCAAGCTAATAAAATATTATCAAATGCCCATGATTTGAACCGTTTTGTCGAAGCGCTGAGTAAATGTACTGATTTTTCAATTACTCAGTCTGTCTTACTTAGATATCTTTAAGAGAGTTTGGAAATGAACGTTGCTGCCATAAAACATACCGAAATTTCCAGTTTAATGACAAACATAATTAAATCCACGTATGAAACTATTTGAAGGAAACACAGATACCAGAAAATAGTCTGGCAACAGTAGCTTATGTAGGCCCAGGCATTAATCCCTACTCCCTGCATGTTTTCCTGTGAAAAAGGTGGTTCTAAGGTTGTATGGGTGGACAATTAGAACACACAGTGGAACACACTTTAAAAAATGCTAAATGCTGTTTTATTTTATTGTATTTAGAAGTGCTTTTGATTTATATCTGTAGATTTTCCCAATCTGCATTATTGCTAAACTTATTGCGGAAAAATCTGATTATCAAATTGCAGGTTTCTTGAATGTTCCGAAGAATTGGAATAGTGGTTAGGAGGTCATCTATTTTAACTTACCTGAGGTCCAACTTACCGTTCTGGCGTTAGATTAATATAGTCCACGGCGCGATGCGCCACACACACCTTCAATTTACAGGCGGAACAACCTACTCCCAGCGGCCGCAGGAGGCAACTTCGACTACACTTTTTTCCCTTTACCCTTACTTCTAAAAGTTTCCTTCTCTGCCTATCCTATTTCCCACCTCCAAAAACTCTATTACAAAATGATGGGACTATGGGTATATGAGTGGGCCTAGATAAGCTGCTTTTGTCAAAAGTCTAAAAGTTTGGTAGACATTTTCAACAGTACGCCGATTTGGGTTTCGTTCAAAGTATTAACTACACACACCTTCTGCAGTCATATCGAATTTTAGTAGTGGTCACATGATAATCAGGATAAAGATTTTTTTCATTTTACACCTTCATTTCCTGCATGTGCGTCACTTTCTGACGCAACCATTCGGAGTCCGAAAAATTCCCCCAGCGTTCCCCCAAAGCCTTACCTCACCGGTGATATATTCAGGTTACATCCTTTAGCCCTTCCTTATACACTTTTAAAAGTTTTGCCACATCTTGCCTGATGCAAGGCTTTTTGAGTAAAACGCATTTTGAGTTTTAAGGGCATGTCAGTGGCCACGTGTACTATACCATATTTCTCAAAGATGCACTTCACCCTCCCAGTAGCTTTCGCCGTTTACGTTAGCTTGACATTTTAAACTTTTTTCCTTCCTCCATCGGGGGACATTTTTACATAGTACATTGCATCACCTTCACACATCCACTAATTTAATATATCTCAGGAGGCCTTTCGCAGTTGCGTGCTTTCTTGCATGAGCCAGTAATTAACCTTCGCACGCACACTCTACAGTAGGCGGTAGGAAGCGTAATTCCGGCAGAATTTGCACAGAACCCCGTGCACAGTAGGCAGTAAACAGGAAAGGTGACGGTTCAAACAACCTATCTGCCAGGTTTAAGACTTTTAACTGCCCTTGCAGTACCGCTTGAGGGTATCCTGGCGTCGAGTTTTCCCAAGAACGTTCCGTTGATAAAGAAATTGTCGAGACATAACAGTTGGCAGTCTGGATCTAATGGAAGAAAACCTATGGAGTTCTCTCAGATCTGTTGAAAATGCTTGCATCCAATAGGTGGGTCAAATTCACCCAGATTGGTGTGCGTATGAAGGTGTGTGTGGGTAAACGGTTAAATAATTTAGCAGGCCAAACTGACTCGACCCATCTAAAGAAATACGGACAAATGTGGCCGGTGATACAGATTTGAATATGTCTTCGACTTTACATTCATTTACACCTGTTATGGGCAGTGTGAGACCTAAGTTTAATTCACTTTACGGATAACAATGGTTGGTAGATAGCACTTAACTGAAAAGGTGAATATCAGTTCGGCATTATTTGCTCGGCAAAAGCTATTTGGCGATGTCAGATTCACTATTATAACTAGGAAAAAGAGTAGGGCGAGGATCGGAAAATTGTAATTCATTAAGCTCGCCGCTTGTATTTAAAATTAGGTTCGAGGTTAAGGCATTGAGTGTGCGGTGATGAGGGATGTGTGCACACACTCGATTTGTCATTGGCAAACGTTTTTGGAAACCTCCCATACATCGTCAAAATGTTTCGATATCTTTACAGCCAGGAACTATTTTTTTGACGTTTCACCTCTGCCTCCTCGTCCTTGTTTGCTCTCTTCGTCCACCACTTTTCATGACTTAACTACAACTTTAGATGAACTAGGAATTCTAGGTCCCCCCAAAACCATTAAATGGCTCTTATTACTAACCCACTACCAACAATTCCATTTAGTTTTATCTCAGGTCGGTGAAAATGGTTCCCACTATCGAATCTGGTTTTACACGGCAAATATGCAAGGGGTAGGAACAACCGCGGATGTCTTTGTTCAGTTCGCTGATAAAAATAAAACCGCCGGTGAACGCTGGCTTCGCGTTGATCGACGTGGTAGAACATCCACTAGCAACACTACGAAGTCATCATACACCTTCTCCGAGGGTTCCGTTGTGGAGGCTGAGGTGAACTGTAGTCAGCCGTTAAATCAGCTTTCAAGGCTCCGCATGGGACACAACAATCGGGGTTATTCTCCTGACTGGTTTCTTGAAAAGGTTAGCATATACCTCTATCCAGACGACTTAGTTTATTTTTGCTTGGAAAAAAGGTGACTCATTGTTTGGATTGAATATCACCCGATGATTATACCAATGTGACTACTAAAACGTCAGGAGGACGAGTAGAGAGAGCGGAGAACCTCCTCGAGCGAATGAAAGTAGTGAGTTCAGATAAATAGAGGTACGCAGAAAAGACTTCTCCATAATAAACATTAAACACAGATTAAAGCATTTTTTTCATTAATTGTACGGTCAACTCAGTTTCATTCCAATATTGGCAATATCTTAAGCTTCAGACAAAGTGGCAAAATTTAAAATTCAGTAGCTAATCAGAACATTCTTCGAAATAATTATGCGCCCCATAAACAGATATAGGAGGTAAGCATATGGTCTTCACTTAAACAAATTTTATTTAAATTTTTACTTACTAAAATCCTATAACTCACAAATATTTTAGCATTTAAAAGGCCGAGGGGTGATTTTCAAAAGTAAACATTCCCACGAATGATGGGTGTTGAAAGAACGTGCTTGCGGACATAATACGAAAAAATTAGATTTCTAAATCGAAAATCACTCTGAAAGGAAGCTGAGGGAAAAGCTAGACTAAAACGCTCGCTAACTCGCGCTTTGGGGTTTAAGCAAGAGCTTCGAGAGCCGCATAGCAAAATGTCTTCACGTATGAAGGAAAGCTAGTAAGGATAAGCTTTTAGCTTCTGACTTACCGCCCACTTACCAGATAATATGAGATTGAATGTCAGATTGTTCATAGTTACGGCTGAGTACTGTTGCTTATTTTACAGTCAGTAAACCGGAAATCGCCAATATATTCTCCTTGGTCCCTGTCTCAATTCCTTTCAAGATGCTTCAAGCACAAGTAGATCCGATTTTATTTTGCCCTATTTAAAATTTAACTTACGTCATTGCTGAACTTTCACCCGACTGCTAACGGAACGCATCCTGCTCTGCCTGGAGTCTCGCCAGGGGCCCTGACCGTCGTAGTAGGTGGTAGTAATATAAGTAGATAGTATTTTCGGCAAAGACAAGGCAGTCTCACTAGTCTTGGCCGGCAATACCATTTGCCTATACGTTACGTACCTATTCATTTTAATCGGTGGTCTTACCAGCATTTTGAACTCCGCATAACACAGATAACTGTGATGAAAAGACGCAAAGTGTACGATAGTTTGCAGACATAACAGTCTTATGATTCATTTACACTGTTGCCACAAAGTGTTTTGAACCCACACCTTCTTTTTCAGGCATATATGTATTTTGAAAGAATTCCCTCTTTGCTGTAGTGCAGAGTGAAAGGGCAAAAGCTGCAAGCCGTACTGCTATATGCCTCAGTACGTTTCAACTGAATATCATTTAATGTCTGCTGGGAACTTAGGGATGCTAGAAAATAATCTTGCAATAATTTATGGTCAAGGCGGTTAAGTTTAGCTTCAGGTCATCATGTTTCAAATGATCAAATAACTTGAACTGTAAGTACAGCACTCTGTTATATCCTGTTGATTAGAAAGGCAAATATTATGGTAGCATATTTCGACCATCTGACCAGTGACCGATTCCTGACATTAAATGTTATTTGCTCGTTCAAAAGCCTTAATTATGCCTTGTATGGTGACTAGGTGTTCTGGATCTTAACAATTATCCAAATGGTATTAGCATTTGAAACACGGAAGAGTAGCAGCATAAAGCAAAAAACATCCAATTTTTCTTTAACGCCACTTTAACCCTTCTACTGATTTATACTTTTTAGGTTATGGTGAAAGACCTTGATCGAGATCGAACCTTTACATTTCCATGTAACCAGTGGATCTCATGAAATCGTGGGGATGGTCTCCTAGTTTGTGATCTTTACATCGAAAAGTCGAATAATTTGACCCCAGAGAAGGCTAGAAAAAGTAAGTGAAAATTATCTCTTAGAAGTTTGGTAATTTAAGGAATGTAATTTATGAGCCAAATTATGAGTTGTCGCATCATGGGCAGTGAGAAATAAAACAACAATTAAGATATCGACATATCTAAGGCGAACAAACGGATGCATTTCCATTGAGAGCACAGGGTGCAAATTGTGGTATCGGATAAACTGTTTCCATCTTTTTGTAAACGTCGCTGTTATACACAGAAGTGCCTGTGTTAAAACGACAAATAATTTTAACTTCCAACATGGCGGCCAATAATGAGTTCCATTAAAATGCTGTCCTCAGAACCATCAAAGCCAGTTGCGTTCAAGTAAACCACACTTAAGCATTGTGTTTAACTCACAAAGACCTAAGCACGGGAGCACAGTCTTGTGAGCGTACGTTTTTAGTTAATTGTCCTCAGGCCTGTAAAATAGAAGGCCTAAGTTAGGTTCAAGTTATTTAGGCTAAAACAGCCAGCGGATAATGGTTATAGCAGCGAGCGTTCATAAGCGTTCGTACAGTTCGGAACAATTGTGGTGCAGTTACGAAAGAGCATTCGGAAGGGGGAGAGTGAAGTGGCCTACCAGTGCGCTAGGCTTCAGTTTTGTTGCTGAAATGTACTTTGGCAGAATGCAAAATCGAGCGTGCTAGGATAATCTTGTGCCGGAGAAGCTTGAATTCTCTGCGAATACAAGTTTGAGTTGGCTAACCGTATGATTACGGCTACTGCCGTTGCACATATTAGCTAGCACAGAAATTTCGAGTTTCTTAAAGACACTTAAAATATTTGATAGAAGTTTACCCAATGGTGGCTGTCGACCAATTAAGTCACATTGCACTAGACATGGACATTACATATCCTCGTTTAGTCAGGTGGAATGGTTCTCTCGATTAAGCGTGAAAAAACGTTTGTTTGACCATCATAAACTTACTCACAGGAGCAAGTGAGGGCTCAGCTACACACTACATAAATTAAACACAGCCTGCTCCTACCTTAAAGGTGCCAAATGCCGAGTGATAAAACAATTTAGCTTTATTTTTTCAGCTTGCCACGTGTGCGCGATAGCAGTGCTTAGGGGACTTGCTGACCGGATTCTCTAGGAATAGTGGTGAGAAATAGGTCCTTACGCGACAGCATGTTTGAACGCCCTTTACTCTCACCCCCATGCTTCTGTTCACTGGTTGTTTTAAATTTCGCTGCTCCACTATAATTTGCTTATATTAGTGTACAGGTCTAAGGAAGATTAATCAAAAACGCAAGTTCGTCCGACTAAAACTTCTTTAATGTTAACACAGGTATCATTGAAAAACTGAAAAAGTCATAATTAGGACTACTTTCCGGTATGATCTCTGGAACACTTTATGGACATTCATCGAACTGACTGCGCATAAAACCGTTTTCATGTATTATACGCAACCCATTTAATTTCTAAATTGGAGTAGCTGCATAACATGTCGACTGGAAGCTGACTGTACTTCTGACACAGATATTCTCTGGGAGAACAGATATGTGTATGCATATGTGGAATGTTTGGTAGACATTGGTGATCGTAGGCATACAAATTGAATGAAGAATTTACCTCGCCATCTCATTTGCCCAAACAGTTACTTAGAAAATGTAAAAAAGTACAAAAGCTGTTGGACATAATAGGCAGGTTGGAATATTGAACCTCACTAAGTCGTCACTATAAAACATTTCCACATGCGCACATTTCCACCGTTTATGATTCTTAGCATTTAAGTGTATAAATAAGAGTTTTATTTTATATTTAAAGATGTTATCATTATTTAGCTGGCATCCGACAGACTGATAATACGTAATCAGCATATTGCTATTTGCTTAACTTCTAGGCAATATTTTAGTTTCTAATCAGCAGAACCTGTGTAAAGTTCATGCACCAATTGCTTGCCATCGCCCAGGCCTAGGATTATGCTATTTTTGTCGGTTTGAGAACTACCACTAGGTTTAAAAGTATGGAAACCGTATTTTTGTTATTTATATGTCGTATTTCCTCGCTCTTCCCCTTTCTTTTACTATGCAATGCATTTCAAGTGGACTGATCTCAGAGCAAGATACAAAAGAATTGTTTTTTTCTCCAGAACATGGAAGATAAACAGAAAAGGTAAAATCTTGATCCTTATAAATTCGGTCACCTAAGAGGGAAAAGACGTCTACAGTTTATGATATATGACCTCAAATAATTGCGAAATTTAAGTGCATGAAAATTTGAGGGCGATTGATGTAATATCTTTCGAAATTTATCTCTCCTAGGCCACGATTTCGAGGTGGAGTTAGTGACGCAAAGAGGATCAACTATCGGTACACCAAAAAATCTACTTCTTAAGGTCTACGGTCCTCTTCCACGCTATCATGACAGTAAGATGAAAGACGTCAACGTTTCCACGCTGATTCGGATTGCTGGTAAGAGCATAAAGTTTGAAGAAACTAACTGGTTCAAATTAAAAATTCCCAATCACGAAGAACTGATACCATGCCGTAAATTGGGCATTTGTCAGAGTGCTGGAGAGGTGCATAAGGACTGGATTTTAGAAAAAGTATGTTTACGTGCTTTTGATTTATCTGTTGTTCCCAAAACAATCAAGGCAAAAACATCATCATATGATAAATATGTGACATATCTACACACCTCCCTGCATTTCGGACTAACGTTTCTACATTTCTACTATGAGCCACTAATATGAATGTTCTTAATACAATAATTGCCAAGACTGTAACTGTTGTAAAAGGGAGCAAGAAAGTTAATAGTCTTAAAACGCTGAACAGAGTGAATATAGGTCTTTTTAAATGCTCTAAAGTAAATGCTATTTTGCCCATCTATTAAGAAGTGTGCAACGAATGCGAAAAGCGGTTGATAAAAGTCAGCATACGGAATCAAAAGGAAGCCATTAGGCTCATTTAGATGGTGATGAGGTTTGTGGTTTCAAATAATTTCAATTAAAGTTTAACTTTTGATATCGTTTTTCATTTTGGCATGTTAGATACCAAATTTGTCAATAACAAGAGTTTGATTAACTCCCAGTTAAAGCATTTGCTCTGAAAAAACCGATTATTTTCAAGAAATATATCCGGCTGCTAATAAGGGTGGCTGCAATAACAAACGTTCGATTGATAAGAACGGCATTTTAATAACGCAAACCATATTCATGCAAATGAGAGTTTTCAATCCTAGACCAATTTTCTCCCTGGGCTAACCCTTTAGGTTGAAGTTAAGAAAACAGAATATTGGACGGTTTAAGCTGCAACCAATAAATCCATTCAAACATTGTACGATTTGTGCGAAACTGCACATTAAAGTGCATACTTTTTTGGCCTTTAGACTGAGTCGTGTTAGAGTATGCGGAAAGTATAATCCTTACAATTTCAGTAGCCTCAAGTATGTGCAAAGAGAATTTGGGACGAAAAGTTCAGACAATATCAAGTTTGGAGGAAGGAATCCTAAATTTGATTCTCAATTAGGATAAAGCTCACTAATATGGTATGCTTCGTTTGATGAACTGTGGTGGTTTTGACCTTAAAGGAATCGGGAACATATAATAAGTTAGGTATTTAAAATTTGAGAGCAAGATTTTACAAAATGTGGTCTCAGAATACAGGTTATTTTTGAAGTTTAAAAATTTGTAGGCACTCGTTAGTGATCTCACAGAAGGCATTAGCTTTTCCCTAATATCCTTGTTTAATTGTGCCTATATATGGTTGCTTTTTGGTGTCTAATATGGAAACTTAGTGCAATGGTTTAAACTCTCATGCAAGGCTTGATATCCTAGAGTTGCACAGAGGTCAGTTTTATTTCACATGGCTCGCGCTTGGCACATGAACTCACTGGGTAATAAACGTCCTTTTTACACACGTGACATAAAATAAATTGACGAACAGACGGAAGTCTTGCAGCACTCACTCGTCTTTAGATAGTGTTCCATAAAAGCTGTCATAATAACGACGTGATCGCACATGCAGGACATGGAAAACTAGGTTTTGCCAGTTTCAAAGATATAGTCTCAGGTGACATTGATGAACATTCACTCGACAGGTTCTGCAGTGAGCTTCACAGCATAATAAGCAGGGACACTGAGCTAGAGGTGGACATTTTAAATCTGAAAGTAAGCTTACGCTGGATCTACCTCATTTTCTCCTCCTTGACGCAGTTGGCGCTGCTGTCAAGGCCGCGTCAAAAAGACCGGAAGTGGGATGGGACGCCAATAGCTGGTGTGGCGCAAGCCTGCACCAAAACGGGCCACCCTACAGCCTCCATATGCATTAATGTTCATAAGGTAAGGTGCCAGGATCTGGAGAATGACCCATTTTAAGTGTAAGAAGTTTCCTCACTGAACAAAGGGGATGCAGAATGCAAAAGCTTAGCTGGTGTGATGCCCTGCATCGATGATACCTTCTACAGGCCATTCACCTTTCTGATCCTCGGAATAGGAGGATTTAATGCAAATGTCGAAGTTAAATGTTTTGCGACTTCTAAATTGTCAATGGACGGTAGCTTGCAACGAGATTCCTGTTTAAGCAATATGCACAAATAATAACCTTTGAAACAATTATCAAGTCACATTATTGTTTTCTAATGTAAACGTTTGCATAAATTTCATGAGTAGGTCATCCTTCGACACGTCCAATCCGGAACAATTCAAACATTTAACTGTCATCAGTGGCTTCCCTGTGAAGAAAGCAACATATCTCACTCCTTGAAAATAACGAAGCACAGTGCAGATGAACAAACGGAAAGTATTCACAGTTCTGGTATGTATACCTCTTAATTTTAATGAAATAATAAGAGACTTATCATGAAGACAATAAACGACAAATGCATGCTACTTCGGTATTGACGCCCTCCAATAGTTTCTCTCTTACTAACGACTGCTTCGAAGTCTCGTAAAAATCTGAATGGAATAGGTATAGCGACGCATAAAATATGTACCTTAAATTAAGATAACATTATTATTCTTCAATGATTATACTCTTTCGCCTCTGCCAATCATAGCTTGTGCAGCTGTTTTAATTTGATTTGGTGTTTTTTCCCGCATTTGTAAAGGTAGGGGCTTTGCAAACAAAATAAATAAAACTGAAAATTCTACACACTGTCCTTATATACTCTCAAAAACACCACAAAAGAGTGTTAAAAATGTAGCTGAAAGCATGGTCTGGTGAAACACAATGAATGCGTATTCACTAAGAACACTTATTAAACTCGTCGATGGCCAGAAATGGCCACTCCAGTCTCCCTTACCTTTGTTGGCAATAATATCTTGCTTGGCTAATCAAACTCTTAAAAATCGCATCTGTCTATGCTACCAGATATCACGGATATCAGGGCCTCTAGCAAGACCTTAGGCAGAGCGGGAAAGATGAGTCCCCTACGCGGTCAGAGGAACATTCATCAACGAGCATCAATATCCCCTGACGTTGCTCAATAGTCTGGGCCTTTGACCGTGATCGATTAGGTCGCACATTCGAAGATCGAGTGGGGTACTATTTGGGTCTGGATATGACTGGCTGACGACGTTTAATAAGCCAGAAATGGGCATTCTAATCTCCCTTCTCTTTACCGACTACTATCTGTCTTTGCTAATTAAATTCTTAAAAATCGCATTTTTGGACTAAGAATTATGTCAGTTTAGACACAGTTTTGGACACGTTCTTACTTATCAAGTCTTTCTTCTACAAGATCGAAAAAAATTAGAAAGAGCTCCAGTAAGAATGTCAATGAAGAGCCTTAGATAGCATAATAGACAAGCAAAGCAAAATTGCTCTAGGATAAATGTGCTACATAACCGGAGAAAAAATAAAAAAACGTATTTAATTCACATCCTTTCCTTCGCAATTAAACTAGGTTCTCTCCCCTTTCGTAGACGTTTACTTGTAAGGCACGAATTGCTACAGAGGTTTGAGCTGATTCCAGCAAATTCGTTCTGCTGGCTTATGCGGGTTGGCAACGCCTGATTTATTGTGAGGTCAAACGCTAAAGAAAAGGTTTTGGACTTTTGTGCTGCAATGCCCTACAGATGTGAATTTAACTTATAGTTACTACCCGAGTCACTGTTATGGAAGAGTTCCAGTTCTTTAAAAGTCACCAGTTGAAATGAACTTTGCTCAAAAGTGCCTTGTTTAGGATGTTAGCATATTTATTTCCGTTAGAATTTGCATTATCATTCAATTAGGATTCAATGAGTGGATGTAATCTGCCTTTATTTGAACAGCCCCGTTACCTCAGGATACCACCTTTGGTATAGCGAACTTGAACTATCAAACAACTACTGCAAGCATGGCATGCATACATAGAAGGGAACCCTTGTGCCTAACTGATTAGTAGACTTATGTTAACTGTTTCTCTCTTTTGGCAATACAGAAAAAGAGATGCATAAAACTGGAATTGAAAAGTTGTGCATTTTTAAGCTTGTTGCTTTTCACCGCTATTAAATACGCGAGACCGATCATCGATTTCAAAGAGGTTCACCGTGTGCTCCACAACAGGGTAGTGTAAGAGCGGTGAGTTGCGCGTTGATAAGTTTCAAGTGATAGTAGATTCGCGCTGTATCTACCTCACTATCTCAAGACAGAGGCAGGAAGACCGGACGTGGTAGCATGTGCAGGTGGCTGATGTGGCGTGAGCCTCCACCTACGCGTGACACAAAGGCCCCCAAGCTTGGCAGTGGTTGCGGGAGCGCAACCCGAATAACGTCTGCCTTACCCTGTTGGTCCCCCCCTCCCGCATTTACCACGCGGCTCGTGTAGGGGGCACATGAGACATGGTACTAGCTTCAAATAAACCATGGCAACAGACAATGTAATCAAAGACCCTTTAAACGTGATGCATTATACATACGTGGCTGCTAAAACCTCCGACCTAATTATGACGCTCAATTCCAGAGTAAAAAAAACAGACAAAGTCAATAAAACATTGTTCGATCGTTTGAGTTATCCTTATGCCAAAAAAGGAACCATCACTGTTATCAATCGAAATATAAAGAATGGAATAATGCGTTTAAGATAAAACATGACAACAACGGCTATGAGTTTAGCATATCGGCTCTGAAGCTTGACAAAAGTATGACAGCAGATTGTATTTAAAATTTTCAGCAATCATCGAAAATAATGTTTTAGAAATTAAGTGGTTCAAATAACGTCTTATTTACCTCACAAAAAATTAATATTCCCTTCCTTTATTCATTTAAATAGCTCAAACTGTGTGGTATAACACTGAGGCATGGAGATAAAAAAGAACAGTTTCGGTTTGGCCGTTATTACTTCTGCGGTGATCGTAACCTAAATGAACCGAACCTGTCGATGTGATTGCATTGTTCTTAGATGGGAAACTGTACTGCAGAAGAGGTGGATTTAAAACAGCCTATAGCCCAACAAAGGGTCGCATGGAAGAACCGCTTGACCAGCACGGGGACTCGAAAAGCGTTTATCGATTTGAGCTCCTATAGTAAATGTGGCATCTAGGGTGTCTCAGCCTAAGCTAAGTTCGAGATGGCCCAATTTGTGTTCTAGCTATCGACAAGTCTTGGTACAAACATTTAGAGCAGATTTTGTTAAAATTTCTTCGGAGACATAAAATCCAACGTTACTATATTGGCGTGGAAGCAATCACCTTAAAATATACTCCAACTTTTAGCGCCTATTGAACCAAACTCTGCATTCGGTCAAATTTCTGAAGAACCCTTGAAAGTCCATTTACCACGTTTGTAGGTGACGACAACATTTCAAATGTTGAACGTTGTTTCATATTACCATGATTTCTTGCCCTAGTCAAAAAAATCAGTGCGTTTTCTATGTACTGCTTGATTGCCTACAAACTGGATGCCATGACGCATTGTTCAAAATCTCGCCAAATTTATACCCTATTGCTTTGGTTCCATTTGGTATATGGGCCAATCCCTTATTCTGTGGCTGAATAGGCAAACGATCTGGAGTCTCATTCATGAATGTTCACTCAACCAGTAACGCAACTCATTTGTCAGGCTCTGGGCCTAATAACCGTAGGAATTCGCAGTATAGGCAGTTAGATTTAATGGCAAATATAAGGGAGACTAGAATGACTAGTTTTGGTTTATTAGCCGCCTTCAGCCAGTCTTATCCAGATCCAAGTGGCGTCCCACCCAAGCCTCAAAATTGCGAACTCTTTGATCAGAGTCAAACACCCTTATCGTTGAGCCAGGAGCTCGTTGTCTTTTCGGCTTGGTCGAAAGTCACACACAGGCCGAAGGCAACCATAATGCGTCAGATAATGAAGCCGAAAGACTTACTGCCACGGCAAGAAACATCTGGGGTCGTCTACAGGATGTGGTGCAGTTGCAGTCAAAGCAACTATGTCGGAAAAACTGGCCGACTTCTCAAGACGCGAATTGCCGAACACGCGGCAGCAGTGCGGCGAAATTATGCTAATTCTCAAGTTAGGGCTCATTCGACGAGACCCGGCCAGACGTTCAAATTTGATGAGGCCGAAATTCTCGAAAGAGGTGACAATCGGGTGAGCCGAGAACTAGTTGAGTCACGTTTCATGGGCCCCCAATCCATAAACAAGTGCAACGATTTGCCCAATCCATATTCAATGCTCAGATTCAATTTGGCCAAAGCAAGTCATCACTTGAGGAAGGGGCAGGCCACCGCCTCATCGTACGCCAACACCGGAGAGCCAGACGGCCGAGCAATCATAACGCCCAAGGCCACCGCCCGTGATAAAAGTTCAGCAGGTCAGAGCTCACGTGCCGTCCAACAAGCTATCAACACACAAGAAGGCAATTAACGTTAATTGTCACCGTATGTTTGTAGTAATGACTGTATCGGGGTTAGGTCGAGAGATATTGACACTCATTAATGAACGTTTACCTACACTAGCAGCTGCTACGGCTGTCAGGGCCTCTAGTGAGACCTCAGGCAGGGCGGGACAGATGAGTTCAGTTAGCGGTCGGGTGAGCGTTCATCAATGATTGTCAATATCTTTCGAACTAAACCGGCAAAACGACGAGCTCGTTGCTCAATCGTTAGGGCTTTTGAACCCAATCGAAGAGGTCACGGGTTCAAGGCTCGGGTGGGACGCCAATAAGGTCTCGGTAGGACTGGCGGACGACGGCTAGTAAGCCGGAAATGGCCATTCCAGTCTCCGTTGTCTTTGCCGGTAATACAATCTGTTGTCTGTTGAAAAAGCTTCTTTTTACATATCGGAGGTAATATTGCCCTTATTTAAATGGCTGGTTTGTGACTTTTCAGCATGCGAACAAAAGTATAGAGCACGAAGTGAAAATATTCAGATATAATTTAGCCAGTTTGAGGATTCCGACTCACTTTCGCCGATGGCACTAGACATCAAGGTTGATATGTCCCAATCTAGAGGAACGAAGACAGATCCATCAGACTGGACTCTAAACTGATTGCCGTATCACTTTTCATCGGGTCGGGACAAAGTACTTCAAAATCTTCCATAGATTCGTCAATGTTTGGCTCCTTCTGCAGAAATGGAATATATAACATAAAAAGTGACACATGAATTCGCAACACTAATAATATTTATAATTTTACCGCCATTGTAAAGAAAAGTACATATTTTTTTGGGTTTCAGAATAGTAGTGAAAGAAGAAACTAGTAGCCAGTTTGCTAGTTCTGTTAGTAATCGGAAAACGGAACTGCATAGGGCTCAAGTCTGTAATCAGGAACCGGATTGATCGATGGTAGGATTACTTTTTCTCAGACATGATGGTTGGACAACGCAAATTTTGAACCCCTCTAAAATGAACTGCACGTGTAAAATTCAGCTCAATTCTTAAACGTCTTCGAAAGAATCCATTGCAACCCAAGAGAACGACATTCGTCAGGTGTATGTGAGTGCACATCTCAGTTATGGTAAACACTTCTTCCGGAAACGTCATATAGTTCTTTTTTAGTCTTCCTTACATTGAAAAATTACCAAAAGTGTTCGCTGTAAGAATAATGTTAAATGTTTTTTATCCCATTTCATTTCAACTATCTTTCAAAAAAACAATTTGGCGCAATTTTCGTTTTTATATTCAGACTCCTCGACCACGGTTAAGGCGGAACAAATACCCTAGAGAGTGGAAGTGTACACCAGCGAACGAATCAACGCCGGATCAAGCGCCCGTCTAACCATTGTACTCTACGGATAAACAGAAAAATCGGAGGAAATAATTCGGACTGACGAATCAACAAGTGATCGGCGAAAACGCTTCATAGCGGGATCATGTGCAACCTTCATCGTAAAAATGCCGCCAGTTGGGCAGCCATACAAACTTCGGATAGGTCGCGATAATCGTGGGATAACCTCAAACTGGCATTTGGAGAAGGTGGGTTTGTACATTTATGCATTTCAAGCAGAAACGTACCGAAAAAATATGTCTATTCCTTTGGAAAGAAAAGCATTATCGCTTAAAAATTGTTTCCCCAAGTCATTAAAAGTGTAAGTGGTTTACAAAAACTGTTGTTGATTTTTTCTTGCTGTGATCGATAGTTTCAGGGTCTGTGTCAACGTAGTTTTATATGTAAAGTTTTTTCTATATAAAGTAAATCGACTTGCAGCTTGCGTTGTACTTATAACATTTGATGTGATCTAGCACTTTAAAATGCTCCCACTGGATAAGACGGAACATTTTACCAAGAAAATCCGTCAAGTCTCCATTCCTGATATGCCTGACGACAACCTACTTCGCCTCCTAGGATTTTATCTAGAAGCTAACTTCCCGTGCGCCAAACGTTCCATCGGCGTTTAAAAAGTGTATTTCTTGCTTCATCTATATCCATATACGGAGACAGAAAATCAAGGTACTGCACAATAATAGGATTGCGCCACATACGTGATATCGTCTTTATTGAAAAGAAGATCGGTTACTTATTATTCGAAAAAACTTACGTCCACATTTCCAGAAGTCCAGGTGGCTTTCTATATAGATATTGCTCGACACATTCCATTTATATATGTCCCAGTATATCAAAGAAAAATAGACTTATTCATACCTCAGTATGGCTGCGTCTGCCTCCGTGCTGCTAGTGCTTGTTTCGTCCCCATGCAAGTTGGCCACCTTTGTATCGCGTGAATCCCCGTCTCACCCTGGCTTGTTACATGCCCGTACAAGTTGGCAGCAGAAATAGTTAGTGGCCCAGATTGTTCCAAGCCACGACAATCGCACTGATAAGAAAGCTTGTAGAACCCGATTGCAAAGGGGCTAATTGAGGTGGCGGTTTACTGAGCATTCGTTCAACGTCCAGGCTTCTTTTTTCTGTTTTTGTGTTTTCGCTTTACCTCGGCCCTTGGTCTGCTGGCTTCAGTGAAGTTTCGGGATGTTCACCTATGTTGGGCTAAGCGACTGACATCTTCAAACGCCAATATATGAGCACCAGGTGGCTGAAAAGGGCTTGGACCCAAAGTTGGTGGAAGCACTCCAAACTGCAGAGTTAGGGCATCCCTTCAAAATTGACGCAGTTAAAATTGTGAACCGAAGTAAATATCATACACAAAGGGACATTACAGAAACCTGGATAGTGGACGACCATTCAGTATATCGCAACCTCAATTTACTCACCCCGTACCTGGTTTTACGTACCTTCTTATCGGGTTAGAGTCGTGGCGTGAAACAAGCGGGACCGCCAACTATATCTTCGGCCCACGTGTACAGACGTGTTACAAGCCAGGGTGAGACGGGGGTTCACACAATACAACAGGTGGTCACATTGCGCGGGGACGAAGCAAGTACTGACAACACAGAGACAGATATAGCCATACTATGAGCATTCAGTGGGAGAAGGACTGCGAGGATACACTTGACAGTGAGATGGACGCCATTTGCAGCGGTTCAACCAGTATTGACAGGCAACGCACACGCGAAAAAGCAGCAGATAACGAGAGCCGCGAGATTAAATGTTCAGTGTCTGTGTGTGAACGCTTTAAGAAACTGAAAAAATATTTTGTTACTAAAGTGTAAGCTATCCAAGAGGACTTATATGCCTTTTGATTTAACTGAACTTTAAGGATATAAGAAATGGTAGCTGAAATGGGTTCTGATATTCTTTCTCACTCATTTCTTTGATGATGAATCCGCGACGGATGTCAAAACTTCAGGCGGATGAACGTATTGTCCCAGCGATCGAGTCTTCTCCTTTTTAAAGAATTTATTAAAGTTGGTATACTATACAATCGGCTTCTTTCTCATCCACATGTTTCCTCTGATATTCAGACTACAGGGTTAGGCTCAAATGTATCTTAACTTTGTGTATCAGCTTTTGTCTGACATTTTGAAAACATGCTTCGGATCATCCTACGTGGAACTAAACCACTTTTTCAAAAAAATTAAATCATTCACCTCTCTTTTTAACGTTTCGATTAAATTTAAAAAATAAGATAAGCCCTGCAATGTTTTATTTAGTAAGTGGAACAGTTATATTTGAGTAACACGCAGCAACAAAGCTTGCAAACGACGAGAAAATCTATTGGGTTTTCAGACACCCATAATTCCCTTTAATCCTAATCGGTGCCAAAAATGTTGTTAAACTTAAAGCTGCTGAGATGCTGAGGCTTAAAACGACCTTTTGTGGGTCCTATTAATTGTAGGTTTCCAAGAAGTTAGTCATAAAAATTAATTTAAGTAGCATCAAGCATTTTCCCTGGTTGTTCACCGATACCCCAACATATCTTCATCCTGCTTCGAGAGTTAATTGTTTTTTACTTTTACGTATTATTATGCATACCATCCTTTCTTCAACTGCATTTACCGAAGCAAACTATTTGAAGTGCCATTAACTAATTTCCTTCTTCCACCACTGGCGCTTTTCGCCTGCACGAGTTATTTTAGCGTATTGTCGCAATTTTCGACAAATATTGATCTTCTGTTTATTCCGTGATATATTGCCGGTCGTTTTTCTGTTTTGATTCTACCTGAACGATCGGTGAAAGAACTTTTTGGAGTAATTAATGAACACATTCGTGACTATCTTCCACGGTTTCAACAATTGCAGGCAAACATAAATTGTTCTGTAGATAGAGAAGAAGAAGAAGGCGTTGCGATCACCGGAAGCATAAATTTACTTGTCTGAGCTTTCGGGCTCCTTCTAGAGTCCTTCGTCAGAGATAAAAGGCGTTCACGAAAAACAAGCAACATTTATAGGACGCAAAGACCAATCAACCTTTATGCAGGGAGGGGGAAGGGGAAGGAGGACAGTCAACTGATAATGCCATCGTTCCGGAGATGCCTGCGCAGCGTGATGTATGCCGGCGTCAGATCGATAAATCGATTGACTGAGTTCTCATCCGAGGCACAGGCTTTGATCAATTCGCGGCTGTTATGTTGCCAGCGTGCGTGATTACCCTCGCAGCTGCGAAATTTAACTCGTGATTGCTCTCGTAGGTATGGGCAGCCACTTGCGATGATGCGTCACCCTTTTGCACCGCTCGCTTATGTTCGCGAATGCGTGAACCAAGCATACGCCCTGTCTGTCCAGTGTAGTTCCGGCGACAATTTTACACGGTATGCGATACACGACGCACCGAGAGTTAAACGGTACTTGATTCGCATAATGCGGCTGCGCCTGGTAGCCTTGGAACGGTGCGCAATTCCGATGCCTAGTCCCGCAGCAATGCATTTGGTCGTTTCCGATACATCCTTGATGTATGGCAGCGCATGCCATATCATACGGGTTTTTCCGGGTTGGCTCCTCAGAGATGTCGGGCCTCACGTGTCTTTTCCTCCGGATTACTGCAATGAGTCTGGATTCTCTCAAAGAGTGTTTTTACGCAGCTTCTTTTGTGAGCCACCGGATGGTTGCTGCGGAAATTGAGAAGCTGTGTTGTGTTCGTTGCCTTCCTATAGAGCGTTGTTTCGATCTTGCCGTCGGAAGTTCGCAAGAGGAGTACATC
Source organism: Ligula intestinalis (assembly GCA_036362985.1). NCBI lineage: Eukaryota > Metazoa > Platyhelminthes > Cestoda > Diphyllobothriidea > Diphyllobothriidae > Ligula > Ligula intestinalis. The sequence continues at coordinate 67,850,470 of JAYGXS010000001.1, read as the reverse complement.
AAAGAAGGGTAGCTGCTGATCCCTTTCTTCTTCCCTTGTGAATTTCATGTCTGGGAAAATGAAGTTGAGAAGTTCGCGAAAATTCTACCACATTCTTAGTACTAGCTAATTGCTGGCATTAAAGCATCTGGCCTAGAGCAGTAATTGGCTGTTTTAGTCAATGGTTGGTACTACGTCGAACCGAATGAAGCATATTCAGTTTTTTTTGCTGAGATAAATGGTTATTGCTCGCACGCAAATAAATAAGATCTTTGACTACGAATAAGTGTATATTCAAGACAGCATACATTTGGTTTACTGGCTCGACTGTTTGCCTTACGTCTACTATATTGCCAAGTTTTTTGATTACGTAAGCGAATACAAAAGTCCATAATTGCAGGAAAAGTAAAAATTGCAACATCTATCTCCTTATTTCAATTCTATACATCTGAAAATACGTAAATATGTTAAGATTCAGCTAAAATTGAATGAATTTACGAGCAGCGGCGAGAAACATCCCCCATCGCCTTTTCATAACTTTCAAGAACACTTTGTGTTCAGTAGAATTGCTTAAATTTATTTCTGTTGTGCAGACTCTTCAGCCTATTTAGTCGTATTTTCAGTCATTCTGTAGTTCTTAAATTTTAAAAAGGACTTTATCAACATTAGCAGTATATTACTACGTGCTGCTGAAATCTAACTAGGCAGGCAGTTGTAGATATTTTGAGGCCGATGCATATGATCTCTACTGACAACACTGCCCTCAAGTTTTTAAGAAAAAAAATAAGGCCAGCCGTACATTGAAGGTTGTAAACCCGGCATCTACTTTTCTTAACGGTTACAAAATGACCCTCAAAGCGTCAAGATCCAAGTAAGAAGAACGACGGACAATTTACTTTTTTAATGTTTAATGTGTTGTAGGTCGTTTGCAAAATTTATTGGATGGCAAGTCCTACTATATCCCATGTAGTCAGTGGATTTCAGGAGATGTTGGCGGGGGCATATTATATCGTGAAATGCCAGCGTCCGGAATCAACGTCCTCAATCCCCCACAATGTATGTCACAAAAGCCCACAAAAAGATAACACTAAATGCGACTTATGGCTAAAATGTTGATAATCAATGCATTCAAATCTTGTTATAGCAGCATATGTACACATTTGTTTAAAATGGTTAAAGTTCAAGTAATGATGGGATCAATGCATGAAAAAATAGCCGCAGTAGATATTACTGATAAAGGTGGAAGAGCCTGGTTATTTCGATATATATTCACGAAATTTTATGCGTGTAAAGCTGATTGAGTTGCTTTACTGTGCTCAAACATATTTAATTATGCATGCATAAAAGATAAACTTTAAGCTAATGAAACTTACTTCATAAGTTTAAACGAATAGTATATAGCCGTGAGTTATGGGTAAAGAAATGGTCAAGCCCGAGTATAAATTCTTCCGAACTGAGAAATTCAGACAAGCAGCATTTAATTAAATTTCAGAATTTCCCTCACTTGTAAAATATTTGTTTCTCATAACAAACGTTAGCAAAGTTACCAAGATCTGTCACGTTTTTTATGACTGTAAAATATGATAATCTTTATTTGTCATGAGAATAGGCTGTTATTGGTAAAGGAGCCATATTGTCGATCACTGGAACAAAATTTATTTTTTCCTGAGCTTTCGAGCTCTTACAAGAGCTCATCGTCAAAGGTGGAGAAAAAGTAACAAATGTGGAAGCTACTTGGGGCGTGTGTACAATAATTAAAATTTTGAACGTGCAGAAAATCAATAATTTTGTGTGCTGCCGACTTACCACTGAGGGTTGTGCTAGCCTGTGCCAGTAGGCAAGATCGACAAGTTGGGTGGAAATATTTACAGAAAAAGAATCGTCAACAAAACAAGTAATAGTTATGGTGGGAGGGATGTGCAATGAAAAAGTCATAAGAGAAGGGAAGGAGGATGAGAAGAGAGGGATTTTGTAGGCTTGGGCGCCAAATGGCCACGTCAGCATCGAAAGTGGGATGATTATGGAGGATGTTGGGCCAATTGATTACGGCGGGCGTCTGGATGTGATCGTTTGCAAAAGCGTAAGGCCCTGTACGCTGGTGCCAATTCGACACATCTGTTGACCAAATTCTCATCCGTGGACAAGGCTTCGAAAAATTCTCTGCTCGTCTTGTTTCCCGCGTGGGCCATTACCAGCAAAGTTGAACTCATGGCCTGTTTCGTAGGTGCGAGTTGCAACTTGTGATGATTCGTCGCCTAGTCACACGGCCTGCTTGTGTTCACGTATATGAGATCCGAGCATACGTTTCGTTTGACCTGTATAATTGCAGGGACAGTTTAGGCATCCCATGCCTATATGAAAATATTTGTCATAAGAATAGGCTGGTAATCGTTCACCCACACTGGAGCTCATTTTTGTTTCGCCGTTTGAAGTAAAACGTCTATACGACATCTTGTTAGCTACAACATAATCAGTTTAATTTTCGTCAATGCTACGTTATGAGTTCCGCAAATATTCCCATGGTTAATATTAGAAGTCAGTTTTTTTGGCAAACAATTGTTTTCAGCAACTCTTCATCAGACCAAACGTTTGCAAGGGAAATTGACGCTGTACATAACAATAAAAGTTTGAATAGGTAAATAAATCAATAACTATCTAACACGGGCGCTAATTGGCCAACGCGGACTAAGTCAGTTTGCGCATGTAGGCCATGTCAGCCTGTTGGTTGAGGGATTGTCACTTGTGGGGAGGGGCGAAATCCTATCGCCACCTGGTGTCGGTTTAGGCCATGGAAGTGACAGAGCTTGTGTCAGAGTCTTCTGACAACACAGCACTGGATTTGCTAGCCTTATAGCCACTGCTTCGGCTGTAGCAAGCATCCGTTGGCGTAGGCCTTTGGAAAAATTAGATGGTGTCCTGTAGACCACCTTAAAGGCTTCGTTAGTATCGACTCGATGGTTCGTATCTACTAGATGTGCGAGAATAGCACTCGAGATCGATCTAGTTTCAGCTTTAATTAGCCAGGTTGGTATGTGCTCACGTACCCTCTTTTCGAGACGCCTCGTTGTACGGCCGATGTATCCCGCTCCACAAGAGCAAGTGAAAGAGTAAATGCACATTGATGTGGCCTTCAAAGGGAGTCTGTCTTTACCTCCCAATCGTAGGAGGGGAGAGTTCGTGAAGAGCACCCGTAAGTTCGCCGCTGGGAAAGCGTTTGTGATTGCAGTCCTCAAGCGTCGTCTGACCAGCTCGCTGGTTGCATCGCCTAAGAAAGGCAGTCTTATGAACACGTCTTTCTTTTCTGCAGTTAAGGTGACAGGCTTTTTGGCGCGTTCACCAATATTTCTGCGAATGAACCTTTCCGGGTATCCATTTTCAATTAGTGTATGCTGCAGCTGTTGGAGTTCTGCTTCGACAGTTTCAGGAGAACAGATCTGTCGTATTCTAGCTGCTAATCCTTGGACTAGATTTCGTTTTATATTGAGGGGGACAAAACTGTGGAAGTTAGTGTATTGTCCTGTCCAGGTTTTCTTTCGGAAAACCCTGCGTAGGATAGATCCATCCTCTTGCCTTCGCAGAAGGACGTCAAGGAACGCAATTTCATCGTCCACTTCAGTCTCAGCAGAAAACTTGAGCGATGGGTGAGCGTTGTTAAACTTCGCGACCAAGGCATCAATGTCAGTGTTATAGTCAGTCAAACAGAAGATATCATCTACATATCGACCGTAGAATGCAAGGTCATTGATGGTGTCCCCTAGACTCGTTTTCTCGATCTTGCCCATAAAGACATTTGCAAGAAACGGTCCAAGTGGTGAGCCCATCGCCACACCATCAATCTGTCTGTAGAACTGACCATATCAGAGAAATTGGACATTTTGTGTGCATCGCGTGAGGAGATCTTTGAGGGTTTTCACGGGCATACCTATCTGGTAGTTCGTGGCCCGAATAACGTCGCAGAGGTAGTCTATGGTTTCTGCCACGGGTACATTGGTGAATAGTGACGATACATCCAATGAGAGCATCTTACTTCGTGCAACGTTCATATTCTTTATAGCTTTGACAAATTCAAATGTGTCTTTCAGGCTTCTAGGATACATGTAACTTCCAAGAGGTTTCAACTTTTCTACTAGCCATTTAGCAATGGTGTGGTAAGGGGAGTTTCTCATATCCAGGATAGGACGTAAGGGTAGCCCCTGTTTGTGAATTTTCGGAAGTCCATACATTCTAGGTATCGTCGTTCCTATAGGTCTTAGTGTTTCAAGCTCTTTGTCAGTCAAAAGACCTTCTTTATGGAGGTCTTTGAGAATTGTAGTCAGCTGACCTTCAACAGTATCTGTGCGATCTTTGTCCTTCTCAGCTTTTGAGAACTTTGTATGATCTGCTAAAATTGCTTCTAGTTTTGCGACGTTATCATTTTTATCCATCAGTACTATTCCAGATCCTTTGTCTGGTCTGGTTAGCACGATATTTTCATTTCTTCGTAGCTCTTTTAGGCTATCAAGGTGGGCTTTTGTTAAGGGGCCTTTGTTCATTGGAGTCTTTCTTAAGTACTGTTGGCAACAGTTAACCAGGGTTGACTTTAGATAATCAACTTCTTTAGGCATTGAAGATTTTAGATCGGAGGTTTGGTTAAAGAGGCTCTCAAATTCAGTTTCTAATTCTATTTGTCTCAGCCTTTTTCGTGCAATACAGAATCTAGGGCCTAGGGATAGTACTTCTATGAGGGTTTTGTCAAGGCGGATTGAGGAATAGTTATGCACGTACCTCTCCGGATTGTTTGGGAGGGTGGTCGGTGCTTTTATTGGTTGGACACTTCGAAGAAGTTTAGTCCACCTGGCCTCGATTCTTCTGTTTCTTATTGTTTGTACATAGTCTTCAAACGCTACTCTCTCTAGAGCTTCAAGACGGTCGAGAACAGCTGCTCTCTGACTTCGGTTTCTTTGAAGTTCCAGAATTCCGGCGTTAACAGTCTCCAGGTAACTTTCTGCATGTCTTCTTAGTGCAGCCATAGAAACGGCTATATGGTTTCGTCGTAAACTTTTCCAGTACTGTCTTGGGTATTCACCTCGGTCTATACATTCTGATAGGAATTTGGCTGTTACGTTTGCCTCAGCAAGCCTGGTGTCAAACTTGAGGAATCCATTGAGTTCCTTTAACACCGCGGGATCTTTGGATTGTCTAAGTTCCGCAAATATTCCCATGGTTAATATTAGAAGTCAGTTTTTTTGGCAAACAATTGTTTTCAGCAACTCTTCATCAGACCAAACGTTTGCAAGGGAAATTGACGCTGTACATAACAATAAAAGTTTTAATAGGTAGAAAAATCAATAACTATCTAACACGGGCGCTACGTTATGATTCGATCGATGAATTTTGCGTTTTTAAATAGTCTACGGCGACCAAATCCTTTCCAGTGGTATTTTATCTTGTACTAGTATAAACATCTTAATTAGAATCTATATACAATTTTAATTTCGATGAAGGTCAAATTTAATATGTAGACAACTTATTGTCTTTTTTGGGTTGATTCTTTTTTTCCGTTTCTTTGTTGGATCGGCTACCTACCGCAACTTTATTCGTCAGAAAATACGCGACAATAAATTTATGAGTTTAGTCACAGATGCACCAGTAAGGCAGTAATTTCCTGCTGCCTAAAATGACTACTTCTTACTTTCTATTTAAAAATACCATTACATAATTTTTACACAAAACAAAAGGTATTAGACCATCATACAGCACCTTGCGCGCATTAGCCAATTACGCTGGGAAGAGTTCAAAATTTCTGACGAGTCTTAATTGATTATTTGCAGTTAAGAAGACCATCTTGTGTCTGAGTTCTGGTCCAGTGGTTTACTTCTTAGTCACAAACAGCCGCTGTTACTTGCGGTGTGTCACCGAAAGTTATATTAATCAACGTTCTAAATTAGGGAATAGGGCTAATTATGTGGATTTTTGCCTAAAAAGACTAAAGCGGCAACGGTCGTTTGTTGTTACATAAGCTTGAAAGAAAAAGCGATCACTGGAATAAGAGGTTTATTGTCCTGAAATTTCGGATTCCCTCGGGAATCCTTAATCATAGGTAATAGAAGATCAGTCTGAGACATGCGCAGATAGGGTGATACATGCACAAATTACATGGTATTTATAGTTCGTAGCGGTCACGTGCATGCGTACTGTAATCGTCAAGTTCTTTAGTAACTGCTTGAGGTATTAATTGATACGGTAATGGCTCAGTAATAACCTAAGCGTTCTTATCCGCTTCAGATGCGGGTTTTATAATTGCGCGACAATTATGCCCACTGTCGTCAGAGTTGTCGTTACACCCAGTCTTTCCCACGTGACTGATTTGCGCGCTCAGAAAATTTCTCAGTAAACTGTATGGGAACGCCAAATCGTTGCACTTGTTGATGGACTGGGAACCTGAGAACCATGATTCGAGCAGCTCGTGGCTCACGCAGTTGTCACCTCTTGCGAGGATTTTGGCCTCGTAAAACTTGAAAATATGGCCAGGTCCCGTCGATGGAGCTGCAACCTGTAAGTTGGCGTCTTTATTCCTCACCATCTCTGCATGCTCGGCCATTTTTTGTCCGGAGTAATCTCCCGGTTTCTCCGACGTAGTTGCTTTGTCCACAACTACAGCAGATCCGGTAAACGAATCCAGCTGTTTTCTGCCGTGGCAGTGGGTCTTTCGGCCGAAACATACCCAACCCCAAGTGGTGCACCACCTGCGGCTCCAAACTGTTCAGCAGAAATCCAACGCTTTGGTTATTGAGTCATGGGCCTTAGTGAATGGCGGTTTAGATCAAAAATCTTGCCATTGGCTGATGGACGTTCACCGATTGGTAAAACAATCACTTTTTCCCTTCTGCTTTGCGACTAACTCTCGAATCTATGGGGCAATAGTTAGAGCACTGAACCTCTGACTAACAGGTCGTGTGCACGAGCCTTGGGTGATAAACCATGCATGCTTGGGTAAGCGGGGCTGATGAAGACTCGGAAACGAAAAATGGTCATTTCTGTCTGCCTTATCTTTATTGGCATCTGCCTAAACCACTAGTCACTGTGCCGCTACTGGCGAGCTCAAGAGTGAGTCTCAAGGCAGAATGGGACGAGCATGTTCCGTAAGCAATCAGTGACCGTTCACATTTGAAGATTTTGCCTCTGTCTTGCTACTTGGCCCAGGTCTACAGGTTAGGAGAGAGTGCAAAGATGTTGGGCAAACGTACCATCACCAGAAATTAATTTGCAAGTAAGTCATCGTCCTGCGCGCGTCATATTATAGGGAAAATATTCAAGTTTGTCGTTCCAACGGTCGAACTGTATGCACTCAGACCCCCCACATCACTGGTGACGTTGTTTTTATAACTTGTAAGTGCTCTCCCTCAAGTTTGTGAACTGGTTATTATACGTCTCACTAGCCTGCGATCAGCCCATTTACTTGCGTTTCGAGGCCAATTTTAAGGCTACTTACGGAAGCCTTGAGCATTGTATTTGGTTCAGAAGTTAACCTGGGTTCGAGCATTCGTTTCCTTAGCAGTTTCAAAGGCGTGCCCGAGCGTCAGACTAGCCAAGGCTTTAGACAACCACTGACTCCTTCGGGTACACGGACGGATTCCAGAGTGGTATGAGGGGGTATTGTTGATTTCAATATCTAATTATATGCAAATTGTTCTGCACGTTAACATGCAGCCTGTGACCTCCGATGCAAGTTTTAGTACTCACTAACATGAAAGGGGTTTCAGTCTTTGCTTCATTCTTTCTTAGAATGTTGTAACTTGCCACTGGTAATGAAACTGTGAAAGTATCCTTAGGGTGGATAGAGGCTCAATTTACTGCTTAATTCTTTTGTAATTTGCCTCTCTCCGCCGTAGTAACAAACAAGTCTTAGCTGGGGACAAACTGGCAATTCCTCTTTGTCCGAACTAATCCCCTGACTTTAAGTGTTCTTACACACATACACTAATAAGGATGAGCCTAAATGAACAAGACAAATAAAGTTTGGGATTATTGGTAGATAATATACATGCGTGCCAATTAAAATCTCCAGCCTTTTAAATTTAACCGCTGAAGTCATCCCATGCTTAAAATTGACATAAGTAGATATGACCATATTTATCTTTCCGACAGTTTGAAATGCCTCTTAAAGATAGCGTCTAATGCTTGAATAATTTGTTTTTTAGTATGCCACTACAAAGTTCGCGTTTATCGCGGGGACCGAGCAGATGCTGAAACTACTGCTCATGTGTTTCTTAATATCTTTGGGGAGCTTGGTGATACTGGAGACTGAAAACTGACAGAATCTTCAAGAAACATTGACAAATTTGGACGTGGGAAGGTAGGTCAGGTTGCGAATTAAGCTGTCCTTCTTCATGTAGCAAAAACCTTCGGGTGCAGTTAAATTCGAAAAAAAACAAAAATACGAGGCAAGGTCGAACTCAGTACCATTTTTTGAAACTGGTACTGATCCATGTTCATTAATGTGCTTACATTAGAAGACAAATAGCTTTTCATTGGCTTTTTGGTGAAAATGGTAACAAAATAACCAAGTGAGAACACTACACGAATTTATTTGCTTATCTTAATTCACCACTGATGTGCCATTTCCATTTTCGATTTTGAATGAAATTTCCTACGTTCACCACAGGCTTGTCAAAATACGTTTGGGCTTATAAGTGGTCAGCCTATCACTCGCGGCTACTGCGTTCGCAAAGATAGCCCTAGTTAAACCCTTTAAAGTGTCCATATATAGGCGACTGATCACCATGACCCGTAACAGTAGTTTACGTAATGCACATCATATACCCCCAGTCTCAGCATTTGTCTCACAAAACAGTGGTTATAGGGGTTTTGTGGCTAAAGAATTAGGATAGGCAGTGAAATATACTTTAATAATTGCTAAATCTATATTTATTTTATTGTATTTGAAAATTTTGTTGATTAATGTTCATCGATTTTCCAAATCTGTATTATCGTTTAACGTATTGGGGAAAAACACGATTATCAAAATGCAAGTCTCTCAAAATTCCTGGAAAAATAGAAATATTTGTTAGGAAGTCATTTTTTTCAACTAAACTCAGGTCAAACTTACTGTTCTGGAGTCAGATAAGTAAAGTCTCCACACACCTTCAATCTACAACCGAAAAAAGCTACTCCTAGTGGCCGCGGAAAAAAAAATTTAACTAAATTTTTCAACGTTCCATTTGTATAACTTTCCTTCACTGCTTATCCTATTTCCTTACCCATAAAACCACTATAACCACCGCTTCCGTGAAACAACAATGCTAGGGCTAGGTATATTTGAGGTGCATTACTTAAACGTCTTTAGCTAGATGGCCAAAATCCATATTTCACACCGAGACATATTCATCAATGCGACGCACGTGTGACCTCCAGTGGTAATAACCTGACCCAGTATCTTCTTATTCAAAACATATACATTGTCTGACTTAACTGATATATTTACTCATGTGAAGCTCCAAACTTTAACGGAAGTGCTGTTTAGTTGCTTTTAGTTGATTTTATGTTTGTTAATGTCCATTTTAAATATGCGTATCTAACTACCGACCGCTGTATGGGCGATAGAAAGGGGAGCAAGTTTAGCTCTCAACGTCTGCTCTTGGACGCGCTTGACTCTAGCATTGTGCACTAAAGATGTGGCTTGGAAGGTTTCCAACTAACGAAATAACCTGGCCCTCCTCTCAGGACAGATAGTCGGATTGACTGGCCTATATGACGTCTCCTCTCTGTGAGATCCGAATAACGCCCCTTCCTGGTGAGGTATGCGTATAGCACGCGCGGGCGTGTGTTACAGCGGTTAGAATCGGTTAACATCCTCGAATGAAAAGCGATTTATTTTTGTCAGCAAAATCAACGTAACCAAAAATATTGTGAACAGGCACATAACCGCGTTGTGGATTCATGCAATCCCTGAAATCGTGGGGCACAACTTGAAGAAATGGCTTGGCGATATACATTTTTAACCTCAAACGTCCTGCTACAAGAAGGTCATCTGAACTTCCCTGTTTTTATCCACTTCAGATAGAGGAGTTCGTGATTGAGGCTGTTCACCTGGGAACTATTGAAAAAATGTGTATTGGACATGACGGAAGCGGAGCTTGTCCTGGTTGGTTTCTCAACAAGGTCACGATCGAAGAAATCTAGAATCCGCAAAATGCGTTAACATTTCTTTGTGATTAGTACGTTTTCCGCCTGCAAAATTGTTTTTTAATCCCCAAATAATCCTGCCTAAACTTTATTTCATCATTAAAGCGAGCTTGCGTTTCCCAAATAAGTTATCAGACCCAGTCCATTAAGATTTAATAAGGCTTTAAGCTGTTAGTGGTTGAAATAGTTTTTGGCGTAAGAGGGGCAACGGAAGGATGCACTGTTCATAGACTAACTAACAAGATCGGCGGAGGAAGGAGTGTGCAGAAGTAGGGCTGGAATTTAACCAAGATTTGCGTGCTCAGGCATCTGGTGATAAAGCTCTCAACAAAAGACCTTAAGGAGTATACATTTAAATGGGTTTAAGAAGAATTATTAAAAAGTGCACGTGCGACTGGGTCTTTGGCTTTATTCACCAGTTTATTCACTCGCGCTGCAAGTTTGCCTTGAAACACCTTTACCAGTTGACTATCGTGACCACTTTATGGCTCTCATCAATAGGAACGATGCTCCTTCTACAAATATGACCTTGCACTGAAGAGAATAAAGGATTCCTTGTCTTATTGTCACCACAAGCCCTAGCTCGAACCCTCATCGTAACTTAACACTGCACAATAATCCTACCCTTAACCCTAATCACAGTAAAGGCCTACTTACTCTGAAAGCTAACAGAAAGTTATCCGTTTTAAAGATGGTTTCTTTTGCGTTGTTCTACCGTGCGTACAATATTCATACTTCTTACCTAGTTAACAATAATTCTTCCTAACCCTGAACACAACATGATTGCTCTGAATCCGTAAAGTAAGCAAAGGGGTTTATTTAAACAGCCTAATGATCCACTTCTTAACGATCGAAACGTGATTTATATATCGTAATTTTATGCGATTTTGACTGAATCTGCAAAACAGGCGATACAACTGCATTTTGAAGTATTTTGCGAACTCATTGACGCAACATTTTACTATCATCGTTCGCTTTCTTTTGCCAAGGCAGAGAAAGGCTTTTACATGTGTCGTGTTTAGAGTTGTGCAATCATTGCGGATGTTATAAAAAATGCTAGCATAAGCAACTACAGAAGATATATTTTAGATTTCGGTGAAATCTGAAATTTGCTTTGAAAACGCTTCCTTTCCTTGTCTTAAATTTTATTCGATAAAAGTGCGAATATATTGAAGAGCAAATATGACATAGAGTTTAGTTCAGTTGAACTGATTATGAACCCACACAGTAGACAAGACTTTTGCGCAGCCAATGCTTTACCATTAAGCTACGAGGCTCACCATGCGCCATTAATGTAATCACACATTAATCGATTTTACCCACCCAACTTACAACTCGTATGGAATCCATCATTGCGGAACAGCAAGCGGACTTCTAGGGCAGGATTTTCTAAGCAATCAATAGAATCCTCAAAAATGATTAATGGACTCAGTGGATTGTAAGGGAGTTTGGCAGATATGGTAGATCTGCCGTGAATTTTTCACCACAGGGTCAATTCACATAAGCGAATCTCTCAAACTTTCCTAACATCTAGTTTAGTCTCACCGGCCAAACCATCCAATTACTTTAGGCTCCAAAGACTTTTCCTCTTCGATAACTGTTTTGGTGTCCATTAAATATGTGGTTATTTACCATCGTAGGCATTTTCTTATTAGATTTAGTGCTAGGATAATTGCTTTCGATAATTACACCTAACAATCCATTACAAATGTTGGTGAAGTTCCAAACGATCAGAACCCAACAAACCATATCGAGTACGTCCATATCACATGCAACCTCCAAACTATCTATGCTTCACTGGCTATAGATAGTATTTTAATGACGTTTCTATGTTCGCATACCCAATCATCTCTCGAAATGATAGATGAAATATGCACACGTCCTTATCAAAATGCTCGTGCATTCACGTTGGTACAAAATTTATAGGGTTTAAGTGTTATGCAACCACGTGGGCATCGCAGTCATCGGCCTCATTTTCATTGTCAATAACAGAACGTAAAAAGACTGAGAGTTTGGCCACCAACAACGGAGTCGTTACTTGCCACAATCATATTAACAGCCTTGGTTACTTGTAGGAGAAGAAAGGCGGGCTAACCTCAAATCACGGCTCCTTCGGTGGCACCCAGCCCAATCTGACCAGAGCCTACTATAGCACAACATCAGTCCGAGTAAGAGTCCTTGGTGAAGAGATACGTTTTTCCCACTTAATTTTGGATTTCGACGAGGATGTCTTCTTTCCCCAGTTCTCTTCAACTTTTTGATCGACTGGGTGATGAATCAATCAGTTCTACTTGACAGTTGATGTAAAATGGGCCCTGAGTTCAGAGTGCCTGACCTACTGTACGATGAGGAGATTGTCATCCATGGTCACACCCCTTAGTCACTATAACCAACGCTCGACCAAATCATCAGCTTCGCTGCAACTGTTGGGCTGCCAATTAATATACGCAAGGCGAAGTTCCTGACTACGCATCTCGGCACAGCACAGCCACTGTTTATCGATGGCTATCACATTGAAAAAGTCGGCTGCTTCCACTTCTTGGGCTTTAATATGCTAAACAACGAACAAATCAAAGAAGAGATTGGGAAGCGAAGCATGCAAGCTCAAAACGCATTTAGGTGGCTAGCCAGACCATTTTATTCTCACTAAGACATCAGTTTACTTACTATGCTGTTGATATAGAGAGCACCAATCAGACTGGTGTTAGTATGTGCTTGCGAACCATGGCCTATCAGAAAGGTAGACACCCTATCACTCGAAGTTTTTGACCGTTGGTGTCTTCGCCGCATCATAAAAGTCTTCTGGCAGGATCCAATTTCCAAGGCCAAGCTATATCGCAGATGTTTTAAACTACCAAGTGTAGCATCATACATCCAGCATCGTCTATTAAAGTGGTTTTGCCATATCCTGCGCAAGCCATCCAGGGACCCCTAAAGATTGGCCGTGAATCCCTCACGTAGTGCAAACTGGCGATAATGACATGGCAACCAACTGAAGACGTGACTCAACACTGCCAATTCGGACGTCGAACGTATGGATCTCGTAACCGTTTAGGGCTTGCGACACTGGAACAAACACTGGGTTGACATCTGCGGGGAGCTCGCTTCCAACCGCTGCCAATGGGCCGCCGCTATCCATAACATCCCTGAAGCCAATTCATCCAAAAGCAAGAGCTAATCGTATAAAGTACAAGTACCCAGCTATGGCTTAGGGTCGGCGAGGTTAAAATTTGCGCGAGAGCTGAAAACCGCATGAACTAGGAGCTGCTGGGGTCATCCTTCTCCAGTTTAACCTCAACCAACGCACACTCATTGTCCTCCCTCATATCGAGTGCTGGTGCAGAGTACGAAGACATGGAAGAACGTGAATGTCAGTGGCAGTATTGACAAGCCAAACTGTTAGGAGTTTAACACGCCAATCCCAGACGCGGATGATTAAGTTCCCACAATTAAAAATCGATCAGGCAACCAGTGCAGTAAGTTCGACGAATACGAAATGCATGCGGGGGCTTTCAATGTTATGATGTGAGTGTAAGCTAAACAATTATGCAGCCCCTGGACAACCATCATTCCATTCCTTCCTTATTCTCTAAAAGAGATTCAGTGTTGATCGAAAACATCAAGATAGTTTAATTGCATTTGCACTAACTGAGTTTTTTAAGTTGCCTTCTGTATCTGCTGTTTTTCTCGCAACGACCATTCAATAATTCCTAATTATCCTGTTTTTCAACTGAAAATTTTAAAATATGAAGCGTTAACCACAGATATATCAAAACAACCCGTGATTTTGCTACCGATGTGTTCGATCTTTGATATAATGCCTTAACTGTTGCCACGATTATTCCGTGTTTTCGCTGTGACTCAATTCGACAATGTTTGACGTATGTTCTGAAACTTGAACAATGTTTGCAGTAATGTTACTTCGTCAATTCTACTTACAGTTTTATCTACGTGATTACAGCCTATTTATAACGTCTACCGGTGTCTTTTAAATTTATCTGGATTGCCGATATTGAGATGACTTTCAAGTTAAACCTGAACCCAATTCTATAATAATTTTTGTGATTTGACGTCATGTTATATTGACTGTTTATACTATTCTCCGAATTCCATCGAAAAAACTTTCTTTATTTCTACACACACGTTTCCTCCCTTTTATAAAACTTTCACAGTTTGATTATAAAACCAGCAAAGGTACCTCAAATTGGTTTTGTTGTCGTTAATTGTCCTGGGAGACTAAGATACTGACTGCTAGGCGTACGCAAACACATTTCTAAATTGTTCACCTGACTCCTCTACTACCCTTTGCCACCCCCATGAGGAAACATTGAACTGCGGTTATTCATGTTGAAATTGCTTTTGGTCTGCCGATTTTGCTTCTTTTAAATGTCCATTTATCCTATATGACCTTCAGAAGTATACCCTTCTTTCTAATGACCGTGAACTCTTTCAAAGCCTCGGCTTAACATTTTACCTTTCAATGCTTCATGATCATCATATGCAAGCGCCCAAAGACTTTTTATGCTACGAATTTAAACGTTATTCCCCAAACAAAAAACCAAGTTCAGAACTGCGTTGTTGTCAAGTGTATCAACAAGGTCTACACTTGGTTGTTCTTAATTCTTTAATCATTTCAGCATGCCGTTTGACTACAGGCATCTTTCACTACAGTGTTAGTTAGCAGTTGCTTTAGTCGTTTTTCTTATTATAACACAGCCTTTTCATTCAATGTTTCCTCATATTAAACCCCTTGTTACCAAAATGCGCAATCCTGCTTGATACATTCGAATATCATATTTTTGCCCTAGTCTGGGCTTTGAAGATCGCCTGCGGTCTTCTCACCCCATACGGCTCTTCCGCTTACGCGTATCTAAAAATATCTTTATTGGAAAGCCTATCGACTGAATGTTCCCCCCCTATTCCGGGTATCTCTTATTGTCCTCTGATCGATAGCATAGTTGTGTGATATTTGGTAGATGCAAAGCATTTCGATAATGCAATTTTCACTGATGTTCTCAATCCCAGGAGCTGTGCACTGATTATATCTGCATATATTCATTCAAGTCAGCTCGGCTTATGTCAGATCTTCTCACTTACTTTCTCATATGTGGTGTAGTGAAAATCAAAAATCCGTCATGTGCTCCGGCATTTAGTCATTAGCTTGTGTGTCAACACAGTTGAAAAAGATCTGCTTATAACGTCAGCAATTTTTCTACAAACTCTTCTGTCTGCACAAATTAACTTCATTTCCTTTTCCCATCCTGCACTTTATAATTTTACGTTTGCATTTACATTTACAACAGCATACGATACCTCTCCTTCATAATCTCAAAATAAATGACCTTGAATAATGTCTACCTGAAAGCATATTAGTTTCGGCATAACGTCAGACTTCTGTCTAATCCCTCATGGTGTATTATGATACACAAGAATCTACCGAAGAAAGTTGTAATTCGAAAAAGAAAATGAATGTCAAGTTGTCTGTCATGAAATTATAAAATTCAGCAGTGGATCCACCTTTATTCCGTTGTGATAGTGTTGCGCAACGGAAAAGTATTAATTTTCCTAGCGGCAAAGGTTTGTCTGACTATGTTTGCTAAAAGACTCATTCGCGATTAAAAATAAACAAAATCGAATGACGCAACATATCAAAAACCAAGTGTGCGATCATACATAGATCTGTTATAATAATGCTTTCTTATTTAGTAGTCAACAGCAATGACGTAAACGGTTTTATTAAACGAGTTTGCAAGCATATGCTTGCAGAATTTTTTTAAATATTATTTGGATACTATGTTCAGATTTATCTTCGTCTGAGTCAAACTAATAAAGGTAGAGAAGTTTACTCTGGGTGCTGCATACGGATGTCATTATGTTGCTCCATATACTTCCTTCCTTAGAATTCTGTCGTTATACAAGGGACACATAGGTTTCCAAACCTCCTGCAAATCTTTGATATCATATGCAAAAACTGCCTGAATTGTTTGGCTGTAGCTTAAAGAAAATCTCAGTCTCCGGTAGATTTATAAATTCAGCCACTGCTTCGAAATAGAATTCCTAAAGGCCAGCATAATCATGTAGGACAATGTGCAATCGCGTGCGCATTTATGTAAACCCGATAGAACTACATGCCTATTTACCAATCAATTGGGTACGTCATTTTAACTCCGACCCACACATTTTTTCAGATATCTGAGCAATATTATTGCTATTTACTTGAGCTACCTTAAAGCTTGTTTTCAAATAACCTGTGTTGGTAGTTAAGTATTGCGTTGTGTGAAACATTTTTTGTTTTTAAATACGAAATCAGAAACCTAGGCGACCGTATTTGGAAAATGTACATTTCATTGGTTAAGTTTTCCTTGTTGTTAAAATACACAATTCCTCTAACAAAATTATCGCCGCAAATAAGTTCGTGCAGGTGCGCTGGTGACGTCCTCTTGAGACGTTGGCGTAATATATGCTGCGTAGGCCAACAAAACATAAATAAGGCTTGATTATAGGAAGCTAAGAGTTCATCGTCAAGCCTAAACATCCTGACGTTTTACTGTTTCCTTTTATGCAGCTAAAACTTGACAAATGTTCTTAAGATGAAGCACATTTAGGCATCAGTCGACAACTATTAGAAATAAGTGCAATGAATTGTGTCTCTTTTGTCGAACATAATCACTCTTCAGCTCTACACAATACTGGGGGTTTATAAGTAATTCATTATAAGTATGTGATTTTGTTGCTGTATAGAATGCTCCGTTTCTCGTCCAGTTCTTCAGTTAATAAATAGTCCTGACGCCACACAAACACCAATTTTTTTGTGCCCTGACTTAATCATATCAGATCAATAGTTAATTTGCTCTTTCCCTGATTTTACTTTGAGCAATATTTAATTCCCAGTAGACCATCAGGGCCGCAAGTCTTGCATCATGTTATTTAAACGAGACTTCTGTTTTATCGGAAATTGTCGTGTTTGAAATTGTTTTTACGATTTTACAAGTATAACACTATAACTATCTATTCTTCTGCAGTTGGCTGGATACCAAAAGAAGCGATGGGATGATTATTCGTCAATTTACAAGGAATTCTAAAATTATAAGTGAGCCACGGTCATTTTATCATAATATATTTTTCATTGTATATGATATAGTGATGCATTTGCAGATTAAAACCATTAGCATGCTTAATCGGACTGTCCTTTATGTTAACTTTCGGATCCTATTGCATCCTTTTGTAGAAAAAAAAATGATGCATTCAATAGTGCACAAAAGATATAACAATAAAAATCCAGACGTAATAAAGTGACATACTCGGTCTTTTGTGTGAATAATTGTTTCTGCGGCTGGGAAAGAAGGAAGGTCGAGCACCGGATCAAGTTGTTTATTTTCCTGAGCTTTCGATCTCTTTCGGGAGTCCATCGTCAGAGATAAAAGCGTTTACGAAAATCAAGCGACAGTTATAAGGGGTAGAAGCCAATCAAATGCCATAGAGAAGGGGGGAGGGGTTAGAGGGAGGAAGACGAGAGGGAGGGCAGTAGGGAGGGCATGTCCACCATCAGAGATAATAGCTTCCACGAAAATAATTAAAAGTTGTGGGGGGTAGGAGCTAGTCAAAGAAGAAGACGTCTCGATCGCTGGGACAATACGTTTATTCGCCTGACTTTTCGACATCCGTCGCCGATGAATCATCAGAGACATGAGTAGGAAACAGCAGCATAAACGGGTGCTGTGGAGTAAAAATTGTGGCCGGTCTCATGGGTGTGGGCCACCACTTGCGACAATGCGTCACGCCGCTTGACAGCCTGCTTATGTTCATTTATTCGCGAACCCAGTATGCGTCCAGTTTGCCCTGTGTAGTTACAAGGGCAGCTTGAGCATGGGATGCGATACTTGACCCTGGATTGTTCTTGGGGGTTCAGCAAGCTTTTTATTTTCATTAATTCGTTGCGCATGGTAGCCTTAGGATGGTGTGCGATTTCGACAGCCATTTTCGAAGCGATGCGCACGGTCGTTTCTGAGGCATTCTTGATGTGTGGTAGAGCGTGCAATATCCTCGGAGGTTCTTCCATTTGGGTCCTTTGGGGCCGTATGCGTTGGCAGCGGCTAATAAATGTTTTTGGATAACCATTTTGCGTGAACTGAACACGAAGATATCAGGCTTTGCCTGCCTTTCCTTCTGGTCTACTGCAGTGGGTTTGAATTCGTTTAACGAGCGTATTTACACAGCTTCGTTTTTGGGCAGCCGGAGGATTACTATTAAAATTGAGAAGTTTTGTCGTGTTAGTTGCCTTCCTGTAGACCATCGTCTGAATTTCACCGTTGGGCGTTCTCTTGATGAGGACATCAGGGGAAGGCAGCTGCTGCTCTTGCTGTTCTTCCCACGTGAATTGTGTCAGGAAATATTCAATTAAGCAAGTCATGGAAGCTTTGCAGCATAATCTTCTTGGTGATGACAAACCTGTCGTCGACGTAGCGGCGCCAGAAGACAGGCACATATTGGGCGAAGGCGATGTTTTCTAGGTCTTGTAGAACCAGTTCTGCCACTAGGCTGGAAATCTGGGAGTCCATCGGAGTTCCTTTGATCTATTCGTACGTTTCTCCAGCAAAGGTAAAGTATGTTTTCTGGCAGAATTTGAATAAGAAGTTAAATTTTGAGTGGGCATTGAGCCTCTTCATATGCCGCTTCAAGTCTCTTGTGCAAAACGTCGTGCGCCAGCTTTGAGGTTATGGACATGAATAAAGAAGTCACATCAAAAGAGACCATGATTTCGTCCAATTGAATCGTCCGACTTCGCAGCTCTCCGAGGAATCAAGAAACTGATTGAACTGAAGTAGGCGATTTGCCATGGAGGAATTGCAATTTTCTATGCATTCACTTTGCCAAATTATAAAAAGAGCTGCATTTGAGGGCAACGATTGGCCGAAATGAGACATTCGGTTTGTAAA
>JAYGXS010000001.1:67817061-67831381 GCA_036362985.1 Ligula intestinalis | reverse complement strand
ATGCATTCGGTTGGGTTGTGAGCCATTAGCAAAGAAGTCAACAGTCGGACAAAATGCTGGGACTAAGCTACTTTTGCTTACTTCTGATTTTTTTATTGCCAATGAACAGAATAAAATGAAGCTATCGGATGCTTTTCATAAAACCAGGTTTTACCACTCTCCTTTGACCCTCCCTCATAAATTCACATGTCACCATTGGCCTTCCGAAGACATCGGACGTTATAAAATAAGGGGATCAATGAAGGATAATTCTGCTGTAAGTACTACCTATAATATGAAAAATTATAACTATTAGTAGGGGGATATAAGACTGGACATGTAGTATGCCAAAACAAATAAAAAAAATTAACCTTTTTCTGTTGAAGTGTAATCGGGCGTCTGACATTTAGCTTAGTGATTTCGGTTATACATCTTAACAGACGGGAAATTCATGTGCATAAACACCATTTTTGTCGCTGTTAGCATAGTACCTACACTGTTATTATCAACGAGCGAACCTTATCGGGCCCGTATCTTACCATGAATTATTTCGCCCACGCTCCCGTTGACTGTGGTGATAATTGTTGGCTCCAATTGTTTTGCACCATGATGCTCTCCTGTCAAGGTAACTGAAACAAAATTTTGTAGCGATTAATTACCCAATCGCCGGGCAGCCAGGTCATTTAATTTTCATTGACGTGTGCCCTTCACGTTGATCCCTTATTTCAGTAGCGTCAAAGTTGAAGGTCTCAGCAATTGAGCGACATAGGTTTAATCTTTCTATTACCACCTGATGCTGAGGCATTTGTGTATGTGGCTGTGAGCCAGTTTCCCCAACATGCGCCTCCTGCGATTACACCGAAGTTGATAGAAAACAGTTGACTTCTTCTTCGTACAAATAAGGTCCTAGTGGATTGGTGAATGAGACTTGCGCGTCACTACCATTCCGACAGGCCCGAGATTTCTATCCACGTTTTTGGCGACTCCTTTTATATTCAACATTTTCTTCCCTGATTTCGAGTGTTGTGAGCGGATCTGAAAATTTTGCGGGGAGCATTACCTTGTTTTGTTTGGCAGTTGGCCTGCTGCAGTGATGTTCTACTTTTTTGGTATAACCTGCGAACATAGTTTTGAGATGCCAAGTACCTCCGAAGCCAAAGAGCGCGGGGTTATAACAAGTAATAGTAAGGTACGGTCAGACGCTAGTTAACTCTCGATATTGAAAACCTACGCTCCAAACTGAAGATGGTATTTAATGAAAGCTTTTTTATGTCTTTCTGGTCTCTGAAGATGGGTAGGCGAAACCACTACTCCAAACTCCACATATCCGATGCACTACCCCTGTCTGACAAAACGCTTGTTTGGAAAATATTATGTGCAAAGGAATGGAGCTGCCTTGTGAAGTCACACATGATAATATTTAAGTACGAAGTAAAAACAATGACGATAACAAAGTGCACTTTTAAAAGCTCTATGTTACGGTAAGCTGTAGGGTAAGTACAGGCAAACTAACAGTTTCAAAGGGAAAAGTTAATATAAGAACGTCTGTTGTGGAAATTGAAAAGAAAAATGCATTACTAAATTGAGTGTTGACTAGCTCCTGAACTTACCTGCGTGTCAGTACGCGAGAAATTTTGTCAGTTTGCATTTTTTGCGGCATGCCTAAAAGACAAATATCTCCTAGCTACAACCTATCGCCTTACGATGCAGACCGGTGCATTAGGAGACAGTGGAACGTCAGCAAATGTATACATGCGAGTGTATGGAAAAAAAGGAGACACAGGTCCAATACAGCTAAAAAATGCCAAACCTTCATGCTGAACGTTCCAGCCCGGGCAAAGAGATACTTTGCATATCGATTCAACTGACCTATCCGAGCTAAATCTGTGTGATAATGTAATTGTGCATATTTTGTTTTTTCCAATCAGACAGGATATTAAATCATTCAAACAAATGTTAGACGGCAGACCTGGTAGCGATGCTTTGCGGGTAAAGTTGGTGAAATAAACAATGTACTGCTGCAATTCTGAAAAGTTACTTGGTGGTGATAAAATAAAGCTAATATGACTTTTTTCCCTTTTCCCACAGAACTACAGAACACTATGGACACACAAAGTAAACAAAAACAATGTCCTTGCAAATAAATGCATCACAAAATCTGAAGCATTGGTTCCCCGGTACAAATGTAAAATGCGCATATACGGCAAAATTTATTGGCGTCAATAAATTTCGTGACAGCCCTTCAGCTGCGTCTTGTTGCTGCATAAGTATGATAATGAAGTGGACATGCAACCGTTTGAAATGTCGCAGAATGGATGAGATAACAGCAAGGATCATAGTTTGCTTTAAATAATGATCAGGTAAAGGACAATGAACTGGTCAACGTATGGGAAGGAAGGGGGTGGGGGATTGAGGTAAAGTAAATCAAAATCACTTGTGGATTAAAACTAAGTAACCAATTACCAGGGTAATTAGAGGTTGACCAAGTGGTCAAGCTGCTTGCAAAGGTCAGGTTTCTCTCGCCGTATGAGTGCAGCTTTCAATAACTTGGGTAATTGGTTACTTAATTTTAATCCCCAAGTGATTTTCGTTTACTTTTCCTCAAATCCCAACCCCTTTCCTTCCCATACGTTGACTAGTGCAGTGTCCTTTACCTGATCATTATTTAAAGCAAATTTACGATCCTTGCTGCTATCTCATCAATTTTGCGACATTTCAAACGGTTGCATGTCTTCTTCGTTATCATACTTATGCAGTGACAAGATGCAGCTGAAGAGTTGTCACGAAATTTATTTAAGCCAAAATATTCTGCCGTATATGCGTGTTTTGAATATCACAAAAATTTATCTGTCTTTCGAAGGATACTATACCGATACATGTGAACAGTAAATATGTGAAAACCAATAAAATTGAGCCCACAATTTCCGATGAATTCAGCATATAATGTTGAACCATATTTTATTATAACCCTAATATGTAAGCTTACACTTAAAATTCAATGGTTTCATGGTTAAAGCTTAGAAGTTTACACAAAATACTACAATTTGAAGAAGATAATTCTCTCTACTGAGCCAGGCAAAATAAAAGTTAGATGGTAGTTTGAGTTTTATATAAAGTAGTGATTGGTCGCATAAGACACTTTTGTGAATGAAATGTTGGTTAGGTCAACAATCCTAAAATGTTTTGACTATTCATATATTAAGAACGTTGCATAGCCACTGGTAAAACAAGGAGTATTAAAAATGCAAAAACGTGTTGGATGCTTTAAATGCGCTTATGCAAAAAGGAAACTTCAAATTTAAAAAAAATATATGAAATTAATAGTTGACTTTCTTTTTCATTTGAATTAAAACTTAGATCGCGCCAAAAGTCTATGAATAATTAACTTAATATTATTATTTAATGCTGTTATGGTAGGATTGCAAACATAGAGAGTATTGATAAATTACAAAATAGAAGGCCACAACTGCCTTAGCAGCAATTTGTGTCCAATAAAACATTGATAAAAAGATAGGATGGAGTTTAAGGCTCCGGGTATTGTCAAAGTTATTTCAGTATTATTTACGCATAAACCCTTAAATATTTTGACGGTTGTTTCGATATGCTCATCAAAAGATATCTGCAAAAATTGCTAAGACCTTTTTTCCTCTGAAAGATTCAACCAGTATTTATTCTTTTAGAAATAGAGTTTTGCTGTATGCTCCAAGAATATGCAAACATAATCGCAAGGCGATTCTTCTCGTATTTTTCTGTTCCCGTACTGCTCATACAACTTTTCCAGACTAAATTATGATTTAAAGTATATAAGTGAGTTTATAAAAAATCCGCTGTTTTCTTGAAGTGCAATATCCGCTAATTTGAATTTATATTTCGGAGATATTACACAAACAGCTTTCAGAAAAACCTATGAGGTCAAACCATACTTGATTGAAAAATTGTCTGCCCTTTTCGCTGGATGTTTAAACATTTTATTTGTTCATTAGCTCAAGGAGTCCTTTCATTCAATTTCATTTAGGTATTGCGGGATCATCATCTCTTTAATTTATCCTTAGCTTTCTGGTATTTGAGGAGACGCCGGATAATTTGCTTTCCAATGTGCAAGTGGACATTATCGCCTTTAAGCTGATGGCCTGGTTTTGATAAAAGGGGTTTTTTAACCATAAAAGTTTGTTTGTAGGCACTGCTGCTCCTAGATACCCAAAGCATGCATGTCCTTTCTAGATGACCCACCTTTTAATTGAACTGTTGGTATTCTCTTGATGCAAGATCTGGTATTTTTCAAGAACTGCTGCAACGTCTGCTTCTGTTATTTGTTTCTGCATAGGTGCAAAAGCTTCGGCTCTGGCACGACAACGCCGGAACATCACCAGATTGGATTTTGCAAGAGCCGACACTATTGTTACCAGAGGCAGGACTACTATACACGTTTTCCGTGGGTAGATGGCTTTCATAATCAAAGCCCGGTACCGATATAGGAATTGAATGTCGCCCTTCTTCTGTACAGAATGCGCATAAGGGTAGGCCATAAATCCAAACGTTTATACAGCTCACCGTCACGTAAAGTAAACTAACGATCAGAGTCGTTCATCCAATTTAATTATAATATTAATAGATTGCGGTGGAAATAGTCATTTTTAGTTGATTTTGCAGCTATAGATTTTTGCATAAGTTTACTACACGTATTTTTTTGTCAAAAATGAAGACAAAACGCAAAGATGTTATTTATCGAGCCTGAAATTAGGAAGAGGAATGATAAAACTTCCTTTTGTTTACGGTTCAAGTTTGTTAAGTAACACATATCCGTTTTTACTAGAACAGTGAATTCGAAAATGACCATAAACTTGTTTTGTTTACAAACTGATGTCCAATCTGGAGTGCCGGAAGGATTAAATTTAGCTAACATTAAACAGTGTGCATCAAGTTATTTCATATATTTATTACATCTTCATATATTCAGGAAGCATTATTTTATTATTATTTGCATTAGAAATTTTCCTCTTATCCAGTTTAATTGCCGCTGGTATTTTTTTAAAAAAAGTTTTATTTTTATTTTCTTATCAAGCCGTTCCATACGAGATAACCGTTTACACTGGAGATATTGGAAATGTTGGCACCGAAGCAGATGTATATATGCAAATAATAGTGAAAATCTATTCTCAGAAACCGAGATACTTCACTTCCCTCGCCGAGTTGGGGCCTTCAAAAGTGGCTGCATTGAAAAGTTCAAGGTAGGATGCAAGTCTTTTATAGGACTCCAAATGGTGGTGTCATCTTAGATTTGAATAGTCTAAAACGCGAGCGAATAAGTACAGTGAACGCACATTTAGTAAAATGTCGGTGAGGCAAAAACGCTTGCAAATAAAACCACAATTTTAGAATTTAACGCGAAATTTTAAGGAATTAAGCAGAAGTTTAAAGTAAGCGTGTGAGATGTTAGATTGCATGAGAAAAATTTAACTTTTCTGGTAAGTAGTGACTGTGTGACTGGCCATTAGACAGTTTCAACAAACTATGGTGTCCCCTAGATCTAACTCTCTTAGCCCCGCTTGTCTTAATGAAGTCGCGGCGGACAATATGTGTTTTAGCTGGCTGACTGTTTGCAGTTTGTAGGCTGCAGCATCACACAAATGGATAGAGTAGAGGTGAGTTTAAAATAGCTTTTATTTTTATTATTTTAGTCAGACCGCAAAGTGACGTCAAACAGCGTTGCCAATTTACGGTTGTATAGGGAAATATAAACAGTAGGTGTTATTGCGTTCTTACTTAAACATACACAGCATCGTGTAAGATTCACTGCTGCAATTGGCGATCTAGAGACATCAATCAACCATCTAAGCGACGTGGTAGGTCCTTCACAATGATATTGGATTTTGTACCCACTTTATTTCTTCCTTTACGTAGACGCTTATTCATCTTGTTCGAAGCTTTCATCATGATAATGACAATGTTGCCAGTGACGATGTCTGCCGTATATCTTACAGACTGTGCACAATACCAGTGACTTGCACTTGAATAAATAAATACTGAGACCAAAATATGCCGCCTATATCGCATCCCTCCTCTCTGAATTGCTCTGCTGCAGGGACTGTTTATTTTGCCGACTACAAGAGGCTAATGCTGACCAAGATAAATAGCCTGTTTACGCCTGCCATGTACAACGTTAGGCTGTGCCTCAACCTTATCAGGCAAAGTAAAGACAGGTGTAGTAAGATGCGACTTTAAGATCAATGTACCCGCATACTGCTGTGGATAAACAGCATGCTCCAACGTGGGCGGCCCCGTTTGTGCATGCGTGCGTTGCGAAGTAGGCGCATATTTTTCTTAAGTAGGTTTGTATAAGCAGGAAGCGTTTGTGTGGTGATGAAGTCTAGACTACGGTTTGTCAACGCAGGTTTCTATGGGCCGTATAAGACTGAATAGATGCATGCAATGGTGAAATGGCGTGAGAGGTGTGGGTGTTCACCTCCAAGTTGCACTAGGTGTTCTAAAACGTCCAGTTTGATATTTACCTTGCCTGTTGTTTTGCATACTTCCTACATTCCTTATTATGTGATGCGTTACCAGCTTTGCTTCTAAATGACTGTTTTTTACCTAAAATCATGACCTTTGCGTTATTTGTGTGAATCAGTTTAAATTTTTAAAAACAGAAAATTGAATGTAGGGGAAAGTTTAATTAGATTAGTCGCAAGTATAAAACACTCAGGCTGCAATATTTTAAGCAACCTAGAAAAAATATAAATTTTTCAATTTTTGAAAGATAATTGCCACTGATTTTGATACATAACAAAAAAATTTAAAATTCAGAATATCCTCACAAAATGTCAAATAGATTGTCGGAACTTCATAACATAAAATACAGAAGACTTGCATGTTCGCTTGTATTAGCAGTATATAATGTCTCATGAATTAATATATCCTGTGAAGTTTTAGGTAGTTGGAGACGTCTTGTAAAATGTTGGGCCATTTACTGGATTAAAACATCTTCTTCTTTAAAACTATCAGTGTGTCCAATTATGCAAATGATCAGGCACCGGGCTTGTTCGTTTTTCTAGACAGACGTCTATAAAATGCTACTCTTCAGCTGCATATATACCAGCAACATGTATTTTCTTCGACTTTAAAACGCGTTTATACAAGAAAACGATAAAAAACAGTCATCGAAAGACAATTGCCAAATAATCCACCGGTTTTTGTTTATTAATGGTTAATCCCTAAGTATAACATGAAAACTCTTGCCTATTTAACTTTTATCGTTAAACATTTTCACCTTTTTTCAAAATAATAGAAAGAAGACGAGTTTTACATCTTTTTTCTTTCAGTTTCGTGCATTGTAAATTCTGCCGAGATTTTGTTTGCACCAATTCTAGAATTATTATGTTTTATGAAATGTCATGTGGTTGGCTCAAGGTTTTTTGATGAGTAAAGTTGGCTTTTTGATATTGGGCAACAAAAAATTCACAAAATTCCCTACGAATAAAAACGTCTTTATTCTCAGTTGTTTGCCACCGACGTTGGCCGGATTATAAAGGTCCGGATTGGTCACGATGGTACAAGCCTCATACCCAACTGGTTTCTCGAGAAGCTGCGAATTCAAAAATTTAAAACTCACAATTGCATTTTTGCCGTTCCGCACGTTGCTATCTTATGGAAGAAACAGCAGGTAATCCTATCACAATCAATCTAACGGGTCATTAAAATAAATGCTGGAAATTTTTTATCTGATAAGTTTACTTAGCGTGAAGTGTCTGATAAAATTATTCAGAAGTACAGGAAAGAATCACATTTTTGTCGGTATTGATGACAGGCCTATTGATTTTCTTTTACAATTTAAGCCCTAGGATATCTTGAATTATATTGTGCATAGCAATTATCAAAAGACTGCCCTGTGATCACCAGTAATTAATGAGTTTGGCTAGGATCAAAGTTTGGTACGCTTTTTATTTTACCTTATCATTAGTTAAACTTTCATTTTAGTCTTTATGCATTCATCTTACCTAACGCGTTGTCAATTACCATGTCACGTAATTTACTTTTCTTTTGCTACTTACATCAAATTAGTAGCCCACCCGTTTGACTATTCCATAGGGGCATGTGCGTGATAACCGTTCATGTAAAATTAGTACACACATTTTTATCAGCCTCTTCGTTACCTGTTTCTACTTGCCGCAGTTTTATTGAGTTATTGCATTACTTCAAATTACAAGTTGTTTCGCGATTACTCTGTTTGGTTTTTAATCTCTATGTCTTAATATTCCTGACTCGCTTCGCAAAATTTAATAATTCTTGTGACATGCTAGTTTTAAACTAATGCTTCTTAGCATAATTGGGCATTCTTAAAACGTATAAATTGATTGTTATGTTTATATCATATTAACATTTGTAAATTTATAAGAAAGGTTTCTTTATAGCCAGACTACAAGTCTTCAATATCTTATGAGCATTCATACAATTGATATTATGATTGGTAACTCGGAATATTAGAATCTGACGCTACAAATGCGAAATATCTTTTATTGTGTCATTTTATGTAGAGCATAGGGTAGCGCTTAATTTTTTTGTAGAATCAGGCTTGGATTTTCCTTTCATCAATATTTAAAATCTACAATATGCATTATATTAGATAACTAGATGTGGTGTTCGACAATTTGCGCACATTGGCCACATTGCTATTGCTTGAAGCATTTACATCCGTTACGTCTTTATTGAAGAAAATTTTTAATAAGCGAGTTTTTGTTCTATCATATGTGGCATTTGTCAAAATCGATGGCCAGTAAAAAACTCCACAGACAATATACCTGACGCAATATGTGTAGTATCGAAGAAAAAAGCATGTGCTGCCAATGTCCTTCCTACTTTTCTAGAAAGCCCCTTCCTTTGACTGATTTCAACATAACAAGAGCATTTTCAGTGCACAAAAATTTTGTGAGAATCCATTGCTGTACCTCTTTTAATGAGAGACAATATTTGAAAAACCACTTCAGACATAACTACCATTCCAGCTTACACTGTCTTCTTATCGTTTTTTTTTATTTCAGATGACTTCAAATCAAGTTCAAATGGTACAACCACCGATCCGGAATGTGTGAAAGGTCGGTGCGCCTGTGTGGTAGCTCGCTTGAATATTGAGCGTCCTAGCAGAGACAGTATAAATTATGCTTTGGAGGAGTACTGGTTCTTGGCAAGGAAGTGGCTAGCGCAAAACGAAGACGATAGTCAACTATTCATAGACCTACAGCCCTTCACTGAATCCAAGATGGAAAACCTTAAAGCAAAGCGTGAGTATTGGCCACTTTTGTCTGCTATCTTTGTAATCTTTAATTTGTTAGGAAGAAGGAACCGCTATTCCAGTGGTTTTGAAAAGACTTGATTTTATGCCTTCCGACAAAGCAGAAACAGAAGTATTTTTATCTGGAAGTTGAATAAGTAAAATATGTCGACAATACCAGTGACATTTATAAAAACGTTCAATACCTGACTGAAATACGGTGGAAAAAAGAAGGATCGAAAAAGACTGTATGATAGCTATGGGCGAACGATTAGTGCAGTTTCTTGGACAATCATAGAGCTTGGTCGACGTCCGGTGTTTGCGGAAGGCGTAGCAGCCGCATTTTATGGGAGCGCTTTATCTATCAGTAACGCAAGATCTTTGTTAAAAGGCTTTCACATACAGTAATAAAAACACCTGGCATCTTTATTCATCCTGGCATCTGAATTGAGTTTAATAATATAAAATTGAACAAAAAAGAAACGACATAAATAATGAAGTAATAAAGCGAATCTGCCAAACCAACTTAATAAAGCAACTTTATGTATGTCATTAGATGAATGAAGGAATATACTTATAGGGGGCTACTACCCATAGTTATGAAATAATAAGCCAAAATAGACTTTCTTAAACGCATAGTAGTTAGCTATTTCTATAAATCCCAGGAGACGTATGTAACGTATTCATATCCGGGGTGTTGGTGTTGTTGTCAATCGGTGCAAGTTAAATTATTGATGTGCAGGACAGGTTTTGTTGGAGGAAGATGGATATGTCGAGTGTGACACTTCTTGGTGAAACATCTCAAATATTAATAAACGTA
This sequence comes from Ligula intestinalis, assembly GCA_036362985.1. Taxonomy (NCBI): domain Eukaryota; kingdom Metazoa; phylum Platyhelminthes; class Cestoda; order Diphyllobothriidea; family Diphyllobothriidae; genus Ligula; species Ligula intestinalis. The sequence continues at coordinate 67,821,317 of JAYGXS010000001.1, read as the reverse complement.
GGGTTCGCGTGTGAACCTTTCTTCAAATGGCCACATTTGTGTTGAAGTACGGCTTTTTTGCAATGCTCGAATCGAAGATAACGTGGCATTTGTAGAGGTTTTTCACAAAAACTATAGCTTTCTGTTATCAACAACGCCTTGCATCGCTTAATTTAGTCGCATACATAAGTTCTATAAATAAGGCAGTGATTTATCAATACTGTCGCTGTCCAGAAAGAGAATAATTGTTGTTCTTAGACGCCAACTTGACTCGAAGGATGTGGGTTATTCTCTGTATGAGCAAGGTGACATATATATTACTACTACTGATTTAGCCTACTCATTTTAATTTTGTCGAGATCGCTTAAGTGACTATCTATTTAAATGCTCATCTGCTAAAAAAATATGTTCACCTTTGAAAAAATCCTTCCTTTCATTTTTTCGGAAGAGCAGCTTAGCTCTTTTCAATTTACTGATAAAATCTACATTAAGACACATTTTCTAGCTATGTGTCTGGTTTATCTGGTCATCTTACACTTTCTCTTCTCTAATTGCAGCAATGGCCTATACAATTTGAGTAAAAATGGCAAGGTCGTACGAAGAAGAGACAAATGCGGACCTTTTTCTTACACTTGTTGGAAAACAATCTGAATCGGACGAATTTTATCTGCGTCTTTCAGATTTTGATCGAAAATTGTCCACAGATGGCGCGGAGTATGGATTTTCTGTGAGTTTTGTTTTTTTTTCATTGGCTTTTCAAAATATTGTCGATAATAATAACAATTGAGTCAATATAAGACTTGCAGGGGTTAACCTTCTCTTTTTTAAAACAATTTTTAACCTCATAATATAGCCGAATATTTCTCATTTATAGGTCTCTGCCAGGAACCTGAGTCAACTGAAGAGCATTAGACTTCAAAAGGGCAACAGCGGAACTGCCACCAAATGGGAAATTGAAGAATTAACAGTGTGCGAGTGGACAGTTGGTTTCGCTAAGGAATACTTCTTCTCCTGCCGTCAATCCTCACTCCAAGACAATAAATATCTCGCTTGCATGCGTGAATTTTCCGTTTTCAATAAAAATGGTAACCACTTTCTGAACAGTGAAGGTAAAGTATGCGACTGATTCATAATTAACAAAGACAGACAGAAACAGTAATGACATATTCGTAAGCCTTTGGCATATTTTAAAGCTAGAATGACGCAACATAAAACTGCTCTATGTTAAGCTCACTAGAACCAAAACGCTGCCTGGGTGCCCATTATCATCCTTGTCCGTGAAACAACGGTGTCCCTTTTCTCATCATTTTGCAAGACCAAAATAATTCATCTTTTAAACAACCGCACGAATTAAGAGCGTCTTCAGTGGTTGCAAACTTTGTTTAAACTATTCGGTTTGCCCCCTTTCTACTTACACATATCAGGTCAGGAAGTTATTTCTGGGATAGTGTTCTGTAAAAAAACGATATCATAATGTTCGTAAGGTAGAGTAGATTTGTTTGTTTATCTAAGCTTAATTCAATTCTGATGCTTATTTTAACATTAAAGCATTAATATCTTCTGACCGACTACATGCTTTGTACATGCTGCCCCCTATGTTCATTAAAGACTTAGAAAGTGAAGAATGAATATATTCTTCTACATCCAAGGTTTGCGTCATTCTAATAGTTATATTTTTTAACGTACGTTTGAAGGATTTACTTTTCAAGTTTGACTGCGGCAATAAATTTAAAACTTGGATCATACTGCTGCAAACGAAAGCATTCAATTTAGGTCTCTGCTATAAATAAACATACATATTCCTTACATCATCCCTGGATGAGGAAGAAGAGAAGACGATTTCTGAGACCACTTTCGTTATCATCAAAAGGAGCAAAGTGCAGGCTTTCAAGGCACTGCTGAACTCCATCTTTCCTGACATCCAGTTCACCATGGAAGAGGAGGTCAACAATCAATTACCCTTCCTTGACGTACAAGTAAATAAGCTAGAAGATGGCAAGATAAGGAAAGCGGTCTACCGCAAGGCAACCAATACCATGCGCATTCTCCACTTCAGAAGCAACCACCCCGTTAGTCACAAACGCAGTTGTGTTAGAACCCTTTTCCAACGCGTCCAGACACACTGCAGTGACGAAAGTGGGAAAAAGGAGGAGATTAAATACTTGCATGCCCTATTTCACGCCAAGGGTTATCCGAAGTCCTTTGTAAGCAAGTGTCGTAAGAAGCCTCACCATGAGCGGTCGAAAGGAGATGACCCTAAGTTCTGGCTCGCAATCCCTTATGTGAAGAATTTATCAGAGGTGACTGCAAGAATCCTGAAACCATTCGGGATTGGTGTGGCTCACAGGCCGGAATCAACCATCAGACAGCAACTCATGAGGCCCAAAGACCCGCTACCTCTGACAGAACAATCAGGTGTGGTCTACAGCATACCATGCCAAGGCTGCACTGCAAGGTATGTCGGTGAAACAGGCAGACGCCTTGGCACAAGGTTGCATAAGCATTAGCTCGCAATCAACCGTGAGGATAAGCTGTCTTTGGTCTATGACCACGTAAAGCAGAAGAACAACAAATTCGCCTTTGAAAAAGCAAGGGTAATAGGCCGGGTCAACGACAAGATGGCCAGACTGCTGCTAGAAAGTTGGTCCTAGACTGGCACACTAAACAGAGCCATGGACCTTCATCCCGACTACCAAGCGCTCCGCAAAAGGCTATCATCGGCTCAAAATGGAGCAATAGGTTGGGCGGAGAGAGATAAACAGGGCCGACAGCCTGTAGCAGCGAGCAAAGAGGGTGGAAACTCTCACGAGTCACAAAAACGACTTGACATAGCTCACGACGGCGCGAGCAATTCAAACAGCCAAGAAAATCGATCGGCGCAATCGTCTGACGCATGGGCGAATGGACGTTCACATCTATCTGACGCACGCAGGAATACAGACACCTTGCTCTGACGATGAAAGCGAGCGAGCTTTTCAAAGGTCAGCCTGAATATACTTTGGTCTCAGAAATCGTCTCCTCTTCTTCCTCATCCGGGGATGATGTCAAGAATATTTTATCTGGACCTCGAATTTTCTCACATCTAAACATATACAGTTAGTTTCAGCGTGCTCTTTTAATTTAACTGAGTGACTTGGTTTAAACATCCCCCAAACCATGCTGGTTATAGGTTGTGTTTTGAAACTTAAAATTTGAGCTGGAAATGCGTGGTTTTTTATTGTAAGCCTGAAAAGCATACGCAGGCGGTGGTCAAGACTGTCATGTGATGGCCCTTAATTGACGTGTTTTCTCCGCTGGGTTTTTTAATTATATTTTACTCATCCAAAATGACAAGGTCCCTTGCTTTCTTTTTTGATTTAAATTAGAAATGAATGTGCAAATTGGGAGAAAATCTCTTTCAAATAAAGCTTTTTGGACTCAGTCACCACTGACGTCTTGGGTTACCTTTAAAAGATGTTGCGAGACTAAATGATTAAGGATAATGTCAAAACAGATATCAAGAAGAAAACAACAGATATATGTGTTGCACAATCCTGTATCGTTGCATGCCACACTGTGTGGGCTTTTTGACAGTAACTTTTTCCTCATCATTCATCATGTGCTCTTGGGTATTGCAATTCCACTGCCTTAATTTAAATGTAGATTAATACACAGATTCTAAAGAACTCCTTCCAATCGACCGCCTAATGCCACTTAAACTAGGTAGGCATAAGCCGGCAACTGACTCTTGATTTAGTTTTTGGTGAGAGTTGACCTTTGTTTCTTTCCCTGCGCTCTTATCGTTCATCCATCTTAACTCAGAGATAGAAGTGTCGGAGAACGGGGGGGGGTTGACGGGACTGACAAAATTGGACACTCCGTATCCGACTGCCAAATATAGCCACGTCCAGAGCAATGGACTGAAATCTTCGTGTGAAGGAGAAGGAAAACTTAAATCAACATTAATAGCCCCTTCCCATTAGCCTCTCAGTTGCCGACCTTCAAAGTAATGACCGAAGGAAAGTATGGCAGGTAAAAAAGTTATCTGCTTATTTATAGTGAGCCGTTCATTAAGTTGCCAAATGGAGGCAGTTCTCCGAGTTTAAAGTCTACTGTGTTCACTCTTCTACTCACAAAACCGAAGTCATAGCCTCTCAAGCATTTGGGTTAGGGATTTGACACAAATAGCTGACATAACTGTATGTCCCATATGACTTGCCCATCGAAAAACACGAGGTTTTTATGCAAAATAGGTGATTCAGAGGTCATCTGCCTGAGGGTAACACATAGGTCACTTG
>JAYGXS010000001.1:67788110-67817051 GCA_036362985.1 Ligula intestinalis | reverse complement strand
AAAACCTGTCTACGAAACCTTTTCTTTTCGCCATGTGCCATAGTCATTTCTGCATGGCTGAAATTGCTACCCCATTATAGTCCTATGATTTCTGTTTTATACATTCATCGCGGTCATCTTCTCAGCAGAAATTCTATATGAGTTCAAAATTTACTCCTGCAACTCGCTTGATGCAACAGCTTTCTCGATGATCTACGTGCAGCTGAGAAATCACAAAGGCCAAAACACCAGTCAAGCTCGTCTTCCCAAAACATTTCAAAGAGATCACGTGAAAACAGCTCGTATTAAACTAAAAGACATTAGTCCCATCTTGAAAAGTCTGACTATTGGATACGACTATAGTGGAGGATGCGCTAGCTTGTATCTGGGGCGTGTAGAAGTGAGACGGATAGTGCCCGGAGAAAAGGTACCCTTTTGTTTATGTTTTAAGCCGGCTTTTTGTTATCAGGTCATGTTCAACATCTACTAGCAACTCTTATTTTTTAGAAGATGTACATCTGAAATGGTAGGAAACTAGCTTGCGAGGAATTACTCAACTAAATTCCTTCAATTGACTTTATGCGACTGATACCTGCAGTATATATTGTTTTAACCATTAAGATATTCTTTAGGACGATATCGGAGAAGATAAACCAACATCAAGCCTTACTGTATTACATATTTAGCCGATTCCATAGTAACTTACAAACGTGTCTATTGAGAGCAATAAAAGTTTCCGGGAGTATAAATAAATATAGATATTTTGTATCTATTAACCTCCTATCACAGCCTTTTTATGTTGAAATAATTATCAGTGGCAAAGGTTGCCGGTCATACGCCGCAGACACCAAAAAGATGAAAGCATGCCGCAAGGGCATGCTGACGGTTTCGTATATTTTATCGGTACGAAAGAAGATAACGAATGTGGCCTCTCTCTACTGAAGTCCCTCAATTTAACTTAATTATTTTCATTCGTGAAATGGCACGTGTAAGATATAACGTGTTTTCATTTGGGTGAAAGTGTATCCAACTGACCTCGTGGTGACATTTACTAGAATAAGCGGATTAAAACCATCGTAATTATTTGTAGAACAAAACAGTTTTTTTTAAATATAAAATACTGTCCTTAGAGATGACACAGCTGTATGACAGTAATTCATAAAGCAAAGACTGTCGGCATTTATCAGTCCTGCAACATTGGTAATAACAGACACTGAAGATATTTCAGGCAAATTTTGCATTATGTGTTCCAAAAAGGGGACATGTTCGAGGAAGCTCCGTAACATTACAGCTAATTAGCTCTTAAATAGGAGTTGTCTTTGCCTAGAAATAATTTTTAATTCAAAAGATGGAAGGTCGACCGTTCAAAAACAACACTTGAGGTCGCATGACCGTTTTGATCTCGCACTCGAAACGGTCATCCGGTATAGTAACAGACAAGGGTATTGAGCACAACTGGCTTGAAAAAACGAAACAAAACACTTGTCTTTATTCGTCATTGCCTCATAAACTTTGCATTAATGTATCCGATGGTTGGATTTTTGCACAAATTAGGCACAAATGAATTTGTTTGGCTGCGCAGATCAAAGAGTCCCTAACAGATCGCTTATTTCAAGCAGATAAGAGGTGTTTTGAGGCAATTGAATACAGAATTTGTCTAACAAGGTATCAGATGTGCTCTTTCATTTAACAGTAAATGTGGGAGGCCATATTGTTGAATCTCTAGGATACGAACTACAGTGTTTTATTTGTAAAGGACGTAGTGAACAGTGCACATTTAGTTTTCTACACAAATAATTCTACAAATAATTACACGTTTTATGTGTGTTTTCAGAGTTCTACGGTCTACAGGTTTGATTGTGGACGATGGCTGACAACTTATGAAACAAGCAAACAGGTTGAAATTGAACTTCCTCTGTCAAGCTCAGTTTCTGACTTTGTAAAAGAAAATGACCATCCAACGCGTCTCGAATGGATCCACTCAGAGAATACATCAGCTACAAGGAAGAAGTCAACTTATACTTATGAATTTACAGTAGTGACTGGTGATTCATCGCCAAAAGATATGGATGCAACGATATTTTTACAAATCATAGATGACTCTGACCAATTTGTGGAAAGAAAACTCGAAAAATCAGAGACGCATCAAAAGAAATTTGAAGGCGGGAAGACAAGTTGCTCAAAGTGAAATTCTGAGTCAATACATTTCAGAACATACGGTATTAAACTAAAGCAGGGGCCAATTGGAGAGTTTGGTGGTCTCAATAGTAACGAATATTTAAGTCACAGGAAGCAGTTAAGAAGACGAAGTCGCAATCAATGGAACAAGAGTTTTATTTGCCTGACGTTTCGGATTCCGCCGGGAATCCTTAGTCATAGGTAATCGCAAACAGGTCTGAGACATGAGCAAATAAGGGGTGATGCATTGACTTCAAGCGAAATTTCATATTTCGTATTTGTTGGAACACTCATTTCTTCGTATCGTTCTCATGACACTAGCTAATCGTATTTTTATTTGTTTCTGAATTTGGATTGAGGCATGGCATATTTGCGAACAGACAGCATGGCTTTTTCTAAAATTCCAAAATTGAATCTCGTCTGTCATAACCTTTCCAAGTACAAATCATTTTACCTAATAACACCTCGTCTTAGAGATCAAAAAGATATAATAAAGGTTATCACTTATAGTACACGCATGTCTGACCATGCAAATAACGATTAAATTATGATAATAATACAATACAGCCAGGCACTGACCAATCGTTATGCTTTCGTGGAACATTCTCGAACCCTTCTATCAGCCACACAGCGGCTACTGGCATTGTAAGTAGTATGCTACCAAAAAAGGGAGACTGCTATAGCAATTTTTGGCTTATTAGCCGTTATCAGCTAGCCAAAATCAACCCCAAAAGGTGCTCCATCCGAGATAATATCACTTACTAGCTTTATTGCTTTATACTTACTTCGGTAATGGTATCATTTGCAACTCTGGTCAAAAAAAAGGGACGCCTCTTATCCGGAAATGCAGGTGTCCAAGGTGGGACTTAAAGAAGGTTTTGACAAGAATAATCTACAACGAAGAAAAGAAAAAATTGCACTTAGGTCACTGTCTTCTTCGAGCATGCCAACGTTCAGTAAAACTCGAGCGTATAATGTGCAGAATATGCCAGAAAATAATTGGCTAATCGGCATAAGAATGGTAGCCAGCACATTGCAATCAAGTAACAACAACCCTTATACTGGGGAATGCATTCGTTGAAAAAAACAAAAAAATAAATACGACGGATGAAGAGAAACTTACAAAATGTAAGTAAATGTAAGGATTATTTAACAGATCAACCGTCGTATAAGGGTTTGTGTGATTATGTTTAATCCCTAACCTCCACCCTAACGCCAAACACTGAGTTTGAAACAATCATCATTCGAATTATTAAAATCTGACCCCAACATTAAAATTCATACTCTAAACGCCAACGCATTATCACTGAAGTACAGCACTCATTCTGACCGGAACATTTAGCCCCTAGTCCTCGTCCCCGACCCTTTGACTATTAGCGTAATATAAACCACTCATAACAAATCCCTTGCTACACCTGAAAATCTAAACTTTAATATTAAAATCCTAGCCCAGACAAAACATGAAACTTCAACAGCGCAACACTTAACTTCAAACATGCAACCACTGTGCGCAAATTGGATTTGCGTACCCCTTAAACCAATACATTACGTACTGTGTGCTTTAATGTTTTCCTTTACCAAGGATTTTTCCCTCAGCGGAAACGGGACTATTTTTATCAAGTAACCAAGTATCTATTATAGACCGGACAAACCGTGCCTTTTGAAGATAATTCAGTAGCTGATGTGGGAAGTACGATAAGGGACAAATTTACTCACCTTCAAAAGTCCGACAATACAGGTAAAACGCCGTGAGAGCGTATGGAACCGGACGATGCACGCCCACGCAACGCTAGCAGACTTAATTCGTAAAAAAATAACCATCTTGGTGACCTAGTTGCAATATCTTGTTGAGAATGAAAAAAAAGTGTCAAATAAGTGAATAGTGCAAACAAATTAATGAAACGGTCGGCGTAATAAAGACTCTGAAGTCATCTAATTTTGTTAAAGACCAACGTTACAGTAAGAAAAAACTGTCTTGATCATCTCGGCGGCAAACGTTTTAGGTATTGCTAAAATAACTGACGTCTCAGCAGTTCTCAAAATTTGACAGTAAGCTATTTAATGGCAAAGGCTTAATCAGTAATGGAAACCTCGGATGGCTATGCTTGTTCAGAACTTCTTTAGGATTAATGATGCTTACCTATGAGAAGAAGTTGGGAATTTATCGCTTTTGGAAGGCATGTCGTATATAGCTTTTCTTATATTAATATAAAACTTTATTTTATACATTGGAAATGCAAAAGCCCTGGGCATGGTAAAAACTCTCGACACTTAAAAGTGTGTTAACCAGCGCTAGACTCGGACGGAATTCTGGCTTAAGGGGTGGTTATCACCATCCTTAAAGGAAATGCTTAGTGAAAAGAAGAATTTGTTATCTTTTAGTATTTTGTGGCACTTTGACCTAGGCATACTGCCTCCTGTGTGGATACTATTACGTAGGTACAACAATTTTTTTGTTGCTAACTTCCCCTTGTGTCCTAAACTGGGTAAAAAAGGGAGGATAACAAGAGGTAGATAATATTTTCTGGAATATATGGATGTCATAATATTAGTTTCTTCTGAGTTACCCTTCCTACCAATCCTCAATGTCCATTCTTAGATCTTTAGTTGGCTTCAGACATCCGTCTGAGTTTTCATTTTTAGCCCTAGACACATTTGATGTCCTAGAAACTTGCGATGAAAATCTGCAAGATTTGAGAGTACGAATGCGAAGAAAACTGTTCGTCAAACTACCTTCATATAAACGTCTGGTTTACGGAATCAACTTAATTCGCTTATCATCAAGAATTTGATAAGTAGGCCTCTTCAAAACATATGCTATTAAATTATAAAGGTATTTAAAGCCCTCATTATATCTTACGTTTATATCGGCCTTCCTTGTAGACCGATATATTCATATTGGAGAACGTCGACCTCGAACCTATTTCTAAAATTCACGTGCGGTGGAAAAAATCAGGAAAGGCACGTCAATGGTTCCTTAACTGCTTTGAAGTCAGAGGCATACGCAGCAAGGATGGCCCTCTACCACCTGGGTTTGGGACACGTATACACAAGTGCAATAAGTTATTTTCTACAGAAGAAGACTCAATCATGTTATCATATGAGCCGGCGCCGTTGTTTTTGGGTAGCAGAAACTTTTTGTTGACTAATTTTCGACCCTCTAATGCTCCCTTCGACAACGAAATCGCCCTCGGTACTCGCCACCCGTATTCGGCCGCTACGAATGCCCCAGCCGACATAAGGCTTCCGACAGGCTTTTGTCGACAGCATGAAGCAGATCAGTCTGCTTGTAGTAAGTAAATCTAAATGGAAAATTTAACGAAGTCCCACTCTTTCAGTGAAACACAGGATATACTGATGGGCAAGTTACATACCTGCAATGAGTTGACTAACTGCAATCATGTAAGGATGGCTAAAATAACGAATATTTTATGTACGCAAGGTATCTTACTGGAGAATAACCTTTCTTAATTATTATTGTGCGGGCATAGCGTAACAATTTATTTGTGGAATGCCTTTTGGAACCTAAATCGTTTGACATCGTTTTGCAGTACCTGACTTAACAGGCCAGGGGCTTAGAAATATTCACTGTAACGGAGGCGACACTGTGCCAAATTGCATGAAGGTTGACTGTTCCCCTGCCCTAACCGCAACCCAAACCCAAACCTAAGCCCTGATCCTAACTCTCCTCTTTGCATAAACTATTATTTTATTGGAGAGAAAACGGCAAGCCACACGCATAACACCGTTCTGCCGGACGGTGATAATAGATATCTAGCGTTCAATATATATTAACAAATATTAGAAGTCATTTTATGGCAAACAATTGTTTTCAGCAACTCTTCATCAGACCAAACATTTGCAAGGGAAATTAACGCTGTACACAACAATTAAAGCTTGAATAGGTAGAAAAATCAATAACTATCTAACACGGGCGCTGATTGGCCACCGCGGATTATGTCAATTTGCCCATGAAGGCCATGTCAGCGTTTTGGTTAAGGGATTGTCGCTTGTTGGTAGGGGCAAAATCCTATCGCCACCTGGTGTCAGTTAAGGCCATGGAAGTGACAGAGCTTGTGTCAGAGTCTTCTGACAACACAGCACTGGATTTGCTAGCCTTATAGCTACTGCTTCGGCTGTTGCAAGCATCCGTTGGCGTAGGCCTTTGACAAAATTAGATGGTGTCCTGTAGACCAACTGAAAGGCTTCGGTAATATCGACTCAATGGTTTGTATCGACTAGATGTGCGAGAATAGCACTCGAGATCGATCTAGTTTCACCTTTACTTAGCCAGATCGGTATGTGCTCACATACCCTCTTTTCGAGACGCCTCGTTGTATGGCCGATGTATCCCGCTCCACAGGAGGAAGTGAAAGAGTAAATGCACATTGATGTGGCCTTCAAAAAGAGTCTGTCATTACCTCCCAATCGTAGGAGGGGAGAGTTCGTGAAGAGCACCCGTAAGTTCGCCGCTGGGAAAGCGTTTGTGATTGCAGTCCTCGAGCATCGTCTGACCAGCTCGCTGGTTGCATCGCCTAAGAAAGACAGTCTTATGAACACGTCTTTCTTTTCTGCAGTTAAGGTGACAGGCTTTTTGGCGCGTTCACCAATATTTCTGAAGATGAACCTTTCCGGGTATCCATTTTCAATTAGTATATGCTGCAGCTGTTGGAGTTCTGCTTCGACAGTTTCAGGAAAACAGATCTGTCGTATTCTAGCTGCTAATCCCTGGACCAGATTTTGGTTTATATTGAAGTGGACAAAACTGTGAAAGTTAGTGTATTGTCCTGTCCAGTTTTTCTTTCGAAAAAACTCTGCGTAGGATAGATCCATCCTGATGCCTTCGCAGAAGGACGTCAGGGAACGCAATTTTATCGGCCAATTTAGTCTCAGCAGAAAACTTGAGCGATGGGTGAGCGCTGTTAAACTTTGCGAGGATACATGAAGAAAAGCTGAAACCTCTTGGAAGTACATGTATCCTCGAAGCCTGAAAAATACATTTGAATTTGTCAAAGCTATCAAGAATATGAACTTTGCAAGATGTAAGATGCTCTCATTGGATGTATCGTCACTATTCATCAACGTTCCCGTGACAACAACCATAAACTACCTCTGCGACGTTATTCGGGACACGAACTACCAGATAGGTATGCCCGTGAAAACCCTCAAAGATCTTCATACGCAATGCACACAAAATGTCCAATTTCTCTGCAATAGTCAGTTTCACAGACAGATTGATGGTGTAGCGATGGGCTCACTACTTGGACCGTTTCTTGAAAATGTCTTTATGGGAAAGGTCGAGAAAATGAGTCTAAGGGACACCGTCAATGACCTTGCATTCTACAGTTGATATGAAGATGATATTTTCTGTTTGACAGACTCTAACTCTGACATTGATGCCTTGGCCGCGAAGTTTAACAGCGCACACCTATCACTCAAGTTTTCTGCTGAGACTGAAGTGGACGATGAAATTGCGTTCCTTGATGTCCTTCTGCGAAGGCATCAGGATGGATCTATCCTACGCAGAGTTTTTTCGAAAGAAAAACTGGACAGGACAATACACTAACTTTCACAGTTTTGTCCACTTCAATATAAACCAAAATCTGGTCCAGGGATTAGCAGCTAGAATACGACAGATCTGTTTTCCTGAAACTGTCGAAGCAGAACTCCAACAGCTGCAGCATATACTAATTGAAAATGGATACCCGGAAAGGTTCATCTTCAGAAATATTGGTGAACGCGCCAAAAAGCCTGTCACCTTAACTGCAGAAAAGAAAGACGTGTTCATAAGACTGTCTTTCTTAGGCGATGCAACCAGCGAGCTGGTCAGACGATGCTCGAGGACTGCAATCACAAACGCTTTCCCAGCGGCGAACTTACGGGTGCTCTTCACGAACTCTCCCCTCCTACGATTGGGAGGTAATGACAGACTCTTTTTGAAGGCCACATCAATGTGCATTTACTCTTTCACTTCCTCCTGTGGAGCGGGATACATCGGCCATACAACGAGGCGTCTCGAAAAGAGGGTATGTGAGCACATACCGATCTGGCTAAGTAAAGGTGAAACTAGATCGATCTCGAGTGCTATTCTCGCACATCTAGTCGATACAAACCATTGAGTCGATATTACCGAAGCCTTTCAGTTGGTCTACAGGACACCATCTAATTTTGTCAAAGGCCTACGCCAACGGATGCTTGCAACAGCCGAAGCAGTAGCTATAAGGCTAGCAAATCCAGTGCTGTGTTGTCAGAAGACTCTGACACAAGCTCTGTCACTTCCATGGCCTTAACTGACACCAGGTGGCGATAGGATTTTGCCCCTACCAACAAGCGACAATCCCTTAACCAAAACGCTGACATGGCCTTCATGGGCAAATTGACATAGTCCGCGTTGGCCAATCAGCGCCCATGTTAGATAGTTATTGATTTTTCTACCTATTCAAGCTTTAATTGTTATGTACAGCGTTAATTTTCCTTGCAAATGTTTGGTCTGATGAAGAGTTGCTGAAAACAAATGTTTGACATAAATTGACTTCAAATAAATTAACCAATCGTCCAAATGTACAGATATGCCTTTAAAAAATGAAAATATTTTTCGCATACGACAGCTTATTTTTTACTATATGGTTAAAATTAGACCTAAACTCAAAGGCTGCGTCATGTGTGTTGAGTTAAAAGTTTCCCGTTAAAGTTTTAACCCACTTGGAAGTCCTATTCAGGCATATAATTTTAGCGAATTAGAGCACCGCTATTGAAATAAAATGACCACCCACAGGAAACGAAATATTTCAAAATCCAAACCAATGATGTTCAATGCGATATTGTCTGTGAATTTTAGCCAAATAAAATTGTCATGCGCGGTAGCTGTTAGAGAACAAAGCGTTTAGAACTCTGACACTCAAGTCAGTAATTGGCAATTTAAGTTTTTCCTCTGGAATTTGACTTCAAATTTAAGATAACTTTATGTGTCTATTGTACTTGCTGTGATGTTCAGCAAAATTTTCAAAATATTTTCCTGCTTTTTACCATGTTTTCAGATAAAAAGATGCATTTAATCGAAAAATACGCATTGTTTCTCTTCCCAAAATATTAAATCTCCAAGGTGTGACCATTGTGGCGTTTCAAATTTATTCCCAAACATCGTGTTCATCCTTTTTAGATCAACCTTCTTTATCAATAGCCCTTGAGAATTGCATGAAAATCCATTCTTTTAAGGAAAAAAGGATTGTTGGTTTCTTTGGATTCCCTGTATTTTTGCTTTTTTAAAATTTTCACCTGCAGCAGGATGGTCCTTGAAATTCCCGAGACGTTTAAAGTGGGAAAATGGATAAATGTGAGCTTTGGGACCGATAAATCTGAAACGTTTTCTTTTGCAGCCAAGTCGCTATGTTGGCCATGAATAAATAGAGCTGCCTCAATTTGCACCCACTGTTCCATTGCACTAGGACATGGAATTAACTTAAGCATTAAATATTTACAAATAAATCACCTTATATCGAGAATTACGCGCATAGTTGCCTTTCTGCAAGGGATCATTTCTGGTTCATTTAGAAAAACGTTGGCGGAGGCCTATAATGTGGCCACATCTGGTCATTTCTATATGACGGTTGGTGTGATTGTGTGTTAACGGGTAGTCCTAATTACAGCGCAAGAAAAAGGGTTTCAAACTAAGCTTAGGGTTAAGGTAAGGATTTGTGAAGCGCTAGGGTTTGCGTTAAAAAAAGGGCTGGAGTAGACGATTCGTGGACTGACTTATGATTTGGTAAATCAAATATTTTACTATTTACTCAAGTATGTAGTAAAAGATGTGATCGATATAAACACAGTTCTGCAAGAAGGATTAACTGTCATAAACATTTTGTTAGGGATAGTTGCCTAATATATACGAGAAGGAAAGGCGATCACGAGAACCAAAGGTATATTGTCCTGACGTTTCGGAATTATACAAGCTTCCATTGTCAAAGTAATAGTCACACGAAATATCACAGTATTTAAGGGTAACATCAGCTAGGCAGGCCAATGACTGTTGTTTTCATGCATCCGTGGGCTCGTCTCGGTAGGGGGTTGAGTGGGGGTGTCGAGGTTATAACGGTCATTGATCGGGTTGTCATGGTCCGTTTGTAGGGTTCACCCATCCGCCTGCTGTGTTGACAACTTCCCACCAACTTGTGAACGATGGTTGCCATGTCCGTGTTCACGTGTCGGCTGCTGCCGGGCTGGCGATCATCGCTGTCTGGTCCCAGCGTGTGCTTGTGTTCGTCTGCATTGTTCTTCTTGTCATGCGGCCGTGGGCTCGTCTCCGTGGGAGGCGGTGGTGGCGTCGGGGTGATAATGGTCATTGATCGGGTTACCATGGCCCGTTGGTTGGGTTCATCCATCGTCCTTCTGTGTTGACTGCCTCCCGCAAAAGTGCAAACACTTGTTGCCAGGTCCATGCTCCCGTCTAGGTTGCTGCCAGGCTGACGATCATCCTCGCTGTTGTCTAGTGTCAGTGCGTGCTCGCGTTCGTCTGCGTTCATATCATGTTGCTGATTTCGCAGGCTTGTAGATGAAATGGCTAACCTACCGTTTGTGACTGCATCTGGCGGTCGGTTACGCTCGTGTGTGGTTGGCGCGTCTGGCTGGCGTTCCCCTCCGTGGTCATGTTGCTTGTACTTCAGCCGTAAAGCTTGGTAGGCTGCCGGCAGCGTCACACAGCGGTTGATAGAATTGGATGCGGTATGCCAGGCTTCGAGTGTCTCTCTAGCTGTTTGGTCGCATCCTCGTCCCAGGACTTCAGCGTCTTGAAAAGCGAAAGTATGATCTGTAGCTGCACAATGTTCTGCCACTAGAGAGCGTTCTTCCTGTCTGTGCGCCGCTCCTTCGTGTTCGTACATGCGGTTCTGCAATCGCTTGACCGTTTCCCCGCCAAAGTTCACTTCGCAGGAACTACATTTGATCCGGTACACGACGTTGGCCGTTTCACCTCAAGACAGGGGAGCCTTTGGTTTCGTTATCAATCGATGGATCATTGCTTCGGGTCTATGCGCGAGGCCGATATCTAATGGTTGCAGGCGTCGAGCGGCTGCTTCGGACACGTTTGCAATATACAGTAGCGCCCGCCAGATTTTGGTTGGTTGTCCGTTGGCTTTCTTATTGGGCTGACCCTTCTAGTGCGCTCTATGAAGCTCCGGGGGTATCCGTTGGTAGTGAACATCTGCTGTAGATAGCGGAGTTCGGCCACTTTGTCGGCTCTTTCGCTGCAGTGAGTTTCAGCTCTTTTGTACAGACTTCGTACACAGCTGCGTTTGTGAGACAATGGGTGGTTACTTTGGTAGTTCAGTATCTGACGCGTTTTGGTGGCTTTCCTGTTAACCGTCGTCTTTAGGTTCCCGTCAGTCTTGCGATGAACCAACACGTCCAGGAGTGCCATCTGCCCGTCGTTGTCCGCCTCCATTGTAAATTGAATATCCGGAAAAATTGAGTTGTGGAGGGCATGGAAGTCCGTGACTCTTTCCCGTTTTAGGATGGCGAAAGTGTCGCTTACATAACGCGCCCAAAAATTTGGCTTGTGGGTGGCGAACACAAGTGCTTCTAACCTCTGGAGGACCGCTTCGGCGATGAAACCGGATAGTTGTGATCCCATTGGTCTACCTTTGATTTGCTCGTACACCGTCCCTTCAAAGGTAAAGTAGGTTTTGAGGCATACTTTACCAATTGCATAAGATGTCCATGTTGAGGTGTTTTGGCTGCCTCTATATAGCGTGTGTCAAGAAGGTTGCTTACAGTTTCAATGGCCAGGCTCTGTGGGATCGTGGTGAACAGTGAGATGACGTCAAAAGATATCATGATCTCATCTGCCTCGAGGTGTAACCTTGTGAGTCTCTCAAAGAAATCCGCGGCTGATCGGACTGTCATATCAGAGCCCGAGGTAAGGGGGTTCAAGCGTCGAAACATCCATTTTGCCAGGTAAAATGTGGGTGTGCCGCGCAATGACACGATCGGACGAAGTGGAGTACCCTCTTTGTGAACTTTGGGTAGCTTGTAGAGTCTTGCTATCACTGCATTGTTTGGTTTGATGGCCAATCGTTCAAATCTGGTCATCGCACCATTGTTCTGTAGCACACTGAGTGTTGAGTTGATTTGCGTTACCAACCTTTGCATTGGGTCACCTTCACGCTTTGGTATGCTTAGCGGTGCTCAAGCAGTGTGTTGGGCTTCTGCAGGTATTCAGGCTTGTCCAGTACAACCGTAGAACGCCCTTTATCTTCTGGTTGTATGACTATTGTCTTGTCAACCTTCAGCGTCTTCAGGGCATCCTGTTCCGTTCTCGGGATAACCAGGCGGCGTTTGCACGTCATAAGAAGGAAGGTGATCTGTTGCCAAATCAGGTTTTGTGTCTCTGTGGACTCATGGGTGTGTTTAAGGACCGATTCGATGGCGGCCACCAGGTCAACTGGGTCCGCGTCCGAGGTATTGAAACCAACACCCTGTTGAAGCACTCTGGTCTGTTCTGGGTTCAGTTCTTTAAATAAGTGATTATGGACCAGTTTTTCGTTGTCTTCTACTGCTAAGGAACCTAGTTTGGGAAATTTATCCATCAGCTTCTTAGCTCGTGTGGATCTCAGGTCTCTGGCTCGTTGGTCAATCACTACATGGAGTAGCTCTGCACCGTTCTTTCCGATGATCTCTGAGCATGTTGACGATGATTGATCAATCATCCGGCGGCATTTGTGATGTCTAAATTGGCAGTCCTGGATAAGGATTCGAGTCATCCGCCTGCCATGCTGCATTACCCATTGCCTCGCCAGTGTTGTGTTCACCGGTGGCTTGTAGGACAAGCTCTTCGGAAGCACTCCATTGTCGAGGCATCTGTGAAGAAATTCTATTTGCGCGTATGTTGAAGACACGCGAAGTGCAAAGATTTTCCATCGTCGTGCTGACTGTAGCACTTCACGCCCGAATATGTTGCTAATAGAAGCGAAAATGTGTGTTCCCGGACATAATTGAGAAGGAAAGGCGATCACGGGAACCAAAGGTTTATCATCCTGACGTTTCGAAATCATGCAAGCTTCCATTGTCAAAGGTAATAGTCACACGAATTGTCACAGTATTTAAGGGTAACATCAGCTAGGCAGGCCAATGACTGTTGTTGTCATGCGTCCGTGGGCTCGTCTCGGTAGGGGGGTGAGTGGGGGCATCGGGTTGATAACGGTCATTGATCGGGTTGTCATGGTCCATTGGTAGGGTTCACCCATCCTCCTGCTGTGTTTACAACTTCCCACCAGCTTTTGAATGGTGGTTGCCATGTCCGTGTTCAAGTGTCGGCTGCTGCCGGGCTGGCAATCATCATCGCTGTTGTGTAGTCTTAGCGCGTGCTCGCCTTCGTCTGCGTTCACATCATGTTGCTGATCCCGCGTGCCTGTAGACGACATGGCTTGCCTTCCGTTTGCGACTGCATCTGGCGGTCGTTTACGCTCGTGTGTGGTTGGCTCGTATGGCCGGCGTTCCCTTCCGTGGTCATGGTGCTTATACCCAGGCAGTACATGCTCAACGCTAGCGTCGGCAATGTTCTTCAAACGACATCTCATGAGTTGCTGTCTGATGGTTGATTCCGGCCTGTGAGCTACGTAAAGCAGAAGAAACAAAAATTCGCCTTTGAAAAAGCAATGTTAATAGGCCGGGCCAACGACAAGATGGCCAGACTGCTGCTAGAAATTTGGTCCTCGACTGGCACACTATACAGAGCCATAGACCTTCATTCCGCCTACCAAGCGCTCCGCAAAAGGCTAACATCGGCTCAAAACGGAGCAATAGGTTGGGCGGAGAGAGATAAACAGCCAGTAGCCGCGAGCAAAGAGGGTGGAAACTCTCACGAGTCACAAACACGACTTGACATAGCTCACGATGGCGCGAGCAATTCAAGCAGCCAAGAAAATCGATCGGCACAATCGACTGACGCATGGGCGAATGGACGTTCACATCTATCTGACGCAGACAGGAATACAGACACCTTGCTCTGACGATGAAAGCGAGCGAGCTTTTCAAACGTCAGCCTGAATATACTTTGGTCTCAGAGATCGTCTCCTCTTCTTCCTCATCCTGAGATGATGTAGGAAAAAAAATAGTCTGTGATGACCAAAGCTATAATGGGTAACACAAGAAATCGCTTAAACGTCTATTTTTCTGGCTGGAATATAAATTTTAGTTTCCAGTAGTTGATCTTTGCGTTTCACTATCTACAGTGCTATAAACACAATAATTAACTGCACATTCACTTATCATAGTCATTAAGAAAAGCTTATTTCCTAGCCACACAATTGCAGCCCCAATAGCAAAAGTAATGTCATATTTCCACGTTTTTATTTTACACTAGTACTGTATAATTTTCACTACTGTGGTTGTCAGGAGAATACAAAAACTGCAAAATGGTCGACAGTTCAGTAATTTGCTGATTTATTTTAGAGACGTAAGTGGGTAATTTTGGTCCAAAGCTGCTAGTTTAGTCATATTTGTTACTTCTAATCAAAAATATCAATATATCTAGTCTTTGCTTGCTTTGTTTATCGCATACCAACACTTAAAACAAAAGCGCGAAACTCACAGGGCCGGATGCCAGCACCACTAACGCACACGTAATTCGGGCAAACTCACAGTCTATGTAGGATGTGCATATTAAATGCCCTATTCCAGGATAACTGATACTTGTCGTTCATCTATTCTTTTTGCTCAAACGTTAGTTAGGGCCACTAGCAAGTACGTTTTTTGCAAGAAGAACTGTTTCTCATTGTCTAAATGAAATGACGTTTGCTCCAACCTACATACTTATGAAGCCGTCCGGGTAAAACAAATTCTGTTATGGCGCCACCTTAACAACGGCTTGGTGCATAATTAAAGAGAAAAGTGTAACTCCACCCTTCTGTAGAATGCATTTGAGTACACGCTCATTGTTCACAAGCTTTTTTGTTCAGAGTAAAGAGAACATAGACGCTGACTAACAGATGCTCGGTTCACCTAGTATTTAATATCTTCTATGCCCTTAAAAAAGAAACAAAAATACCCAGAACATGAGGAACGCAGCCGCCTTTTAAATGCATTATTTTTTTTATTCAATGTTCCGTGAGAGCAATACCAAAAGACTGTATTGACGCATTAACATAATGCAGTTACCGTACGGTGAGGCAATCGGATGTTTTTATAGTGCATACATTTTGGGTGATCACATAAAGAAAAACAGTTGCTTTTCAGGAGAAAAATAATTTTAAGTTTTCCCCATCTACATACGACTCAGTGTGTTATTATTGACCACAATCCTGCAACTCTAATAGATCTTTAGATATGGGAATTTGAGGGTGTTTGCAAGTAACTGGCAGGGAGTAAGCTCGAGGTAAAACGTTATGCAAGGGATCAGTAGATCTGACTTTCAACTTCGGGTCTTCCCAGTGTGCAGAAGAACGATGACTGGCTGGTAAAAGGCAATAAAGCTACCTCAAATTTCCTTTTTCTTTTTGCAGTACGTAGTGGCTCGTATTTTTTAATTATGCATGATTAATTATAACTGACTGCTCCCCCATGCAGAATTTAATTGAAACTTCACTGAGCGTATCACATCATGAATCAAGTCACGCATGAGATACAGTCATTTCCGCTGCTCGGTTAATGGAGAGAAAATTAAAAAAGTAGTAAAATAGTACATAACAGTTTGCTTTCCGTCTTTCTCTGCTACAGATGCTCAATACAGGATAACTCTGCAGACAGGAAACAGCCAAGGAGCCGGAGTAAGAGCTTCAGTGCCTGTAAATATCATTGGGGCCAATCGTGAATCGACCGGGTCGATGCTGTTAGAGACATGCACCAACAACACGGCCGAGCAGGCCACTTGTGAAAGAGCCATTTTTTTTCGAGCACCACGACTCCTTTTTCCATCGGCGATTGAGGTAAGTGGTAATTTCGCGCTGTTGTTCTAACTGTTCTATAACAGGTATGTACAAGCCTCGTTTCCTTCTCCTTTAGTCTACCTGGACTCAATGCATCAATCCGCATTTTAAAGGCTACATAGAGATAGCTATTTTCTTTATTGTGTCATAAATTACTTAGTTTATATGTCAGAGAATCGTGATTTGACATAAGTCAAATCCATGTTCATACATGTGGGAAAAACTGGATGTGGGTGGTCTTAGTGGAGGTCCGTTTATGCTCATCAGACAGGGTGGAACATGTAAATGCCTGAGCTAATAATTATACTTATAGCTGGCGGAAAATAAGATTCAGATCCATGCTCAGTGCATTTGATTTCAAATTACTTGGAAGGAAAATTTTTCAAGCACACGATTGTTAATAGAAAATGGCTTGATAAAATTCAATAGGAAATAAATTTAAAATCTACTCTTCGCAGTATGCCGGAAAAACAGTACCTTCTTTTGTAGATGCGCTGCAATGGAACTGCTAAAAGGTAATTCGGTAACATTCAGAAACTGCTACATTTTTAGGATCGACAGTGCTGCAGTAGAAAACATTGTGACAACTCCTTTTAAAGAAGCTGTCAAAACAGAGAACAACAGACAGTGATTAGTAGGCCTCTGAAATATTGTTCACCATTTCGAACCAAATACCCGACCACGAAGAAAGGCAAAACATAATGTGACTGGTTGACCTTTCTATGATGTGGATTTTAGGCTTACAGTTTAAAGAATGTTGCTGCCGAAAAAAATAAACTATACCTCTTTTTGTCAGCTTTTACCTGCATAAAAGTCAACGTTTTCTCCTCTAAGCTGAAATGCTTGAAAAAAGTGCCAGAGGAATGCTACACACATTGGACTGATACGAAACGTCTTACCTGTCATAAATAATGTAAAAAAGGCTATAGACCACCATGTTATACCGTTTAAAATGCACCCATTTAGTCACACGGTCACACCATTAGCACCTCAGTTGCAAAGACTAACCAGAAACACAACCTCGTTACCAAAAACTTTGACTTTTTTGATGCATTGCGCAGAAAATGAAAGGAAGCCAATTGGATCTTTACAGAAAATAAAAAGGCAATAGTAGCCTAAGTATTGCAACTCATACACCCCTAGTCTACCATTTTTCCGCGATAACGGTAGTTATCGGGGTTTAGTGAGTGGGAATTAGGATGGACTGACTGTTATACGCATTTTTATTGCATTGTTATCGATTTATATCGGTAGAATTTCCTAAACTGCAGTATCATTTAAAGCATTGCAGAAAAATCCGATTATCAAAATGCATTTTCTTGAACATCCAGAAAAAATAGAAATGGTGGTTAGGAGTTCGTCTACTTCAACTAACTTGAGATTTCACTCATCGTTCTGGGGTTAGATAAGTATAGTCAACGGTGCAAAGCGCCGTGCAAACCTTCAGTTTACATGCAGAAAAACTTACTCTGACTAAATTTTTACACTTTTACACTTACTGTTACAAATTGCTTTAACTGTCTATTGTACTTCCACATCCCCAAAGCCCCTATATCTACTGTTACCATAAGAGAAATGTTCGGACGATGGGTATATGAGGGCATTACTCAAACTTATTTTGCCAATAAAAGTAAAAAGGGTTCAACCATTAAGTTACTGCACCTATATGAATCTCGAAGGAGTGAATGCATCGTACGAGGTAACACCTCTAAATTATCTAAATTTCAGTTTTGCATTCTCAAATTCAATAAAAAGACGCAGTTTTTCTACTTTTTCAGAAAGTTTTAAGGCACCCTATACATACGCGTGCTAATGTGGTAGGTTAACTTCGAAATCCCAGCATGGTGTGCAAAGAACATAACAGTAAATTACATGCTCAACTAAAAAAATATCCCACTTAGACAGATTTCGACGCTTCTCAGGACAAGTTGGAAGCAAAACAGACTGCACTCTCCATGGTCATTTGACCGTTTTGTGTTCTCCATGCATTTTCCTGGAAGTGAGCCTTGTGCATCAACAGTAAATGCAACTTGTCCAATGACGTCAAAAGTCGTGGTAGGAACATAGAAAATGGTCTGAGCAATATGCTGTCTCAGCGGAAGCTCCCACGCTACAAGGGATTGCACAAATCCATATGGCTTACATACTGGCTATTTCTTAGGTTAGTTATAATATTCTGAGACCGCAATTTGGCTCAGAAACCATTTATTTTGGCCTAAGCTGACAAATTATGAATTCTTATAAGGGAAGGGCATAGCCTTAAAGAATATCAGCAGACTCGTCTTTCAACTCTAAACATCTTAATTTTGAGTTTTTAGTATGTTAAGTTCAATGAATTACTTTATCGCCTTCTATTTCATACATGCAGTGGTTGTTACTATATCTCACCAGTTAGATTATTTTGTTTAAACTGCTCGCGCGTGAAACAGGAAGCTCTTTTTTTCCCATTATGTATGTGTGCACTTCTAAAGAAGCTAAACTTCAAGACGAGAGTTATGATTAAAAAACTCAGCAAGTACCACCTAGGTTTCTAGCTTTGATTTTACACGTACCAAGCTTGGGCGCGACTTACGAACGATTAACTCTAAAATTCCGATGGTAAATGGTAGAAGACACCCTTTTTAGAGGAGCTCATTTTATACAGAAATGATTCATTTTAATTGACGCAAAATACGGAAAATGGGGTAGACCAACATGTTCCTACTCAAACGAAGAAGTTTCAAGTTCCTTTTTTAATCAATATAGAATTTTCTAGAGGGTTAATAGTCACCGAGAATTAATCTTTCAACCAAATGGTCTAAGATCTCCAGAATTACCAGCGGTTTCGAAGCCATGAGCGTAAAAATATACAAGTAGCAGGGACATATGTAGCAAAATACTAATTAAAGATTCATTGAGGGACAAGGTTTCGTATTTAAGACATATGCCTTCGATCACAACACTGAGGAAAATTATAAACAACTGTCTAGTGTTCCTCCTAAAAATCGGATATGTCCCTAGGACACTAAAAGCGGCCACTATCAGAAGCTGGGTGTTTTTGCCAGTCCTAAAGACGTGGCTTGAGAAATCCTTACACCACTTGTTCCTCTAGAAGTTACTCAGCCGTGGATGTCGCCTTGTTTTAATAAAGCCTCTTTTCGTAATTCATTGGTATACGTCGAGCCAGAAGTTACCTGGTCGGACTTCAAACGCGATTTGCTGCCCACGACATATGCTATCATGCAATTTTCAAGCAATAGGCATGATGATATATGCATAAATAATCTACTTTAATCACCCTTATTCATATATTTTTCATAGATCCGAAATCTTGAAGCAGGAACAAGCACAACCTCCTGTTATCTGAGCAAAGTTCGCATAGAAATACTAGATTCCGGGGTAGCATATGAAGTGCCCTGCAATATGTGGCTGGCTGGTCAGGGTGCAGCGGAAGGCGCAAGCACTTGCCATCTTCCGCTTGGACGCGCTGTAACCAACGTGCAGACGAAAGCTGCTTCTGCTGTGAACGGCACATGGTTAACCGACAAAGGAGGTACGTTATGTATTACTGTCCGGGGCAAGATTCTGCAGCGTACTTTCACCGCCTATGCAGGCCATAATCCGTCTGTAGGCATTAGATACTTTTAGTTTAAATGGAAGCAAGAGGATCAAAGGGCAAGAAGAGGAATCAAAGCATTTGGTGTGTAGTGATATTCTATTTAATGATGTGCATGTGTCTGATAATAAAAAGCGCATACGTCCGTGCTTACATAGGTTAATACAGCACCATTTCGATCAAATTTTATAAATAAGTCCAGGTATTTATATGAACACTATCTTATTTTGTAATTTGCAGGAGATAATTAAACGCAAATTTAAACTGCATGCCACATTTGGCGTACTCTGTTCCGAAGTAAAATAAATGTATACAGCTGGTTGCTTTATCATTATTTTTGGAAGGTCGTCAACGATTACCAATTAGAAAACTTGCAAACACAGAAAGGTAACATAACGAAATTGCCGCACTGCAGACAATTATATGTCAGATGAAATTTTATAATTAAGCCCTTTGAGAAGACTTGGTGGTGTGTTAATCATAAAAAAAACTGCAAAAGCGAAAGCTGTCTGTATGTAAAGAGATAATAACACCGTCAGATTTGAATGGGTTTTTGACGTAGACGTGTCTTTCCGAATTATTGTATGCATAGCAAGGACCGATGACATCCGCTCATAGTAAGGCGACGCCTACCTTGGACTAACCTTTAATATATAGCACCCAAAATTAACAAATATTTGTCGAATTTGCCTTGCTCGTTAAATTGAGGACTCAAAAGACGATAATGCCTATACTCCTAAACATCTAGAAGTGACTTATGGGAATTGGGCAACAAGACTTTTAAAAACGAAAAAAAATTATTCAAAAATAAAGATGACGCGTCATGCAGATGTTCAACTAAAAAAAACTGACATAATCTGCGTTGCTTTCCTTTGGAGATTTAGGCGAATAAAAGAACCTGGGGCATACATGTTTGTTTCTCCTTGTAAAAAAGAAACAAGTAGGTTAGAAATGGCAGGATGATATTAAAATTTGGTAGAAAAAACAGTTCGGTTAAATCTGTGAGGCTTGCAGTAAAAGACTTGATTTGTTGAACCTATCGTTGTGTCTGAGCTAAAAAACGGTTACGAATGAACCTATAGCATTTATTGTTCCGGAAAAGCAAATTGCAGAATTTTTTGCCGAATGTAATGGTCTTACACGCATGACCCACTGCGTCAAGAAACCCAGAAATCGGCAAGCAGATCACGTTTTAGACAGTAATTCTAGCGCAGACCTTCAGAGGAATTTAGCTTTCTTAGTAATGTCATTTTCCTCATGGATATAATCATGCACACTTCAAAGGCTAACCTAATTTAGACAAAGGATTTTTATGAACGCGTGGTAAAAATTCTGTAAACAGCAAATTTAAATTAGGCAAAAAATTCTCCGTAGAGGAAGAATGACGCAACTGTTAATATGAGCACCACATCTGCATGAAACAAACAAATCCTTTTTGCAGAAGATGCTAGCCTGGATCCATGTAAATTGATTCTCTTTATTGAATAATATCGAAATCGCTAATAAAATTTAGGTTCACAATGACCTTTGATTTAAATTTATGATCCAAGACCAACACAAGGCATACCATGACACTCTACTGCCCCAGAAATCACTTTTGAGTGTGGAGGTGCAGGTATTTGGGGACAGCGGCAAGTCTGGACTAATACTGCTGCGAGAGTCATCAGGGGTAGCAGCCAGTGATAAGCAGGTATCGTTGCACTTTCGGGGTGCAGATGTTGGTGATGACAAATCCGTTCGTCTGGAGCTGATTAAAACCAGTACAACAGTGGTAGGTTGCCAGTCAGAATTTTAAACCCAATGTACCTACTATATAACTGCTACTGTTGGCAGTTCATATATGTTTCAATAGTTCTTTGCAGCACTTTCCTCCCAACAGTAATGTGAAACAAGAATTAATGTCATGGTTTAACGGTTTTAAAATATGTCTTCAGGCTATGTAAACTACTTCTTATTCTTGCTTGAAATGAATAACACACTTTGTATCGGAAGCCTAGTAAAGTTGTTTTGAAACTATATATGAAAAATACCTGGTCATAGTTGACCATTAGCGGTCTATTTTATGAACAAGGTCACTTTACCAACGCGATTAAAATAGAAGGAAACTACATAACGTAAAAATGGGTTTGCAGTTCATTGATTCTGTGATTATTCGGGTAGGTTCACTTTAGCAGAATGTTCACTTAAGTGTTCAGGTCACATTTCTTCCTCTGGATGGTGACTGCCCGAATTTTAAATGTTTAACTTCGCAGATGGCAATCTCTTTTTTCACGTCATTTCCCGCTATTATGCAGGTATTTTAAGAATATGGAAGGAAGAGAAGGAAGTGGTTGCTTCTGACTTAAAGAGTTTATTTGTCAAGTGCCGAACTGTCTAGTCTGGCAGTCTTTTTTGCGGTTGCCCAATGGCCTAGCATGCACACTTGTACCTGAATACAAAACCACGATTTTGGGTGGATTTATAGCATATAACGATTGAAAGCCTTTAATTTTCTCTTAAAAGTTAGTGCTTTTTATAACCAGGAACGCCCTACATATCGGGCAACTCTAACGGCTCATTCCGAGGGGATGTATACAAGGAAAACTTTCGGAAATAAACCATTTGTTGTCGTTGTTTGAGAAAATTAGAGACTTCTAAGTTAACCTTATAGCATGGAAAAGATGGCACTACTAAACATGAACTGGTCTGTATTGCAATTTTCTTCGACTGTGCGTCGTAATCGTCGTATAATGATGGTAGAACCATTGACGCCATTAGAAAATTTAAACATTTTTGCCTTGATTATAGTTTAAAACAAGCTGATGGTGAATACTTTGCTGGATCCAAAAAGTGTGTGACTGCTCATCAACTGCAATATTTCAGTATATAACATCAACAACTACTTTGAAGCACATCGCAATGCGCAGGCAACAACCTGGTCTGTCCAAATAAGTAAATATGCCACGTTAGTGGGAACACTGTAATACAAGTGGACCTGAGCTAAGTTTCGCGATGATAAAGTTTGCGGTTAAGTTTTGGATTCTGTTTAGAGTATGAATCAAGTTGAGGGTTTTAATTTGAAAAATGGAACCGGTAAACCTTACTATAATTTATCGCAAGAGGCTAGCTTTCCTGTGAATTATGCCCTTTCAAGTGTTTTACGCATAATGGAACTGTTCGTTAATCCCTAACCCGTTTGTACGTCATCTTGTCTCTGTCCCTTGCACGTTTGTAGGTAAGCTCTCTTCATATTTTTGATGATGTATTTTAATAGGGGACGACTGTGATTTTGTATTGTGCTTCTGCACAACCGCAAATATTTTGTATTCAGCGCTAGTTATCTGTTCCCAAATAAATAAAAAGATTCACGTTCCAGGTATCTGCATGGATAAGGAAGAAGACTTGTTGAGGAACGGGATCAATAGATTTATTGTCCTGAGCGTTCGAACTCTTGCAGGAGCCCATCTTCAGAGGTAAGAATTAGCAACAGAACAGGGGGAATTATAGTGCCCCTAGGCCAATCAACTGTCAGAAATAATCAAATTGTCAGGGCGTTAGAAACAGCTATCAACAGAGATGGGGGAGGGAGGCAAATTAGTTGTCCGTGGAGCAGGGGGTCATTAACAACAATAAGTGTGACGCCTTGTTACCCGTTCAAGGGTCCTGGTAAGCTTGGCTCCTCTTCTGCCTGGCCTGTCGGGGATCTTCTTCGTTCATTTTGGTCCTGTTTTGTCCTCCGCTCTCATAATGGCGCAAGAATTTGTAGGCAGCAGGGAGATCTAGATGCCTGTTGATAGAGTCAAAATTTGAGTACCATGCCTCAAGCATCAACCTTTCAGATTTGAGTTTCCTCGGCATAAGATGGTTGCTCCTTGGAGATCGAAGTTATGGCCAGTCTCCACGACATGTGCTGCGAGTTCATAATTTGGGGATAGTTTTTTCAGCTGCCCGTTTGTGCTCGTAAAGGTAGGTCTGCAATATGCAGCCTGTTTCTCCAACATGATTACAGTTTGCCTCGTTGCAAAGTATCTTGTAGAAAACTGCAGAGGTTTCTGTAGGAGGCAGTCTGTCCTTAGGTTTCATCACGCGCCGGCGTATTGTCACCTGCGGTCGATGGGCTATGCCTACGCCAACAAGTTGCAACAGCAGTGAGAATGCTTCTGAGACCACTTTTATGAAGGGAATAGCTCTCCAGACTTCGTGTTGTTGTTGTTGTACTGACCGCCGTCTGTTGATTCGGCGCCTACCCTGTTTGCTGAATGGCTTAAGGTATCCATTTGCTCGGAAGAGTTTGTGGAGGTATTGTTGCTCAGCTCTTCTGGCAGCTGGTGTGCTGCAATGTGTTTTCACTCTTTGGAAGAGAGTAAAAACGCAGCTACGTTTGTGATAAATGGGATGATTGCTGTTAAAGTGAAGCATTTAATTTGTGTCGGTGGCCTTTCTGAATACTTTGGTTTGCAATATTCCAGTTGAACAACGGCACATCTGGAGATGGACTCCTGCAAGAGTTTGAAAGGTCAGGATAATCAATCTATTGATCCGGTGCTCGACAAGTCTTCTTCTTTATCCATCTAGTTATCTGTGTTTTGAACTAACAGCCAGTATGTTAAGCCCTACTGCTTATGCACCAATTCGCTTTTAATCCCACATTATTTGACATTTTTATGCTTTTCAATCCTCTACAGCATAAAAATGTCAATGCTAACATATAAATTTGAACGTTTGTGTTAGCAACTTGATAGTTTTAATAGTTCACGTCATTTCTAACGGATGAAATGGTTCAGAACTAAAGTGTACACATTTATTATCGAGAGTTATTGATGTGATAGTTGATCTTGTCCAAGCTAAGGGAGGTTCTTACGCACAAAATTCACTCGCTAGTCCACAATATGAAACTCATAGATATGTTGGGGTGTCTGTGTTGACGTTTAAGAGACACAGAGGAGGTCACTTGCGTTTGTTTCGTTAAGCATATTGACATTGCGCCTCCCACTTTCCCATCTTCCTGAGGGTCAGATAACGTTTCATTGTATACCTGATTGCGTATTGTTAACTAGTTGAACCTCGTGTGCTCGTTTGTTTGATATCTCTGACAGTAGACCCCAAACCATTTTGTAAACCATCCTAGGAATTTGTCCCAAGTAAATTAAAGAACTACCTGAAAGTTGATAAAATTCCCAACAGAGAATTCAGAAGAGTATTTGGCATGCATACGTAGCTTTCGATAAATTCTCATCGGGCCGTTACAATTATATAAGGAGGGGTGCAAATTAACATGCTGGTTATCAAGTTATCACAAAACGCAAATTTGTCATGGGGATGAGGAAGGGGGTGTGGGGTTGGTAGTAATCACCTGATGAGGGTTTGTCGAGTCCGGATAGGGGATGGGGGGGGAGGGGGGTGGGGTTGGGTGAAGCGGCAGCAAGCGGGAAAGATGCAGGTAGTTACGTAACCGCTGGCCGAGCCAAGCTCAAGGCCTGCAGGAGGTTCTTCTGCGCGCACAGGACCGGCTTCCTCAAACGGATCGCGGTTGCTTCTGTTGCTGCCAGCAAACGCTGACCCAGGGATTTTGGGTAATTTGGCGAGACATTTAAATTACCTTAAAGGCTTCGCTGGGGTCCACACGATGTGCGGAGTGAACCATGTGTGCGAGGATAAAACTTTTTATGATTTTGGTCTCGCCTTTGGCTAGTCATGCCGGGAGGTGCTCCCGTATTCTTTTTGATAGGCGCCGACTCGTGCAACCGATATAGCTTGCTCCACAGGAACAAGTGAATGAGTATATGCACATGGAGGTGGTCTGAGTTGGCAGCCTATCTTTACCTTCGCCGGGCAGGACCGGGTTTGTTTAGAATTACATCCGAACGTTCGCTGCTTAGAAGCTTGCTTGCTGCGTCCTTTTTAAAGGGAACTTTGAGGAACAAGGTTTTCTTTTCTACAGTTGGTGTAATAGGCTTCAGTTCTTTCTTCATCATATTCTTCATGATAAATCTGTTCGGATACCCATTCTCCCGAAGCAGGTCCTATAGTTTTTGGAGCTCCATTTCAATAGTGTCTGCCGAACAGATTTTCCTGGCTCTTTGCGTTAAACATCGGATCAGATTACGTTTCTGTTGGATAGGTACAAAACTGTTAAAGTTTGTGTACTCTCCGGACCAGGTTTTCGTACGATAAACGCTCCTTCGGATGCTACCGTCGGGTCTTCGACTTATGAGGACATTCGTGCAACGGCTTGGTTAAGACGTCTGCTGAGAAGCTCGCTTGCTGCGTCCCCTTTAAACGGAACTTTGAGGAACAAGGTCTTCGTTTCTACAGTTGGTGTAATAGGCTTCGGTTCTTTCTCCATCATATTCTTCATGATAAATCTGTCCGGATACCCGTTCTCCCGTTCTCTCTGGACTCAACAAACCCTCATTAGCTGATAACTACCAACCCCACACCCCCTCTATTATCCCCATGACAAATTTGCGTTTTGTGATAACTTGATAACCAGCATGTTAATTTGCATCCCACCCTATATAATTGTAACGGCTCGATGAGAATTTAGCGAAAGCTATGTATGCTCGCCAAATACTCTTCTGAACTACCTGAAAGTCGAAATTACGCAATAATATTTGCCTTCATTCTTTTTCCTCACAACTTCTGACCAATATCACAAAAAGAACAACCTCGACATCCGAATTTCCCAAGCCTGCTTAGTGAAAACGGAGACGCATCAATCGGTTGAGCTTTCTTTCACACAATGGCACAAAAATACCTTTGCCAAAATGAAGCGCCAGTGGACTGATCTACTCGCAATCAACGCAAACAACATAACAACTGCAAGTAAGCACATCATTCCGATTTTAACCAACATCATGAAGTAAAATAACGTTTAGCAATATATACAATATAAGTTATACCCCTTTGAGTAAAGAAGCAGAAGAAGAGGTGGCCACTGGATTACGGCCGGATTACAGCCTTATTCTTCTCAACTTTTGAGCTCTTACTGGAGTCCACTGTTGGAGATAAAAGCGACTAAAAACAGCAAAAAAAAAACAGTTAAAGAGGTAAAACTCAATTGAAGCCCACTGATACTAGCCCGGAGGGGACGATGCAGAGTTCTTTATGCCGGTAGTAGATCGATAAATCGATTGAGTGAATTCTGAAAGTAGGCTCAGACTTTATTCAATTCTTATCTTGCCTTGCTTCTAAGCAAGAGCACCTCTCTTAGTAAACAACATAATCCTCATCAAGATAGTTCAATCAGCAGGGTGGAAAATGCTCATTGTTATGTCCATATCGTCTGTCGAGCAGAACCACAGTCCAGTCTGTTGTTGTTCACCACAATTGCTATCCATTTGTTTTAAATTGAACCCATGTGTTAAGAAAAATCAACGGAATAGTTGACTTTTGCTTCATTGAAAGAACAAACACTCACGCTAGAGGTTTTGACGCGAACATTAATTTATACGTGGTCCTATATAGACGGCTGATGCAACCACGTGGTACATAAGCCATTGAATAAGACGGAGGATATACATCAACCACCATGAACTTAGCGCATATCAGCCTAAAATGACCGAAATGGTAAAGCTGTGTAAAATATCGTACGCAAACACTCATTTGCGACAGAATGAAAGTTATGATTGTGCCAAATAACCTTGGACACACCGGGCACGGAGCAATATATTACCCATGCCAAACTGTCATTGCTATCGGCTGCCTAAACGAAGAGACGCGTAATGAGATGAACGGTGTAGTTATATATGGACTATTGCAAATATCACATACTATAAACGCAAAGATAGCTGAATATATTCATTATACTTCAAAAGGATGGAAAAAAAGCAAATTAACCGGTCGTAAAAATGCCCTGCTGAGTACGGTTGCAATTTATCTACTGCTGCGCATTTGAGCTAGTCTTGATGAAAATCTAAGTGATTGGCTGGGAAAATCCATGAAATAAAGTTCAGTTCCTGAAAAACGAATTTTAAATTCCGAAAAAGCCATTATCTTGTTAACCTGCTTGCAATTATATGCACTAATCAGCAGCCTACGTCGCCCGCGCGATAGATGCGCTGGATCAAATGGGCACCAAACCAGGATATAGCAGACGTTATCCGGGTGGCGCTCCCATAAAAAAATGTAGAACATGGAGAATGTTGCTGGCATGCATAGGAGCAGACTCAGCTACCTGTAGCCTCTATGACACTCCAAGTCCATGGTATTTGAGTCAAGCGTGGCAGCTGTGCCCGCCTACGCAAAACCCCGACTCCGGTCTTCTTGTCACCGTCCCCACACCCCCACGGTGTGGGGCACACTTTGGACATCATCGGAATTGACGGTTGATTTGTCATATGAACTAATACCTTCTGGGCTTCACTTACTGATTTGGTTACGAGTCATGCTAATTTTCGTGTATCTGCGGACTTAAATGTGAACTTCGCAGGTATACGATAAACCATTTATAAATGTTCGGAAGGTAGTGGAACAAGACTTCTATTCACCTGAGGTTTCCGAATCCGTCGCGGGTCCTTCGTCAGAAACCTAGGTAAAAACGGGAAATTCATGCATAGGGATTCGCAGTATTTATGTGATACAGTCACCATGCTACTACACACAATTAACGACTCCTTTAGCCCGTTCGCGCGCTAATAGCTTGATGACTGGCGTGCGGGTCGTGACCTGGTGAACTTTCATGACACGTGATGGAACTGGACGTGATAATTGCCAGGTCATCTGGTACCCCGATGCTGGCGTTAGGCCAGGCGTTGATCTGTGCATTCCCCAAGTGGGGACTTGATTTGGCCAAATTAAGTTCCAGTACGAAATTTAGATTGAGCAAGTTTTTGCTATTGTTTATAGACTGAGACCCGTGAATCATGACTAGATTGTCTAGCGATAATGTTGGCCTCATCAAATTTGAATGCATGGGCAGGCCTCGTCAAATGAGCCACAACTTGATAATTGGCGTCATTTATCCGCACTGGTGACGCGTATTCAGCAATTTGCGCCTCAAAAAGTCCCCTTGTTTCTCTGATGTAGTTGCTTTGTCTGTTAGACTTTGAGAAGTACTTCCCGGTTGATGGGCCATAACTAGGGACGTACCTCATGTAGAATTCCCAGCCCAGGTACTTAGAAGTACTTTCACCCGATATGAGCAAAAAGAAGTAGTTGTACGTCTAATCGTAGAATAGTAAGATACATGCACGTAGTAGGGTTGTCCCAGCGATCGCATCATCATCATCATCATCATCATCATCATCATCATCATCATCATCATCATCATCATCATCATCATCATCATCATCA
>JAYGXS010000001.1:67747763-67787710 GCA_036362985.1 Ligula intestinalis | reverse complement strand
AGAGGTTTATTTATGATCGGACGTTTCAGATAGTTATCTTGTCTATCCATCTTAAGAGAGTGAATACTTTAGCTTGCGGCTCTCGTTTTATGCCACTCCTTTTGTCCGCGGACGTTGTCTGCTAATCCAGTTTGAGCCACTCTACATAGGTCGCGTCTCTAGGTGGTAACGGCTCGTCGTACCAGCAGCCTGTTAACCATCCCTCGTGCTCTGCTCGGCATTGTGACTGTCTGTACCTAGGGTGTCACTGTTTGTTTGGCTTCCCCCCGCCTCGGCGTCGCCTGTACCCTGTTAACGATTAGCTGCACCCGTGGCCTGGTCACCGCCCCCCGCCATTTTGCGCTGCGCTAAGGCTGTCTGCAGTCGGGCTTCAGTGTTGGTTACTCCCCCCCCACGCCTCACCATAGCCTGTCGCCTGGATACTTCGGCTTAAGGGGTCACTGGCTAAGGCCCCCGATTCTCCCGTGTCGTGACCATGCTTTGATCAGAAAATTCTTAACACAATATAGGGGACAGGCTCCTTGTGGACTGTACTGTCAACCATACGAGCAGGTGTGCGCAATCCAAACGAATGCACGCAGTGAAAGGGTTTTACAAGCAAAAAATCTTGCAGCGGCCTCCAATGAAGTAAGGACTTTAGTTGTTGCATCTCGCTTTCTCTTTTCACCTCGATTCAAAAAGAATTGGTCATGCTTTAGTGGAAAAAAGGGGTATTGAAAAGGTCCGACAGTCCTATCATGTGTTGTAATAAGGTCCACAGTCTGCTCCACGGCAAGTTGGCGCAGGGACTCTGAATTGCCAACACAAGCGAACATCCGTGTCCCAGGAAGCAATTGAGAGGAAGAAGAAGACTCGATCGCTGGGACAATATGTTTATTCGCCTGACGTTTCGATATCCACGACGGATATCGAAACGTCAGGCGAATAAACATATTGACCCAGCGATCGAGTCTTCTTCTTCTACTGTGACTTGCGCTAGATTATAATTAACGTAGACTTGTACTGCATCTACCACAATCTCCATTCCATTGTCCGACATACATATCAGGACAAAGTCAAGAAGACCGAAGTTTGGACAGCGTTTAGGCCCGCGCATGGTCGGTCACTGGAAATAAGAAAACAATGGCAACGAGGGGGCTCCTCCGTTCCCATATGAATAGGAGGGAGGCCACATTAAAAGGTAACCACTTGAGCCTGACTCTTACTCGGCCAGTGAATCGTTCCACACAAACACAAACTGCGCTGACCTAACGGTCCCAAGTATCTGCCAGTTGACAACCTTCCAAACCATGGCTTTTAGCGCACTGCCACAGCATTAGACGAGTCAGAATTTTTGTAATGGGGAGACTGGGCAGAGCTTTTGGCCTCACTCACTTCCCCATCCTTAGCATCAGGTCACCGTAAGAAGTGCTAAGAAGGAGCTGTCGCCGTTAGACTCCCAAGCACACATGACTGACGGCGGTGAATACGCGCATTCTGAAACAGTTATTTATGGCCTTTACTGTCACCAGAAATCGCTGTTCAAGCCCCATGCTCACTGCCGGGAAGGCTGGTAACTTTTAAAGTACTTCTATAGGAATATTTTTGGTCCGTGCAAAGGGTCGACTTTGTGTTTACTGTATACCGCCATTCCTCAGGGATTAAATGTTCCTTGATAATGCTTATTTGTCACATTCCAGCAGCTTGGCCCATTAATATTTCTTTAATTACGGACAGTAGCTCCAGCACTTAAGAATTGCTAATTGTTTTTCACTCACCACTGTTCTTCAAGCAAGTGTACGCTTCGCGTTTAGAATGAAAAGAGCTTTTTATGCTACGTGACTTTCTTTTACATGGACCGAAGTAGATTACCCCAGTCAGTTCGCAGTTTACCGTATTATATCACGCAAAAAAATATTTTTCGAGTTTTTTTCGTAAAATGAACAACTCTGCCTATAAGTCAGACACAAAATTTTGTCATTAATTATGAGAACGAGCTGTACCCCATGTGTTACCGGCCAGCCACCGACGGACATTTGTCTCATAATGTAAATTTTACAGGCAATTAGGTTTTGGGTGTGGGTGCCCGTAAATGCTGAAGCACTTGCGGTTTATACGCGTCTAGACTAAACTGAAATGAACCATTTTGTTCCTTGATTTAATTCTGCTCCATTGCGTAAATATGTAGATCAGCAGATTTTATGTCCAGGTTACTAGGTCTCTGTAAACTTCTGAACCAAAAATAATGGAGAATACTTAAAACAAATATAATAGGGAAACTGAAACAAATGTGAAAACGCTGGTCAATTTCTTCGGTGCACCAGAATGGCACGTTTTCCGAGGAGAAACAGAGCTAAACCTATTTACATGCAGAGAGGTTTGCAGTTTCTACTGGAACCTCGAAACATTAACTGATCATGCTTAAATGCCTTGGGTTGCCATTGCGATGATTATCTGTCGAAAAAATATCTCTGAATTAAAATAAGTCTTTATCCGACTCTAGGTCAAGCATGTCAGTACACCTCTCGGTTCAATTCATTTATCGGTGTCAAGACAATAACTTCACCAGTTTTGTTATTCTGGCCAACCTTATTATGTGGAAAGCAGAAGCATTGGCTATCTCCACAGTTAACCCAAACTGGCAGATGTTACATATATTCTTCTCATCAGCAACAATTGCATGCTGTATTTATCTCCAAAACCTCAATTGGCTTCTAAAACGAGAGGTGGTGGATGGTTTAAATCTGAATGCATCTTCAGACATGACAAGAACGGCGGACCATTGCATTCATTGAGTAACTTGTAAAAACTATTTTAAGACAGGCCGCACAAACACAGTGAGAACATGATCTTTCACTATCGGCAATCAGCCAACCTGTCAGCAAAATGAGCTATATTATATTCAAAAATAGTTGTCAATATTATGGACAGCCGTGTTTCATTTGCGTAGGTGTATTCAACAAAACTACTTTAAGTTGAAGGGCGAATTTTGTCTTAAAGTTGGGAGTTAGCTGCTTTCTCTGACAAATCCAAAGAAGACCTGTTTCTTCGTCCCAACTAAAAATGGCAGTGTATTTATTTAAGCTTTCCTTTGCAAATTTCGCCTACGTTCATATCCCCTAAATTCCTGGTTGAAGTATTTTTGTTTAGTGTGACATGTGGTTTGATTTTGCTATAAAGCTGAATATATTCGTTCCGTAGCAAATTGAACACCGATCATCCAATGTGTATTACCCTTTTCATAGTAAGTTCAAGTCTATTCTCAAATTAATAGCAACAGTCTTTTAGCAAAGCTTTTGGCAAATTGAGTTGTCTTCACCACTAGGATGATTTATCTGCCTCTTAACGACAGTATATTCGAAATTGAATGCCAAAAGATCATTGTTGGACGATGCGATATTTGCCCTTAACCATTGGCTGCAAAGTAATTGCTGCCTAGTTGTTGTAATTTGGCTAAAACATATTTTTTCGGATGTAATATTTCTGGCAAATGAGTCGCAAATGCTCTTGCTGCCATTGGAAATTCCGGTATCATTAGTATTTATCTTCAAAAAATCGAATGCCTTTTTATGACGCAGGTAAACAGTTCCTCCACTTATTTCATAATCACTGTGCTGGATAAGACACGTTAACTTCAATGTAAGATTAGATCGACTGTTGCGGCCTTTGTGAATGGACATTATATAAATTAAAGTTTCATGGGACTTATGCATTGGACTGCTGCATGAATGAACAGAGGTGAAAGTTGCCTCGAAACAGTTTGATTATATGGTGTCAACGACACGTTTGAAGTGGGAGCATCTTGTAGATATGACGTACCTACTAATCTTTGCTGACATAAAATTATAGCGGATAAGGCTACCAAACAGCCCGGGCCTACGATTGCTAGCGAAAGTCAACATAGCAGCTAAGAAAATCATCAGGTAAAAGTCAAGAAACGTTTAATTAGGGATAAAAAAGCAGGTAAATCCGAAACGTTATTTTGTAAGTCCGAAGGAAAATGAGAACATAGTCAACATAGAAAGAAGAAAGAGCCTTTATCAAAGGAAGTTTTTATGCTATCTGACGTTTCAAATAGGTGTTTCTCCCAACCATCTGCAGAGTGTGAATACTGTACCTCCTGACTCTCGCTATATGCTGCTGTTTTCTTCTGCGTGCACAGTCTGCCAATCCCAGCTGAGCCGACGAGAGTCTCGAGTCTCCTTATTGGTCTCCTCGTTGACCCTGTCTCTAACTGGGAAGCCAGTGAAGGCTGCTCCTCCCAGTCAGCTTACTCCACGCCCAACATGCCTGTACGTGAAACGGATTATGGCCTGACACAGAGGACCAGCGCATGAGGGAGACGAAAAGAACACTGTTGATACAGTTACATATAGGGTCGATGAAGAGACCAACAGCGAGACACACACAGTGACCTACCCGGGATGACAGACCACGTTCACAGAAGAAAAGGATAGCATATATCGAGAACCAAAAGCCAGAGCATTTACTTTCTGAAGATGGGTAGACGAGAAAACTCTCCGAAACGTCAGCTTTCCAATAAACCTCTTCCCATGAATGCGTTTTCGCCTTCTGACTTATCACCTGGAAATTGATTTTTCATGACTATTTCTACAGTAGTCACCGAAAATCACGCAATATACCGATATATGTTAAAGATTGATACTCTTTCGCTGATTGGCATTGACTCAGGTTGTGATACTGATTATCTTGCAGTTTATTCTGAAGTGACTTCAGTCATGATAGTAGCCAGTTTTTGCAAAAGATACGTCTTGCTAGTGGTCAGAATAAAACTCGCAAGAAAGCCTGCCTCATGTAATGACTGGAATAGACTACACTTAAATCAGTATCACAACCTGAGTCAATGCCGATTAGCGAAAGAGTATCAATCTTTTGCACTTGTCGGCATAATGCGTGATTTTCGGCGACAACTGTATAGTTAAAGCAATCCTAGGTATCCTTTTGAATTCATTGATGTAAATTCACGAAAAGTCATGCGTCGTGCCTAACGCATTGTTAACAACTACAGTGTATGTATAAACCTTGAAGCGCCGGCTTCAACGCTAATACTGCGTAGATTACCAGCCAATGGCGGTACACAGTTATGCTTTTGATATCCTCCGATCACTTGTTTTCTTAAACGTATTGTGTCGCTGTTGTGAGAGGTTTGGGAATAATAGTAAACGTGTCAAGGCTTGATGATGGGGTATCACAATACGATCCAATATAGCTGTTTAAAAAGTGCATCATGGATTTACTTCTTGTTCACGTGAAATTCATAGTTTTGATAAACCCAAATGAAACCTGGGTTATTTAGCACTTGAGCAAATAAAACAAAGCAAGATGGACGTAAAAGATACCTCTAAGTTAATGAGCATGCCACTCGTCAGCAGCTAATGAAAATTTTCACTCCTTATCTACTGTTGGACAAATAAAGATAGCTGCGCAATCGCAGCAAACCGTAAAAATGAGTTGGTGCGGACGTAGCATATTTTTTTCCGCCTAATGCCGCTTAGCTCTTGAAAAGATGGTGGGGTAGAGTCAGTGGTGGAAATGCCTATAGATTTTTTTCTAAGAACTCACGACAACGGGGTTAAGCTAAAACCTATCAGCATCAGTAGCAGGAGATACTTATTTTAGAAATTTTACCAAAATGACCACTTATATCCGACATCATATAAAAGCAAAAATCAAGAATGAGTTTTAGTTAAGAAATGCTTACGTAAGTCGGATTTTAATAAAAATTTGCCTTAGCGTAGACATATCTTATTTTGAAGGGTTCGGTACACACATGGAACACAATCCGTATTTATGGACAATCGACTGAAAACATTAAAAAAATTAAAAATCGTAAGACAACAAGATTTTTGCTTCATTTTGTTCGTGAGCTAATGTAAGGAAATTCAGGTCGATGACTAATAAATGTAAGTGAAATCGTCAGGTACAATCATATACGTACCATTTTGGGAAATATTGTGATAAAATGTCCTTTTAGCATATTTCTTTGTAATTATTTCTCGTGTTCGATTCAAATTAACTTCATATTGTTCTTGGAATAGTGGTGATCACTTTACTATTTGCAGTGTTTTCAGTCCGTTGTCCATTAATAAGGATCCTGTCTACGTGCTTACCAAACAATTTAAGATAAGACGTATTTTTAAAACATTTACCGAAATGGTGGGTTTTTGGACAGTATCTTGCGTGCAACTCTTTGTTTCAGTCACGGTTTTTGAATCACCCAAACATGTCATCACGTTGCCAAGAATTGTGAATGACTTTTAACAAACGTAACAAATGAATATGCCTAAGATTAATTGAAAAAGCTTTATATAACAAGTAACCCTTTGGACGAACAGTTTAAGCAAATACCTGGACGTCGAATATCTGTGTAGGTTACGTTTTATGCTGACTAAGTGAAGCTAAAGATGCGGGCGTTTGACCGATGTTTTGATAAAATATATGCTAGGATTTTAGAAAAGCTGATATTCTTTTACCCGTTTCGTTTCGAGCTTCCCTATTGCTTTACGCTATAGATAGCACATCTTTACACATCTGTTGCTTGCGGCGTAAAGGAGAAAAGTGATGGCAAGTTGCGTGTGTTTATATGTAAACAGAATTGTTTACAGTTCATCTTTTTTGGTTTATTCAAACAAACAACAGCCGCAAAAGTCTTCTTCTTAATTTCATGAGACAACGCGTACTAGATTTGCAAAACGGAACTTTTTAAACTGAATCTTGCATTGCTTCCCCGAAGCAGTGCTATGGCTCATAATTACATTTACTTGACTCCCATGAAGGCAAACAAAATTTTATATTCTCTTAAAAGATATGGTTCAAACATTTGTGGCTTATATTTATTTAATTCTAAAATAAAATACACAGGAAAAAGATGTTTTGGTTCAAAGCATATGAAAGCGTAAACAATTCGTTGGTTTCAAGGAAAGTTTGAATTCGCCGACGTTGGTTTACCTTTTCAATCAACAAACTGATCTTACCTGGACTTGATTCTTGTAAACAGCGTTTAATGTCTCAAGCCAATTCAATGAGCAACTTAAAAAACCTCAAATATGTGTTAAATCACGTCGTCAAAAATCGATCCTCATTTTTCCTTTGCTAGGCACTCTAGTGTATGTAGCTTTCACATGGCAATGGTCAGTTTAAAATAGGTCACGCACACCAGTATGTGCTTTCTAAAGCAAAATAAAGCCCATCTGAATAGAAGTTAGGGTTTGATTAAGCCTTTTTTTACTCAAGCTGCAAACTTTTACTTGGGCAGCTTTGGTTTTTGGCTCATCCAATCTGAGCCAAACTGTGCCTCTAAATGTACCGCAAAAGCAGGTACGAGGAAAGTTACTGAATTTGTTTCACCGTATTCTAAATTTCCAAATGACTATGCTTAAAAAGTTTGATTTTATGACTGTCACTTCGAAATGTCTTCTACCCATATTGCGACGCATTTTATCATCAAATTTCTAGCAAAGAAATATATCGTGCGAGTGAAAACTTCATTCCATTCACCTGAGGCAATGACCACCAATGCTTATGTTCGGCTTTATGGCAAAAAGGGGAACACTGGTGATTTAGCCCTACGTGCATACACTACAAAAACGGCAGCATTCAAAAGTGGTCAGGTATTCTATTCTTTACAGATATCAAACCTTATTTTTATCTTGTATCGGGTGGTGCAACACTTAAGACTTGGTAGGATTGGCTGATGATATCTCCTGTGCTAGAATTGGCCATTCCTGTTTGTCTTGTCTTTTTTCGTTGGTGTTGTTTGCCTAAACGAGTAGCCGCTGTGCCGATGCTGGCGGGGCCGGAGAGTGAGTCCCAAGGCAAGGCGGGACGAGTGAGTTTCGTTAGCGATCAGTGAACTTTAATACAAGAATCTCTATATTTATTGTGTTCCGGGGAATATGTACTCTGGTGCATTAACGTCTCACTAGGGGGATTGCGTTTGTTCTTAAATAAAAAAGACTTTAAATTTGTGAATGCATAGCATGAGGTGTATTCGGTGACCTAATACATCGTTTGCAAAGAAGCGTTTATCGAAGGAGCAGCGTGATTTAGATGTCCTTAGGTAATTGATGCACACGGATGCAGGCTGTTAAATGACAAACGTTTTGAGCAATATTTAACTTGATATGTTCTGCAGAGTTCTCCAAAGATGATCTACTCACTACATTTTATCTGCCTACTTAGACTTGTTTAGCCAATGTTTGTCGTAAATTCTTTCACAACATGTAGTAGCATGGGTACATATCACTTATAGAAGTTGGTCAGCAGCCCTCAATTGGTACTTTTGAGAAAACGCAGCCACCTGGTTGAAGCCAATAAAGCCGTACATACCAAAACATACAAGCTACCCATAACTTTGACTCTGAATATGTAAATGTCGCGTGCCGAGATATTTTCAACAAAATAAAAAAAATTAGGAAATGTAGCTGCAAATCTGCGTTTAACCTGCCTTTTGGGGCCTTTTCCTGGCAGCTTATCAAAAACAACTTTGGACGGGACATGAGACATGGTGTGAATTCGTTTATTCCGTCAACGTTTGAGATACGATGGACGCCAGCACTAAATAGGCAAGGATTACTTTCTTAATGGAAGCGATAGTTAGTTGGTTCCCTCGGTTTGCCGGTAGTGACCTAGTTAGTTCTAATAGTCTGCTATTTTGCGTTGAAAAGAAAACTGTGAGATTCAGGAACCTTCGCCATTGACCACTATCCACGGCTCGTTTGAGCCAACATCAACGGTTTGTAAACTTGTACCAATTTTTTACACTTCGAAACCTCAAATGGAACTCGCATTTAGTTTGATAA
The DNA here is from genome assembly GCA_036362985.1 of Ligula intestinalis. Lineage (NCBI taxonomy): Eukaryota > Metazoa > Platyhelminthes > Cestoda > Diphyllobothriidea > Diphyllobothriidae > Ligula > Ligula intestinalis. The sequence goes on along the minus strand of JAYGXS010000001.1, from coordinate 67,778,909 downwards.
GGACATTGCGCAACGTAGAAATTCTGAAAAAACACAAACCTGTGAAAGGTGATTTTAAGATGCTACAAGTAGCTTTCGCATCATTTGATCGCAATGGCTAACAGATTGCATAAGATATGCTAGGGAGGGGGACACTTAGTAAGAAAAAATAGTAGATTATGAAGGCATGTTTTTATAAGATGACAGATCTAAGCACATGAACATGCATTCAGACCTAGGAGCTTTTATTTAACCATTGAAGAACGGTGTCAGCAGCAAATTATTTTACGCCAGTTAAAAGGCTTAAATGTTTTAAGCTGTTTGCTTTTTTCTAAAACTCCCAGAATACTACGCTTATATCAGGTATAAAACCAAATAGGAACTAACTGTTGCTTCTGCACCTAGTTCTGGTTTAATTTGGAAGGCTCAATATATAAGAGTAAAGGAATGCTTTTATTGTCAAACCTTAATTTTTGTCGCCAGGTGTTCTTATTTGGCCACTGATGTAAACACATATCAGAAAATCAGGCGATAAGTGCCGCTGTATTCTAGCTGCCTTGGGAAAAAATCCAATCGTCATAACTAGACCAAAAGAGAAAAAACTGTTAAACTACGCTAACTGCTTGCGTCCAGTTCAAAGGTTTGATAAATTTAACTTTATATGAAGGGTTTCAAGTCATTTAAAAAAAATTGCCAAGGAATTCAACGATAATAATGTGCCAATGTCCCAGTTTCCCAATGCCAGTAAAATTAGTCTACAATAAGATGAGCATGATTTCTAAATGGCATAGGTAAAGTTTTGGAGTTTGTGGCTTTGGCAAATATGCAACGGAATGATGTTATTATAAATCAAACGATTCTGACGTTAAATGCGGCATTTTCATTTCAACTATGCAACGCCCTAGTATACATTAGATTCTAAGAGGCGATACTTCAGTCCCAAATATATAGTACGAAAAGTTGGCCGTCTTTCTTGGCCGTGCAAATACTTGGCGGAAGTGTGTACGCTGACCGTAAATAATGCAGAAGAACTCTTCAACTTGCTTAAAAGCTCTCACACAAAACGCAAGTGAGGTTTCTGTGGAACATATAAATCCTCCTCCAACAGCAAGGTACGCGTCAAATTTAACGATGCTGACAATTAAACGCTTGCGTGTTCAGGAAATAACGCTGCCCTAAACACACGCCTAAATTCTTGCCAAAGTCGCAAATGTCCAGCAACCAGCCTAGATGCGTTGACAGACTATTCAATTGGTAATATTCGATAGTTGATTTATTGAATTAGAAATATCAGTGAAGTTACTTTCATGCTATTTGAGAACAAAAATTAAGTGATAAAGTAGAAGAACCAAAATGACATTAACCTTTAGTAATTGAATAAACAATAGCTGCATAAGCGCATATCATGTGTCCATGCAAAAATCAAAAAGAAAACTTCTTAAAAATTACGATTTAAATGAAAAACTAGGCAAATATAAATGCATATAAAGATTTATTTGAGCATGCATTGTGGCAGCCAGTCAATTTTTTAGTGCTCGCTTTCGATAGATTAAACAGTTTTCTGGCATGTCCATGCAAATCCCTTGATGTGTATTGTTGAAAATTCGGTGGACTTTAGCAAATAGGATTAAGCGGGGTTTCGCGGATAGAAGAAGTTTATGAAAATTAATCTAAAGTAAATGCGATAAGCAGGTAGTTTACCAAAAGAAGAAAAAGTGCACGCAGGAAGAGGTTTTTGGGTGTATCAATTTGCAGTTTAGAAAAAGTAACAAAGAGCGGCGTATAATTAAAGTAGCGCTCATGAAAATTTAGCCATTGAAAATAGCTTGATACATAAAAACTATTCGAAATTTCAGGAATTCAACTAACCTTGCCCTGTGAGTACCACTTTATCCTTTTAATCCACAGAAACCTTCAGAAAGGGATATATAAAGAAATAAATAGGTGAATACGACACTATGATGTAATAAGTAGTTGCGATTTTAATTCTATCAATATCAACAACCTAAAATAAGTTTCCTACCATGCAATTATCGTGTACTTTGTGGTAAGCGTTCCGGTAATAATTAACCTTTCGGCGAATACTTTACAGCCACCAATGCCGAAAATTTATTTGCAAGTACAACAGTTTGCGCGCGTAGGCCCTTTAAAGTCTAATTTGTAAGTTTGTAGGCCAGTGATGTTCACTTGCTGGCAATCAAATGGTGGGCCATATTGTGGGACTTAAACATGTAACGTATAACCAGCACAAACCTGGTTCAACTATCGAACTTCTGTCGTGATGATGTTTATCATAATTGTTAAAAACTCCATTTAATTAACTATTAAACTTTTGTTTTACTGGGATACTCCGTTAAGAATATTTCACATTTCTCAATGAAGAAATGTCTCTACAGATGTACTTCTCCCAAATTTTTTAATGTTAGCCTAGAATTAAACTAAAGCATTATGTTTTTTAAAATCAAATCTCCGCTGAAACCTTGTCTGTAGTTCTTAGCTTCGGAAAATTATACTTGAGGCCACCTTATAAGTATACTTTTTGTATAAAGACCTCGTTGACACATGCTTATTGATAACATCAGTTCTGATTTAGTGATACGATTACTAACTAAACATAGCAATAAAATATTTTTGGGACGCTAATATCTGTGTTCATTTTGGTATTAAAGTGCGCACTTTAATGAAGTGAACCACACACAGTTGAAAGGTACACTTAATAGCAAGGCCTTGTGAGTAACCTATAGGATATTTGCATACACCTTATCGATGTGCTTAACCAAAGGTTGCCTGTGGTAGTAAATAAACAAATTCACGAGGCAGGCATTTCCAGGAAGGCCATCATTTGTTCTTTTGAAAATAACTTCTTCTGTTTTGCTATGCCTGGTTCACACGGACCGTAAATTAGAGCATACATTTGACAACGATTCTTTTTTTATGATCACATTCTGCTGCAGACACATGCACAAAAGCAAACTTCTGGCCTACGTTTCTTAATAGCATAAAAGCGCGCTTGAATGTAAGGTGACATCAGGATCCAACTAAAGTTGAAAACGGTGGGTTGATAGAGGAATAGATTATATTTTCTCTTCGAATAGCCGTTTTAATTTTGCGCGTTTGTTTTGTAAGTAAATTATGCAGCCATTGTGAATTCCTGAATTCCTGATCAACCATCCTTTGTGATTAACGGCATTTACTGTAGACGCGAAAGAATATTAACTGGTCAGAAGAAAGAGGGTCATTCACCTGGAGACGTTTATTACAAGTCTGACGTTTCGGGTAGTGGTCTCGTCTACACATCTTCAAAGAATGAAGGCTCTGTATCAAAATTCTCGTCTTTATGCCGTCCTTTCTTGCGTGTACCCGTTCAACCAATCATGTGTGAGTCACTGTGTCTCTGGCCGCGTCCTCGGCCTCCCTGTCATTCGGTCTCCTGCCTGTCACCGTGTTGTCCTTTGTGACCCTATGACTGGTGCTCGGGATAAACATGTCGGCCGCGGCAGCGGCGGCGGTGGTGGCTGATCGCGTGATAATGCAGCTTGCACTGGTGTTGGTCCCCTGTGTGTTCATTCCTTCGCCTCCTATGGTGTCTCGAGTGGTTTCCGGCCTGCCCACGCCTGGGACTCAAATCTTCAGAAATATTGACTGGCTTCGAGTATTTTTGTGAAAATGAGATTTTTAAAAGGCAGATAACCACCGGTCAAAAATGGAAGTACACCATTTTGAGAATAAGAATAGGCCAAAACAACAAGGCAATAGGCAGAATAACAGCTTGCAAGCTTTGTAAGCTAACCGTAGATAAAAAATATTTACGGTTTGCTATTGCTGTCATAAGTGCTCAAAGTGGTGAAACTTGTTATGATAACTGTGTTGACATCTACCCAACCAATACATTATTTATTTAAGACCAAACGATTGTTGACGCCAAAAAATTATGCCCAGAGCAATTTTAAGGCTACGCAGCTTCCGGACACCCAGTGAATGCAGAAGCATGTATACTAAAAATTAATGATGATTTTGTCGTTATAGCTTTGAGCTACTTTGTGGATCTGCTAACTTCATTAGCCACGGCGATGCAAGTATTCATCAAGTCTATCCAAGAGAGTCAGGACATTTTGGGTATGGGATGCGATACGCTATGCCCGACTTAGTGGATCACCTATTGTCCATAAGTATATAACTTCAAATGCAAAACTGAGACTAAAACCTAAGGTAGAAGAAAGCTTTTCAGTTAGGTTGTCTGGGGAACAAAAGCACTGGTTCATATGAATGAACTAAATGGGGTGCCTGCAGGTATTGTTGATGACGAGAATCCTTGACTTACTTGTGAATCATGTTGTTTGGATACTAACAATACATATGTGTCTATATTTATGCTACCGGAGTTCAATTATTTAAGTACTATGTTCGATTTATTTATGCTTAAATTTGCCAGTTCTTCGACCTCCGTTGGCCATGGAAATCGATTAACTACAAAATTAAAAAATACATGCAGCTTTTGATACTTTGTCGTCAGCACGTTTACTGCGACAAAAGGTACATTCATTCACTCACCCAAAACGTTTGAGTGACCCTCCATTTCGCTTAAACTGGCTGTTTTTGACCCATTAAGTTGAGAACCATGCGAAAAGACTAATTTAACGTAAAAGTGTAGATTATTGAGAATCAGCAAATGCGATCGCTGGAACAGGAGCCTTATTTTCCTGCCTGCTTGAATTTCTTTGTAAACATTTCATTAGAGACAGTAGCATAAACGGGTAAAGTGACTTTTTGACAAAAAAACCAGCATTGTACTAAATCCAAACGATCAATAGCTGCCCATGGTCATGGTTCATGTTTAAAGCGTGGAAGCATCAAAGTAAAATAAAGCAAAAAAAATTTTCGAAAGAATCGTAAACGGTGACAATTAAGAGCACTTGCAAAAATGCCATGCGCGGTATTTCATGCGACTTAATAGGGTTATTACTTATCTTTAGATGACCCAAAGTAGGCTGTTGGCAGCCAAATATAACTGCTTCTCAGTATGTGGCGTTCAATAGAAAACTATGAGTGTTTTTGTAGGTAAAAGTACAAGCCTCGCTTAATGTGATGATGTGCGAAGATAAAAGCCTTAATAGTTTGATGGTAAAAGGAATGTAGCTACCATTCTGAGTGTTTTTTTACCCATTACAAGCAAATGGTTAAAAGGTTGTTTGGATGGTGTTAGGTTAACTTTTTACCGCTATAGATTTGCTATAAACAAAAGCAGTTTAGTTTGGAAGTCAAGAAGAAAAAAAGTGCGTTTTCATTGGCACTGTTTCCGTTTTCCTAGCGAAAATTGCCGTGCGAGGAAGTAAAACTAAGCAAAATACAGCAACCAGAAATATAATTGCATTTTCGATCAAAAAACGTTTTTGTCCGTTTCCTTACTGCCAGTTCCAGTGCGGTAGACAAATTAATGAGGATAAACAAAAGATCGCAAAAAAGTCATCTAACTAACTTTAAGCCACCCTTCCGTCTGACCGTGCAGCGTAGTTAAGGCCACTGAGGCCTGATGTCTGATTACTGTAGGGTTAACTCGAAGCTGCCCGTAGACACGGAGAATGAGGCTTCTGTCCCAAACGTTTCTTCTGCCGGGTAGGTATGAGAAAATGAGACTTGATAATAAACGGATACTCTAACACTGCTGGTTATGTCTTACTTCTCCCAACTTCCAGACGGTCATGTAGAATTAACATTAGACTACATTTTAGACGTATGCAAATGTTCTGAGTTATAGTTTACACCTACCAATGGATCTTACGATACATTTCTGCTTTTTAAACCTTTAGATGAAGTGCTTCTTCATTAAATATTACTTTAACTCTGAGATGAATTTTCTATTCGAAAATACTACTACGGTTGGCAGTAATGCTAAGTAGCATGCAGCATAACCACAAGTTATTTAAGCCAAATCATGTTACTGGCCTTTGAACAGGCTTTCTATCTGCAGCCAGAAAAAAAATTCATCTCATAAAAAGCGTATACAAGAAGTATAAATTCCTGCATTAATTTTAAACGCATTTGAAAATTCCAGCATATTTAACGAGAAAAAAATAAGAAAACATATCAACTTATTTAGTTTATCCCTTGAATTATATTGCGCGCTTTCATCCAGCGTTCATACGTTTAAAAGTGTAAATTTATTTTGTACAATACCTTCAGCATTAAATATTTTTGGCCATCAGATATCATTTATTTAAATGTATGGCCATCATACCTGGGCGTTTGCTTATACTGCTTATGCAGTACACGACAAAGACCCCATTCATAAGCATCATAGTAAACCTCTTAGCAGCATCGAGAAATGTGTGCCCTACCTTAGACGGCCTAACTGGAAACGCTAAATGCACATCAAAAAGTAGATCGGGTCTTAAATTAATCATAAATTGGAAATATTTTTTATTATTATTCGTGCACATTTAGTCCAAAATTATACATCATGATAGAAATTTTAGTCTTGCCCCAATGCGAACGAAAGAATGCTTCAGGAACCTTTTGTCCAATATTAATTTGAAGTTATAATGGTGTCAATAATATTGGAGAAAATTAATACAAAAACGTAGACCATTGTGAACAACGTACGTTCCCACAGGCGGTCGGAAGGTATCTCATTAAAATATTAGCATGCTGAAGTGACTAGAATATGACTGGAGTATGCTGCAAGACAATTCGTTCAAAAATCATACGTAAGTAATCCTTTCGAATAAAAAATAGCACATTTCAGAATTTTGACTTATATATCTCAAGACAGCAGGGCAACCGTTAAAGTTAATCAGGGCTTAGGTCAGAATCTATGATTTGCAACGATTAAACTATGTGAAGAAAGACTTTTTTAAATGCTTGTTTCGAATTCTGTTGCAACTTTCTTCCTTAAAACTTCGCTTGCACTCGTATGTTGTAACTGCGGCTTGCCGATACCAATTGCATCTGACATCAGTTAGAACGTGAGAGCATTCGCAGGACGTTGGTGGATAGAGGGTTTACCAACCCATGATGGAAAATCGCAGTAAATTTTCGTAGAGAAACTTGGAGTCGCTAATGATAACTCGAGCATCTCAACTTCTAAGTAGGTAAGTACCAAATGCATCGACCAAGTAAACTTGTCTTGTCTACTTCAATCAGTTCCCTGTACCCAATTTCGCATATCAGTGCCAATGTATTTTTCATAAAAAATTAGTTCCCTAAAATGCAGTAAAAATAAGTGTGTGCAACCAACTTTGACATCAATTCGCCCCTCGATATTTTGGCTATTAAAAACGTAACGGAACTTAACATTTTCATTCAGGTTTACCTTCACTGCAAACTGCTACAGAAGCTAGATTCGTTCGATTTTAGCTTGACCCCTATATCCATTCCAAATATTTTAAACCCGTCATACAGCATGTTTCCAATTTGGATCGTCAAATTGTAGCAAGTATTCTATAAGTATGCATTTTATGCAAAAAGTTGATGACAGCAAAGAAGCTAAAATTGCCATTCTATTAACTGTGAAGGGAATCCGTAAGGGTTTTGAATTCTGTTTTAATATGACCTCCCACATGGGTTGTAGCCGCAGCGATCCAAAGCTACACTTCACTGTTCATTTTCCGTGGGTAACTATGACATACTGGCAAACACCACTGTCATTAAATTAAAAATTTTATTAGCAAAAACCGAGATATGTCCTGCGCAGTGGTTTGTTTGCAAACTCCGGACAAGGGAAGCAACCGAGAACAAGGGCTGCGTGTGCGTAAAATGGCGAAATTCTGGTCGGTGCCAGAGGGAGTTATTGCGAAACCATAACAAGTCAACTCGGAACTTCGTATAACCATGACATGCGTGCGCAGAAATAATGAGATATTAGGTGATCAGTGTTGTCCTACCAAAGACTGTCTTTTGCAAGATAATTATTAGCACGTTACACGCTCTTGTGACGATTGCGTGCAGTAAAATACTTCGACTCGTGATAGCCCCCACCTGTAAAATTTATTTTAGGCCAATTCAACTCGAATTACGCAGGGTTTTTGATTTGAAGGTGGCAAACAGTGACTTGTTTCGTTATAGTAAGGTCAGAATTAACTACAGATACAATTTTTCTTAAACTAAAGAGGTAATTTAGCCTTTTATTTTTGTGCCCTGCCTTATGGCGCACGTTATCACTAGAATATTATGTAACAGTATTTATTGAATATATTTTGGTCTGCAAACATCCCATCGCAGACACTTCAGGGGGAAATAAACTCCAGAGTTGGCAGTTACGCACGTCCTCTTAATGTCTGGGAGCGACTGCCAACAAAATTGGTTGCAAGGAAGTTTCATTCATTCCGATAATTTAATACAAGCAAATTATCAACTGGGCCTTTGGCTGCTCTACACCAATATTTAAGCTGTCACATGGTGTACGCGACGTTATTTATTACCTGCATCCTAAACGTTTTTAAGGTTTTTACTACGAATCTAACCAATTGGTTTCAGTTACTTGGTACTATCATAGGTCATGTTTACTGTCACCAGCGAAAATCATGAAATTTGAACGTGTGAGCTGAACAATTAGCAATAAATCTCAGTGAAAACCTTCTTCTAGACCTTTATTTTCATTCCCATTTCATCACAAATGGAAGATGGCCAGATGACAATAAACAAGAATATGAGCATTTTAACGTTACACAGTGTCAGGTCTTTGGACGTTTTAATTTATCGTTAAAAGTTAAACGCTATATGTGCATTAAAATGTGGTTTAAGGTCAAATTGCAGTAAACTCAGAGTTGATTCAGAAGTTGAAAATGATGAACTTGCAAAACCGTAAATGTCATTCCTTTACCCAGAGTGTAAAACTATTTTCTAAAATAACGACAAGTAGCATGAAAATAAGTAGGGTGATAGGAAAAAAGGTTTTAAATGACGATTTGTGTCATTAATAGTGAGTGGAAGTGAAGGAAATAGCTTTGGTTCGGAGACGGGGCAGAGCAACACTAATCCGGATATTATTTGGAGTAGTCAACCGTGACCTGATATTTTTTATGTTGTTTCTTCAGCGAATCATGGATAAGGATAGTTTGAACGCGAAAAGGTTTCCTCACTGCCATATTTATGGCAGCAGTGTGGCCAATTTTCAGGCGATTTTTTCTGATCACGGCGATCGGTGTCTTGATTATACGCTTACAAATGTCATGCTGTGTTTAGTTCGAGAAGCGAAATTGTCAGTTCGCATTACACTTCTCTGATCTATGTACGTCAGGACTACGAGCGCCTTCGGCTGAGACAAAAGTGGAGCTATATGATATTTTTGAATTCGGCCTCCGCTAAAGTAGCAATTTGAAAAAAGAAAAACAGTCGACATTTTCCTTTGAGACTTATCCAAATATGTTAAATGTTTGCAAATAAATTCATCCTTTATTATTCCGGTAACTACTACTTAATTCAAATGTTCCGTTTATTAGTGGTTGATAAACAACAGAAATGAATTATTAAGGTTATACAATGAAAGCTAACCCACAATGGACAACAGGTCTGCATTTCTCAATGTGTCAAGGGTTAACTGACGTGATTCATAGATAGGGAAGAAGACGTATCGTTCAGCGGATCAATTGATTTATTATCCTGAGCTTTGGAACTCTTACATTAGTTCATCGTCAGAGGAAAAAAGCAGCAACCAAAAGGAGGGTGATTATAGTAAACAAAAGGCCAATCAACTATCGGCGGTCGTCAAGGGGAAAGAAATGTCAACCAAAAGGATGAAGGTTTGGGGGGGGAGCAATTACAGTGGTAAACGCTTATTTACTGTCACTGAAGATGCTCCTTTGGGGTCATAAACAGTAATAAGTGTAATTCCTTGTCCCAGAGTAGAGGGTCCCGGTGATCCTGCCTCTTCTGACCGGTTCGTAGTGACGTCCTTTCCGTTTGAAATTCTGTCGTTAGGCTTGGCCTTGTTCCATCCTTTGCTTACATAATGGCGTAAAACTTTGTAGGCAGCAAGGAGGTCAAGATGCCTGTTCGTGGAGTTGGCATAGGAGTACCATGCCTCAAGCGCCGGCATTTCGGCTTTTGCGTTTCATCGGCCTATGATGGTTGCTCCTTGAATGTCGAAGTCGTGGCCTCTTTCTCCAACGTGTGCTGCAGGCTGTGAGTTTGGGTCTAGTTTCTGAGCCACCAGTTTGAGGAACGAGGTGATTTCAGCTAAGAAGAAGCTAGAAATTACTTAACTCAAAAAAGAACTGCAAGCAGATGAATTTATTAACTACTCAATTACCGTACAATGCATTGTGAGTTTATTATTAGCATTGCAGGATAGGTATGCTTTGGTTCCTGTCTGCTGTAAGGTTCTGTTAACCTCACAAAGTACAATAATTTAACTGATTTCAAAGTAGCTTCCACTGAAGTGCATTGATATCACTGCGTTTCTTTGTACCCTACAGGAAAGCAGGCTCACATTTTCTGCCTTGTCTGATCTGGGAGAACTGCTGCACTGTATTCTTTGGCATGACAATGCTGGCAACGCCACAGACTGGCACTGCGAATGGGTGCGGGTCAGTGAAATCCTGCCTCCGATTAATGGTCTCCTCCCTTTAGATTGGTTTTTTTGCCTGTAACCAGTGGATATCTGCCAAACAAGGCAATAAGGAATGCTGTGTTGAGTTAAAAAGTTCCACTGACACTGTCGTAGACTCGCCTAACGCACGAACTGCAAGCGAAGAAATTGTGAGGGAAATAAAGATCGCCACTGCGCCTAAAAAGGAAGCTAGGGTGGAAGGTGGCAAGTCACTTGATACTGGTAAGGTGTCCACTCACCACCTAGTTACTACTTTTTGTTCAAATTTTTGACCTACTATTTTACCTTTAAGTTAAATTTTGAAACTGCGCTCAGAATGTTCTCTTTACTTGGACTATGCAGGTGGCGAATGAAGATGGAAAACATAGCTTTTTCTGAGATTTATAATTTTATTTGGATTCAGGTTAGGAAAGAAGTGCGAGCATTGAATATTTATTATTTTAAATTGGTGTTATGCAAACATTGTGCTTCTTGGATTTACGCGGAAAATTAGACATCACCGATTTACAAAAATCTTGAAGAATATTTGTCTCCTACTGCCTGTAAAACTGTTGAGGACGACGAAGTCTACCGTTTGCTCCCCACTGCATGAACTCTGACTTGCGCGTGCACAAACACCGAGTAATAACAATCTTGCGCAGTGTCTACAGAACATTTTCGCTTCCCGCGCGTTTTGAAATTTTTTGCGTACAAGGACATGGATATTTGATTGAGGTATGCAAGAAAGAGCTAATAACTGCCAGTTCAGACGTTTCACAATAACCGCATGGATCTATTCCTACTTGCAAAGCCCTGGATTAAAGTCAATATTCTTAGTTTTTGGCGAGGAACGGAATTGGTACATTTCAAATGAGCTCATGTCATGCTGTTATTTAGCAATGTTTAACATAATATTTGTCACTTCCGGACAAATAGTCAATAAATAAGTGGTTTCTATGTACGTCACTGTGGTGGAAAACGTCCTAGATTGATGGGCTCAATTGTATTGGTCATTATGTTATACTATTTAAACAATGATCTTTTGAGTTATGGATATGCAGAAAATTTCATGGCTCTACTGTGTCCCTTGAGATCTAAATTAGAAGTGTACTTGAGCAAGTTTTCGTAGGATGGCTTTTTTTCAGTTCAATAATCAACAAAGTGGGTCTCATATATAATTTCTGAGTAAATCACTGATAGTAAGTATTGACAACATTTAATACCCTCTTCCAAAGCGTTAGAAATGTCTTTTGAGGTAATTATTGGAAGGCATTTATTTAAAACCATGTTATTTTCTAATTCAGCAAGCAATTTTCACTGTAATCTAACTATGAATTATTTTAGTCTACCGAATACAAGTGGAGATTACCAACATCGAAGGTGCAGATTGTGCTCACACAGAGTGGATCATCTTAAAGGGCGAGCATGGGCAGTCAGCCCCCTATTACCTCGTTCATCCCAAGGGGAAAAAAACCTTCGAGAATGGTGGAGTTGACGACTTCGTGTAAGCTATATTCTTAGGTTGTTAAACAGCACACTTTGCTTGAACATGAAGTTAATTTAAAGAAGATGGAGTACAATTAGATTAAACAAGGCGTCCAATTATTTTGTAATATGCTGTAAGTTCATAATATTTGTATAGATTATATTTATGTTCTTAATTTGCTTGCACAAATGATTTTTTAACACATTGGCCGCAGCACTCTCCCAATAAGGTATTTTGAAATGTAGTGCCCTCGCTAAATGGCACTTTTCCAAAATATATATTTGGTTGTTTGAAAATAACGCTGCCTTTGATCGCGGATTACTTCCTTAATTTATATTTGACTATCACTGGTTGACTTAATCTCATTCGGCAACAAGTCACATGTTTGTAAATCTTCTTTTAAATTCAACAAAAAGCCAAAAAATTCTGAATGAGTTTGAATACAAAAATGAAAGAGCTTATTGATATCTCGTTTGTGAATTGCATCAAACTTGTTATAAAGAGAAAATTACTAGCGTATTGACTGGAGCAACTTAAAACCTTATTTGGAATCAGTATAATTGTCTATTTGTTTTCCTACTCATGCAATCTACACTTACTTGGGGGGAGCAGTTTTTGTTTAATCAATTATTTATTTCTTTGTCTCTGGACAAAAACGTTTAATATTACAATTAACATGCAATATTATAGCCCTTCTGACTCTTGACTGAACGTCTGCTTATTGGTTTCCTTCTCAAGCATATTCTAACCATCATTGGGTCTTCTAAAGGAAATATACGTAGGTATAACCAACTATGGCATCGCACTTCTCTTCGACATCCGCACGGACGCAAGCCTAGAACAACAGGAATACTTGCAGTGGCACTGTAAACGAATCCTTGCAACCGACGAGAAGAATAGTAACGTATACGTTTTCAATATCAACCAATGGGTACCAGTCTATCCCGATATTGGAAAGCACTCGGCCATTGGAGCTAAGCCAGCTGAACTGTATAAAGAACCAACAGACAACAGAGGAAGAAAAATGAACAGTAAATGGTTATGAATAGCCCTGAGTGTTCACTGTGACCTTGGAAATGACTTGCTTAATAACTATGCAACAAAATGTTTTTGACGTTATTAGAAGGCAGAGGCCGAGGAAAAAATGGGAATAAATCGGTCAGTTTCGGAAAGCCGCTGAAACAGAGTCTACCCTGGACAAAGCAAAAAAAGTAAACTGGCTAAAGTAACGTGATATAAGCTACTTGTGTGAACAAATAATATGTTTGTACTTGCGATTACAAAGATTACAATACGGCGGCGATGTATGATGGTTTTGTGGAGATGCTAACAGTGGGTTGTGGTTGCGATGAGTCTATGACACATGTTTACCCAGCATCATAACACGTGTTTCCTAAAAACAAAAGCTTGTCATTTTGTTCCAAAGCTAAGTTGAATTTTAAATATAACTCAATTGTAGAAAATTTCTAATAGTGCGAAAAGAGAAATTTGGTTCCTGCCGAAGTGAAATTTCGCAGGGATAACTGAATTTCACTGGCATGCAAGAAATTATATGCGTATATTTTAACTTTCTTTTAGATGAATTCAACAACATATGGACTACTAAATGCGTTGGTTTTGCCACTGACTCAGACAACTCACTTGATTGATTCACAATCCTTTATTTCAAAATTTATATAAAAATTTAGTATAGACGCTAACATGTTTGCATTCTTTTGTTAATTTTATCTCAAAACTCATTTCAATGAGATCTAGATAAAACAACAAATCTAAAATCTAAAACAAATTTTACCTCTGTGTTTGAGCTTGGCGTGTTTCTTGGTGGTATTCCAAAATTTTTGAGATGTCCAAACTAAAAGTATTAAATAAGACATTATCCTTTCTGTACTTTAATCAATATAGATAAATATCCTTGCCATTCCTGCACCTTACGTGACCTTTTTGGCAACCAAACTATAAGACGGCAATCGCAGGTAATTATCATTCTTCAAAAAAGTCTTCCAGACATCGTATGGAGCTTAAAGAAGGGTACTTTTTACAACTCCATGCTCCTTTGCTGTTAGTAAACAAGACCAAAGGGTTGGAAAATGCCAGTCAGATCTGCCAGCATTTCTAAAGCCGATGTTTGACAATTTAGTCTCTTTTGTATTACTTCGACGTTGAAAGGAGTCTAATTTTGCCATTTTGTGCGCTGAATGCAAAGTGGTAGAGAATGTACTGCTCAAAGAGTTTTACTAAGGTGTTGATTGCAAAAAGCATTGTTTATGATTCCTAAGTAGTAAAGGGATAATAAAAATGACAAAAGACTGCATGAAGAATGGAAAGATGGAAAAAGATTCATACACCTACTTCTCTCTGTCAAAAAATTATGTTATACAGCGTTGTTAATGCTAAAACTGTAGCTCTACATGGCTGAGGTAACCTTTGTAAACGACTCACTCCAATTCAATCTGCTTGGAGTATTCAATGCGTAGCTCACTTACAGTTATACTTTAATGCGCATTTAAATTTTAAGTTGTAACTTCGGACTGTATGCGAATATGTAAAAATTTATATTGAACTTGCTGTTTATCTAAACTACTTCAACAAATAATTTGTGACTCCTCCTAAGTTTGTAAAATGACTAGTTAAAAGATTTTTAATTCTCTTTTCACACGCAGGCGTGCTGATTTAGATTACAAGTAGTTGGCGGTTGCAGTGGTCGCTAACGTACATTTTACCACTTTATTTGAGTAGTCACCTTTCTGCATTATTTGAACTGGTCCACAGTAAAAAAACATAACTTTATTTACGGCAAACTTGGCTGCTCCTTAAGTTCCCCACTAACAGCACATTTGGGATTACTTTGAGGTGACTGCATTAAAGGTTGCTTCCTTCGGCTTTTCAGCTATTAATGCAACGCTCAAAGAGTTTTTACGAACGTGCACTTAAACGAACCGGGCATTAGCACAAAAATGTGATCGCAATATTCATGAGTAAGGATAAGAACTGTGGAGCCGTTCTGTTTTAAGAAATTCCGCTTATCAATAATAATAAAAACCAAATTTTATTTTTAGCCTTTTAACACAAAAATTGATGATTTACAGTAAATTACCGACTGTAAACACTTCTACGTATGGACAGCCATGTTCGAGAGCCAATAGATAAGTTTTGATAATAACCCAAGCACGCGTATGTTGCAGACCAATGTTATTCAATGCAGCTGATGCTTCGGTGGCCAATTTTTGAAGAAATACAAGAATGGATGTTTGAAATCTAATAAAATGTATGTACATTTACCAATTATTCATATTGTTAAGAACAACAACGTTTTAAGGATAGCGAAGTTGCATGTATTCAATTGCTTAAGAAGGATACTTGCAGTTAATTTAACTCGCATTTTATCAAGATACCTACGGATTTTCAAAAGAAGGGCACTAGCTTTTTGGGCTAGTTAATTCACCAAAGATGTCTGAAGACTACTGATTTGTAGTCTGTTTTACTATTTCAACGCTGACCCTAGCACTATAAACCATTTCAGATATTTCTGCATAATGCATTTACACTGAAATTCCTTATTATTATTATGCCTGTTTGTATTGTGCTAAATCAGCTAGCTACAAGTACATGCTTCGTTTATTTCATCTATTTGGCTAAATCGTAAATGAAGAAAACCTTCCTTCATTTGAAAAAATGCTTGGCAAAACCTTATGACAATGATCACCAAGATGAATGACAGTATTACGAATGTTTTTTTGATTATTATAAACTAAGAAGGTATGTAGTCTGTAGTGTGAGACGAACGGACAAATCCAAGTTTTTTTATGCAAATTTTCATGTTGAAACACGTCAATGCGTAAATTCTTGGTCTTGAAGTCGGCGCTTTCCACAAATTGAAATAGGCTGACATGCAGTGCTATGTTTGTCAAATAAAATGTTTGCTAATTACCTAACGTATTGTTAGTATGCTATATATTAAATGGTTATTTTGCGGTAACTGATGGCCTTACAATCAACCGTCCATTGAATTTTCGTGTGGGACCTTATCAAAGAATGTCCTGGATACAAACCTCCATGCCATGAATTTAATTATTTAGAAACTTATTCACCTAACAATTATCTGACGTTCGTATATCAGTTATAACATGCAGAATGCTGAAGACCAGCTAAGGAATCAAACTCCCATGTATCCATATCAATAAAAAAACATTGTTAAAAACCACTAGACTGTCAACATGTACCTGCTTCGGAATTTAATTAGCTTATTACGTATTAAATATTTACTATCTGCAATACTGTTTGTTTATAAATGACTTTTACGTGTTTAATTCATTTCAGATTATTAAGTGTGACGGAAGTGAGTATCGGAATCTCAAGCATGACCCCCATAAGGCATACATCAGACATTTTCCTCCATGACCTTCATTTAAAATGTTCGAAATTGTTTGCTTATAGATGTATATATCTACTTACGGCTGCGTTCACGACAATCTACTGACACACCAAATCAGTCAAACTTCATATGCGTGCCCATATCTGAGTAAATGTATACTCTGTCAATGGAGACAGAGGTTGGCAGACGGCGAGGTCCTGATAAACTATGAGTTTACAAACTGCTAATGACTCATTCGGCAGACCCAATGGTGAACACTTTTTACTTTCTGTTTGCGCATGTTTGCATTTCCCGTCGCAGTTGGTAGTCACAGTTGGATAAACGGAATACAAACGAAAAAGCCCAAACAAGTGTGTATAACTTTAACTCATATCTTGTGATCTGTCCCTCTAATATCATAATTTTTCCATGGTCACTCTGGGTGGTTATTTATCTTATGACGTCTGGTGCACGTATGGACAATTTTTGCTTTTAAGAGGCAAGGAATCAATGTGGCATCATTCTGCGAGTATACTACTCAAAAAGTTTAGAGTTTGGCTGCCAAATTTTGTTCTTATGAGATTTGTTTAGAACGTGAAAGTTGTATTGACTCTGCTCCATGTTACTCTATATATATTAATATTGCTGATGAAGTATACAAATAATCCACATTTATCTTTAAATTATATGCGTTCTATATGGGAATCATTCTAACTCCATGAAAGAAGGTGTGAGTTTCCTTGGATGGAATGAACATACAGCTCGTGGACTGCAAACGATAAAACAAAATACTTAGAAATAAGTTAAAAAAATTCATTTAAAACGGAAGAAAATTTCTATTTTTTGATTTTTAATTTAAGAATAATGTTATTTATTATAAAGGGAGAGCAAAACAGCATAATATATTCATGTTTTCTTAAGTACATCTTTCAATTTATACATACAGCGTTAACCAATTTAGTAGATACAGTGTACTTCAATTGGTAGGTTTAATGAATGAGGAGTTTATATGCTACTAATAACAGCGTACATCTGAATGTTGGAATGAATTCATGCCTGAAATTTATTTTTTAGGAAAAAACACCATTTGAATAAAATGTCCAAATTGAAATATGAATTTCGGAATTTCGTTTAAAAATTACGGAGATTTGAACTGACTGCAGACGTAATGAGAGTAAAGAATAATTCTAGGAAATTTATTTGCATTTTCCTGAGGTTGCAGAATCAGAGGGCCAACATTTTTTGTAGACAGGGCGATTTCATTTGGTTTATGTCATTTGAATGTGTGAAAGTCTGTTGTCGGCATGGCAAAGGAAGCCGTAGGAAGAAGTGCATCAATCGTAGTAGGTTCTTTTTGGAGGAGGACATTTGTTTACATTCCGTGTTCATTGTGCGCATAGAAACAGGAATACTTTTTCTGGCCATCATCATGGGGATATAAAGGGGATGGCAGAGTGTCATCAGTTAACCAACATCTTTGATACTGGCTGCCATGGTCTACTACGCCTGTTTCTACCCACTTGGTTGCCTTTCTCCGCGTCTACTGACGTCAGTGGTCGTTGCGATAATTTAACTATCTGAGTTTTCATTAATTAAGGGTAATTGTGCGTGTGCAAGCATGTTTGGCGCAAGTTCTCACAAATTAAATTGACGGTTATCTTAGGTCTGCATCTGTTCTTAAGCATACTGAGCTGTTTTGGGAGGGTCAACCAAAGGCCATATAAGGTTGCTGGAGTGTGGCTTGCCTGTTAAACATACATTGTCACTTTTGAAGTTTATCAATCTAAGATTTTGACATTCCGACAGCCAAGCTTTCTTTAAATATTGAACAAAGAAAGGATAGCTTTCTGTTAAACAAAAATTGCTCAATAACCGAATAATTTTCTAACCTAGTCACTGCTACACTCAAATTCAACTTTTTAACAATGGGCACTGTGCAAATTCCGTTTAAGTAAAAGTACGTTTTCGCATTCTGTTTCAGTAAGAAGTCACATAGTTGTCATAAAATATTGAAAAAGATGTGAACATATTTTATGCAGTATATGCAGCTCAGAAGAAGCATTAATAAAGTAGCGGATAGGAGGTATTATAAATTAACACCTCACAACTGTGAAAAATTCATAATTTGCAGCTATTTCAAAACCAAAAGCTTCCCTTTCTTTGAGTAGAAAATTTAAAGAAAGCGTAATTTGCTATCAACAAGTACAGTACATACGTTTTTCGTGCATTTTTCCTGCTAAATATGTTTAAATTTATAAAGGCAGCCAAAATTAATGATCAAAAGGCATGCTACTTATGAAGCCAGTTTTTACGATTGATCCTTTTAGCTGGTAGCCAGAACAAAGCTCATTAAAAAGCCTGCATCCTCTCATGACGATATAAACTTCAGAATATACTACACGATGATCAGTATCACAACTTGAGTCAATACCGATTAGCGAAAGAATAGCAGTCTTTCGCCTATGTCGAAATGTTGCATGATCCACCGAGTCTACTGAACAGTATGCACGAGCTTTTGTTTTTGCGTAAATATTTATCCATGCACTGCTTAATTAGGTATTGACATGTGTACATATTATTACTTTGTACCTTGGGAGACAAGAAATCAGTTTTTACTCGCCCGCGCTTGATAATTTAGCGCGACAGTGCGCTGTTGTTTAACACTCCCTAGGTTAGCATATTGAAAGGAGCTGCGTTGGAGCATACAGCAGAAGCTCATGGTTGATGGCTTTAAGCATTGAGGAAAAGAAGACTTGATTGCTGGGAAAATACGCTTATTCGCCTGACGTTTCGATATCGGTTGGGGATTCATCATCAGAGACATACGGCATTAGGCATTTTGACCCGCCTTCTGGAGCATTCTTTTTTAAAGTTCGGTAAACTGAGAGTTCATTCCTCACAACGGCTTGCGGTAAGACTCTTTTATAAGTGGCTTACAGTAAGGCACAAGAACTCACTTCGATTATTCCGATGCCATTAGGTGAAACAACTGCAAGCTTTGTTTATTCCCTAACTACTGTCCCTTAAGATAACAAAAATAAATTGTGTAGACGTTTAAAGCATTTTATGCTTTTAGGGATGACAAAAAATGTACATTAACCGGAGAAGATTCAATAAACACGATTCTATTGCAGAGATCTCACGCGTCATTCGCAGCGCACGATGACCGTTGACTTTTGACCTTCGGGTGATGAATATTACGTCTATGATTCGCGTAAAATGTTGTAGTATGGGATTTTTCTTTACCACATTTACGACTTTGAAACTTGATATTTTCCTCTGTGTGGGCAATTTCGTTTTTGCAACAATTATTTCTGGGGCAGCATAGTCTTGAATGTTCGTCAAATCCATGAGTAAACTTAAAGCAAACATGATAGTAATACGGCTTCTGCTAACGAGTTAAAGGCTTACGATAAACATCCCAATACTAGTGAACATGCAAGTCCCAGGAAGTAGCTGGGAAGTAGGCCACTCGAAAATACGCTTATTTGCGTGACATTTCAAAATTCGTCGCGGATTTGACATCAGATATCGGTCAAAAAGCAGCAGCAGAAACGAGTATAACATGCATAGGAATTTGCAGTATTTATAAGATACATCCATTGTTGCAGTTGGTGCACAATCTCATGAAAGTCAGCACACGCAGCTTGCCCCCAAATTATTATAACAGTATAGTTAGAATTATAAGTAAAAAAAAGTCACAGTGTGGTTGAGAAATAACTAGTAACTAGCATAGAAAAATGTAATTTTTACAAAAATCTGCAAAATCAAGAAATAGCAATCTGCAAATTTACTTGTCCGGTGTCAAATAAAAGTGTGTTTTAGGCATAAGAATGGAAAAGAATGGCAAGGTTATAAAGAATAAGTACAAATAAAAAATATTTATAATTTAAATGTTTTCAAAAATGCGTAAGAAATGGATGAAATCACCTTAAGTTCAGTTGTTTCTAAATTTTGAATCTGCGGACACATTTCCTTTTTTATTGCACGAAACGATTCTTGCATGCTTTTTATCAATTTCTATTGACAATCGCGAAGATATTTTCTATGGAAATCACATCTCGGTTGTTGAGCGGAATAAAAAAATCTACGGCCATACACGGATAAGCCAGCTGTTTATTAAAAAGTTAGATCATGGTTGTACTTGTAATCAAATTCATACCATCTTGTGTATGTTGAAATAAATTTCCGTTTTTCACATTTTTTAAAATTCTTTTGAGATTTCGAGTGCGACGAGCAACAAACGATTTTGAAAATGCTGCTGAACATTGTACAAATTTAACAGTTTTGCTTTGTTTGTCCATAAATACCGATTAAGTTCAAACTTTTATGTGAAAAATTAGAAATACGAAATATCCTAAAAGCATTTACCTAAATAATGAGTTCTTAAACATTCCTCCTTGGATAGCTGCCTGTGTGGTTCATGACTTGAGAATTGCCCAAACATGTCAGGTCATTGCCGGGATAAATTAATTTCCACAACAAAAGCCAATAAAATACGAGTAAAATTTATTAAAAAAACTTTTTCGAACAGGTAACCTCCTTAAAAAACGCCTTTTTAGGTATTTTGAAGTCGAATCTCTGTGTACGATACGTTTATCGAAGTAAAAGTCAAGATCAAAATGGCATATTTTGACAGGTTTTTGACTTCCTTAAAACTGAGAGGAATAAAATTGTGCTGAAAATGAAAGAACTTACATTTCTACATATACCAGAGCAGTTTTTAATACGATCTTGTAATTCAGAGCAGTGTTCTATGATTTAAATTGGACAACAGAGTGACCCAAAATATCCTCCAATATCCTTAAACATGGTAATCTTCTACGTCTTACGTTCGAATTTTTGATATTTTATTAATTGTTCATCTATAATTTGACAACATTTGGATAGAAGTATTTTACAAGGCTAATTCGAAAACATAAAAAATTTCAAGGAAGTCCATCATAAGTCGAATAGGCCTACTAATTCCAGCTTAGTAAAACACATTTCTGCGTCTTGTAAGTTTACTGCTTATCTTAAGGGCACCAAACGTAACATTTGTTAACTAGATTCATCAACCTTTTCTTAACTTCAGTCCTGTATCTCCTAAGTACACTAAGCTCAATTTCATGGACGCAAAACAAAATTATCTCTGTAGTGACCAAATATAATTAAACGTTTTCTGCTCTTTGTGAATGGTTTTATACTTCAGTACGTAAAAATGCTAATCTTTTATCCGCAGCGCTAAATAGCATATAAAATTTAATAATAATCAACAAAGGTTGGATTTTGTCCGTTTCTGCCTATATTTTCTCCAACTATACTGATCTGAATGGAATTCAATCCTAGTTAACAGCATTTGCGCCTCAAGCCAACCCAATGAACTTAATAAACAACCTCAAGTTTTTGCTTAATCCCCAATCATCTAACCTTTCATCAGATATGTCACCTACTGTATGCATTATTTACACTTATGTACATTTAAGCAGTTATTTTAATCGTTCCTATAAAGATATTCATAACACTTATCGGATCACTTTACTGCCTTGAGCAGAAGACAGTTCTGGAACGACCGCCAATATTTACATCCATCTACTAGATGACAAAGGTGAAATATAAAGCAAAGTTTCCCTGGTGCAAATTTAAATATGGTAATAGCAGCAAAATGACTTATTGGATCCATATCATTTCGAGAGAGCTCGTCAGTTGCCGCACTTTACGCTACCTGGAGGCAGCCTACATACGGCGGGTGAAACCCGACCTATGTAAACAGTTGGAGCATGTAGCGAACCTAACTTTGCCTTGGTAACATTGGCTCCCTGTTTATACAGTTTTCCTCCTAAGTTGTTACTTCAGGTGTTTTTCCCTGTTATTTTTGCTGACCATAGCTTTTGAACTTCTCATGTTATTGATTAGCCACTTGGCCACTCCTTATGACCTTGTGTTGATATCGATTTTTCTGTACGAATTCATTGTGTATCTTCTCTTTTGTGATTCACGTTAAGTAATGAGAGGCGGCAACTGACGAGCTCTCTCGAAATGATATGGATCCAATAAATCATTTTGCTGCTTTTGCCATATTTAAAGGTGAAATAGAAACTGGTTTTTGCCCACTTCCGAAAACATCCAAAAATATGTTTGCATGCGAATGCAAAGATATTTTCAATATCACCTGCCTGAAACTGTGCAAGTGTTTTTTAATCCTAAACCGTTTATCTGGGTCTTAGAGAAGGTTGAAGGCATGAGGACTGTTATGGTTGCATATGAAAATGTCTTTAAAAAGCTAAGTGCACAATGTGAAACAGTTGTTTGGAGATATGTGTTCACAATGCAACTGCAATTGTCTAGTGGCTGCATAGTATAAGGCATATTATAAAGGTAGCTCAAAAATTTTGCATTGAAAAAGTTAGTGTCCAGACTCATTTAATTGTTCATATGCCACTTTCCCAAGGCATTTATTGTGTCTTGCGATAAGTGTGTCTACCTATGTGTCTACCTATTTAGACGAATCGCGCCTTAAAATATCTACATTTGAATGAAGCATTGCATTTTAAAGAAGCCATCAATGAACTGCCAACCAAAACGTTTGGCTGGACGGAAATTGGTAAGTTCAAGTTCTTTGATTGTTCAAGTAGGGTATACCTATTAATCACATGCATTGTTGGAGACCAAATAGCCAGCATAAATGTTTCCTCCAACTCTCGAAACATTTCTATGGCGGTAACATTTTAAGTGCTTGATCTTAATAAATTTGTAAGCTCTGATGGAGTTGAACATGTAACTCTCATTATAATATGCAGTGATAAGTACGCTTGATTACCATGGAACTCAATATGTTTCATTCTCCAAAATCAACTAATAATTTAACTTGTGTTCAGAAAATATCAACCAAATTTCGGTAGAACTTGACAATTCCGGCGAAGCCCCTGACTGGTATCTTGTTAAAGTAATCGTTGAGGAGGAAGGATCCTCAAGGATGTGGTCTTTTGCTTGTTACGAATGGATAAGTACACGTCAAGAAGGACAAATGCTGCCTGTTGACCTCTTCAAATACTTCAAATATCTTAATATACAAATATTTATCAAACCCTTCTGTTTAACGACTTTAAATGCTGATTGTTAGTCCACAGTGCTTGTGTGAATTGCACAACAGCAATATAGCCTTTCATAGGGATTGAGAATAATTAATATGCAAGTATATTCCACCTGCAGGCACTGACAAGTAGATTTCTACTGGTCATAAGTCATCCCATTTTCCGTCCTTATAATGTACATTTTAATGTATCCGATGTAAACCCTAACATACATTGGACCTATGATGTGAGTTTTCGTTTATTCTACATTTTTTGACTCTTCGAAATTTTGAAAAGATGACTCGATGCTCTGTTTTCCGCGTAGTGACTCGTTTGCACATGATAAACTCCATGTTCGATAAATATATATATATGTAAACTAACACTTACCTATTCAGTTGTCCATGAACACGTCTTGCACACCGAAACATAATAGGCTTTCCACACAGCGAAAAAACATGCTGTACTTCCTATTTTGCAGTGTAAAAGAGCGGTTTATCTTGCTGTAGATGACATATATAGCATTTGGCACGAAATCAACCACATCTGTTGAAGCAAGATGTATTTTTGTCTATTAAAGCTACATGCAAATAAAGGATCCATATGATGAATTAAATGATACTAGTTCTCTTCATACTGAGAGAAGAATGGGCAAAAATTGGCCGTTCCCTTGAAAATTCTTTCTTTTCTTACATTCTCCAGAATTCTCCCTGAATCCATATTGTGGCACACATACGTTCCTTGAAAGTTTTAAAACGCGAAGTTTCTGTTAACTCTTAAAAATTACAGCAAACAGTTTCAATAAGCACTGACCTAAAACAGCCGTTTTTTTGGCAAATAGAGCAGATCGGTCTTTCCATACACACTTACAGTTGCATTTCATTAAACTGACAATATAATCATTTGGGGATACGCGAAATATGACCTTAACATGCATATATTACATGTATAGTAAGGTCTGGAAGGTTTATTGTAAAACAACTTCTTTGTATTGGTCGCCAGGACATCGTTTTTTTAATTTTTTTTAACTCACTTAATAGATAAGAATTTGGTAAAGCATTACGGTAAAGCTAATGATACGTACTCTTTTACATCTTTAATAATAAAAATGGAAGGTTTCGTTAAATTAGGCAGCCTTATAAGACATTTTACGAATGAATTCCCTAGTGTGCACAGTTACCTAAGAAATATTAAATCTCACAGCCAGGCCCTTGATATATTTACATCCCTAGAGAAATCATCTGCCAAGTTGTTCCAACCATCGCTGAATGTAAGGAAATCTTCAGAACATTTGACAGAGTGTGACATTTGTTTCCTCTGGCACAAATTATCCACAAATGAAGAAACATTGTAGAAATCAAATACATAGGAGAAGTAAAATCATTAACTCTGATAAACCTGAAATAATTAAGATTCCATGATTGGACCGTATTTAATTCCTTTAAACTGAATAGAGCATACTTTAAAGTTTTTTTAGAACACGATCTTCGTGCTTTTTTGCTGAGGCGATGTTAAACAAACATACATATATACTTCTTCACGGTTATCACAGCCGTTTATTGGGGAATACTTCTGGCACAATGATTCCGAGGAATTATGGTACAGAACTACCGATGTATCTGTCATCAGAAGATTGCATGATGCAGATAGAGGTCACGTTCTGTGATCATAATGTTTCGTTTGTTATTTGAACTGAAATTTTTTAAGGCAAACAGTAAACACTCAGCAATTATTTTAACTGAAGATGTTTACGTTGACAGACGATAAATCATTATAAGTGTTTAAATGAACCCCAAAATATAACAATGCTTATTATGTGATCTAACGCGAAGAAGATGATAACGGAACTTGAGGTGATCAGTCATTGAAACTAAAATGTTATTAGTTTTTATTTAAGTGCGTTTCAGGGAATTTGTTTGCCTTAACTCATTAGGTAACTGCTTACAACTGTATGCGTGCATCATATTAACCATTTTTTTGTGTGTAAATTTCGGGTACAATACCTGCTTTATTGTAAGCGGTGCATAGTTGAGAGTATTAATGTTAAAGCGGAGTTTAAATTAAACTCAAAGCTTTTAACAAGTGGAACTTTCACACTTGCCAGTCTGGTTTTTCTTAACATAACCTGATGCAGCAAGGCGTAAGGACAAGGATACAAACTACGTCTTTTTGATCTAAAAAATTTAAATTTGTAAAGATCTGTCATTTGGTGACAAGAAACACGTTAAACGTGACAACAGACAATCTTTTTTGTAAAGTTTAGATATTTTTTAACCTTCAGGAAATGCTCCGCAAGTCGCGGTAAGAAGGACCATCATTAAGTCGTTTTATTGATTATGTTATATCGTGAAGTATATTTAATGGGTTTCATGGGTTAACTTCTGTTGCCGCGTAAAATAAAATTTTCTGGGCAGTAACATCATCACATTTCACTAACAAGCAGTGTTCTACTACAGTCCTGTTATTGGACACAAAAGTAGGAAAGGATAGCAGAAGTGTGGCAAATACAAAGATAAAATGTGTTTTATGTTTTCAGCAGGGGGTTTTCCTATATTAATGAAAAAGCTCAAAAACTGACAACATTTGAATAATTCCGCTGAAATAACCTTGTATTTATGTAAACCCTGTACACTTCTTTCAGTAAAATACATGTTTTTGAACATTTGATGCAGTTCTTTTACAAAAAGAATCAAAACCATTTGCAACAACTTATACCATTACTCAAAGTTATCCAACAATTACATATTCTTCTAACATTATATGACTTGTATTTTATAGTACCTGCCATCACTATACTTGTACATTAAATTAAAATATATTGTTCAGATAAAGATGACAGCTGAACATCCCGTCCCCTGAAATTTTGATGCGTGTAAGTCTTATATAACAACATATTATTTAGTTTGTCTTGCTCTTAAATGTGAAGTAAACAGGTACACATTCTTTTTAGAATGTGTACAAACTTTTGTAAAATAACTATTATTAAATTGAGGAATTTTGCAAGCTCTTATTCAATTAGATGTTCAAACTTTTGAGTACAACACGAATGGGAAATTCAGTAAATTTATAACTTGCTGTAGGTTTCCTATATGAAATGTTTTCCCTTCGTAGCTTCTTGTCCGCTACTAACTTGCCTATCTAAAATGCTCCTGTCAGTAGCCTGGCGTCAACTTCTCTGGCGCCAGATACCAAGGCTGACTGTCTCAGAAGTGTCAATGTGCACGTCTTAAATGACAAACACGTGCAAGCTGCGCTAAAAGCAGTCTTAATACTTTGCTTTGATCAGTTGTTGATCCGTATCATGTTATTTCTTAGACGTCCTTTGGATTCCCTCTATATTTGTAAAAATACCTTCACTCAGGAGAGCCAGTGAAGGGCACAAATTAGCCAGAACGATAAATTTGTGCATATAAAGTAGGTGATTCATATTTATTAATTTCATTTTCCAGCGAAATCCTCCTGTATGCTACATCAATACGCATTCACTTAAATAGCCTATAAAAGGAGGAGGAACATTTTGCAAAATAAGCTGTTTACCTACATACCCAATTGTATTTCATTTAATAAAAGTCGGCGAACACACACAACAACAAACATTTCAATTAAATTTCGACTATGTAACAACTGAAAACATTCCATGCTGGACGTTGTGATTTCCTCGAAAATTAATAAGCGAAATTAGAGCAACTTATTCGGCACGAAACCTCTTTTACCCGTTCTAAAAAGTTATCCGAATAGTTGCTGTGGAAGCCATCAGCCACTGCGGAATACTCGCAAGATTCCAATGTCAGAAGCATACATAATCCACCATACTTTCCTTCTGATATCAGTTCGTTTAATGGTTTTATATTTTTAGATATTAATTTGCCCTTCACTAACCCTTAAAAAATCGCAAAGCTGGTCAGGCTCTCATTAAGGACAGACTCTGTGTAATTTCTTCCGTGCCAAATTTGACTTTTCATCTGTGCATTTATTTGCTCTTGTGTATCAGCTGAAAGGTGTTATGTATTCGCTTGCTTGGGTATAGGTTACTGAGGTAAGTTTAAAAAGTGTTTTTGCTGTAACATGATTAAATTTCACAGCAGTCATAAGACCTCCGTGCATGCAAAAACCGATTTAGTTGATTTATGAAGACCACACAACTTAATCTGTCGTTTGCGTTTGGCGGGCGTTGCAATATCTTCTACTCTAGTGGATTGACTTCCTGAGAGATATTACCTTAAATATGTACATCTATGAATTTATCTTCCAGGGAATGGAGAGCAACACTTTTAAAAAGCAAATAATTAATTGATATAAAACGTGCGTTATGCACTCTAGCTTCTTCACCTAACCATCAGTCCTGCTCAATTGTATTTTGATTACCTTGTGCAGAATTTATGTTCAAGCACAACTCACTGCATCAGGAAACTGATATGCATAGAACGCAGTAGGCAGCAATCTAAAAGCTCTATTTAGTGAATTGTCTACTGTTACAGAACCCAACGTACGCCACATAACCCAAATGACCGTTAACAATATGAATTATTTGTTTACGAAGGAAGGCAGACATTTAATGTTAAAATACTTAACTTAACCTTTTTTTATGAGGTAACTTTTTATAGAAAGCTTCCTTGCTTGCTTTACGCATATATATCTGTGACGTTTGTTCTAGACGTTCAGTTTTCTCAGTACTGGGCTGATATATTTAAAAGCAGCTCCAAACGTAACACGACCAAACAGCTGCATCAGAAACTATGTCCAAAAAAGCCTTACTTTTCCAGATACTATTAATAAAAACACCCTTTGTTGTAGGTATCGGAAAACATGTAGAAAAGACTCCGTACTTAGGCAAAAATGATTGAAAGATAAAAAAATTGCAACCTGTTCACCACAATGTCAAAAACGATTGAAATCACGTCACACTCGTATACCCAAGCTAATTACGAACGAATGAGTCAAAAATAAATGTATCTTCATGTACAAACCATGATAGCACTTGCAAATGTCGTTTAAATTTGTTTTCCTCTGACCATCATGTCTAATTGTGAGCTTTTAAAGTGTACTTTCCTGTAACGCCCCAGTTGGCGCAATCAAGCGAAACTCCGGTTGCCTTAGTTCAACCTATCTAAAACAATGTATAGACGGAAGTTACAACAGGCAGTTCTCCTGAATCTATTTTGAAATCTATACTCGAATTCTGGGCTGTTTCGTAACTTAAATCTTCACATAATATGGAAGAGTATGACACCGAATGATAAATACAAGGACTATGTTCAAACGCAGTTCTATCTGTGCTGCCATGATAACTCCATTAAATAATGATGTTTACTTAGTCAACCTGATTTTCATTTTTTTGGAATTTTCCGGTATTCTAAAAAGGTTGGGTTTTTCTTAATAGGACAGTCTCAATTTATTAACCACAATATGTCTTCTTTTTAAAAACGATCACTTTATAAATGCCATGAGATTTCTTAGATGCAGTGTGTACTGATTCTGTGCAACATTAATTTTCCTGCCAAATTCATGAGATGTCATTAGACAGGCAAATGGCTGTTTATTTGTTGCATAGTCTGTGAAGGAAAACTTGAAGCCAGTATATTTTATCTTGCTTTACTAACCACTGCTTAAATGATAAACCATTGCTTTCCGCATGCTGATCCTTCGGCGATAGCACCACATAACTTTTATCATAGACGTACGCGTAGTTTTTCATATTATATATGCAGACGTTAAAGCTGAGAAGTTAGCAGTAAGTTCGAAGCAGGACGCGAGTATAATTACTGTAATTAAGGACAAGTGTTAGGTATATAGAAAAATTAAACTCCATTGATTTGTACTTCATCACTTTATTACTAAAATCGGACATCTGCTTTTTCTGACCTATCTTTCAAGTACCAACTTTCAAACATTCGTAAAATATTTAACTGTGGATTACGTAGGAAGATGATATATAGCCGCAGAAAAGGCTACGATGGTGCGTTAAATTCCATGAAGGATGCACACAACCTCAAACAAGCACTAACCATAGCCCCAATCTTACATTCAACTTGTCACTAAACCCTACCACTACCACTTAGCCTTACCTTAATACTAAATTTAACTCTTACCTTTATTTGAGCCCTAAGGGTGAAGCTTACTGTAAACTAACTTCAAACCCCAGCTATAAAACTACTTTCGTAATCACGTATTTGTGGCCAGTTTCTGATATCATGTCTTGTTTAGGACACAATTTAATTTTCCTTACCAAACAAGAAATTAACTTCACATCAAGCTATGCGAATTGACCTTGCACCAGTCATTTGACATGACAAGTCGACCATCGATTTCAACAATTCCCCTGCGCCCCACAGCATGTTTGATGGAGCAACGCTGAAGCGCGTGCATATTAGCGTACAGTAATAATGCATTTGTATAGCAGCTATTGCAATTTCTTCGTTTCTAGCCCTCCGGTCTCATGTTGGATGCAAGAAAAATTGAAGCCAGATCGAAATCAGGTTGCTTGCAGAGCACGACTATTCGGCCGGCTGTTACGATGAACTCTCATATGGGTGACATTTCTTTTTAGCGCGCAACCCCAATAACGGTCATCGTGCCCTGATTTGTCTCCAGTTTTGTCACAGGGACTCTCGCCCGAGCCCTGCTGTGGGGCACAATTTGATTGTTATAACGTTTATAGCGTACTGTTAAGTACAACGGTACACATTTTGAAGGTATTATATATTAGCTGCATGCAAAAAATGTAAACACCAAGATAAGTGTATTCAACACCAACAAAGAACCAACAAAGAACCATTACCTTTGCCCCAAACTATCAAATGAGCAGACTGAAAGAGTAATTTTTACTTATTCTAGAATTGAAAATTAAGTTTAGTTTTTTTTAATCGAAGGCGATACCTCGGATGTGCTTGTCATTTTTAGGTTTGGCATCATGACGTCTGTCAGACAATACTACATTAAGAAGATTTATCCAAAATTATAGATAAAAATTACTTACGATTAGTTTTAATGAATTAGCAGTTTGATTGTGGTCACAAAAGACGTAAGTAGGCAGTAGGAATATTGCAAAAGTGCAGAAACTTGCTAAGAGTGAGTTAAAGGCTGTTCTGTAATACATGCTGTATTTGGCTAACATGTACATAAACACACAATTTATATAAAAAAATTCTAAGGTTGCCTACCTCCCAATAAGAGTTCATTTTTTACTTTCGTTGCAATATATCGCTTCTTAATAATTGAGAAGAAAAAACAGATAACACTTGTTACGTAAGATGCCACGAGAAAATACACAAGGTTTAAGTTAAGTTCTCCTGGCAACTAAGTTTTATTAAATGTTCTTGCTTAAAGTGCCAACTGAATTGCAAAATAAAGGAAGAGCTTTGTTCGATTAATTAAAAGAAAGGATTCAGCAATATCTTAAGCAACCATTTTTGTTATCCTATGCAACCGTATTCCTTATGAACGGTGAGTTGCTGCATATATATTGAAGCTTTATCTATGGTAATCCAAAATCTCTAGAGAAAGCCATTACTATTCTTCAAATCAGTACAACTATAAGCAATATTTCCTCCACAACTATTTTAAAAAATAAATTGTAATCAATAATCTGGTCTCCATCTAGAACTAATTGACCTGCCAAAAGTTCATTATCAGGGGTGCGATTTCTACTTCAATTGTGACACTCATTTTCTTTGAATAAATTTTTATCTACGTTTTCTGTTTTCCTAGAAAAAGTATTGAAAAAATATATTATTCGGGCTTTTGTTTCAAGAAA
>JAYGXS010000001.1:67728123-67745453 GCA_036362985.1 Ligula intestinalis | reverse complement strand
CGATGAGTCTATGACACATGTTTACCCAGCATCATAACACGTGTTTCATCTGCTAGCCATAAAACCTTCCTAAAAACAAAAGCTTGTCATTTTGTTCCAAAGGTTAGTTGAATTTTAAATATAACTCAATTGTAGAAAATTTCTAATAGTGCGAAAAGAGAAATTTGGTTTCTGCCGAAGTGAACTTTCGCAGGGATAACTGAATTCCACTGGCATGCAAGAAATTATATATGCATATTTTAACTTTCTTTTAGATGAATTCAACAACATATGGACTACTAAATGCGTTGGTTTTGTGACTGACTCAGACAACTCACTTGATTGATTCACAATCCTTTATTTCAAAATTTATATAAAAATTTAGTATAGACGCTAACATGTTTGCATTCTTTTTTTAATTTTATTTCAAAACTCATTTCAATGAGATCTAGATAAAACAACAAATCTAAAATCTAAAACAAAATTTACCTCTGAGTTTGAGCTTGGCGTGTTTCTTGGTCGCATTCCAAAATTTTTGAGATGTCCAAACTAAAAGTATTAAATAAGACATTATCCTTTCTGTACTTGAATCAATATAGATAAATATCCTTGCCATTCCTGCACCTTACGTGACCTTTTTGGAAACCAAACTATAAGACGGCAATTGCAGGGAATTATTATTCTTCAAAAAAATCTTCCAGACATCGTATGGAGCTTAAAGCAGGGTAATTCACAACTCCATGCTCCTTTGCTGTTAGTAAACAAGACCAAAAGGTTGGAAAATGCCAGTCAGATCTGCCAGCATTTCTAAAGCCGATGTTTGCCAATTAAATCTCTTTTTTATTACTTCTACGTTGAAAGAAGTCTAATTTTTCCATTTTGTGCGCAGAATGCGAAGTGGTAAAGTAAGTACTGCTCAAAGAGTTTTACTAAGGTGTTGATTGCAAAAATCATTTTTTATGCTTCCTAAGTAGTAAAGGGATAATAAAAATGACAAAAGACTGCATGAAGAATGGAAGGATTGAAAAAGATTCATACACCTACTTCTCTCTGTCAAATAATTATGTTATACAGCGTTGTTAATGCTAAAACTGTAGCTCTACATGGATGAGGTAACCTTTGTAAACGACTCACTCCAATTCAATCTGCTTGGAGTATTCAATGCGTAGCTCACTTACAGTTATACTTTAATGCGCATTTAAATTTTAAGTTGTTACTTCAGACTGTATGCAAATATGTGGAAATTTATATTGAACTTGCTGTTTATCTACACTACTTCAACAAATAATTTGTGACTCCTCCTAAGTTTGTAAAATGACTAGTTAAAAGATTTTTAATTCTCTTTTCACACGCAGGCGTGCTGATTTAGATTAACAAGTAGTTGGTGGTTGCAGAAGTCGCTAACGTACATTTTACCACTTTTCTTGAGTAGTCACCTTTCTGCATTATTTGAACAGGTCCACAGTAAAAAAACACGACTCTATTCACGGCAAACTTGGCTGCTTCTTAAGTTCACCACTAACAGCACATTTGGGATTACTTTGAGGTGACTGCATTTAAGGTTGCTTCCTTCAGCTTTTCAGCTATAAATGCAACGCTCAAAGAGTTTTTACTAACATGCACTTAAACGAATCGGGCATTAGCACAAAAATGTGATCGCAATATTCATAAGTAAGGATAAGAACTGTAGAGCCCTTCTGCTTGAAAAAATTCCGCTTATCAATAATAATAAAAACCCAATTTTATTTTTAGCCTTTTAACACAATAAATTGATGATTTACAGTAAATTACCGACTGTAAACACTTCTACGTATGGACAGCCATGTTCGAGAGCCAATAGATAAGTTTTGATAATAACCCAAGCAAGCGTATGGTGCAGACCAATGTTATTTAACGCTGCTGATGCTTCGGTGGCCAATTTTTGAAGAAATACAAGAATGGATGTTTGAAATCTAATAAAATGTATGTACATTTACCTGTTATTCATATTGTTAAGAACAACTACGTTTTAAGGAAAGCGAAGTTGCATGTATTCAATTGCTTAAGAAGGATACTCGCAGTTAATTTAACTTGCATTTTATCAAGATACCTACGGATTTTCAAAAGAAGGGCACTAGCTTTTTGGGCTAGTTAATTCACCAAAGATGTCTGAAGACTACTGATTTGTAGTCTGTTTTACTAGTCCAACGCTGACCCTAGCACTATAAACCATTTCAGATATTTCCGCATAATGCATTAACACTGAAATTCCTTATTATTATTATGCCTGTTTGTATTGTGCTAAATCAGCTGGCTACAAGTACATGCTTCGTTTATTTCATCTATTTGGCTAAATCATAAATGAAGAAAATCTTCATTCATTTGAAAAAATGCTTGGTAAAACCTTTTGAAAATGATCACCAATTATCTGACGTTCGTATATCAGTTATAACATGCAGAATGCTGAAGACCGGCTAAGGAATCAAACACCCTTGTATTTATATCAATAAAAAAACATTGCTTAAAACCACTAGACTGTCAACATGTACCTGCTTCGGAATTTAATTATCTTATTACGTATTAAATATTAACTATCTGCAATACTGTTTGTTTATAAATCACTTTTACGTGTTTAATTCATTTCAGATTATTAAGTGTGACGGAAGTGAGTATCGGAATCTCAAGCATGACCCCCATAAGGCATACATCAGACATTTTCCTCCATGACCTTCATTTAAAATGTTCGAAATTGTTTGCTTATAGATGTATATATCTACTTACGCCTGCGTTCACGACAATCTACTGACACACCAAATCAGTCAACTTTCATATGGGTGCTCATATCTGAGTAAATGTATACTCTGTCGATGGAGACAGAGGTTGGCAGACGGCGAGGTCCTGATAAACTATGAGTTTACAAACTGCTAATGACTCATTCCGCAGACCCAATGGTGAACACTTTTTACTATCTGTTTGCACATGTTTGCATTTCCCGTCGCAGTTGATAGTCACAGTTGGATAAACGGATATAAACGAAAAAGCCCAAACAAGTGTGAATAACTTTAACTCATATCTTGTGATCTGTCCCTCTAATATCAAAATTTTTCCATGGTCACTCTGGGTGGTTATTTATCTTATGACGACTGGTGCACGTATGGACAATTTTTGCTTTTAAGAGGCAAGGAATCAATGTGGCATCATTCTGCGAGTATACTACTCAAAAAGTTTAGAGTTTGGCTGCCAAATTTTGTACTAAGGAGATTTGTTTAGAACGTGAAAGTTGTATTGACTCTGCTCCATGTTACTCTATATAAATATTAATATTGCTGATGAAGCATACAAACAATTTACATTTATCTTTAAATTATATGCGTTCTATATGGAAATCATTCCAACTCCATGAAAGAAGGTGTGAGTTTCCTTGGATGGAATGAACATACAGCTCGTAGACTGCAAACGATAAAGCAAAATACTTAGAAATAAGTTAAAAAAATTCATTTAAAATGGAAGAAAATTTCTATTATTTGATTTTTAATTTAAGAATAATGTTATTTATTATAAAGGGAGAGCAAAACAGCATAATAAATTCATGTTTTCTAAAGTACACCTTTCAATTTTTACATACATCGTTAACCAATTAAGTAGATACAGTGTACTTCAATAGGTAGGTTTAATGAATGAGGAGTTTATATGCGACTAATAACAACGTACATCTGAATGTTGGAATGAATTCATGCCTGAAATTTATTTTTTAGGAAAAAACACCATTTGAATAAAGTGTCCAAATTGAAATATGAATTTCGGAATTTCGTTTAAAAATTACGGAGGTTGGAACTGACTGCAGACGTAATGAAAGTAAAGAATAATTCTAGGAAATTTATTTGCATTTTCCTGAGGTTGCAGAATCCAAGGGCCAACATTTTTTGTAGACAGGGCGATTTCATTTGGTTTATGTCATTTGAATGTGTAAAAGTCTGTTGTCGGCATGGCAAAGGAAGCCGTAGGAAGGAGTGCATCAATCGTAGTAGGTTCTTTTTGGAGGAGGACATTTGTTTAAATTCCGTGTTCATTGTGCGCATAGAAACAGGAATACTTTTTCTGGCCATCATCATCGGGATATAAAGGGGATGGCAGAGTGTCATCAGTTAACCAACATCTTTGATACTGGCTGCCATGGTCTACTACGCCTTGGTTGCCTTGGTTGCTTTTCTCCACGTCTACTGACGTCAGTGGTCATTGCGATTATTTAACTATCTTCGTTTTCCTTAATTAAGGGTAATTGTGCGTTTGCAGGCATGTTTGGCGCAAGTTCTCACAAATTAAATTGACGGTTATCTTAGGTCTGCATCTGTTCTTAAGCATACTGACCTGTTTTGGGAGGGTCAAGCAAAGGCCATATAAGGTTGCTGGAGTGTGGCTTGCCTGTCAAACCTACATTGTCACTTTTGAAGTTTTACAATCTAAGATTTTGACATTCCGACAGCCAAGCTTTCTTTAAATATTGAACAAAGAAATGATAGCTTTCAGTTCAACAAAAATTGCTCAATAACCGAATAATTTTCTAACCTAGTCACTGCTACACTCAAATTCAACTTTTAAACAATGGGCACTGTGCACATTCCGTTTAAGGAAAAGAACGTTTTCGCATACTGTTTCAGTAAGAAGTCACATAGTTGTCATAAAATATTGCAAAAGATGTGAACATATTTTATGCAGTATATGCAGCTAAGAAGAAGCATTAATAAATTAGCGGATAGGAGGTATTATAAATTAACACCTCACAATTGTGAAAAATTCATAATTAGCAGCTATTTTTAAACCAAAAGCTTCCCTTTCTTTGAGTAAAAAAATTTAAAGAAAGCGTAATTTGCTATCAACAAGTACAGTACATACTTTTTTCATGCATTTTTCCTATAAAATATGTTAAAATTTATAAAGGCAGTCAAAATTAATGATCAAAAGGCATGCTACTTTAGAAGCCAGTTTTTACGATTGATCCTTTTAGCTGGTAGCCAGAACAAAGCTCGTTAAAAAGCCTGCATCTTTTCATGACGATATAAACTTCAGAATATACTACACGATGATCAGTATCACAACTTGAGTCAATACCGATTAGCGAATAAATAGCAGTCTTTCGCCTATGTCGAAATGTTGCATGATCCACCGAGTCTACTGTACAGTATGCACGAGCTTATGTTTTTGCGTAAATATTTATCCAGGCACTGCTTAATTAGGTATTGACATGTGTACATATTATTACTTTGTACCCTGGGAGACAAGAAATCAGTTTTTACTCGCCCGCGCTTGATAATTTAGCGCGACAGTGCGCTGTTGTTTAACACTCCCTAGGTTAGCATATTGAAAGGAGCTGCGTTGGAGCATACAGCAGAAGCTCATGGTTGATGGCTTTAAGCATTGAGGAAAAGAAGACTTGATTGCTGGAAAAATACGCTTATTCACCTGACGTTTCGATATCAGTTGGGGATTCGTCATCAGAGACATACGGCATTAGGCATTTTGACCCGCCTTCTGGAGCATTTTCTTTTAAAGTTCGGTAAACTGAGAGTTCATTCCTCACAACGACTTGCGGTAAGACTCTTTTATAAGTGGCTTACAGTAAGGCACAAGAACTCACTTCGATTATTCCGATGCCATTAGGTGAAACAACTGCAAGCTTTGTTTATTCCCTGAGTATTGTCCCTTAAGATGACAAAAATAAATTGTGTAGACGTTCAAAGCATTTTATGCTTTTAGGGATGACAAAAAATGTACATTAACCAGAGAAGATTCAATAAAAACGATTCTATTGCAGAGATCTCACGCGTCATTCGCAGCACACGATGACCGTTGACTTTTGACCTTCGGGTAACTTGGCCTTAGCCGCGATCATTAAGCAATAGAACTGAACCCGATAAAACAGCAACCATTCGCAAAATGCACTTGAAAATCATAGATCGCGGGATTCTGAACAGGAATGCATGTGATTGCATTTTGGGTGGGCGGCAAAGTCGTGAGAAGCCTCCTGCGATGTGAAATCACTTAATTCTATACTGCCATTTTCGCTTCAGCAAACCGGTTTATCATTGTGGCTTTTTTAAAAGTTTGTATGGCAAATAATGTGTCGTAATTTATGAGTGAATGAACTCCTGAAGTTTTTGGCCTCATGAGGGTGAGCAATGACGGAACTCCTATGCGCTCCTTGATTTTCTACAAGACGGGTGATGAATATTACGTCTATGATTCGCGTAAAATGTTGAATTGTTGGATTTTTCTTTACCGCATTTAAGACTTTGAAACTTGATATTTTCCTCTGTGAAGCAATTTCGTTTTTGCAACAATTATTTCTGGGGCAGCATAGTCTTGAATGTTCGTCAAATCCATGAGTAAACTTAAATCAAACATGATAGTAATACGGCTTCTGCTACCGAGTTAAAGACTTACGATAAACGTCCCAATACTAGTGAACATGCAAGTCCCAGGAAGTAGCTGGGAAGAAGGGCACTCGAAAATACGCTTATTTGCGTGACATTTCGAAATCCGTCGCGGATTTGACATCAGAAATCGGTCAAAAAGCAGCAGCAAAAACGAGTAAAACATGCATAGGAATTTGCAGTATTTATAAGATACATCCATTGTTGCAGTTGGTGCACTATCTCATGAAAGTCAGCACACGCAGCTTGCCCCCAAATTATTATAACAGTATAGTTAGAATTATAAGTAAAAAAAAGTCACAGTGTGGTTGAGAAATAACTAGTAACTAGCATAGAAAAATGTAATTTTTACAAAAATCTGCAAACTCAAGCAATAGCAATATGCAAATTTACTTGTCCGGTGTCAAATAAAAGTGTGTTTAAGGCAAAAGAATGGAAAAGAATGGCAAGGTTATAAAAAATAAGTACAAATACAAAATATTCATAATTTAAATGTTTTCAAAAATGCGTAAGAAATGGATGTAGTCACCTTAAGTTCAGTTGTTTCTGAATTTTGAATCTGCGGACACATTTCCGTTTTTATTGCACGAAACGATTCTTGCATGCTTTGTATCAATTTCTATTGACAACCGCGAAGATATTTTCTATGGAAATCACATCTCGGCTGTTGAGCGGAATTAAAAAAATATACGGCCACACATGGATAAGCCGGCTGTTTATTCAAAAGTTAGATCATGGTTGTACTTGTAATCAAATTCATACCATCTTGTGTATGTTGAAATAAATTTCCGTTTTTCACATTTTTTAAAATTCTTTTGAGATTTCAAATGCGACAAGCAGCAAACGGTTTTGAAAATGCTGCTGAACACTTTAAAAATTGAACAGTTTTGCTTTGATTGCCCATAAATACCGATTTAGTTCAAACTTTTTACTGAAAAATTAGAAATACGAAATATCCTAAAAAATTTACCTAAATAATGAGTTCTTAAAAATTCCTCATTGGATAGCTGCCTGTGTGGTTCATGACTTGAGAATTGCCCAAACATGTCATTTCATTGCCGAGAAAAATTAATTTCTACAACAAAAGCCAAAAAAATACGAGTAAAATTTATTAAAAAATATTTTTCGAACAGGTAACCTCCTTAAAAAACGCCTTGTTTTAGGTATTTTGAAGTCGAATCTCTGTGTACGATACGTTTATCGAAGTAAATGTCAGGATCAAAATGGCATATTTTGACCGGTTTTTGACTTCCTTAAAACTGAGAGGAATAAAGTTGCGCTGGAAATGAAATAACTTACATTTCTACATATACCAGAGCAGTTTTTAATACGATCTTGTAATTCAGAGCAGTGTTCTATGATTTAAATTGGACAACAGTGTGACCCAAAATATCCTCCAATATCCTTAAACATGGTAATCTTCTACGTCTTATGTTCAAATTTTTGATATTTTATTAATTAACCATCTATAATTTGACAAAATTTGGATAGACGTATTTTACAAGGCTAATTAGAAAACATAAAAGATTTCAAGGAAGTCCATCTTAAGTCAAAAAGCCCTACAAATTCCAGCTTAGTAAAACACATTTCTGCGTCTTGTAAGTTTACTGCTTATCTTAAGGGAACCAAACGTAACATTTGTTAACAAGATTCATCAACCTTTTCTTAACTTCAGTCCTGTATCTCCTAAGTACACTAAGCTCAATTTCATGGACGCAAAACAAAATTTTCTCTGTAGTGACCAAATGTAATTAAACGTTTTCTGCTCTTTGTGAATGGTTTTATACTTCAGTACGTAAAAATGCTAATCTTTTCTCCGCAGCGCTAAATAGCATAGAAAATTTCATAATAATCAACAAAGGTTGGATTTCGTCCGTTTCTGCCTATATTTTCTCCAACTATACTGATCTGAATGGAATTCAATCCTAGTTACCAGCATTTGGCGCCTCAAGCCAACCCAATGAACTTAATAACCGACCTCAAAATTTTGCTTAATCCCCCAATCCTCTAACCTTTCATCAGATATGTCACCTACTGTATGCATTTTTTACACTTATGTACATTTAAGCAGTTATTTTAATCATTCCCATAAAGATAATCATAACACTTATCGGATCACTTAACTGACTTGAGCAGAAGACAGTTCTGGAACGACCGCCAATTTTTACATCCATCTACTAGATGAAAAAGGTGAAATAAAAACTGGTTTTTGCCCACTTCCGAGAACATCCAAAAA
Organism: Ligula intestinalis; assembly: GCA_036362985.1. Taxonomy (NCBI): domain Eukaryota; kingdom Metazoa; phylum Platyhelminthes; class Cestoda; order Diphyllobothriidea; family Diphyllobothriidae; genus Ligula; species Ligula intestinalis. The sequence continues at coordinate 67,736,828 of JAYGXS010000001.1, read as the reverse complement.
AATGTTTGCATGCGAATGCAAAGATATTTTCAATATCACCTGCCTAAAACTGTGCAAGTGTTTTTTAATCCTAAACCGTTTATCTGGGTCTTAGAGAAGGTTGAAGGCATGAGGACTGTTATGGTTGCATAAGAAAATGTCTTTAAAAAGCTAAGTGCACAATGTAAAACAGTTGTTTGGAGATATGTGTTTACAATGCAACTAAAAGTGTCTAGTGGCTGCATAATATAAGCCATATTATAAAGATAGTTCAAAAATGTTGCATTGAAAAAGTTAGTGTCCAGACTCATTTAATTGTCCATATGCCACTTTCCCTAGGCATTTATTGTGTCTTGCGATAAGTGTGTCTACCTATGTCTCAAATGATATCTTTTATAAAGCCACAATTTTTCTTTACCGCATATCAAAACGGCACATTATTCAGGAATAGCAGTTCACATGAGCTGTACATGAACTTAGCTATATTTAGACGAATCGCGTCTTAAAATATCTACATTTGAATGAAGCATTGCATTTTAAAGAAGCCATCAATTAACTGCCTACCAAAACAATTAGCTGGACGGAAATTGGTAAGTTCAAGTTCTTTGATTGTTCAAGTAGGGTATACCTATTAATCATATGCATTGTTGGAGACCAAATAGCCAGCATAAATGTTTCCTCCAACTCTCGAAACATTTCTATGGCGGTGGAATTTAAATGCTTGATCTTAATAAATTTGCAAGCTCTGATGGAGTTGAACATGTAACTCTCATTATAATATGCAATGATAAGTACGCTTGATTACCATGGAACTCAATATGTTTCATTCTCCAAAATCAACTAATAATTTAACTTGTGTTCAGAAAATGTCAACCAAATTTCGGTAGAACTTGACAATTCCGGCGAAGCCCCTGACTGGTATCTTGTTAAAGTAATCGTTGAGGAGGAAGGATCCTCAAGGATGTGGTCTTTTGCTTGTTACGAATGGATAAGTACACGTCAAGAAAGACAAATGCTGCCCGTTGACCTCTTCAAATACTTCAAATATCTTAATATACAAATATTTATCAAACCCTTCTGTTTAACGACTTTAAATGCTGATTGTTAGTCCACAGTGCTTGTGTGAATTGCACAACAGCAATATAGCCTTTCATAGGGATTGAGAATTATTAATATGCAAGTATATTCCACCTGCAGGCACTGACAAGTAGATTTCTACTGGTCATTAGTCATCCCATTTTCCGTCCTTATAATGCACATTTTAATGTATCCGATGTTAACCCTAACATACATTGGACCTATAATGTGAGTTTTCGTTTATTTCTACATTTTTTGACTCTTCGAAATTTTCAAAAGATGACTCGCTGCTCTGTTTTCCGCGTAGTGACTCGTTTGCACATGATAAACTCCATGTTCGATATATATATATATATATATATATATATATATTTTTATATCTTACACTTACCTATTCAGTTGTTCATGAACACGTCTTGCACACCGAAACATAATAGGCTTCCCACACAGCGAAAAAACATGCTGTACTTCCTATTTTGCAGTGTAAAAGATAGGTTTATCCTGCTGTAGATGACATATATAGCATTTGGCACGAAATCAACCACATCTGTTGAAGCAAGATGTCTTTTTGTCTACAAAAGCTACATGCAAATTAAGGATATATATGATGAATTAAATGATACTAGTTCTCTTCATACTGAGAGAAGAATGGGCAAAAATTGGCGAGTTCCCTTGAAAATTCTTTCTTTTCTTACATTCTCCAGAATTCTTCCCGAATCCATATTGTGGCACACATATGTTCCTTGAAAGTTTTAAAACGCGAAGTTTCTGTTAACTCTTAAAAAAAACAGCAAACAGTTTCAATAAACACTGACCTAAAACAGCCGTTTTTTGGCAAATAGAGCAGATCGGTCTTTCCATACACACTTACAGTTACATTTCATTAAACTGACAATATAATCATTTGGAGATACGCGAAATATGACCTTAAAATGCATATATTACATGCATAGTAAGGTCTGGAAGGTTTATTGGAAAGCAACTTTTTTTATTGGTCGCCAGGACATCTTTTTTAATTTTTTTTAACTCACTAAATAAATAAGAATTTGGTAAAGCATTACGGTTAAGCTAATGATACGTACTCTTTTACATTTTTAATAATAAAAATGGAAGGTTTCGTTAAATTAGGCAGCCTTATAAGACATTTTACGAATGAATTCCCTAGTGTGCACAATTACCTTAGAAATATTAAATCTCATAGTCAGGCCCTTGATATATTTACATCCCTGGAGAAATCATCTGCCAAATTGTTTCAACCATCGCTGAATGTAAGGAAATCTTCAGAACATTTGACAGAGTGTGACATTTGTTTCCTCTGGCACAAATTGTCCACAAATGAAGAAACATTGAAGAAATCAAATGCATAGGAGAAGCAAAATCATTTACTCTGATAAACCTGAAATAATTAAGATTCCATGATAAGACCGTACTTAATTCCTTTAAACTGAATAGAGCATACTTTAAAGTTTTTTTTTAGAACACGACCTTTGTGCTTTTTTGCTGAGGTGATGTTAAACAAACATACATATAAACTTCTTCACGGTTATCGCAGCCGTTTATTGGGGAATACTTCTGGCACAATGATTCCGAGGAATTATGGTACAGAACTACCGATGTATCTGTCATCAGAAGATTGCATGATGCAGATAGAGGTCACGTTCTGTGATCATAATGTTTCGTTTGTTATTTGAACTGAAAATTTTTAAGGCAAACAGTAAACACTCAGCAATTATTTTAACTGAAGATGTTAACGCTGACAGACGATAAATCATTACAAGTGTGTAAATGACCCTCAAAATATAACAATGCTTATTATGTGATCTAACGCGAAGAAGATGATGACGGAACTTGAGGTGATCAGTCATTGAAACTTAAATGTTATTAGTTTTTATTTAAGTGCGTTTCAGGGAATTTATTTGCCTTAACTCATTAGGTAACTGCTTACAACTGTATGCGTGCATCATATTAACCATTTTTTGTCAATTTCGGGTACAATACCTGCTTCATTGTAAGCGGTGTATCCTTGAGAGTATTTATGTTAAAGCGGAGTTTAAATTAAACTCAAAGCTTTTAACAAGTGGAACTTTCACACTTGCCAGTCTGGTTTTTCTTCACATAACCTGATGCAGCAAGGCGTAGCGACAAGGATACAAACTACGTCTTTCTGATCCAAAAAAATTAAATTTGTAAAGATCTGTCATTTGGTGACCAGAAACATGTTAAACGTGACAACAGACAATCTTTTTTGTAAAGTTTAGATATTTTTTAACCTTTGGGAAATGCTCCGCAAGTCGCGGTAGGAAGGACCATAATTAAGTCGTTTTATTGATTATGTTATATTGTGAGATATATTTAATGGTTTTAATGGGTTAACTTCTGTTACCGCGTAAAATAAAATTTTCTGGGCAGTAACATCATCACATTTCGCTAACAAGCAGTGTTCTACTACAGTCCTGTTATTGGACACAAAAGTAGGAAAGGATAGCAGAAGTGTGGCAAATACAAAGATAAAATGTGTTTTATGTTTTCAGCAGGGGGTTTTCCTATATTAATGAAAAAGCTCAAAAACTGACAATATTTGAATAATTCCGCTGAAATAACCTTGTATTTATGTATACCCTGTACACTTCTTTCAGTAAAATACATGATTTGAACATTTTGATGCAGTTCTTTTATAAAAAGAATCAAAACCATTTGCAACAACTTATACCACTACTCAAAGTTATCCAATGATTACATATTCTTCTAACATTATATGACTTGTATTTTATAGTACCTCCCATCACTATACTTGTACATTAAATTAACATATATTGTTCAGATAAAGATGACAGCTGAACATCCCGTCCCCTGAAATTTTGATGCGTGTAAGTCTTATATAACAACATATTATTTAGTTTGTCTTGCTCTTAAATGTGAAGTAAACAGGTACACATTCTTTTTAGAATGTGTACAAACTTTTGTAAAATAACTATTATTAAATTTAGGAATTTTGCAAGCTCTTATTCAATTAGATGTTCAAACTTTTGAGTATAGCACGAATGGGAAATTCAGTAAATTTATAACTTGCTGTAGGTTTCCTATATGAAATGTTTTCACTTCGTAGCTTCTTGTCCGCTACTAACTTGCCTATCTAAAATGCTCCTGTCAGTAGCCTGGCGTCAAGATACCAAGGCTGACCGTCTCAGAAGTGTCAATGTGCACGTCTTAAATGACAAACACGTGCAAGCTGCGCTAAAAGCAGTCTTAATACTTTGCTTTGATCAGTTGTTGATCCGTATCATGTTATTTTTTAGAGGTCCTTTGGATTCCCTCTATATTTTTCAAAATACCTTCACTCAGGAGAGTCAGTGAAGGGCAAAAATTAGCCAGAACGATAAATTTGTGCATATAAAGTAGGTGTTTCATATTTATTAATTTCATTTTCCAGCGTAATCCTCCTGTATGCTACATCAATACGCATTCACTTAAATAGCCTATAAAAAGAGGAGGAACATTTTGCAAAATAAGCTGTTTACCTACATACCCAATTGTATTTCACTTAATAAAAGTCGGCGACCACACACAACAACAAACATTTCAATTAGGTTTCGACTACGTAACAACTGAAAACATTTCATGCTGGACTTTGTGATTTCCTCGAAAATTAATAAGCGAAATTAGAGCAACTTATTCGGCACGAAACCTCTTGTACCCGTTCTAAAAAAGTTATCCGAATAGTTGCTGTGGAAGCCATCAGCCACTGCGGAATACTCGCATGATTCCAATGTCAGAAGCATACATAATCCACCATACTTTCCTTCTGATATCAGTTCGTTTGATCGTTTTATATTTTTAGATATTAATTTGCCTTTCACTAACCCTTAAAAAATCGCAAAGCTGGTCAGGCTCTCATTATGGACAGACTCTGTGTAATTTCTTCCGTGCCAAATTTGACTTTTCATCTGTACATTTATTTGCTCTTGTGTATCAGCAGAAAGGTGTTATGTATAAGCTTGCTTGGGTGTGGTTAACTGAGTTAAGTTTAAAAAGTGTTTCCGCTGTAACATGATTAAATTTCACAGCAGTCATAAGACCTCCGTGCACGCAAAAACCGGTTTAGTTGATTTATGAAGATCACATAACTTAGTCTGTCGTTTGCGTTTGGCTGGCGTTGCGATATCTTCTACTCTAGTGGATTGACTTCCTGAGAGATATTACCTTAAATATTTACATCTATGAATTTATCTTCCAAGGAATGGAGAGCAACACTTTTGAAAAGCAAATAATTAATTGATATAAGACGTGCGTTATGCACTCTAGCTTCTTCACCTAACTATCAGTCCTGCTCAATTGTATTTTGATTACCTTGTGCAGAATTTATGTTCAAGCACAACTCACTGCATCAGGAAACTGATATGCATAGAACGCAGTAGGCAGCAATCCAAAAGCTCTATTTAGTGAATTTTCTACTGTTACAGAACCCAACGTACGCCACATACCCCAAATGACCGTAAACAATATGAATTATTTGTTTACGAAGGAAGGCAGACATTTAATGTTAAAATACTTAACTTAACCTTTTTTATGAGGTTACTTTTTATAGAAAGTTTCCTTGCTTGCTATTACGCATATATATCTATGACGTTTGTTCTAGACGTTCAGTGTTCTCAGTACTGGGCTGATATATTTAAGTGCAGCTCCAAACGTAACGCGACCAAACAGCTGCATCAGAAACTATGTCCAAAAAGCCTTACTTTTCCAGATACTATTAATAAAAACACCTTATGTTGTAGGTATCGGAAAACATGTAGAAAAGACTCCGTACTTAGGCAAGAATGATTGAAAGATCAAAAAAATTGCAACCTGTTCACCACAATGTAAAAAGCGATTGAAATCACGTCAAACTCGTATACCCAAACTAATTACGAACGAATGAGTCAAAAATAAATGTATCTTAATGTAAAAACCATGATAGCACTTGCAAATTTCGTTTAAATTTGTTTTCCTCTGACCATCATGTCTTACTGTGAGCTTATAAAGTGTATTTTACTGTAACGCCCCAGTTGGCGCAATCAAGCGAAACTCCGGTTGCCTTAGTTCAACCTATCTAAAACAATGTATAAACGGAAGTAACAACAGGCAGTTCTCCTGAAACTATTTTGAAATATATACTCGAATTCTGGGCTGTTTCGTAACTTAACTCTTCACATAATATGGAAGAGTTTGATACCGAATGATAAATACAAAGACTATGTTCAAACGCAGTTCTATCTGTGCTGCCATGATAACTTCATTAAAAAATGATGTTTACTTAGTCAACCTGATTTTCATTTTTTTGGAATTTTCCGGTATTCTAAAAAGGTTGGGTCTTTCTTAATAGGACAGTCTCAATTTATTTACCACAATATGTCTTCTTTTTAAAAACGATCACTTTATAAATGCCATGAGATTTCTTAGGTGCAGTGTGTACTGATTCTGTGCAACATGAATTTTCCTGCCAAATTCATGAGATGTCATTAAACAGGCAAATGGCTGTTTATTTGTTGCATAGTCTGTGAAGGAAAACTTGAAGCCAGTATATTTTATCTTGCTTTACTAACCGCTGCTTAAATGTTAAACCATTGCTTTCCACATGCTGATCCTTCGGCGATAGCACCACATAACTTTTATCATAGACGAACGCGTAGTTCTTCATATTATATGTGCAGACGTTAAAGCTGAGCAGTTATCAGTAAGTTCGAAACAGGACGCGAGTGTAATTACTGTAATTAAGGACAAGTGTTAGATATATAGAAAAATTAAACTCCATTGATTTGTACTTCATCACATTTTATTACTAAAATCGGAAATAAGCTTTTTCTGACCTATCTTTCAAGTACCAATTTTCAAACATTCGTAAAATATTTAACTGTGAATTACGTAGGAAGATGATATATAGCCGCAGAAAAGGCTACGATGGTGCGTTAAATTCCATGAAGGATGCACATAACCTCAAATAAGCCTTAACCATAGCCCCAATCTTACATCCAACTTGTCACTCAACCTTACCACTACCACTTAGCCTTACCTTAATACTAAATTTAACTCTAACCTTTATTTGAGCCCTGAGGGTGAAGCTTACTGTAAACTTACTTCAAACCCCATCTATAAAACTACTTTCTTTATCACGTTTTTGTGGCCAGTTTCTGATATCATGTCTTGTTTAGGACACAATTTAATTTTTCTTACCAAAAAAGAAATTAACTTCACATAAAGCTATGCGAATTGATCTTGCACCAGTCATTTGACATGACAAGTCGACCATCGATTTCAACGACAATTCCCGTGCGTATCACAGCATGTTTGACGGAGCAATGCTGAAGCGCGGGTATATTAGCGTACAGCGTACAGTAATAATGCATTTGTATAGCAGCTATTGCAATTTCTTCGTTTCTAGCCCTCCGGTCTCATGTTGGATGCAAGAAAACTGGAAGCCAGATCGAAATCAGGTTGCTTGCAGAGCAAGACTATTCGTCCGGCTGTTACGATGAACTCTCATATGGGTGACATTTCTTTTTAGCGCGCAACCCCAATAACGGTCATCGCGCCCTGATTTGTCTCCAGTTTTGTCACAGGGACTCTCGCCCGAGCCCTGCTGTGGGGCACAATTTAATTGTTATATTGTTATTAGCGTACTGTTAAGTACAACGGTACACATTTTGAAGGTATTACATATTAGCTGCATGCAAAAAATGTAAAAACCAAGATAAGTGTATTCAACACCAACAAAGAACCATTCACAATAAAAAAAACAATTTTGGTTACCTTTGCCCCAAACTATCAAATGAGCAGACTTAAAGAGTAATTTTTACTTAATCTAGAATTGAAAATTAAGTTTAGTTTTTTTTAATCGAAGGCGGTTCCTCGGATGTGCTTGTCATTTTTAGGTTTGGCATCATGACGTCTGTCAGACAATACTACATTAAGAAGATTTATCCAAAATTATAGATAAAAATTACTTACGATTAGTTTTCATGAATTAGCAGTTTGGTTGTGGTCACAAAAGACGTAAGTAGACAGTAGGAATATTGCAAGAGTGCAGAAACTTACTGAGAGTGAGTTAAAGGCTGTTCTGTAATACATGCTGTATTTGGCTAACATGTACATAAACACACAATTTATATAAAAAAATTCTAAGGTTGCCTACCTCTTAATAAGAGTTCATTTTTTAATTTCGTTGCAATATATCGCTTCTTAATAATTGAGAAGAAAAAACAGATAACACTTGTTACGTAAGATGCCACGAGAAAATACACAAGGTTTAAGTTAAGTTCTCCTGGCAACTTAGTTTTATTAAATGTTCTTGCTTAAAGTGCCAACTGAATTGCAAAATAAAGGAAGAGCTTTGTTCGATAAATTAAAATAAAGGATTCAGCAATATCTAAAGCAACCATTTTTGTTATCCTATGCAACCGTTTTCCTTATGAACGGTGAGTTGCTGCATATGTCTTGAAGCTTTATCCATGGTAGTCCAAAATCTCTAGAGAAAGCCATAAATATTCTTCAAATCAGTACAACTATAAGCAATATTTCCTCCACAACTACTTTAAAAAATAAATTGTAATAAATAATCTGGTCTCAATCTAGAACTAATTGACCTGCCAAAAGTTCATTATCAGGGGTGCGAT
>JAYGXS010000001.1:67696197-67722525 GCA_036362985.1 Ligula intestinalis | reverse complement strand
GGGATGCTCGCGTGTATGGGTTTGGCAGTAATTATTGGCAAGGCATGATAATAGGCGTCCAGCAAATGAGTTTTAAGGGCCAGGTCGATAATTTAAATGGCCCTAAAATACATATTCATGGCACTTACTTTAGTGGCCTGCTCTTCCGAAATTATTAACTTTACATATACTTGCTCGTAGGAAGGTAACTCAGAACAGCTTTTGCATCATGACTGTTAAACGGCAACCTTATTGTGCCTAAAAACGTGCTCCATTGCCTAAGCAGACATCGTCGAGCAGCGATGTTATGTGTAATTGAAGTGGCTCTCTAGGCTTGCCATTAAAATATCACCGAACTAAAACTAGCTAGTCTTTATGGTGTTCCTAAAACAGTTCTTGAATGCAAGAACAGCGGCCTAAACAAGATCGCTAAGCAATTTTCCAAACCCCCGGCAGCACGGTCAGTTGACTGATTACAACAATTGTATGTCTTCCCTCGAAGAATCAAGACCATAGAAACAAAAAGTTCGTTAGAGTTGCCTTCTTGAAAGACTCTGATCGCGGAACTACCATTACCGTTTTCTAGGTTTTGAGCAACATAATGACCACACTACCGACAATCTTACCTCATTTGATGGTCACAGTCACTTTGTGGCAGACAAAGATCGGTGGCAGTGCTACTGAGTCGTGTTGCTTCCACCTACCTAGCCTAGCGCACTCGGATGTGAACACCTCCTCGTCACGCTCATGACCGATCCACTGCAGAAGCCGCCCATCTTGTTATCTTTTATACTTCACGCTCTCGGTTTGAAGCCAATCAACGTACGTTATTTCATTGATTGGCTAGAGGTGACAAAGAAGCCATGGTGGACACGGCCACGCAGCACAACTTGCCTGAAGTGACAGTTAACAGATTCTGCCTGCAAAGCTTCTCGTAAAGCTCTTTCTCACAGTAAAAAACTTGTAAAACCTTAATAGCACTTCCAGACCTCTGATTTTAGAAACCTATGTGCTACCGACTTCACAATTTGACAACTGCAGCAATCAAGGCACAACACAACAACTTTGCCTTTCGCTTATTAGGATTCAAAGTTGGACTAAACATTGCGGCTGATGGGCGCAATTCCCACTGCGTAAAGGGTAGGCAATGTTGCAGCGAGCGCTTTCCAACTCTTTGACTTGCAGACACTTGATGGACGTCCACTCGCACACACATGCATTCAGCTAGCCGCGGCTGCTTAAGAGATCCTCCAACAGGCTACCCGTCGGTCAACTCAGCATGCGCCATCGTACACAACAACCCCTCGGATAATACAACGCACCACTTAAGCTTACTCCACAATAATATAAAAACAAATATCCCCATGCTTAATTTGGAAAGTTTACTCGGCACACGTAGGTTTTCAGCAATTTACCATCAAGCCAGTACAATTGCAGGGATAATGCAAATCGTACAGGGTTAATAAGGGTCCTTTGATTACAACTCATAGTTTTCACGCACCTTGTTGATACGAATCTCCCAGTCAAGACTAAGGAAGTCTTTCAGATTGTCTACCCTACACCAGCCAACTTCTCCAAGTACCTATGCCAACAGGTGCTACCAACAGCCGAGGTAGTGGGCATACGGATGGTGAATCCAGTTTTGTGCTGTCAGCAGACGCTGAAATAAGCCCTTTAACTTCCGGGGCCGACGCCGGCGCCAGATAGCGATCGCATGTCATCCCCACATCCTAGCGACAGTCATTCACTCCTTGCAACTGACAGTTATTATCACTCCACCTACCTGACCCATGACTAACACTTACAACCTAACTTAATTTCTTCCCCCCGTCCCCTGACCTCTACACGCCAATCTCGCCATGCGTGCGGCGTCGAAACTATGACTTGTAATCAAGAGACCCTGATTAACCCGGTCCAACTGTACAAGTTTCATAATTACTGCAATTGTATTTGCCTGATAATTAATTGCTGAGAACATATATTTGCCGACTAAACTTTCCAAAGATAAAAGCAGTTGGCACCGCTGTCTCACTGTCTCCCTCTCAGACAAAACTGGACGCAGTCAAAATTAGCCCTGTTTTCGCTAATGGCCAATGCTACCATGGACAGGAACTCGAGGTTCTGTACACGATAAATTCCTCATCCTGATGCTTTTGTCTTTCTCCCGCAGCCTGACATTGTGCCTGATATTAATAGTTATCTGAGTTAAAACTTAGCTTATATCTTTAAAAAACCAGAGTTAGATATGTTAGCTATAGCTCTCCCTACGTTGAAGCTTAAAATGTAACAAAATACCGAGTAGGTCACGGCAGCAGATTTCTTAGCAAATGTATTAACTACTTATCTGCTTAATAAGTTTTTAAATACGCTTCCTTGAACGTATAATTCTGAGTATCTGATTGATTATTAAATGTTTGCAACTCGGACAGGCAAGGCAGAAACCAGTCCCGAAAATAATGACTGCAAAATTATACAGAGTTGATTTCCTTTTTCTTTCGGTTAAAATTAGTATAATTATCTACAAAAGACAATTTATTAGGGGTTTGGCAGATTTGCTCAATTTGAGTTGAACCAATTGTGAAAAAAACTCAAGGCGTTTGGCGGGATTTTAACCCGCATATCACAGAAGGCCTTTACCAGAAACCAACGCTCTAACCGCTAAGCTACAAACACCCCAACGCGCAGGGAGCTGCAGTATTTATACGATGTAGTCACAATGATATTGCACACTTCTGACAATTAAGATGACAATTAATCATTCCCATATCGAGGATAATTGCCCGCTTGTGTTTTAATGGCTCGATGACCGGTGTGCGGGCCGTCACTTGCAGAAATTTTATCGCACGTGGTGCAATCGGACGCGAAGACTGCTCGGCCATCTGGTTCCCGGGCGTTGATGTTAGATGACGCGTTTGCCTAAGCATTTCTCAAGTGGCCAATGTCGTTGGCGAAATTGAACCTCAGCATTGAATATGGATCGGATAGCCTGCTGCACTTGTTTAAAGACTAGGGCCCATATACCATTACTCAAGAAATTCACGACTCCCATGATTTTCACCTCTCACGATAATTTAAAACTCATCAAATGTGAATGTGCGGTTGGGTCTCATCGATTGAGCCACAACTTGATAATTGGTGTAATTGTTCCGCACTGCTACCGCACTGCGGCCGCGCGTTCGGCAGTTCATGGTTTGAAAAGTCTCCCAGTTTCTCCGACGTAGTTGCTGTGTCCGTAACTACAGCAGATTCTATAGATGACTCCGTATGTTTCGGCCCGTGGCAGTAGGTGTATTGGTTTCATTATTTGACGCCTTATGCTTGCCTCGAACCTGTGTACGAATCTAACTCCAAGTCGTGCGAGAAGGCGACCTCCGGCCTCTGAGACGTTTTGACGTACAGGATCGCTCGCTAACATTTGGGTCGGTGCGATTTGTTGCCCATCTAGTTTCCACACGCGCCGGTTGACGAAGTTGCGCGGGCAGCCACTTTCTCTGAACACTTGTCGAAGATTTTTTATTCAGGTAACTTTGCCTTGTGGTTCACTACCATGTGTCTCAACACGACGATAAATGCCCTTGCGTAACTGCGTTTGTGGCTGATTGAGTGGTTGCTGTTGAAGTTCAGTACTTGCATCGTGGTTGTCACTTTTCTGAACACTTTGGCCTTAAGGCTACCACAATCATTGCGGCAGACGGACACATCAAAAGAAAACCCACTGGTTGTTTTCTTCCTCCATCGTTAATTGTATGCCCGGGAGACGCTGTTGTGACGTTCTTTGAGCGTGAGCGCCTGATTCCGTTCGATGACCAAAAAGCAATTTTCTGCATACCGCGCCAAGAAATTTGGTTTGTGATATGGGAGGGCCAGTGACTCCGTTTAAGACAGCTTTGGCTGTGGGTCCCAAAATCGGTGAAACTATCGGTGTTTCCTTCATATGGTCGTAGATGGTCCCGTAAAGTATACCCTAAGACATTACTTCAGGAGTTGTAGTATTCTGTCATGTCCGAGGCGACTCTCTTCTTCATCATATTTCTTTTTAGGAGGAATTCGACGGTGTCTTCTGCCAAATTCTGGGTAATAAGAAGCGAAATGGAACGTAACATCGAAGGCAACCATGACATCATTTGGCAGGAAACTCACCCTTTAAGTTTCTCAAAGAATTGTGTCGATAAACGAACCGTGCTCCCGAATCAGTGGTCAGATATTTGAGGGGACAAAATGGTCACTTTGGCAGTTCATACCTTTGAGTGCCTTTCAGCGATACGATGGGTCATAAAGGAGCGTCTTGGGAGGCCGTAGACGGTTTACAAATGCAGCCTTGTTCTTTCAGTTTCTGAGGACATTTAGTGAGTTGGACTTCTACGTCTAGAGTTTGGACCTTGTATTGTCCCGTTTGAACTTAAACACCATCAACGGGTGTAATTCGATTTTCAAAACAGAAATGATTTTTTTCACTAGAATGAGATTATAACCTTTGTCTTGTTTGGTGATTAATATTTCCTTGGTTTGGCGAAATTATTTTAGTTTCACCGACTATTTCTTCATCATTTACCCAATTCTTAGTTGTTTTATTTTAAGATATCGGAAGCAAAAGCTAACGCACATTGCTTCGAGACTATTCCGTTACCTCCGGCGTTGTAGGTACTAGGTAATTCCTCCATCTCAAGAGGCAATGGCCCGATAATAAAAGATCAAAGGTACACGTTCACCAAAATAGGCTTCTTGCTAAATAAAATGTATTTTTCTCAAATTTAGAGGGGAAAGAATATTTGGACTATTCTAGGCAAAATACTTATACTTCGCATTTCGTTGGTAGAAAAGTCTCCTTTTCAAATCCTTAAGCAAACTGCTAAATCGGTGGCCTAAAAAGTAAGAATTACTGATATCTAGACATTGTGCCGTAAACTGCTATCCGATGGCACTCTTTTTCAAGATTAGCTTAAACGCAAATCCCGCTTGTTTTTTTTTCAAAAGAAGCAAAATTTAACTAAAATTAGATTAAAGTCAACGAATAATAGAATATTTACACCATTCTTGAATTTCAGCCTTTCCATAAAGAACTGATTCGCAGATTAGTCTGTGCGCTCATATCCGCGCGGGATAAGGACAAAAGATGAATCACACTGAATACGGTTATTTCCTTCTCAATATTTTCGGATGAAGTCATGTCCTAATTGCCAAAATTTTTACTCTTTTTTAGCTTGGTTTTTTTCTTGTAGACAACATAGGCCGTTTGGCGTTGATTACTGTTTAGTAGCAGTGAGATAGAACGCACAAAATTCACCACGCTATGTGCCGCTCGCGCATACCGCAATCTTCTGAAAGGGGAGTAAATGAAAGGCAACATGGTCTAACTAATGCATTGATGGGAAGCGGCAGTCGGCGGATACTTTCCGACGCCTCGAAAACGCAGGCGTATGCTTCCTTCCACTAGCGAGGCATTACGCACTATAGAATGAATGCTGGCTTTAGCGTGCAGTTCATCACACCTAGGCATGCGGCATACTATGACAGCAGAGCGGTCGTAAAAATTCCGACTAAAACTCGACCGTAATCGGTGTTACAATGAAAAAAGTGTTCGTGCTTTTGGAAATCTCACTGATTGGTAATTTTTTCTCCAATAAACGTAAAGGGCATCTTTGAATGTAATAAATAGAAAGTAGTTGGGTTTCTCCAAATTGCTATGGATTTACTAGATTCATACAGGTTGTGGAGGCTGTAAATATTTATTAAATGACAACGATGCATGATAAATGATGGTACTTGCCGCGTTGTCTTCGAATCATATTTACTAATATGCGCGAAGCTTCAAGGTCCTGACAACATATCACGCGTATAATTTATCGAAGAAAATGCACATGACATACATATACATATGCATATACATACATACATATATATATATATATATATATGTATATATATAGATATATATATATATATATATATATGAGAAGAAGAGGCAATCTTGGGAATAATGGGTATAATATCCCGGCGTCTTGAAAAAACATTATTCCGAAGTGCTCAGAGATGTAAGAAGAGAATGGCTTTTTACTACTGTAGCGAGTGATCGTCCATAGAGCCAGAGAACTACGATCCAGACGAGACAAGGAGTTGGCAGTTAAATTCCAAAAAACTATTGCCCATTGTGCAGGATCGCGAGGAGACATTAGCCCACAACTTATCCTCCAAAGGACTAACACCCGTGTAGTTACAAGTACTCAAGCGCGCAGCATGCTTCAGCACCGCGGATGCGGATCCGGTTGATCTTTTGGCTACCGTTGAGTCAGTCCTCGAAACCTCCCAGGAGCCGGACGATACAAAGCACCTCATCCGAGAACAGGTTACTTCCTTACTAATGACACATAAATCACGGGCGTCAATCCCGAGGGTGGAGCAGGACGCCATCAAGGCACTGAATGCTGACAGGAGCATCGTAGTAGTGCCAGCGGACAAGGGGCGCTCCACAGTGGTACTTGATTATTCTGAATACCTCCAAAAGGCCAACGTTCTACTCGATGACCAAAATGCCTACCACCAGTGCGACGGAGATCCTATGAAGAAGATGGTGACACAAATCAACACAGCACTCGTGGGACTGGAGAATAACGTGCCATCTCAAAACTCGAACGACTAAATATCAAACCAAGTGATTCAGCCATGGCAAGATTCTATGGACTGCCGAAAGTGCACAAGCCCGGTGCACCACTTCAGCCTATTGTTTCTTTACGGGAAACACCAACTTTCAATCTGTCGAAATGGATGTTTCGGCGTCTGAACTGTCTGACATCAGGCTCCGACACAACTGTACGCTCGGCCGTACATTTCTTGGAAAGACTTAACGGGCTACGCCTCAATGCAGACGAAGTCATGGTATCGTTTGATGTTACCTCACTCTTCACATCAATCCCTCAGACTCTTGCGATTGAAGCTGTGAGTGATCTACCTGAGAGCCGATATGAGGAGGGAACTAATAAACCTACACGTGCGCATCTCATCCAGCTGCTCAAGTTCTGCCTCAACACGTATTTTACCTTTGAGGGCACAGTGTACGAACAAATCAATGGGACTCCGATGGGTTCACCGCTATCTGGTTTCCTCGCTGAGGTGGTTCTTCAAAAGTAAGAGACACTGGTGTTTACGAACCATAGACCAGTATTTTGGGCGCGGTACGAAGACGATACCTTCATTGTCCTCAAGCGTGTAATGGTCTCTGAATTTCACACGATGCTGAACTCCATTTTTGACGACATTCAGTTTACAACAGAGGCTGAGAGCAACAATCAACTTGCGTTCCTAGACGTCCTGGTCCACCACAAAACCGACGGGAGCCTAAAGACGACGGTATACCGAACGGCAACCAACACACGTCAGGTACTCAGTTACCAAAGTAACCATCCGCTGAGCCATAATCGCAGCTGTGTGCGAACGCTTTACAAAAGGGCAGAAACACATTGCAACGAGGCAGGTGACAAAGCAGCTGAACTTAAATATCTTCGACGGATGTTCATCTCTAACGGTTACCCTCGCAGCTTCCTAGAACGCAGCAGACAACCAAAACGAGCTGCAAGACCGGCGGCCGAACAGCCGACATTGTGGAGAGCAATGCCATACATAGAGAATGTTTCTGAAGCAGACGCTCGTCTGTTACAACCACTGGGTATCGGCATAGCCCACAGACCCGAGGCAACAATAAGACGACTGTTCATGAGACCAAAGGCCCCTCTGTCCCGCGGAGAAACAGCAAACGTCGTCTATCGCATCCAGTGTAGTTCCCGTGAGGCCAACTACATTGGGGAGACCGGAAAGCGACTACAGACGCGTATGATCGAGCACGCAAGGTCAGTCGACAGGATGGATCCACGCTCGTTGGTGGCTGAACATTGTTCGGCTCCTGGACACACCTTCGCTTTTGATGACGCTGAAATCCTAGCCCGAGGTAGTGACCGGACAATCAGAGAAACACTTGAAGCATGGCACACTGCACCAAATTCCAGCAACCGCTGTACGATTCTCCTGGCGGCTTACCAGGCGTTACGCGTGCGGCTCAATCGACAAAATCGCCGGCAGGAAGTCAGACGGGTCACAACGACTA
Source organism: Ligula intestinalis (assembly GCA_036362985.1). Classification (NCBI taxonomy): domain Eukaryota; kingdom Metazoa; phylum Platyhelminthes; class Cestoda; order Diphyllobothriidea; family Diphyllobothriidae; genus Ligula; species Ligula intestinalis. The sequence continues at coordinate 67,714,451 of JAYGXS010000001.1, read as the reverse complement.
GCAATCCCACACGGGGCCAGAATACAGGCGTCCGGGAACCTACCCCAGACACCAATACAGCCGTCAGCGACGCCGCGGGCAACGTAAACCAACATAACCTCCTGCCGGGCTTGAACGCAGTTGCACATGACAACGGTCTCTGCATAAACACTGATGGCGGAGTTCGATATTCCGCCGGCGGGACGAACACGGGAAAGTGCCAACGGGGGAAGCCAGCAGGAAATGCGGTACCGACGCGATCGATGCAGACGCGAGCAATGACCGCTGGCAGGCGAACACTGCCCTCCCCGTCCGACGAGGTGACGGCGAGAAACCCTGGTCCACAGGACGATGATGGAGCTCCAGCCCCACCCCCGCAGGGGATCTAGCGCCAATAGACGGAGAGCGAACGAGAAGTCAGTGGAAACACCTATAAAAGACTGTGAGGCGTGTGCAAACACTAACCTCCGATGATGCAAGCCTGTACGCTTTCGAAACGTCAGGATATTATACCCATTATTCCCGAGATCACCTCTTCTTCTCATTTATGTCCAGGAACACGCATTTTCACTTCAATCCGCAATATATATATATATATATATATATATATATATTAACATGACTAAAGATACGAGGTCTGGATAAATTATCCCGCTCCCCATCCCCCCAAAGAAGATGAAAAATAAAAGGCGCCTTCATAGTTCGCACTGTATTGTTGCTGACGTTTCGAAAACACGCTTGTTTCCATCATCAGATTGGTAAGGGATTGTTCCTGCTTGCCTTAATTTGGTTTGTCTTGCTGACTGTATCGTATTATAGGGGTGTGTTACGTGTGCACACAGGTCGTCCTGCTGGCCGTTGACACAATCAATAGAAATATTGACTAAAATGCAGCCAATCAGGCCCTGCGTACCAGACTTCAATCGATCCAGCCGAGGCCCACCACGCCAATGAGCGATTTACAGCTTCATCAATGGCAGCAACCACTACAGCAGGGGGGCAAAAGTTAACCGCAGTTCGCACAATCGGCATGAATCATCAACCTACCGGCGAGCCCAAAAGAGCGAACGGGCCTATCATGGCGGGCCACAACGAAATTGTCCACCAGAATAAGAGGGGAGATGTGTCAGCAGCCCTCCTGACGTACACGAGTGGCATGCAGACCCAGCGAAGATTACATCAGTCGTGCAGGGGATGAAGGACGCACGTGACCGTCAGCAGACCGATTGCAGATGCCCGCTGAGCGCGCGCAATTGGCAGACAGGTCCAGCGATGACTACAACAGCCGTGCAGCCGATGGGAGGCTGCCACCACTCCAGTTGCAGTCGCCCCTCGAGCGCGCGCGATGTGCAGGCAGATCCACTGGAGACTACAACAGCCGAGCGGGTGACGGGGTCACGCGAGGTCGTCTGCAGTTGCCCACGGAGAGGCAGAGGCCAATCCAGGATCAACAGAATGACCAGGGTCGGTGCATTCGGCCAAACCCAACCAACGACCAGCAAGACGACCAGGGTGCGCACGTGACACACCCCTATCATCCGAAACAGTCAGCAAGAAAAAGCAAATCAAGGCAAGCAGGGAAAATCACCTTAAAACTCTGATGATGGAAACAAGCGCGTTTTCGAAACGTCAGCACCAATCCAGTGTGGTCCATGAAGGCGCCTTTTCTTCTTCATCTTCTTTGGGGGATGGGGAGCGGGATGTGTGGCATCATTTGGCTTGCGGAGGTCTATACTTCTGTTGATTGAGTTGCTGCCGTTGAGACCTGGAAAACGGACAGCAACTCAATCAACAGAAGTATGGACCTCCCTTAGCGATATGATGCCGCACGGTTGCACATGCGCATGAGAAGAGGTCCAATAAGAAAAGGGGACGGTGGACCAACCAGCAGCTAGCAGTAAGCCCCTAGTTTAACTCATGTTCTTGACCCAAATGTCTATCTCTGATGATGTGCTAGAGCATGAGTGCGAAAGCTCAGACGAATAAACATTCTCCCCCAGAGATCGCTCACCTTACCTTTCCAAATATATGTATGGATATATATATGAAAAGAAAGAACATTTTCGGAAAATCGAGTTATACTCGTGAACCTTCGAACAGTTGTCACTTGTTCGTCATCAGACCAAATAAAAAGTAAGCTGAGGATGTCGCATAAGACGTTTTTTTGCGGTTGAAGGTTGGAAGATAGGGTTGGGGTGAACGAGATCTTCGGCGCTAGGTTCTGCAGGTAAGGGGAAGTGTTACCGTTTGGATTGTGGGCCACGTGTTCCAAGGGAAGCGAAGGGGTGAAGTTCTGCTTGCACGAGCACATATGGCCTGCTGTTGTTTCAGGCTGGGCGCAGGTTAGTGGATTATGCACGGAAACCGGCATAGTGTGATTCAAGTTCTACCTGTCTGTTAATATATATGTTAAAAATGTTGCACCATACTCCCACATAGGTACTAGCTAAAAGCCCAGACACGCCTTTCGCAAGTATTTTGCTGCTACTTGACATAATTGTGAGAAGTCCGGCTTCTAAGTGGGCCTCCAACTTTCCCTTTAAGCTTTCAGGTATATTACCTTCAGATAATAGTCGTGTAAATAATTCTCTGTTTTTATCTAATAAGGCACTCGACTTGGAATTGGGTTGCTGATATAAGACTTCTTAGGGACAGAACCGAAATTTCTACGAACATTTTGGCTGTTTTTTCTGCTGTTTTCGTTACCCAATTATTATCTGGAGGTAATTTACCTGAAACCGTATAGGGAACGTTGGGGGCCCACTGAGGAGCCGGACCCCTCGTAGCTGTGTCAAGCAGTGGCTAAATACCGGCTAAACAGGTGTCTGGTATTTTAGCCGGCTTTAGAAATTGAACTGCTGGTTTTTTTGCTCTCCATTCATGGGGAATCTTTTATTGTATACCAGACTGCCTACTTCTTTACCTTTTTTTTCTGCATTTCTGGACATGAGGTCATCTCTGCTGTACACTCGTACCTTTTTGAATGCGCAAAGGACAAATATTATATCGACGGAAACCCACAACGAACATTCGTGTAATTCGCGTCCAATATCCAGAACCTGCAGTACCCCAACATCAAATGTTATTCAACGGAATCCAATATGTTCAGGTAAACACCAATGCGGTTGGAAACGAGCTATGAAGCGTCAACCATTGGCCTCAATATCCCTTCCAGGTCACATGTCCACTAACTGCATGTCTATTTTCGATAGAATTCTCGAATCGGATGCACTTATGTTAAAACAGGAACACAGTGAGTGTGGTGTAATCTGTCTTCAAGAGATCTGGCTCAATAGGGATATAGCGTTGCAGCGCATCACACCTCTGGCTTATTGCTGTTATCGTTCAGACAGAAAATTCAGATCAAACAGCAGAGGTAGTGCAGTAGCAGTTTTTGTAAGCTAGCAATGGTGCACAAACTGTAAGTTCCTTTTTTCTAGCTCTGAAGACCACATATACGTTATTGCAGTAGTCTGTAGGGCTACAATTGACAAAACTCAAAAGACATCATTTATGTTAGTATTTACATACCCCCTTCCACCTGTCAAGGTGCTCATACCCATTTTTTGATGTTTTTTTTACCAAAAACGTGCCAAACTGTCTTGCGAGCACGTAATTATTTCATGTGGGGACTTCAATCGAATACATCTACGTCCTCTCATTTTGTTAGGTTTTGGCGACTAGTTAACTTCAATACACGAGATGACGTCCTACTCGATCATATCCTGACTAATTATCCAAAGCTTTTGGCTGTTAGAAATAGACCTCCATTGGTAGGCTCAGACCATTATGTACTACTCTGTTTACCGAAAATCTATTCTAAGGCTAACAAAGGGCTAGTAGTAACGCCCGAGAGGAAATTACATATTCGTGATACTTCCCCACAGAATTTGTCCTTGCTTTAGGCTTGTATGTCTGAATGCATTCCCATCTTTCTCGAAAACACCAATTTCGAGTCGTGTTCAAGTTATCTCACAAAATTTATCAACGGTCAAGGTCAGACCTGACCAAATATCTTCTCTCCAATCAACAACTTTGAGAAGAAATGAGTAGCTGTTCTACAAACTAGGTCTACGAGAAAGACTGAAGGTCGTTAATGTCCTCATAAAACGCGAGATCACAAGACTTAACGGCATTTTTGTTAGTCAGTTATTTCCTTCTTCTGCATCTTTGTCTCCTCTCTCCTCCTCCGAAATATGGAAGAGTCTTAAACGTCTCCCGATCAGCGAAATACACTGGCACATGTTGATGCTGACCTAGACAGCTTAAGCTCAAACTTCATCCGCACTCCCACTGACTCCTATCTCCCGACAAATAATATTTCCTTACCACCAAGTGATTTTTCTCCAGTGTCTGTGGCTACAGTGATGAAACACCTAAAGGTACAACAGCTGCCGGACCAGATGGTCGCTTCTTATTTCTCCTTGAATCTTGCTCTTTTCAATTAGCTCCTGTCTTGGCACATCTTATTAATTTATCATTAATGAAGTCCAAGATTCCTGACGTTTGGCATTCTCTCAAAATCACTCTTATTCCAAAAAACCCACCTAAACGGGTCCCAAATCCTTTTGCCCAATTGCCTGCTCTTCTGCACCCCTCAAACCTACAGAACGAGTTGCCTTGCATATCATTAAGTCGTTTTCATCCAATTTTTCTGATCACTTGCAGTTTGCGTATAAGGCTAGGTGTAGTACACTAGACGCTGTTGCTCTGGTAGTCCACTCTGCTCTAAGAGACTTGGATAAGGGATGCCGTGCATACTTATGTGCTTTTCGCGAGTACTCCTCAGCTTTCAACACGATCCCGCGCCATCTTCTTCGTTGTAAAACCTCTGCATGCGGCTCTCCTTACTGCGCCGTCTCTTGGCTTGGGGACTATTTAACTTCCCGCACCCTATTTATTCAGAGCGGTTAGCAAAAATCCATGGTCCTTGCCAACAATTGTGAAGTTCTGCAGGGGTCTATATTATCCCCTCATCCTTTTGCTTCCATAATGATGACCTATCATCTCCATACGCATGTTTTTTTGTCAATTATGCTGACGAAATGGATGTCGGCCATCCTCTCAAAAGCCAGACCATCTCCAAACACTGAAGGATGCACTGGACCATGTCACAGCATGGTCTTCAGACAATGACCTTTTACGTGATGAGTGGAAGTCAGTACAGTCAGTCCTGAAACCATTGAATTTATGCTCAACAATGTATCGTCCTTCCGATACCTTGATGTAACACTAGCTTCCAACCTCTCATTTACTTTTTATATTGAAGACCTTTTTTATAAAAATCCGCAAACTTTGATATTATATCCGCTGCTTGCGTTCATATCGCACCCCACAAGCCCACATCTTGCGTTTTATCGATGCTTGTTTCCTCCCTCTCATTCTTTACTGCTCTCCAGTTACTTTTCCAACATTAATAAAAAGATTTTCTGATTATTAAACGTATTCTCCGCATGTTCCCTTCAGCTGCCGGTTACTTCTAGGCTTTCTAAGCTGGCCTTATAATTAAGCGACATTTCAAATCAATCAAGAATTTCATGGACCGTATTCTTAGTGAGGTCGCTTACCATCCCTACTCTGAATTAATGGCTGCGAAGCTTTCTCGTACTATGCGCCAAAGTTTCCCTCAGATGACCTGCCGTACATTGGCATAACAATACTCGTTACTCCCATTCTTAGCATGATTCCCTATGTGTGAAAAAACAGAAATGGAGAAGCTGAAGGCAGACCTGTTTCCATAACTGCTGTGGTAACCGTTTCAATTTCTTACTTTGAGTATTTTTTGATCTTTGACCTTTTACTATTGAGCTTTTTGGATCCCTTAATTTATATTATTTAATGCTCACCATGCATGGAGCCATTTTTTGCTGAAACGTTTGATATTATCATCAAAATATAATTCTCTATCTATTTATCTATTTATCTATCTTGGATGGGGGATTTAGCAAAAATTCTGGGTTATTTATTTTGTTAATTGAGTTGATTTGAGGCGCAAAATACCACTTACTTTAAAATAGAGCAGTTCAGATGAGTATACTGGGGAAAAAATGGGCAGAATGCGACCAAATGCCATGTTTGTTAATAGCCAATGAATTGCAAATGCTACTTATCTCTGCAGACGTCAGTTTGTGCCTGGTGCACTATAAAAAAATATTATCGAGGATGAAAAACCTTTTTAATTATCGATGTTCAAAAAACAGAAAATTTCGTATGAGATAACGCATTACTGTAAGAAGAAATGGGCACTATGTTTAAAATATTAAATTATGAAAATTTGTTGAGTTTCTTGCCATAAAATTTAGCTTTAAACTTTCACTGAAATTGGAGTCCTTCAGCAGGAATATATATGAACACCCGCGAAATGCCGCTTATTTTCTCTGACTATGTCAACGAAATATCGATCTGTAGTCAACTTTCAGGGGATAAACAATGGCAGCAGATGAAATGTCGAACAAGTCATTAGAAAATGCTTTCAATGTAAGTAAGGTCGCTCTTTAGCGCACTAATAATGACAGAACTATGCCCAGAAATAAGCAGGGTAGATGACAACAGTCTATTGTTAGGCAGGAAGACGATTGCATTCGTTGTGCACTAAAGAGGTATCATGATATGCATACTAATATTATTCCCAGCAAAAGGCTGCCAGTGTTCTCAAAGGAAATTATTAAGAAAAAGATGGAAGAAATTAGGCTGCATCAGGAAGAAGCCAAAGTAAAGCCACTTATAGGTATAAAACGTATAAGAACACATTTTCTTTTTGCTAAAAAGTAAATGGATTATCAACCCTCATTCTGGAAGTTTATTTACCTCTGCTTTGAAGTGCGGTATTTAGAGAAACCCATTAAGTCCACCCAGGCTGTCATATGTGGGAAAAACTTTCATAAAGAAGAAACTCCGCCGACATCAGTATTCAAAAACCGTCGACGATTAACGGTTTGGATGACTATAAAGTTCGGAGAGCGGCCACTTTGGCGGTCTACCATGGCCACCATTAACAGCAAGGTGTTCGTTGGCAGCTTAAAACATGCCGTCGGTTACAACGGCATTCATAGGCGCAAAAATGAAACTATCATTTTACAGGATAATGTTCTAATTTACCGTTTAAAAGAGGTATGAAGTGAATCAACTGTACAAGCGTGTGCAAACTTTACAGAGCACAGCCAACCTCTCGCATGTGGCCTTCAATATATTTTTATTCCTGTTAACAGCCAAAACCTAATCCCATCGAAAATAGTTTTGTAATTTTTGCAAATATTCCCATGTTTAAGTAGAAAAATCAAGCTTGGCAAAAATATGTTTTCAGGAAATCATCATCACGCTAAAAAAATTGAAGGGTAATGAAAACTGTAAAGTTGGGCAGCGTTGAATAGTGTAGACTAATCACAATTCATCGTTTACACGTCACCTGCTCGGCAAGGTCGGCGTGTAGAGGTTCGTGATTTGGGGGAGGGGAAGAGATAAGGGAGGTTATTGGATTGGGTTGTGGGGGTTGATAAGAGGGCAGATACATGGAGATAGATGCAAATGTTTTGGCCTGAAGTTGTTTTTCTCAAAACGTATGTTAGCCAAACTTGACTTCTTAATTTTTTAATTGTCCTAAGAAAGTGGCATTAAAAAAATAAGAACTTTTACCTGCATGAAAAAAGCGACTTTACATTCAACACCCACACTGCATAAAAAACTATCGATAAGTTGGCCACAGACATAGTTTGTTATGTTAAGTGTTAGTGAAAAAAATATATTGAGTGTTAGCCTGTAATATTTATACTTATTCTGTCCTAATTCGACGTTCTTTAAAGCTGCCTTGCCCAAAACACGTCAATATTTCTAATTGGATCAGTGACTTTGTAAATTCGAGTTTTTTTTGTGAAAATTAAATATTTTTACGTTAATACACAGCAAATTTTGAACAAACCTATGTCTCATTGTACTAATGGCTCCTAATTCACTGCTATAATAGTTTGGGGCACGCTCCGTGCGCCGACTCCACGCAACATGTCATTTGTTGCCTATGCTACGACATTTTATCAGATGTACAATTTCCTGTATATAGATACGCAAAGGCAAATGCTATCCGGTCAGTCAGTTGGCTAACAAATCAGTGAGCATTTACGCGCTACATGTTGTCTGCACATTTTATATGCATGTCATATCTGTTGCATAGATCTTACGTTGCCAAATTTCCGGGACTTCTTTTAATAAAAAAATAAAGAAAGCAACGAAAACTTACTATTTTACGCTAGGAACGCGATTTGAGTTACTTGGCTCACAAGTTTTAAATTATTAACTGTAGTAGCGATAAGTTTAATAAAACACTGCAAGATAAAATTTGGCGAAAATATGTTTGGTTTCGATAATCTCTCGTCGGGCCTCTATTTTTTTCAATAAAAGTATGCAATCAAGTAGAATTTATCCTTATATTGCTAAGTTGCGCTGCTTGGTTTTTGATCAGCGAACTAGAGATGCTGGCCATCGGAGGAGTTTATTAGGTACAGGTGACTGACCTGATGACCTCCAGTCACGTTAACTGTGGCACCTGTATTAAGCTTCTAGATGCGCACAAGACGTAACTTGATTGCCGCCACCTCTGTCATATCCGAACTATAGTGTCCAATTTGCAGGCGTACACTAGATGCAGGTCACCACGTATACTGTCAATCAAACACATTCTTCATTAAGTTAACGTAGGAGGTGGAAACGGCAGGTTTGCTTCCTTTCGTGGACCTCCTCCTAAGTCGCAAACCTGATGGTAGTGTGCGAAAGAAGACCCGGTCTGGACAGTTTACGAACTAAGGCATTATCGTTCTTCACCAACATAAGTGAAATGAAGTTTGCTTTTAAGTGCAAAGGAAAAGAGTATTTTTTCTCATCAGACGGTATTGAGGAGGAGTTTATGAAAATTAAGGACCTGCTTCGAGAGAACCGGTATCCTGAGAGGTTTATTACAAGAAACATGCTTGTGAAACAAATAAAACCCACCACACTTACTGTGAAAAAGGAACTACGTTTCCTCAAAGTTCCTTTTAATAGGGACATAACAAGTGAACTGTTGAACAGATGCCATGTCCAAACAGTGTCGGGAAACTTCCAAGCGTCAAGAGTTCAGGTGTTATTCTCAAAAAATCCAGCCTCATATGGGAAAGCTTAGGATCGGTTACCAGCTCAGACCGAATTCACATGTATCTAATCCTTTACTTGCTCCTGTGGAGAAGGTTGTATTCGTCACACGAATCGGTACCTATCTACAAGAATAAAGGAACATTTCCAGGCATAGCTAAGAAAAGGTGGGTTCAGAAGCGTAAAAATGCTTTTTGGCGCACATGACTGATTCCGGACATCGTGTGGACCCCAATAACGCCTTCCATGTTATCTGTAAAGTCCTGCCAAATTACCCTAAATCGCCGGGTCAGCGTTTGCTACCAACATCAGAAGCAAGCGCTATCTGATTGAGGAAGCCAGTCTTATGCGCACAAATGAACCTCCTGCAAACTCGGCATGGCCAACAGTCACCTAACTGCCTGAAATTTTCCGCGCTCCCTCTGTTCCTCCTGTGGTCTAGCTTTGACAAACCCTCACTTCCACATAACCAGCCGCCTATCATCTACCTCAAAACCCCTCTCCCTACTTTCATGACTTGTTTGCATGTTACGACGAACGTAACTGAACGTATTTCTACCTTTGATTCCCTTCCAACATACATGTAATGGTCTAAAGAGAAATGATCAAACGTTAACGTACGCTCGCCAACTGTTCTTCTGTATCCAAAATCATTTAGACTTCTTGGAGGGAAATGCAATTGGGTAACGTTAACCAGGACTGAGCGTGCAGAAAGACTTTATACAGAGGTCACAGTTACCATGGCCAAAGGCCATCGATTTAGCTGCACGCATATGATTACAGTCACTGGTAGCCAGCATTCCTGTGACTGACCAAATTAAAAGGAACTGCAAAGATGTTTCATCTCCGATTCTCACCCAACCCATTCAACCATCTCTGTTCATTTTTGTTTTCGAATATACGGCCTACTCACAAAATTTTCATTTGAGCTATTAAAATGAAACTACTAGTGTGAATTAGCTTTATTTACTTCATGTCAAGCGCAGTATTCTTAATGTCTCTATCCAGATATCCTTCAAGTACCAGGGAATTCTGTTTGATGAAATTTGAGTCTCCCAAGTTTATCTGCTAAAAACCTCATTTTGCAGGAAGATTTGATGAAAAACAGGGCTTAAAATCCTATTCTTAATAGAGGTTGGCTTAAAATAAATTCAGTGGAGATAATCGGGGGGAATTAAAAAGTACTTGCAATAACTGTAGCTTGAACACTTGAGAAAAATTTGCAATTTTGATTGCGGCAGTAAATAAACTTTCCAAAATTTATGGTACCGTTACCAGGATTGCAGAAGTCACTATTTAGCGTTTTACCTAGGCTTCTTTTTGAAAGCATATGACCACCGCTATTTAAATTTGATTTTTAGGGGGAATTTGCTGGTGTTTTTCGGTATCACCACGAGAGACTGATTAAAAATTGACCACACGGAGCGAAGTGCTGCGACCGTTCTCAATTTAGTCTTGGTTGTCAACTCCCCTTCCCTTATCATAGCATAGAAAAAGCTTACGTTAAGTTCAGTCCATGAGAAAGGAGACTATCACGTTGGACAAATCATGGAAGTGGCTACAAAACGGCTTTGTCTGCTTTGACTTACTAGGATGACAGGTATAGCGGAGAATTCCAAAGACAAAGAAGACAGTGGGAAAATGTCTAACATTTACAGTGGCCATATATTCAAAGTCAAAGGTCGCAGCTCTAGGCAGATCTTCAACCACTTTATGCATTTTCCCTATTGTGGCCCTCAGTTCATTATTGCGAAAAACGATCACATTCTCCAAATTGATGTGCTTCCCAGCGTTGCGTAACAGAATGTGGCGCATTGTGGCGTTAACACACTTTCGTGGCTTATCTTTTTATCAACAAAAATCTTAAGTTGCGACTGGGAGTTGAATAAGCTACGCTTTCCAGGCCCAGATGTCATGGGCAATGGCGCAAGCCTGTCCTTTTACTGGGCAACATCCCCATAAATGACAGCGTCCAACTGGGGAAACCACTAAGGCGGCCGTCAAGATAATATGTGCCTTTTGGCTCCTCCCGCCTTAATTATGTGCGTGGTGTGGTAGGCCTAGAGCCTGTGAAATAAAGGTCCACAGTGAATGGGTACTTTTTACAAAGAAAAATAATATTTATCTTGTAATCTCGGGACTCACTGTCATTTTTAATCACAATTGAAATTGCAAATGATTACTTTCCACGAAAAACAAAGTTCTCTACAAATATGAGGCCTTAATGTGGACAAATTGTATTCGAACGAGTTTGCCCGATGTGGCGCAGTAACTTCACATTGGCTGCTGGAAAACAAAAGCGTGGGTTTTCCTCAGCAATCAAAACCCGAAAATGATATAACCTCGTCAGAAGGTAATATATGTATATTTTCTGTATGAAGTCGAAATACTGGAACATTTTTACGGAAATAAAACATGCAGTATTTGCTTCTCTTTTGCACTCTAACAAAATGATCCCCCTGGTAGATGAGTTGTGGTGACCAGCAGATAGAAGCAACCACAGCCATTCTTCATTGTTTGGATTTGGTCACTAGCCATTTAGCACACACGTGATTGGCTATTGTAACTTCCGTTTGCGAACTTTCATCGGTGACGATTATTACCATAGAAAGCGTTTATCCCTGTACTGTAACCAATTTATCATAAAAAAGCTTTTGATGTTGTCGGTTGATCGTCGTTAGCAAATTTAAATATGATGCAAATATTTGGGCCGAAGCACATCAGCCGTTGTGGGATAACCACACAATAGTAACAAGCCATAAACAGGCAGTCAGTAAGATAAACTCTGTAATTATTTACCACACTGGCAGCACAGTGACCAACAAGTCGGAATTCGAGGTAAGCATGACTATGACACTTTATACAGTAGGACATCACTGTCAGTTTGGTGATTGGTTACTAACAGTCTAAAGCCATAAGCTATGCCGAATTCACTTTGGTAACCATTTTTGTTAATAATAAATACCTCTAATGGTAATGGGGCTGAGTCCTATGCCTGCTTATCAACATGATGATAGGGGATTAAAATAACCCCACAAATTTGAAAGTTTAGATCTAAAAAAATCTCCTTTTTAGCATTTGAAAACTAATATACATCGGACAGGATAACTTCCGGTCAGTTATTGATTAGAATAATGGCATGCCATTGATTTGGCGGCATGTTCGACGCCGTGTCAACGGCGAAAAACGTTTTGGAATACCGAATACCTGATTTGGTCCAAGCTGTAAAAATAAATGTTCTATCAACTCACTAGCATACGGGGGATTCAATTCATGTCATTTAAGTTTTACGCACTACTTTCTAGCAACGAAAATTAACAACCTATGTATTTTAAAGGACGTTGAACAATTTGACTGAAGCATTAAAACAATGTATTTAATGCGACAGAAGAGGAAAATTATGCAGCATGATACAAAACACTATCGAAAATAATTAACGTTTCTGGTTTAACGTTGAAATGGCATCATTTTTGTAGACGTCAGTCGCGTTTTTTTTCCTACCTGTCTGAGAAGCAGTGACGCCGCCCTCCTCATCAACGCTCCTTTCTTGCTTTTTAAGCCATTGAGGACATTTTTCGGACAATCTGTTTTTGCAGGCGTCAAAGGTTACTTTTTGTCATGCAGCCATCTGGCCTGATTTTGATGTAATAAGGGACGACTATTTTACTAGGATGTGAAGTCGTTAGTCGCCTGGGAGAACTTTTGTTCATAGTCAATTGATAACTAATTATTTTAGATCTGTTTAACGTAAGTAAATGAAAATCAAAAAATGTCCTACTTTTAATACACTACGTGTTGATCCAATGTACAGCGGTCGGCTAATATACGCGGTTGTACCTAAAACGTTGAAAACTTTCTGTAAGCAAACAGTTTGAGAGTGTTGTCCCATCCTACTAGGACTGTCGAACATACAGTCTTCCTACTCAGTTAGCCAAGAAGTTCTCATAAGAAACAATCGTGGCAGACAAACTGTTTGCTTTCTGTTACCCCCCTATGAACGCTCTCCGTGATGTTGCGAGGACTTATATTAAGAAGCAGCAAGCCAACAGCAGCTTCTGCTTCCTGCTAAAGGTAAAAATGATGGAAATGGTTTAGGTTTTCTGAAAGAGTATGAAAGGGAAGTTCTGAGGTGTGCAATATTTCACGAGTGGTTTACCCAATTTATGAATGAGCACATTTCACTCGAATATTAATTCCATTCGTGTCGTCAAATACAAAGGAAAATCGTGCGTAATACCATCGTATTTGATCATCCCAGAAAACTCACAACTTGAAGGAGCTAAACGAACTGTCCTGGAGTTCTTGGCAAAGAAATCCTAATGAAAGATTTGAACATAAGACACGTCCTAACAGAGTTTTATCCACAACTGCGTGTGCCAGAAATGGACAAAATCTGGCCCTTATTATTCTCAAGGAGTCACCAGAGACAATAAGTCCTGATGTCATGCTCTCGATCATAAGAGAAAGAGAGAGCAGCAATCCAACCGGTCGGGGACGTTTTCCTTGGCTATTGCGAAAGGCAATAAGGAAAAACGAGCTGTATTGCAATGATCAGGGACTATATCCCTAAGCCTCTCAAAATATATGCACAAACATCGTCTTATATCTGCCAGTCTGTTTCTTGGCCCCTTACGCGTCCAGTCTAGCCTCCCTGTGAATTCATCCTAGTCCCAAGAACAATGTAAAACGTCACTGGTAGGACTTTTCACAGAGTAGAAGAGATTAAGAAGAAATCCCTAGAGGCATTTAGCAGACCTAGTGGAGAAAAGTATAGAAATTCGTCTTGCAGTGGAAAAGGTCAGGTGCACATCAACCAACAGACATTATTTTTGTAGAGGATACATGTGTTTAAGATGTTATCATAAACATCAAGTTTGAAAAAATTATTTTGTTCTGGATATTGCCACGTATATCAGAAGACGCCAGTTTTGCCCTATCCAACAGAAGCATAACGTGATTCGCTGCTAAACGTAAAGAGCCAGAAAGATCTGTCTCAACAGACACTATTAAAATGGAGCTCCAATAACTCCAGAACCTGCTTCAGTAGAGTGGATATCCAAACAGATTCATCAAAAAATATGATGGAGAACGAAACAAAGCCCACTACACCCACTGTGGAAAAGAAGACCTTCTTCCTCAAAGTTCCCTTTCAAGGGGATGCAGAAAGCAGTATCCTATGCAGACGCCTCAACCAAGCCATAGCACAAACCTTCCCAGCAGCAAAATTTCGGGTGTTATTTTCAACCAACCCAGTCCCATACGGCGAAGGTAAGCATAAGTTACCAGCTTTGACCACTTCTATGTGCATCTTATCAGTAACTAACTTATGGGAAGCAGGTTGTATCGGTCGCATAAGTCGGCACTTATCCTAAAGAATGCGGGAGCTCCCCTCGGCATGGCTAACCAGAGGTGAAATCAAAAGTATCAACAGCTCCTTCCTTGCCAACATGGTTGACTTTGGACATCGTGTGGACCCCAGCAAAGCCTTTAAGATACTTTAGGAGGTCCCACCAAACTGCCTAAAGTCCCTGGGTCAACGTTTGCTAGCAACATCAGAACCAACCACAATCCAGTTGAAGAAGCCAGTTTTGTGCGCGCAAAATATTTTGTGCAAACTCCACATTTGGCGTGGCCCGCAGTCACTTAACGGCATGCACTAATCCGTGCTCTGATTGGCTCCCGTTTGTAAAGAAAGACGATCGCTTGATTGTTTAAATTAACCCTTCCCATTTTAATGTGTAGCCTGAGGAGAATTTACCAAAAGTGTTCACTAACCAGGGCTGTACTGAATTATCTGATGGAAATTTTGCATTTTTAACCGAATGGAAATTTCTGTTTTATTTATGTGACAGTCGCGAGTGAACTACCAACCAGACTCAATATCTGAGGGCGCAGCAGTCAGTCGTCGGCAAATGCATGCTGTATTGAAGGGTGGATAAATTGAAGTAGCAAAATATGACTGCTGGTTTTTCTACATTCCACCAACCGAAATGATCTTAACGAAGGCGTTGGATTTGACATTCGATATTTTTTTGGGGTGTCTTCAGAGCTAAAGGCGTTAAAGCAGGGAAGGTAAACGTAAGGGACGTGCCAACTACGATCCTAAAAATAACTTTAGGACTCTTGATTTAACCTTCAGGTATCTGCTTCCTTGTGTGTTTAATAGTCCACTCTTTTCCATCTCAGATACGAATCGTGTTATTATCGGTTAATATTTACGAATTAAAAAGTCATTTAAGTTGCCCAACTACCTCAAAACTTAAGAATCTTTGTTTTTTGAGAATTGATTTTGCATTTTTGAAATTTTTATGATAAATGTTCTGCAGAAGATACCAGTTGTTTCTGTCTTCTGTGCAATTTTCTATATGACGGTTAATTTCTGACTAGAACAACGTGGTTTTTTGCTATACTATTTTTGAGGTTAAATATTACGCTCATTATTAAGAACGAACGAAGCAATTTGTCCTGAATAAATTTCTGGTTTAACTGAAGCCAAAACTAATAAGATTTGCAGTCATATATTTCTGAAAGTTGCAATTTACAAGTGAATGAAGAACCATACCCAAGAAGCCTTAAAAAAAGTTATCAGATTAAGGGTTAAAAATTTCGCAAGTTATATTTTACAACCTGGACTGGTTTCTCCCTCAGTTTTTTCCTCCAAAAGGTCTGTTCTTTTTTGACACTCTTCACAATGGCCAAAACTGTTTGCAGCATGTGCACAATATGAATCACCAATTACAGAGATAGGCATGTTTTCGTTTCTCTTCTCCTCTTCTACCTCCTTCTGGAAGAAATCAATAAACATTACCTTTGAAACCCCAGCAACGGACTGTCGGTTCCAGATTGGACTGTCACCACTAACTCTTGGCAGTGCCACCAAAGTTCCATCACCTTCGGACCCCTCGTGCACATTATGCATCAGACGGACGGGTGATATCACGCTTCGTTGCGAGATGTTTGACGTCGATAGTGGCAGAGTGCAAGAGTTCCCGCGTGCAGGCATAGAAACGAAGTAGAAAGATGCAGCTTCCACTTGTTCAGGCGATACACCTGAGGATGCGAGAGAGATTGGCGTACAGCTGTGAATTGGTTGCAAAATAATCTCCGCAGCTTCCGACATTTTTTCTGGTAATTCATCGACCTGGGACTTTGTTTTGGTCAGACGATAGAATTTGGGATGGTTGCGCAGAGGTCTGTAGTCCGTTGCCTGCTCACTGAAGGCCATTTGGTTGTATGTAGTGGCCCCTTGTTGCCTGAGGCTTCGACGCCAGCGTCGAAGTAGAAAGTACGCCATGATTACAAACAAGCAAAGTCCAGTGCAGACGAAACCAACAGCAACGGCCACACCAACTTTTCCATTGGCAGAAAAATTCCAGTTAACCACCTTTGCTTTCTCCGATAACTTGGTCGGCATCATATCGTCGACTGAGTCCGAAAGAAGGATATTATCTTGCATGGTGCCGTCGGACCTTAGCCGCTGATGCGGTGCAGTCAGGGCAATTGTAAGTTGAGATGCAGCTGGGTTCATGTAGTCCTGAGCAAGAACAAGCACAGATACCTTCTCTTCCCAGAAGACATCATTGTTCACCGTGCTATTAGAAGCTACTTGCGAAATGTTGCTAAAACTCTTGAAGGTTATCTTGCCACTGACAATATCATCATAAGTGAAGCAAAGTTTTCCAACGACGGATGGACAGTTTTTTGACGGTTCCTCAGCTATGTCTCGCTGGACCGTTATCTCTCCGACCAGCAATTTTTGTGGAACGATGATTTTAAGTGACTGTTTAACTTTCTGGCCAACATCGCCAGTGAGATCCATTGGAAAGTACTCTTTCATGTCCTCAACAGATTTCACAAGAAGTGAGCAGTCCAGTAGACTTTCTGAAATGAGCATCGTCTTCCCAATCTGCCCAGTGATTGGTCTAAAATATACCAGGGGCTTAGTATGTAGGCGGACCAAAACAGTTTTCGAAGCCGGGCTTGGCAAAGAGTCCAACACACATGTGTTGGGCAAATGATGATCATCGGAACCTAGAACAAACTCGTCTTGTGTCACGTTCGGATGCCGTTTGGTATAAAAAATTACCTGATTAAGTAAATGAGCATACTCGATTTCATGGACTGGAATGTTGTCGACAAAAACGTGTCCATATTTTGGAGGACGCCAGAGCCTTAAGCGTCCTCCGCGTAGTAAATCCGGTAGAAATAAGGAAAACATGCTAACGTTAAAGAAGACAAAATTTTCAGAGTCTGTGATAGGAATGTCTAAGAAAAAAGGTGGTTCTTGAAGGGGATAAAGTCGCAGAAAGAAAGTGACGAGTTTTATTGGTCGGTCGCCATGCAGGTCGCAATGCAGCTTTGTTTTGCAGACTTTAATCCGCAGTCGGTCACGCCTTGCTTCATTTAGCGTGGCCTTCTTGCGTACGTACATAACCTGCCCAGCCTTTAGATGTTCAAGCTTGAATGAGGTAACCAGAGCCAACCAACAGCTATTCCCATTGCCCTTGCTTCGCCTGCACAAATGGAGCAGAACCTCGCCTTGCAAGGCGGCTTGGTCTACTTCAAAAAAGAGGTCCTGTTGCTGCAAATCGTGAGGTAGGAAGAAGTGGCTCACGTTTAAGATGAAACTCTCTCCTCTGAGATGCTGATGAATCTGTTCGTGAACAGCACTTTTCCTGTCAATGCTTTCAAAGGATTTTTTACTTTCTACCGGCAATTGAATGACAATAGGAAGAATGATTCTGCTGTTGTAGTTGGGTGGAGACGTAGCAGCAGTTGGCTAAAATGCAGAGAATACATTATTACGGGCTAAATGCTAAGAAAGTAGTAAAGATGTCTGCGTAAACCGAAGACTGGCAGGTTGATAGAACATACATCCGAGTCAGTGTAAAAGGAAAGGATAATATGGCTCATACACTGATTGACATCTTCAGTTCTTTTCATTTGCTTCTAGCAAGTTTATCTAAAATTTTGGGGATTTACCTGAATGCTGCCTTTTGGCCTATTTATACTGTGTGTCGTTTTATCACAGGGTACACAATTTGTTCTTCCTAAATTGTCAAAAGACAATGCAAAATCTTTACACCTATTGTCTTATCACCTTGAAGCAGCTATCTGTTTCGTTTCATATAAATGCAAAGTTCGGTATCCTGCTGAAA
>JAYGXS010000001.1:67673813-67693359 GCA_036362985.1 Ligula intestinalis | reverse complement strand
AAGAGGCGATCACGGGAACCATAGTTTTACTTTCCTGACGTTTCAAAAGCGTACAGGCTTCCGTCATCAGAGGTGGGGGTTGTAACTCGCCTCACAGTATTTATAGTAGGTGGCAGTCATAGTCAATAGGGTTTAAGCCAATGCATAGGAAGAGGGGGGGCCAGGGCATGAGAGGGATGCTCAATCATCGAGGCGGATTAGTTTCAGTCAAGGGGTCTCCCATCGGATTCTCCTCTTCGCACCTGTGCAGCTGCCGTCCTTGGGCGGTGTTTCTGTTAGTTTTCACTCGTTCATCTGGTTTCCCACCTGCAGAATGAGCGGATACAGCGGCTAAGTTGATAATTGCTCTTTCCAGTTGTGGTCCATCTACGTGTGTGTCCATCATGGGCTCACAAGGGCTCGAATTAACTTCAGATTCTGCTGTTCACGCCTGTGCCACTGTCATTGATCTCAGCAGCCGTCCAATTCCGGTGGTCCTGTTTGTGTTAATACGTACATCCGGTGTCACACCTGCAGAATGAGCGAATGAAGCGGCTACGCTGGTGATTGCCCCCTCAGATTGTGGTGCGGCTGCGTGTGTGTCCACCATGGGCTCACGAGGGCCCGGATTCACGTTCCGTCTGATTTGGTGTTCGCATTTTCCTTCATTGAGTTTCTTTTGGAGGGCTAGGTAGGCTGTAGGAAGTGAGACACAATGGTTAATGGAGGTTGTTCCCGTGTGCCAAGCCTCGATTGTTTCCCTCACCACGCGGTCATTTCCTCGACCCAGAATTTTGGCATTCTGGAAGGAGAATGTGTGTCCAACATTTGCGCAGTGCTCCGCCACCAACGAAAGTCGTTGCAGATACGATGCAGTGTTCGACCATATGTCTCCTGTACCAATAGAAATTCCTGGAATACGAGTATTTTCTGGCATTCGTGATCGTCTAACTTGGTATGGCGTGCAAAATAGTAGGTCGTTCACTTGAGAACATTAGAAAGGCGATAGGGCAGATTTAGCCACTCATGCTGCTGAAAACTGTTAAAAAGAAGGGTTAAATTGCCGATGCGCTTGTTTGTGATATTCGTTACTCAAAACTCTGAAGATGAAAACAAGAGTCGGTTGAATGTTTTAAACAAACCTTTGTGTTTCCAGTGATCAATCGCCGATTTTTTTTTTAAATTACAAATTTTCTGTGACCTACAAACAATTTTTTAGTGTCTAGATCTTTCAAAGTTATTGTAACTTAATTTTGTACATTAATTTGAAATGTGCAGCTCACATTCCTGAAATGTATTACAGTGGTGAATTCCCATAATCTAATTTCTACAATGCTTTCAACGCCGAGCAAGTACTTTCCGCGAAAATTCCCACAAAACACTGACATCCGTGGTGTGAAAGTGCTCTGCAAAGCAAAAGTGAACAAATATATGCATAAACTGAGGATAAATTAACGCCTCCACATAGTTTATTGCAACAATGAATATACCGGTAAGCTGAACATCCGCTAAAGTAGAACTTCATCAGTTATTGCACCGACCGTATTTTCCTTAATACTCTTTGTATGTTTAATATGCGCCCAATTTTATATCATAGCGCACAGTAGGTTGTAGCTCTCTGACGCTTACTGCACGACGAACGCGAAAAGGTTATGCCAACATCAATATTTTGCAATTGCAGCAAAATTATATTGAAAAAAAAATATGAATTTAAACTTACAGTGAACTCAATAAAATCAGCAGAGTTCAGCGAACCGTGATGCGTATAATGAAACGTCTTGCAACAGGCCTCACCTAGACGAACAGTTTTTTTGCCGCAGGTTACGGTACCATACTCAGGAAGAACTCTGACGTATAATGTGACGTTGCGGTCAACCTAAGTGCAGAAAAACAATGACTTTTAGTATAAGTAAGATCGCTTTAAATTCCAGGGCCGAACTTTTTTGAAAAAAAGCCTTAATGACGGATGGGTTCCGTCATTCCATAAATATGAAGGTAGTCCTGCTGGACATATTTTCTGTCACAAACGGAAATACCTATGCATAGTATAACATGGCAAGCTTGCTAGTTCGCCATCAAGAAAACGCCATCAACTGGTACAGATGCTCTGATCTTACAAATGAAAAAACCAGATCCTTAATATAGCTTCATATACCCTACTTCTTCATTCTCGTTGGCATCAGAGCGCCAGCTTTATCTTAAGTTTTTGGCAACGAAGTCAACGGTTGCAGTCAATGAAGAGACTTGCCTGACATAGGAAATTAAATCAAGTTTAAATATGGTGTTTTTGATCTTCATAGTTTTACTCTGACTAAATTTACTCAAGCACTTTCACGTTTACCCACGCCTTTTGTATTCCAGTTATTCGTTTTTTCCTATGCTATACCTGATCTAACGTTGAGATCGTATGGGAACATTTGCTGTTATCATAAAAGTAGCTTTCATTTGTCACTTTAGCATTATGACGAGTACACATCGGTCGAAACGAAGCAATAAACTGTAAGTTATTTTGCTTCCAAAAGTCAGATAAACGTTGGAAAATTGACGTTTCTGCGGTAAAAGCAGTATGCTATTGCGTATCTTAACTACTGACGAAGAGCAACGTATGATCAGAGTACTGACAATAGTTGAATGTTTCACGCCAACAGTTACATTCATGGAGGACATCATTTGTTCCTCTATTAAAATTTGCGGTTGGGATTGAAGGGAAAGAATTGCAGATAAGAGATTGGAGAACACTCAAATAAACAAGATATTGCAAAGAGTTTGTGACTGAAAAAGAAAGAAGATCTTCGGAAGATAGAGTTGTGCTCGTGAATTGTCTGACAAATATCACGTGTCCATCGTCAGACTAAATGACGGGCCAATAATGTCGCACTAGAGGTTTTGCGGGCAGACGTTACAACGGACGGGCGGGGATTGTGTGGGAGGGTTATGGTGACGTGCTTCCCGCGGCGATAGGTTGTGCCGGTGAGGGGGGGAGAGGTGTAAGCGTTAGTGGATAGGGGCTCCTCTACTCGACATAGGCTTGCGCGCAGTGAGGATGTGAGCTTGTGGACATGGGAGATGCCAAAGCGACTTAGTTGCCGAGAAATGGTTTCAGATATTCCATTCATGTAGGGTAGAGAGAAAAATTTCCGTGGCACTATACCTTCATTGGGAGGGAGGTTTTGTGCTTGACCCCGACGTCTAAGGAAATTCTTGCCAAAGGTTGTCGGATATCCGTTGGCCCGGAAGAAGTTGTACAAATATGTTAGTTCTCTCTTAAGCAAACCATCGTTACTGCAAAAACGGTGGGCCCGTTGGAATAGAGTACGAACGCAGCTTCTTTTATAGGCCGCAGGGTGGTTACTCCTATACTTAAGGATGATTTCTACAGTGAAGTCCTTTCGGTAGACGCTTGTTGCGAGTTTGCCATCCATAAGTCTTTGTATACTCACGTCAAGGAATGGGAGGGTATCTCCTGTTGCCTCTTCGCGGTTAAACTGTATTTCAGAGAGGACCTCATTTAGACTTTTGTGCAGCCGTTCGACGTTGTAAGTCTTTATGATGACGAATGCGTTGTCTACAAAGCGGAGCCACATTTTGGTTTTACAGCTCAGAAAAACTCCTCTTTTAGTCTCTGTAAGACTAGTTCGGCCAGCAGCCCCGATATTGGCCAGCCCATTGGGGTGCCCTTTACTTGCCGATAGTACTTGCCATCAAATTGACAAGAGTTCTTGCGACAAAACTTAAGCATGTCCAACACCTGTTGTTTCGGAATATCAATCGGATTTTCATCCAGGTGCCGCTCTATGCTATCAATGGTAAAAACGTGCGGTTAAGAAGAAAAAAGAGCACCAACGTCGAATGACATAATACATTAGTCAGGACTTACTGGAAGTCCTTGAATTCTATGCAGGAATGCCTGTGAGTTTTTATGTGACTCATTCACATATTTTTTTAATTTAATTTAAGAAAGGTTGGTTTAATTTGAATTCACCCAGTTTTCCTTATTTATTTATTTAAATTTGTTTCCAAAAAAACTGCATTAACATTTGCCATCCATATATCATCAGACAATAACTTGGTGTCACACTTTATACCGAGGTTTTGCATACCTGCAAGTTGCATAAACAGGAGCACTCAATTCATACATAGCTGTTTCACTTTTCATTCAATTGTGTTTGTTCATGTGGCCTGTAAACGTTGAATTAGGAAAACAACCCTGACTTCCCCACAGCAACAGGGCAGATGAGGATATTACTTCCGGAAGCTGTCCACATTCGCAAATTTACCTGATAAAAATGATTCTTGTCGTAAAAGGTTTTTTTATTTTTTTCCCAGGCGGATTGCCGCTAATCAGTTACCCAACTTAGATTTCACACCGATAAAAATATTTACTGTGGCCAGCTTGGATTTACTGCCTTCAGGCGTTCATAGGTGCACAATTGTAATAATCCAAAAATATCGCTTCTTCACGACCTCAGTATGCTTAATATTCCAGTAGATTAATGTGTTACAACTGTTAAGAAATGAATTGCTTTTGAAGAGCAAAACCTTTTCATAATTGGCACGGTAGGTCAGAAGAAAGAGAAGCGTTCACCGGGAAGGTTTATTAAAAACCTGTCTGTCGCCTTGTCACTCCCTTGTGTGTTCGTTCCGTGGCCCTTTGTGACATCATGACTGGTGCTCGGAATACACATGTTGGACGTGGTGGTGGCTGACCGCGTGGTAATGCGACTTGCGCTGGTGTCAGATCCTTTTGTGTTCATCTTGTCGCCTCCCGGGGATTTTCGAGTGATTTCTGGCATGCACACGTTGACCGCGGTGTTGGTTACCTGCGTGCTAATCTCAATTGCGTCGGTGTTGGCCTCCTAAGCGTTTGTTTCATCGTCCCCCATCACACCTGGATTTGCTCTCAGCTCCCGTTTTTCGATGCCATGTCCGTCGAAAGAAGCAACCCATGCTGCAGCGATGGGGAAGGACTTCAACTTTTACACGATTGAAATTGTGGGCTTAGGTGATGATGACACATCAAGGCAGATTACAGAGGCCTGGATGTCGATGGACTGTGCAGTCAATCGCCACATTAATTTACTGGCACCTTTTGTTGTTTTAAGAACCTTTTTATCTGTGTCCAGACATGGCATCAAACAACGGGGGCCGGGAACCAGTCCGGGTGTGATGGGGAACGATGAAACGAACGCTCAGGAGGCCAACACCGACGCAATTAAGATAAGCACAAAGGTAGCCAACACGGCGGCCAACGTGTGCATGCCGGAAACCAGTCGAGAGACCCCGGGAGGCGACAAGATGAACAAAAAAGAGTCTGACACCAGCGCAAGTCGCATTACCACGCGATCAGCCACCACCACGGTCAACATGCTTATTCTGAGCACCAGTCAAGATGTCAGTAAGGGCCACGGAACGAACACACAAGGGAGCGACATGGTGACAGGCAAGAGACCGACAGAAGAGGAGACAGAAGACGCGGCCAGAGACGCACAGAATGGCTCAAAAATTGTTGGTAGAACAGGCACACGTAAAAAGGACAGCATAAAGACGAGGAACGTGAGCTAGAATATCCATTCTCTGAAGATGGATAGACGAGACCACTACCCGAAACGTCGAGCTTTTAATTAACCTTCCCGGTGAACGCTCCCTTTTCCTTCTGATCTACCACCTTGGAATCGAATATTCAGCACTTTTACTGGCATAGTATTTCTTCGTCCGAAGACACATAAGAGATTCATTGGTCTATTATTTATCTTAGCTGCTACATTGGACGCTGTATAATGGTGGATTTATGTAGTCAACATACAGCCTTAAAATCTGAATAACTCAAATATCTTGTTATTTCTTCTTTCCGTCATACGACTGTTCTATTTTATCACCATTAAGTTTACTATTTTTTCTCAAAATCAATGATCTTGCTTACCTTTTACAAAACTGCTTTTCTGCTCAGCACCAACTTTGCACTAAATGACTTTAAACTTATACCAATATCTTATCGAACACCTCAATCATGCTATTAGGAAGCATTTAAAAATGTATTGTTCGACAATTGTAAATGTTTGCCGAACTTGAACTTCATGAAGGCAAACGAAGAACAGATATCAAGTGTTATGTCATCTGCAAATTCTCCCAGAAAACGTGAGTTCGCACTATAACGCTCATTACAGAAATCCAAATACCACACCAGGTGACCTTTAAGAATACTTACACACGATATGTTTGTCGCAGTAACAACAGATAGCCAATCAGAACATGTAAAAATAAGATAATAGTTTTGAATAACTACTGAAAAACACCTGTTCCGTTGAAGTATCTCTAAGAGGTCAACTAGTAAAACAAAGAATGCATCCAGTTGAACAATTCTTATAAATAGAAAATATTCCATAAGAAAATAAACGCAAATTATGCATAAGAGTTGAACTATATCAGATTCGTTATAAATGTAGTAGATCAAGCTGAAACTGGAGTCGCACGAGAAAAGTTGAAAAAAAGGCGGGTCGATATACACACTCGGAAGGAATATAAATCAACATCACGTGTATGCAAACGTTAGCCAAACTATCATCTCTTCTGTTGTATATGCTATATAATGACAGTGAAACTTTAAGTATATTAATAGGGGCTGTTAAATACAGGGATCCAGAAGCTTTGGTGATATTTGTTAGATCTTTATGTATCGAATTACATTTTTTGCAATTTTGAGCAATGCCTATTATGAAGTTAATTTTCCCTTTTTATGTCATTCATCTATCCCTGACAATGCATTATTCCATTTTAATGCATAGTTTGTATACTCTTGATCATATCCTGCTGTCATCCAGGAATTATATCAGATGCAATCTTTTACTCTCTAAGCACATTCTTCTTAATATAGTTAACCGATAGGTCTTCTGACATATTGCGAAACATCTAACAATGTGTGCAGGTACGTTCACCGGTGGTTTATGTTTTTTCTAAGAGACAACAGGAAATTGAAAAGCAGCTGCTATTTACGTACATAAACGTAATGCAAATGACGGCATGTATGCAAAGCTCAGCGTTTTTTTATTTTAGTTAAAAGCTGATCACTTTCTTCCAGGCTGCACGGTCACAACCTACAAAATGGGCTCACCGGGCTTTATGGTGAAGCTTTATACTGACATTATCAAGGAAGGACTAGAAAAATTTGCAAACACCCCAACGTCTTATCCTGTTACCGCGAGGGATCGAAAGCAGCTGTTTCCGACCGAGAAAACGTTCTACGTAGATGATAATTTGACATTCCAAGTTATATCGTTGTTAAAGCGCAATACATTATGCAAAGACTTTTGCACGACGGATGACTTACACTTTTTTGTGCACATTTTACTTACTGGTAGCTTTAATGTTGAGGTTGCATTAGTACATTTCAATTTTCTGGCAAATTTATAGGGCACAACGATGACGTATGAACATGCTATTCACTTCTGTGGTGGTGTGGATACCGATAAGCCAATGCAAAGCAAAAGCAAATGGTAAACTCAAAGTAATTATCAATGTTATTTGGATAAATGAAATGTTTAAATATACATCAATACTTTAAAATATATAATATTATCAATTTTTTATAAATTCTTAAAATCTATACCTATGACAAAATTCGAAATGTAATAAAAGATTTATCTGTATATTATGGGAGGAACGAAACAAAATGCATAACATATGCATATTCTGAACAAAATAAGTACAATTAACTTTTATCGGCAAGTTAAGAAGCCTGTGATTCTTGATGAAGAAAAATAATATTGCATACAATCAATAGGTAGCACGTTTCTAATTAATTACTTTAAGCCCATCAAAGTAAATGCAAAACTTCGGCTACTGAAAATACCGCCATTCTTGTTTTTTCAGTCAATTTATAAGCATTTGCATGAGAATTGCTCGATGATATTTGATTAAATGATTGTTGCAATGAGTTTTTCCGAATTTCTGTGCATATTTTCGTGTCCTACCTGTCATTCGTTAGCCCAAAATGTTAGCCGTTATCCTTATAATTGAAGTACAAGTTAAAAAATTTCACCGTTCCTACACTCATACAATGCGTTTTGCTACCGATATCATCCTGAGCATTGTCCCTACCATTAGGATAAGAATTCGTATCCCTGAATTACTCTTCAAAATACTGCAAATTATGACAAAACATATATGATACTTTACGACTATTCAAACAAAATACTCTGCCCTCTAATCTACAAAATTTACCTAACCGCGATATTTTCAGGACATTTTAGAAAAGATTTACTTACGTCTCCAATTAACGCAAGAAGATGTAATCAAGCATTATGGACAATAATCCTCTGAAAAAAATTACTGTCCACACAACGAATGGATTAAATGGGCAGTTGGAAGTGGAAATATTCAAATTTTCTCAGAATAACCTCATGGCACAGTAATGCTATGGCCGAAAGGTGAGAGGTAAAGGGGTTGAAATAAAATTTATCAAATAACTTTATACTCAGATGGAAACTTTAATCGCACAAAATGGCATTTAAATGTGTGCGTTTGATTAAATTTATAAAAATGAGGCTATTTGATGTTCGCGGTATTTTTTACAACCACCCACTTTTCTGCGATTACATGTTAAATCCACTTAGAAATAATTTATAAAATTTGGTCTTAGTTGGGACTATCTGATTGAATTTTCCTAGCGAAATATTCTAAAATCTCTAAAATATCAGGAGCTCCGCAGGCGCGTTATCCTTTTCAAATCAAACTATTTCTGTAAAATACAACTATAGGCTGTAATAAAAAAGTATGCAATTCAGTAAAAAGAAAGAATTTTGATATTATGGCCAACAATCTGCTTACAGAGAAATTGAAACGGAAAGATGCTTTAGCACATAGGCCATACTGACGCCAAACGTTTTGGTTTCTATGACAATCACTTAAATTTTTGCGATCAAATTTCTACACGCCAATCGAATTCTTCAAGCCCTAAATTTAATATGGAAATTCTCGAATAATTTTTGTCAAGCTGCCTTGTCGTTTTCGTTTGGGTGTTTTAAAATTAACGTCTGCATATGTTCTTCGTAAAAAAAGCCACTCTTCTATTCTTCATAAAACGTTCTAAATAGAGCTGATAAATGTCAAGGTTATTTATAAACCTACACAAAATAGGGTATTTCTGTGCATATTTTATGGTTTCAGCATATGTCATTATCACGAATACGTGATCTGTTAAAAATAAGCCATACAAAGTTATACTTTGTGCATGTCTTCTTTTTAGAATATAAAGATAATCAAAGGCATTCAATGTCAGTAGTACGCTATGTAAAACAACTGAGTGTTAGTTTTACTGGTGGTCAGAAAGAATTGCGTTCAAAACACTGCATGCTGATTTTCCTAGATTTGTTAGGCGATAATCAACACTACAGCTCATATCATAACATTCAATCTAATTAAAAACACATTTTGGACCTTTGGTTAGCATTTCATGTGGAAGGCCACATATCGCAATCTGGCGATATAATTGAACGTTTCTCTCCAAAAGGTACGATAAAGGAGGAGATATAAATAAACAAAATAGTATGTTATCGTTTTCCCAGCATACCCTGAAGGGTCGCATTGATTTATCAAATAACGCGACAGCGGATGTGTTGATGTGTGCTCCTTGTGCAAATTTAGTTCTCGCAACTGGCAGAATCTCTGCCTCATCAATCTTTATAGGATGATAAATGAGCATTGGGAGTTTCACATGTCTCTCGAGGAGTACTGTTTCCTTGGTGCCCGAGGGTGATGGAACGACAACGCTTGCTCGCAGTTGAAGCTCCTCCGAAGGTTGGGATAGCTCGTTGGATGCCGACATAGTAATCGATGCTGAACAGGTGATACGTAACCGTCGACTGAATACTTCACACTTAAAATGAATGGAAAAAAAATTGAATTGTTATTGCTTGATCTGAACGTTGAAAGGGGCACAGGAAAGAAAGCATATCAAACGTGAAATAAGTACGAAGGAAAAGGTATTTAACTCGCAAATATGAAGTATTAATGTCGTAGGTTCGAGCAGTCCATTCTAACGTAGAATTTGAACCGAAATTAAACTCAATATCTTACAACTTATACACCATTACAATTTATTTGACGGATTAGGGAAAAATAACTTTCTCATGACCTATAATATTTTGTTGCAGGACAATCTCTAACCTTAATCTGCGACTCCAACGTGCATGAAAGTGCGCACCTGGAAAGCACGTGGGATGCAGTGTAGATGAATATTTTAACAGGGAAAGTTAATATAACGTTTTAATACTTTACACACAATTCACTGTCATTGCGTCAACCCTGGTTTTGGAGCCAATGTTGACATAGGCTTACGATCTAGGAAGAAGAATACGAAACTGTCATATGTATGTGCATGTGAACGTATTCGCTCTACAATGGTTTGTGATGTGGACGAACGTGGCCATAAACCGAAGCCGCTGGAACTAATAGAAACTGATCGGTTTGCCGTAGTGCCTTACCGAGGATCCTGCCTACCGCAGATTCGGACGACAACTTAAGAGGAGGAAAAATGTCATGGAATCCATCAAGCCTAACTCCATCGCTAGTTGGCTGCCAGGTTATTACAGTCAATTAGTGCATGCAAAATGTAAGGTAGAGAAGAACATATTATAAGGGAAGAAGTCATTTGAGTGGCAAACCAGTGCATTCTTCACTATAATAGACCTCATATAATTGAGTCTGTGAGGAACCTATATTGTTTACTCACACAGTGCACCAGCGGCGTGTGCACATATGTTTGATAAATCGGCAGGCGGGTAAACGGGCAAATGCAAGGAAATCAGTCAGTCGTACAAAGGTTGGGCCCACATTCAGAGGGCACCGTTGCAATTGATGTCGGAGGTGACGATCAAAAGTCAAAGAAAAAGAAGATTCATAAACCTATGTCAAATGCAGACTTAACAGCTACACTACATTGTCCGTCCACTATCTGGCTGAATGGACCGCCCTATTGAGGGACACTCACGGCGTGGAATGATCGTGGCAGTTTTCTATTTCTGCGACTAGTGCAGACATAAAAAACCGTAGAAGAAGAGGAAAAGACGACTGGAACAAGACTTTTATTGTCCTGACATTTGGAAAACGTCTCAAAAATAAAACTCTTGTTCCAGGAGTCTTTTCCTCTCCTTCTTCTGAACTGTTTTCTGGAACTCGCAATATTCAATTCTTTTAGCAAACAAACCATAGTAAGACCTGGGTTGACGCAGTATCGCATCAGGGCAGCTGGAGTTGTGGCGGCAACAACAGAATTGACAGTGAGATGCGGTTCAAGTGCAGCAACACAGCCGGTATTGGCAGGCTACGAATATGGCAAATAGTGGCATATAATGAAGCCAGTAAGCCTGAATGCCCAGTCGCTGAAGATGGGTAGACTTAACAACTAATTGAAATGTCAGTTTTTCTGAACAAACCATCTCCTTTTGGTGGATAGGATGCTTTTAAACTCGACGTTTCAACTTATTCATTTCCAAAACTGACCCTCAGGCTACTTTATCTCCATCTTGCATTTTTTTTTCACAAGTATTACCTGACAAACATGGAACGAGAAGCAGGACGTTCGTGGCCCATAAGATTGATTTATGCAGCATTTTCCGGTCACTAAGGATAGGCCAGTATCTCGTAGCCAATTTCCTTCGTCAAGGTATCGGAGAAAAGCTTGTGCCGTAGCTTTAGGCCAAAGCAAATTTATTGTGTTCAACCGCTAGGACAAACTTTGAAAGCATGTAAATGTCTAACAATCGATGCTCTCTAGACTTTCGGGCTAGCATGAGACCGCACTTTTATCAAGTATATATGTGCAGTGACTCGCCGTTCGGCGTCAAGTACATCGCTCGACCTGACAGGTAGATCATCCTTACTACGCTTCAGCACACAATCATAATATGTGACACCACGATACTGTAAACAACATGATATCTTCACCCCACTTATAGCTCCTGACTGTAAAATTAAACCAAACTCCAGTGTCCGACGCTTATGGGTCTCTTCATTGGGTATTCACTGAAATAGGCCTTAGCCTCCCTACCCGCCCTCGCACCAAATGCTCTTGCAGTAAGTAGGACACCGTTTCTCGTATACTGCCCAGATGTATTGCGATCGCTTCCCTATTGGGTGAAATTTGTGACTCTTATTTGAATATGATATCTGGCTGAGGTAATAAATGAACCCTAATTGTATACAAAATCGTATGAGAAAACTGCTGGCAACACATGTAATCAGCAAACTAACTAAGACTAGTTGACAGACTATGCACACGAGTCTTTGCAAGGATGAAAAAACTCAACCCGTTTCCACCACATGCCTGGGCACAACTTTTCAAGCATAGCCTTCATGTCCATGTGTCTATGAAAATATCGCTCGATGGTAAATGGTGCGGAAACAAGGTCGACTATGATCGTTCGGGAACTGTTTCACGAAAAGTGTACATTGCATCTGCCAGTAAGACCCACATCTTCGAACTAGGACAAACAAATGACGCGGGCGTCTGCACGGAATGCAGCAATTTCATCTCCAGTCATGAAGGAGATCATGGGAGTGCTGCGCCGCTTATTTGCAGAGCATTATTGGTTGTCTCACGATCCCCGCCTTAAAACAATTTATTAAAGCGTAAGCACCAAGTTCTGAGAAATATGCCCACCATCATTGATACTATTCCAAACTAGAAGAAACGACATACCATTATAAAAATCAACCGTGTGTCGACAGAACTGATGTTTCCAGGCGGATGCTCTCAGAATTGGCAATTTTTAAACGAGGGGCCATTTTGCTGGCCGGTCTGCACGAAACCCAATTTTCTCTCAACCAACAGCTGTGGACCCCCAATTTGGGAATGATTGTAATGAGTGCGTCCTCGCTGATATTACTGGCACCTGCTTAACTAAGTCGTCGTTCGAGGCCGAAATCAACCTGGTCAATGTGATGTATGCTGCTCACTGCTAAGGGAACCGACACCCTGTTTTCTCAAACCTCAGATGCGAATTTAAGCTCCACAAGAGAACACGTTTTAAAGTAGTATGAAGTAACTGAGAAGAAGAAGAAGAAGATAAAAATGCGAATGATGATGATGATGTTGGTTCGATCGCTAAAACAACACTCTAAATTAGCTGACGTTTCGACCACCATCGCGGATTCTTCATCAGAGACATGATTAGAAAAAAGTAACACAAACCGGTTATACACGCACTGGAAGTTGCAGCATTTATAAGACAGAGTCAGGCTCTCAAGACGCGGAATGCCGAACACGCGGCAGCAATGCAGCGAAATGATGCCAATTCTCAAGTTGCGGCTCATTTAACTAGACGCAGCCACACATACAAATTTGATGAGGCCGAAAGTCTCGCAGGAGTTGAAAATCCTGTGAACAATGAATTACTTGAATTGCGGTTCATTTACCTTTTATTTGTCCAACATAAGATCTTATATATATTGCTCATGCTACGGGACCACCTAGCGATCACAATATCAGCTTCAATATTGGAATATATGACTCTAGTAACAGAACCAAAAATAACAGCTACCACTTCCTAAAACTCTAAAATATAAGCAAGTTTGCGCTTTGCGATCAATCAAGATATTCGATTGCTATCAGTATTATCATCTGATCCGTTCTACTGCCCCGCAAGTCAAACCTATATACCTTTATTGTCAGAAAAAATGCATCACATATCAGCTTGTTTATATCATCCTAATTTAAAGATTTACTGTTATCTTTTCAAGTGTCACATGATTTCAATTGGCCAAATAAACGACATGAATACCAAGGAGATGAGGGCCCAGGGACGCTTTACCCCCAAATATATGTGGTAGCTTTTCCTCTGTACAACAATCATCAGCCAGGAAAAATTGTGGTTTTAAACGGGAAGCAGTCGATCGGCGAAAAATTGAAGCGGAATCCAACTCATTTGGTCGGAGCACTGAAGTCAGCAAAGCCTACTGTATGTTTTAGTTGAAGACGAAAAGTCAGCAACGGAAAACGTTTTGCTCTAGAATTTTGAACGATGTGTGCGGTCATTATGGCGATACAAATGCAGGGAAACCCTGTGTGCAGCTACCTTCGTGAATCGGGGGAGTTTGCTTCGAGGGCGCGCAAACAATTGGGTCTGTTTTAATGTCACCCTGTGGCGGTGGTGCAGTTGACCGTGAAATTTAACTATGCAAGTTGAGGGAAGGGAGGTGAGTGGGGTCTGGAACTTACAACTGTTCAGTTGGTGCAGTTGTGCGGCTACTAAGGAAAATAAAAAAACTAGTTTAAATTGCGTTAGCGCTTGATCGAGAGGACGCCCAACAATCACTACATCTGCACGGTTAGCCTCTCGACCAATGTTCAACTTCTGAGCGTGAAACGTGCACGTTGGAAACAAGCAGGTTTAAATTAACTTTAAAACATACAAGCTCACATTGTTCGATGTAAATGCAGGGGTCCTTGACATGGCTCATCCGAAATAGTAGCTAGTACGCCTGGAAATTTACACTAAAATTACCTGAAGCAGCAGTTTACTGGGAATCCGGTGGACCCGTGGCAATAATTTTACCCTACCTGTAGTAATCCTCATATAAAAATAAAGAGGGCGGTGGCGTGGTTCATAAATAGCTCAGTCAAGTTCAGTCTGGCCGTCCGTCGTCTACATCACACCATCAGCCATACCGTTTGTCCTATGGAGTTTCACTCATGAACACTTTCGGTGTAGAGGCAAGAAAGGAAGTGAACAGAAAGAACACCATCTTTAGATTGGTCTCGATGTTAACATGAGAGGAATTTTTCGGATGATTGAACTGCGAATTGTGAGTTCGGGATATAAACTTAACTTTGGCAATGAGTTAGTTAACGGAAACATGAGTCAGTGTTACGCGGAGCTAGACACTTTTTTGTGGATAAGCGCTAATTATTTGAACTTCCCCAGCTGAAATCACGGCTACTCCGTTTTGTTCACCGTTTCTAAGTTGATCAATAGTTTTGTGGACGTTTAGCACAAGTTGGTTGAAGTGACACCAACAAGGAGTGCACAGGTTTGCTACTAGCTTATAATAATCCTGAAGATGTTGTGTTTTTCCATCCTTTTTGTGATGACGGTGCACCGTCATATGAAGCAGGCCCTTGTCAAAATTTCCTTCTTCACCAAGTATTAAAATTTGCCAATATTGGATACTATGCGAGTTCCAGGAAGCAGTTAAGGAGGGGATGCGATCACTAGAAAAAGAGTTTCATTTGCCTGATGTTTCGGATTCTGTCAGAAATTCTTAGGTGATGGTAACTGAGTCATAGTCATGCGCAGATACAGTTGAAACATGCACAGGTTGCACTATAGTGGTCATCCACGTGTGCGTAATAATTATTCACTTCTACAGCCACCGCTTGGGTCTTAATTGATGCGGTACTGGCTTAACCTTTCGCGTTCAAGTCACTAATTGCCTCAATTGCATTGTCAGCGTCGGATGCGGGTCTGATAATTGCGTGACAATTATGCCCGCTGTCGTCAGAGTTGTTGCTGCTCCGGCCCTTCCCACGTGATTGATTCTATTGCTCATGAAACTTCGCAGTTTACCGTATGAGAACGCCAAATCTCTGCGCTTATTGATATACTGGGAGTCAGAGAAGCCTGACCCAAGCAGCTCGCGGCTCATGCGGTTGTCACTATTTGCAAGGATTTTGGCCTCGTCAAACTTGAAAGTATGGGCGGTCCCGTAGAGTGAGTTGCAACCTGGGAGTTGGCGTCTTTCTTCCTCAGCGCCGCTACATACTCAGCCACTCGTGTCCGAAGTACTCTTCTGATTCCTCCGACGTATTTGCTTTGTCCCCACTGCACCTGATACGATAAACAACTCAAGATGTTTCTTGCCGTGGCAGTGGGCCTTTCGGTTTCATGACCCGGCTCCTGCTGGTCACTTCTAGCCTGTGTGCAACTCCAATTCTAAGTGGAGTTAGTAGGTGGTTGGCCGCTTCCGATACATTCTTCACGCACGAAAGAGCTGGCCAAACGTTTGGGCTATTTGAATGCGGCTTCTTCTTACGTTTACGAGCGACGCTGAAATCCTTGCAAGCGGTGACAACCGCGTGAGCCACGAGCTGCTTGAGTAAGGCTTCTACGGCCACCAGTATATCAATAAGCGCAAAGATTTGGCATTCTCATACGGTGTAATGCGAAGTTTTCTGAGCAATAGAATCAGTCACATGGGAAGGGCCGGCGCAGCAACAACTCTGACGGCAGCTGGCATAATTGTCACGCAATAAGCAGGCCCGCATCCGACGCTGAAAATGCAATTGAGGCAATTTGTGAGTCGAACGCGAGGTGCTAAGCCAGTACCACCTCAATAAAGACCCCAGCAGTGGCTAAAGAAGTGAATAATTATCACGCACACGCTGATGACCACTATGAGCTATAAATGCCGTGCAACCGGTGCATGTTTCAACCGCATCTGCACATGACTATGACTACGTTACCATCACCTAAGAATTTCTGACGGAATCCGAAACATCAGGCAAATAAAACTCGTTTTCTTGTGATTGCATCCTCTTCTACTACATTTTTTTTCGCAAAATGCATTAGAAAATGATGGGTTGTTATATGAACACCAAAGAAGCTATGTTACAACCCCTAACAAACAGATCTATCAGATTCCGTCCCAGAGTCGTACGTTCAAAACATGCGGCTTAAGGTACTCATCCTGCCAACTCCAAAGTTTAGAATTCCCCTAATGAATGCTCTTACAGCAGCGGTGAGGAGTTATTGCGTTAGATCCAGGAGCGCTGGTCATTCAGGAGGCCTTGGCCACACTTTCAAATTCACCTAGGCTGAACGTCTAGCACAGGTGTAATTTGCGTGAACTTCAAGCTCATGGAGTCATTTTTCTCCGTCCCGGAGACAACTAATAAATGCAGTAACCTACCGCCTCAACATGTCATGCTGCAATTTTTCCCTGAGGAACGCAATTAACCAAGCAGGGAGGATGCCTGTGAATAGCGGCTACGCTGGCTCCGTTCCTAATGGTCCAGGAATATTTGCACCAATAATCAGCAACAGTGATAAAATCACCGCCATTAGCGGATCGCATCACCTAATAGCCCAATGATGAATGATTGTGCAACTGTCACAGTCGTTTAGCCGCATGAAAACTTGTACCTATGACTATGGCACCTTTAATCCAGTTTATCTTTACTTACGTCTACATCTACTGCTCACTGTGAGCAAGAATCCGAAATTTCAGTTCAGTATAAATCGTGTTCCAACGATCGAATTTCCTTCGTTTGAATTGCCCTTGAAGCTGGGTTATCACATTTCACTCACAATTCCAATATAGTGTGCTAACTGTTGTGCTACTATTATCCGAAAGTAGACAATTTCACAAGCGGCTGCCTGGGGTAAAGGCACGACGAACATTCCAACTTTACATGCCCATCAATCAATCAATAACGAAACCGTTAATGAGGGATGAAATGTGGTTTAGGTTTTCCAATGTTTGTGATTTACGTGTGAGCATTTGGTTTCAATTATTCCATATTGTCAGTGGTGTACGTACCTTTTTTGGTCAATGACAGTCAAGCACCTTTAGTATTCACATGAATTGATAAGTATTAACATTCGGGAACATTACAGTTCATAGAGCCCTTTTATGTATATGTTTAAATTGAGCACTCCAGACAGTACAAAAATAAGAATTTTTAATGAGAAGAGCGCTCGAACTGCTAGTTTGGCCCTGCATACGCTCATCAGCTCCCTCGAGAATAAGCATATTAACAATTTGCTGTTCTTGTACGAGTAGAAAAAAACGGTGAGGACAGACCTCTCTATTATTTGTTAAGTACAGATTCTTTGACAAATGCGATTAAATATGTGCCTAATGATGCGTTTTACAACAACGGCAAAGGAGGTTTACAAGGTTTTACGGTACCTTTAATTTTACCGCAATTATGTCAAATTTAAAAAGACAATTGTGACATTCTTGGCGCAAATATTCATGTAGCCATCTATGAACTCCTGCTCACTTTCCACTCTGATGTTTGTTTGGAACACAATGCATCGCACACAGCCTATTCTGACTAGTTTCTAATTAGAAAGGTTGATAGCCACGGTGCGTGAAGATTGTGAAAGAACTAATTGGAACATTCAATTGACCCAGTTGTCAATAGAAGCAAATATTCGTGTCCCAGGTAGCAGTTCAGAATACAACGATGCGATCACTGGAACAAGAGTTTTTTTGCCTGACGTTTTGGATTCCCTCGGGAATCCTTAATCATAGGTAATCGAAGAACAGTCTGAAACATGCGCAGATAAGGTTATACATGCACATATAGTTCGTAGCGGTTGGCCGCTATGAACTATAAATACCGTGCTATCTGTGCATGTATCACCCTATCTGCGCATGTTTCAGACTGTTCTTCGATTACCTATGATTAAGGATTCCCAAGGGAATCCGAAACGTCAGGCAAATAAAACTCTTGTTCCAGTGATCGCATCTTCGTCTTCTGACCCAATTGTGGTGGCATGTGGACAAATTCAAAAGGTGCTTGAGAATAGACCATGCTGTTTCTGTCTGCACATAATGCATATAAATTGGGTGAATTAACGCTAAGAC
Organism: Ligula intestinalis; assembly: GCA_036362985.1. Lineage (NCBI taxonomy): Eukaryota > Metazoa > Platyhelminthes > Cestoda > Diphyllobothriidea > Diphyllobothriidae > Ligula > Ligula intestinalis. Next base: position 67,674,792 of record JAYGXS010000001.1, on the reverse strand, counting down.
ATTCCTATCAATCTACCGCACAAGAACTTATCGAGAATGGATGAAACAGTGGCTCGTGGTTTCGTGATTTAAATGGGTTCCCACGCCAATTTTGTTATGTGACTCCAAATATATGTGACCTTCGTGAACCGGTTAATCAGATGTTTTGCCTCTGACGTTAAAGTTTTTTGCAGCTCAGACCTAAAAAACGGTCTCCGCTTACCAAGTGATCAACCAAGTGCCTTGTCCAAACAAAATACGACAGGCTTTATTGCTCTTTAAGTGAATCATGTCAATAAACTTCGTACTGATGAGGGTGATGATACCTTGACAGGAATTGAGTGCATTGCCTCACTGTGATAAATGTTTAATTATAGCAGTAATAAATGGATTGGTTAGGCAAATTTCAGTAGACGCCGTCTTCCCTGGAGCAACTATGTCCACAAGTTAACGTATCAAAACACTTCTGAATAGGATGTTGAATAACCTAAAATATATTGAAGAACAAGGTTGTTATTGAAAAACCACCTTACCCGATATTGCTAGGTCAGACTTATTGCAAAATTGAGTACTGTCTTTGCCTAAAATACTAGTGGACCTACATTTATGGAAGACGTATACCCCAAACAAATTTGACGTTCAAACTGTGACATGGGAGTAAACCACATGGATATCCGTTATTTTGCCGATACAGTAAGCGTTTTCTGCCGAGGTCCTCAAAAACTTGCAGACATATTTTAACTTTCAACTAAAGAATTCAGGAAGATCTGTTCTGCTGTTGCGAGAACACCGTTTTATTGATGTTATGAATGTTTGTTATTCATGACATAACCACGACTTGCCCGTTTTATCGAAAAATATTGGAGAACTTTGAAAGATAATCGCCGGAGTAGAAATCATCTGGTCTGACGTTCACTTTTTATGAAATTCTTTCATCTGAATATGATCTTATCAACAAAAGGCTGATTTTATCTATGTCAATAGTGCGATTTCTAGGAGG
>JAYGXS010000001.1:67634432-67673803 GCA_036362985.1 Ligula intestinalis | reverse complement strand
AGGCGGTCATTAAAGAACGTTGTTAGAAAGTAAAACATTTAAATAACCATCAAGTAATTGTACTCAGTTAAACGGTGTGTTACCCTTTATTTAATATCGTGGTTGTGTTTAAGGAATAAATAAGAATTCGGTTTCGGCTAAATTTCGAAATAATAGTGCTTTTAATGGCGGGAATCCTAGATATACTGCTTTCTTGGTAGAATGTGTAAGAATAAACATGTGCATATTGTGTACGTAGCAGTTGCACTAGAATCACAAGCATTCAACAATGAAAACACTGCAGACTGCAAAAACATAACTCACTTAATTAATCTGCCAAAATTCTTTATGAAAGGCTTTGTCATGATAAGGCCTGGCTAGTTATACATTTTAAAAACCATGTCCGTTTGCAATCATCTAGGTTGAAGCATACTGAGTGATATGTTATAGCGTTAATTTATACCTACTTCCAAATTTAATTCTAATGAGATATGGCGCAGTTCGGTGATGCCCAGACACATTTCTATCCTACATCCCAACGTTTTACATTCAAAATACTCTCAGAAAGTGAAAATATGAATAATACATTATTTTTCACTGTTTGTAAATAGTTTTCTAAATTTAAATACTTTTATAAAAAACGCATAAGCATGATCTTTCATGCACTTGTTCGGACGCAAATTACCGCTTCAAATTTTATACTTTAATAAAAAGCACTGTTCAGTTAAAAATGCTCATGTAATAATCAGTCGTTATTCATCGTACGCGGTAATTAATTAATATTACCCGTAAAGCATAAAACACAGTTCTTGCTATCTCAAAGGATCATGAGCCCTATACAACCTTTTTATCTAAGTGTTAACAAATGTCTAATTTTCTTTGAGCAGAATGTTTGCAACACGCAGTTTAATTATCCTGAATGTGAGGATGAAGCGTTGTTGATTTCAAAATAATTTGTCAATTTTGAAAGTTCTTTCAAACAAAAGAACTTACTAACATAACCAAGAGCTCTATGATTTATATTGAACGAAATTCTGTCTACCAATCATTTAATTGGGAAGCCGAGTTAATCGTTGAATCGTCAGTTTTGATAAAAAACGCGCACTGTAGGCTTCTTTGACTGGATCGCAAACTTCCGCTATGCATTGTGAATGTGTTTACAAATAATTCATGCCTTTCATAAGGAATAGCCATTTTCAGTGAAAAAGAAGAATGGGAAAATCTCATCCATTAATCGTATTGCATTTTTGAGTGCGTTGCTCACGCGTTAGTGGATTTCTACAGCAGAACTGTACGAAGTCAGCCATGATTTTAATTTCCTTGCTCAATTAAAGTACAAAAAAATCTTCAAATACGCATGGCCGAACTGAAGCCTGAGAGTGTAACTCAAATAAATTAAACTGCATATATATTGCAGCAATAGAAAGCATTTCAGGATGCATCATACGTTCAAAATAAAATTAAAAAAACATGCAATGATTAATTAATATCTCCAAAAGCCTTGCATATAAAAATTACTGTTAACAAAAATAATCGGACTTTCGCCTGATAAATGGCTTGCTTCTTCTCCCAAGGAATACCTACTTCTTGGACAACATGCCAAAAGTATAAACACACGACATATTTGATTCAATTAATGGCGGTACGTGACGTGTGGCACAGCTTACCTGTGTAAAGTTTGATAGGATTAAACTTCGACCGTTTCGTGTCGGGCGGAGGAGTACGCGAGTGTTCGGTACCTTCCAAATGGAGCAATAATCAGGTATCTTTATCACCGTAAACCTGATATCGTAGTCAGGTTGATGGCAAAATTTCGATCTTGGATGAAGTAAAGAATGAATTGGCGACTTGACTTCCTCTGCTGCTTCCTTGACAAGCACGTGCAGGTGCTCAACAGTTATTTCGGCCGGCCTATAGAAAACACACTCGTTAATCTTTCAACAAACCCAAAAAATTTCAGTACTCAGTAAAAGAATACGAATGAGACCACCGAACATCTTCCTTTGACATACATGCTTTCCGTCCAGTCCCTTTAAACTTTTCTAGCAAATACTAACTGTAAAATGTGCTCAAAACTCGCATGGCAATGGCAAGACAAACTGGAATATCCACTGCATAACAACCAACAACATCTAGCCGTGCCTTCAAAGCTTTGCTCTTGAGATTAAAATAGGAACAAGGTCAGCTTGCTCCAAAATGTTAAATCAAGAGCTTTTGTGGTAGCTCATAAAAATAGTCAATGACCGATTTGATGGCAGGAAAGAGTAAGCAAATTTTCCTGCGCAACTAAATTAAAACATACACCTCTTTAAAAATGGATAAGTATTTAAGTTATCTGATGTACCCTGATAGTCAGATGAAATTAAGATATATTGGCAAGCATTATTCATAGGAAGAGATGAATATTTGCAGTAGCAGCTGACAGGTTACAGGGCAGTGACTCAACTGGTGGTTCAATTCTTCAATGATCGACTGCCAGAGGTTAGGTTTTGTCAACCCTCTATAGTGCTGGACTGATAAGTTTCTGGATAAGGGTGACTAATGGACCGTAACCAGTATTACCAGCCAGAATTGCGCTTTTGGCAACACGGTTCGATTATCGCTTTTGCGAAGGTGTGTACCCGATTGAATGGGCGTTATAGTAGATCCTCGTTCATAACCTGCCCCTCAAATAACAGCGGTGGTCTACATCCACTGTGATACCAATGGCCAAACTCTATAACAAGGGTATAATACGCCCGAAGAACTTTATTACAGGCTACCATGCTACTTATTACAATAATGTTTGCCGCAATAGAAATTAGCATCATATAAAATTGTTACTGCTTGGAGGAACCAGAAACTTAAGGACATAAGGTACTCCATATTGGCCACATGACACTATATAAATGGACAAATCCCTATGCGGAACAAATTAAAACAAGGGAATCCCATGAAAATTTGGGATAGGAACCTAATGTAAGAACAAGTATGATATAAACGTTAAAATGCGTTTTAGAATCCAACCTTTCAGTGTTTGCTAACAAGACTGCAAACACTTTCTCCCAACTAAAAGTCCATATGTTGGGAGTAGCTTATTAAGAGAAAAAAGCTTTAATGATGAAATATAAAAATAAGATCTCTGTGACTTCACCCGCACACTTCTGCAGCAAGCCGATGATATATACAATAATTAAAATTACTGTAAAGAAATACTATTGATCACCGCTTAACATGATTTGACAAAGGCTTTCGAGCGCCCAAACAGTCCTAGTGTGATAGGTTCAAATACTTTCAATACTTGTGTTAAGTGAACGTTAACACAATTAATCAATTATAGGTGGGCGAAATTACGGCAAACTGTATTTGAACGGTTATAATTGCTGAGTCACCTCAGGTTAGGTCATTAAGCTTTTGAAATTTGGCCAACTTATCCGTTATTTCAAATAAGTATAATGGAAAATAACGGACTTCCCAAAATTTGTAGAATTAATGACACCTGATTCATTTGCATATTACGTCATAAAAAGGTGAACTGTAAGGAAGTTGTGTGTGTCCAAACTACTGATGGTAAATGAGAAAACTTGGCTATCACTAACCTATTAGCTACCTGTTAACGGGTCTTGAAGTTCAATCATTAAACCAAGCGCCCGCAGAAATGTTTTACCACAATCGGACGTCATTTCGACAACAGACAATTCATAAGGAACCACATGCCTAAGTAAGAGTTCATCGAAATCTGCTATCGGTTTATCTGGCTTTAACTTCAGTATGAAGCCAATTATCCCCATGAATATCGGGACAAACGCTTTCAGATGTTGTCAAACCTAGACAGCACTAGTCCTACAGAAATCAAAGGTTTCCAGTAAAGAAACACTGCGATTTACATCAAAATTATTCCTTCTTCTTAGTACAAACGCCACGATCACATGATCATAAACGAAATATCAGAACATCACACGACGACAAAAGAACCTGTTCGAATGGCTAGATAGCGTCATGTTAACAATCTTAAAAGAATGCATAAAAACTGCAAGTTAAGTAGACTTTCGTAGTCACTACTTCCGTTTGTCAATTATGATGGGCCAGATCTGCTTGTCGCGATGTAATGGCCGGATCAGGGGCTTGAAATGCAAATAAACCTACTTATCCATTTTCGCAGATGCAGCGAGCACGAGATGTGGCGATTATTATCTTATCATCCGTCAAGCAACAGTAAACCAATGGCTGCTCCATGAAAGGTCCCTTTTACATTCCGGGTGTACACAAAAAAGCAACTCACACGTGCAGTTCTATTGACAGCGGTCGGAGAACGACTGACACACTGGCAATGCGCCTGACGCGAATGGGCATTTCCCAGGTCCGTGATCGAATACCAGCCTGCTGAGCTTGAAATCGAAAACCCGTGTTGTTGTTTCCAGCCAGACCTAACACAAAAGAATGCAGAATAAGTTAATAACTTATTATTACTCATTCACGCGAGATGGTAAGTGATTTCGCACGTTAAGATTCCCTATTATAAAAAGGAATTATGGAATATTAACGCTTCATTTCTCTATTATACAGCTTTTTGAAAGGTGTTAACAGTCAGCCGAATCAACTTAAATTTGCCTTGAAGACTGCTTACGTTTTAAAAGGACTTAGGTAATGACGCACTGTGCTGCCAGTTTGAACGACTACCAAATTAAACTGGTTATATCCTCCCTTTTAATTGAGTATTACCCTCTACTGCTGTAAGCAGCGTTCACGGGCAGCTGCCAAACTGGTTTCCCTGACTTCGTTTGGAAAAATAATTAATTGGGAAGGTTAAGGAGAAGTCTACGCTTTGAGCTCTTTTAGTCTAGGTTGACAACCTCGCTTTTTTCAGTTTCAGGTTTGGAGGCAGCTTTTTAACCCGGTATTCTTTAATATTGTTTATCCAGTTTATGGCTAAAGATAAGGCTATCCTTACTGCATGGAAATCGTCTACCTACTGGACAGGAAGTCTACGAATAAAATAGTGTCTGAGGAGACTAAAACATATTTTTATTGCGCAACATAAAATGTGATCCCCTTTCATAGAATTCGGAGTCATTTACATCAATATCTACACAGGAGTACATTCTATGATTACTTACCCGTATGATGAAAGCAAACTTTGTTCAGATATATGTCTGTTTCCGTGAAGGAAGAAATCGGAATCTTGCTATTACAGTCCATTGAAAGGAAACCATTGAGTGTTTCGGACACAAGATACTTTATTTGGTTCCCTCTGTCTAAAATAGCACATCAGTAAATTAAAAATTGGGAAAGTGGAGCAGGGTTTTGGCCATGGGTGGATTAGGCATTCTGATGAAAGAATACAAAAAAACATATGAAGAGCTGCAGTGAGGTAGCGATGGCTGGTCACCGACGCAAGCGACACGGACCGACTACACATCCGTGCTCTTGAAGCATTAAAAGCCGCATGAGAAGAAGAACGGAAACCTTCCCAAGGAAAAATAAGCAAGTGGGTTGCTGAGACTTGATGAGCAGCAACAACAGTAGAGAATTTACTGATTCACTTGGCTTATTCATGCATATATGAATGAAATGAAAGAGCGATCTCGGGAACCATCAGTGTAATTTTCTGACGTTGCAAAAACAGACAAGATTCTGTCGTCGAAGGTAAGTGTCATACTGCGCCTCACAGTACTTTTAGGTAGGTGACAAACAAAGTAAATGGGGGTGTGAATTTTGTAGGAGGGGGGGGGGGGGGGGGTGGGGGGGGGGGGGGGGGGGGGGGGTTGGTTTGTGGCGGCAAGGGCCCAGGGCGATTAGTAACAGTTAGCAGCCGCCCATCTAGTGTTTGTTGTTCGTCCGTTTGCAGCTGCCGTCAGTCCAGGGGACAAAGCGGCGGGGTGGCTACTCAATTCGTCCGGTGGAGCTGTTAACCGTCCACGTATTGGCATCAGCTGTTGCCCCAAGCTGGTGTTCTTGTTCAGCCGTGTCCCGTATCCTCCCCGGCTCTAGACTGAGACTCTTTTCTGCGCTACCACGTTCGTCTGATTTTGCCTTTTCAGGCTGAGTAGGTGAACTGGCTACGATTACGCGTGCCCTATTGTCAAATCCGGATATTGGTGCGGCTCAGAGTGTGTCCACCGCGGACTGATTCATGTTAGAACTGTGTTCACGTTTGCGACTTCATTCGTTGAGCTGCGTTCGGAAGGCTTGGTAAGCTGTGGAGAGCGCCACAGGACGGTTGATGGAGGTTATCCCCGTTTGCCAGGCTTTGATTGTTTCTCTGACTGCGCAGTCATTTCCTCGACCCAAAATTTCTGCATTTTGAAAAGCGGACGTGTGTCCGGAGGCTGCACAATTTTCTGCCATCAAGGACAGTTAATCCATCCTTCTCACTGCTGTCATGCACTCGGCTTCTCTGGTCTGCAACCGTTTTTCTGTTTCTTCAATGAAGTCGGCCGCACAGAAGTTTAATTTTATCCGGTAGATGATTTCGGTGTTTTCGACTCGGGGCCTTAGGTTTCATGACCAGTTGTCATATCATTGATTTTGGTCAGTGGCTGATGCCGATCCCTAGTGGCTTTAGTAGACAGGAGACCGCTTCCGAGACGTCGTCGATGTATGGCAGTGCACGCAATAGTTGTGGTTGTTCGGTCGCCGGATCCTGGTTTGCTTGGGACTGCCTGCCACGTTTGATAACATTTAGAGGGTAACCGATGTAAAGGAAGAGGCGCTGAAGGTATTGTAGTTCTAGCTTTTGGTCGTGCTGCTCGCTACAGTGTGTTTCTGTCCATTTGTATAACGTCCTCACAAAACTGCGTTCATGGCATGCCAGGTACTTACTATGATAGTTCAGGATTTGGCGCGTTTTGGTGGCCTTCATATACACCGTCGTTTTTAGGCACCCTTTGGTCTCTCGACGGACAAGAACATCTAGAAGCAGTAGGTGGCTGTCTTTTCTGGCCCCCATCGTGAACTGGATGTCGGGAAAAATAAAAAAGGAGATCACTTAATTCCTGGACCATTTCCCGCTCAGTGATGACGAAGGTGTCTTCAACACATTTCAAGGGTTTGGCCCGCTAGATTGAGACTGGGTATGACTAGCTGATGATGGCTTGTCAGCCAGAAATGGCCATCTTGGTCTCAATTGGCTTTGTCGGACCAATCCATGTATATATGCAAAAAGAAATTACCAGCAAAGACATGGGACACTAGAAAGGTCTTTTCTGTCTCATTATGCGTCATCGGCTAATGATACTCAACCCTAGTGTGGCCGTAGAAATTGTTGCAACACTGAGATTTTAACTCGTGATCTCTTCCGTCAGGGCGAACGTCCTAACAGTTGACCTATGAGCTCACGGTCTCAACGGTATTAGATCAGGGATATACAGTGGCATATATACGTATATATACAGGGTCTCCAAAAAATTTAAACACATTTAAGCAATTGTAAACTTTGTGTTTTTTTATAATTTTGTTATTTCAATAATGTCAAAAGCTTTAAAAGTAGCATTTTATTGCTTTTTCACTGAATTTTGACTATTGTTACTGTGGCTGAATTGAGAGAAGCTACCGAACATGAATGAACCCGAATACCAAGAACGTTGATTGATGGTGTGTGCGATTCCATTGTTTCGCGTTGTCAGCAGAGTCAATATCAAAATAGACGTCAGTTTGAGAACATTGAGTGATAAAAACAATAAAATGATACTTTTAAATACCTTTTCATTGATTAAATAATCAAATTATGATGAACACCAATTTTACAAATAGATCAAATGTGTAAACATTTTTGGGACAACCTGTATAGGTATGTGTGCATATATATACCCGTATATATGTGCCTATATGCCAACTTCCTCAATATGTATATATATTTATATATATGATTGAATGTAGGTGTTTCACCAATCTAGACAAGGAACAATTAAGTTCCGCTTTGCCAAGGAGCTCCCAATGCAAACCCTCAAGGCCTCACCTAGTGACTAATTTGATGTGATGAAGTATCTATATATTCCTGAAAGAAGCAAAGTTGCGAGTCTTCGGGCATAAATAATAAGAGCGAGCGATATCGAGAACCATAGTTGTATTTTTCTTGACGTTATCATTGACGGAAGTAAGTGTCCTATCGCACCTCATAGGTAGGTGACAAAAGAGTTAGTGAGGTGTTGTGAAGTATGCGGGAGGGGGTTTGTGGTGGTTAGTGTTCATCAATCATCGTGCCCCTTGATGAAAGGATGAAGGTGGCCGGTCAATGGCGACCGTTGGTTGTTTGTTCTTCATCCGTTTGCAGCTGCATCAGTCCAGAGCGACAAAAGCTGAGGGCGATTTGGGTAATATTAACAGCTGCAAACGCAAGATGGAAAAACCTGCCTGACGGACCCAAGCGTCACCTTCGTCACCTGCAGGCAGTAGTTTGATTTGCGAAGCACCCCACCCCGCTTTTTGTTCTTTGGACTGATGAAAGCTACAAACGGACCAAGAACAAACACCCGATGGTCGGCATTAACTGGTCACCTTCATCCTCTCATCAATAAGCACGATGGTTGATGGACTTTTACCACCACAAGCCCCCTCATGCAAACATTCACACGACGAAAACTTGCCTGTTTATGAAACTTCAGACAAAATGCAATTACGGTTCCCGAGCTCGACCGTTTTCCTCATATGTATAAAATTTAACATTTGCTTGCAGCACTGTATGAAATAGCTCTACCACTAAGCTACCAGTTTTATAATTTTCACTTGCGTTGTAAATGTCTGGAACATGATGCAGCAGACGTTATTGTATAAGGACTGCATCTTAGCAGGTTCCTAGAGTTTATAAATATATCGGGCTCATACGCACCATATATATGTTAGTCATCACCAAAAGACTTCCATATTGTGAGAAAAAAACAATTCCATAGTCTGAAGTGCCTTTAAACTATAGAGCATTGTTTTACGTTTGCAATATTCTTATATGAGGTATAGGCGTACGTATCCCAAAAAGTCTACAGAAAATTATAGTGCAAATTTCTGTGTCGAGCGCACAGTGACAATAATTGATAAATGTTTTTTCAAAAAAATTCGTAAATGTTGAATAGATATCAGGGCAACTAATTTTGGTGTATTTTTGATGTCACGCTGCTTGCAACATGATGATCTGGCCTATTTGCGCAAATTGACATAGTTCGCAGCGGCGAATCAGCGCCCATGTTAAAAAGCTTTTGATTTTTGTACACATTCAAACTTTAATAGTTCCGAACAGCGTTCATTTCCCTGCAAATGTTTGGCCTAATGACGAGTTGTTAAAACGGTTTCAAGCTACAAAAAGTGTAAAGCAAGATTTAGAAAATGAAAGTGAAAGCTAAGGCTTTGATGCAACAGAGTTTGCGACAACTACTCGCTATCATTAACTATAAAATTTGCAAGATTGGACAATCGTTTTTCGCTTAATGCTGAGCGTTAACATTACGTAAGTTGTGTGGGATAAAATGGCCAACAAAGACAAGGGAGACTAAAATGGCAAGAACTGGGTTATTAATTATTGTCAGCTAACCATACCCAACCTCAGGGAAAACAATCCTCGAATCTTTGACCCGCGGCCTTCCTGGTTAGTATTTCAGCCTTCTAGCCGTAGCGTCAAGGGCTTTTTTTTCCTGTTTTTATCAAACGGAAATGCACAGGCTGGTATATAGGCGCTTACCGATCGGTCACAGAACTCTCTCTTCTCGTTGGCCGTTGGAACACTTTTAAATGAGTTAGTCGCAAGATACGACATATGCACAGTAACTGATTGGTTTTTTTTCACTATTGCATGTTGAACTCTATTTAAGGACCTAGCACATACTTTACCCGTGAGCTGGATGTTGAACAGTTGTGGATTAATGCAAATATCTTTTAAGATCAAATGAAAGACATATATGCAAACAAAAGGGCTGCCATTAATTGACAAAAATTACAGACGAAAACCCCAAAGTTCTGTATCACTGGATCAATGTTATAAAACTATCGCTTTTTATATGTTTGATCCTGTTGACTAATTTTAAAACATTTCAATTTTTAGTTTACGATACTTTGACTGCTTTTGGACGTATGTTTATGTCAAAAATAAGATAAGCGGATTACAATAATGCAGGTCTTGTGGCGATAAGGCATTATTACTGCCGAAAAAATGCGGGATTATCGCCTTCCAACATTTAGAAAATACCAGCTGCGCATCGCTCATTGTAGAGTAAAAAAAAACAAAGCTTATCACATCCCTTCCGGGAAGCTGCGGTAGCAAAGTTTCATTTCGTTGAAAGAACTTCAGTCGACTTGATTAGAGTGTGGAAGATAATTAATTGGATTTTGACTTGGTGTTTCGGCTTGAAGTTTTCGTTCCATAAGGAGGAGAGATTAGTGAGTATTTCTGGAGTGTTTTAAAGTCCAACACTATATTGCACTATTTCTGAACTGTATGATCTAGTTAACGGCACCATCGACCAAGTCATATTGGGCTAATGCCCAACAGAAATGTTCAATTAGGAACCCTACAGAGGAATACACAATTTGTTTGAAAAAAACGAAAGTAAAAACGGCCTGATTTAATGTTACAAGCATAAATGGAGGCATCCTCGCAAATGATGTGATTTTCTTACTTTATTTGGTTCTTATTCAACTTAAGCTGATTCTTCCAGCAACAACAGAATCGGCTGCCATCATATCAAGTAATCCGGTCTTGTTTGTAGAGATGAATATCGCACAAATTCCTTTTTACCGTGAAAAAGGTCAATTGACTGCATTGCATTTTATGTTGTCTCCCGATTTCTCCTCCCACGACATGAAGCTACTTCTTGCTTCTTCTTGCCCTCAACAAAATATTCCCACACCCCTTCCTAAGTTAAGACAAACGTTAATCTTGCTCTCAAATTACTGCAATGTTAGCCTTAACGCCATTCTCATATAAGTTCACTGCATTGATCAGAATTTCAAGGAACGGAGCGCATACTAGCCATGGTTTTTCTGAATCCCTTTGTGCGAATTTTCGCAACTTTATACCTTTTTTGCACAATTTGGTGGTTAAAGTTCTGCATTTTTGACTGGCAGTAAAGTGCAAAATTATGAATGGCGTTGAGATGAAGATACAAGCAATGATGCATGCATGCTTCCTCAGTCTAGATAATACAGATATCTTCATTGTATTATGTTATATGATATATATACCTCCAAAAACAAACGCTTATGAAAATTGTATCGTAATATATCTCCAGCTTGCTTGTTATTATTTGGAAAAGCCTTTACAAATTGACTTCTGGTCCTTTTGTCGACGTTATTAATGCGCATGGTAATTTTCTTCTTGCTATGACATAAACTTCAAGGAACATCTACAAACTGACTTCTAAGTTCATTTATGATATTCACTCCACCACTTAGGAAAAGAGTTCATTGGTAGAAAAAATAGATTGATAATCTGAGGGCCTTATTGTTGTCTTCAATCTACCAACCAACGATAAGGGCATCAATATAAGTGTGAACATATTATAATATTGTATTATCAATGTGAGCAAGTGAAGAGAGTTTAAAATAAGCGGTCACTGCCCTTTGAACCACCATTTTACCAAAGCTGCTTCAACGGGGCAACTACGGCTTATGTGAAACACTTTATGGACTGAGCCCTAGGAGCAGTTAGCAGAGTTTTTGGTCATCAATACTCGTCGCAGGCCGCTATAAGAACAGTCCAACCAAGCTGTTGTCAAACGCAAACACACGACAAATATTCCACAAAATATCATTCGTATATCATGTAGAAATCCTTCTTTAAGTGATAATTGACCAAGAATATTATCACACCATTGCCCACATTCATAATACGCTAGCGTGGAATTAATATTGTAGCACATTCTAGTGACTCTAAGACACCTGAGTATTTTAACGGGGTAAAACTTTTCGAACTTATGTTTATCCGGCTTCAAAGGGTTGTGTTTGGCATAAGCCATTCGTATGTTTCAGCTCTTAAAATCATTAACCTACACTTGATGTCAGCTCGTTTCTAAACGTTCAAGGCAAAATTTTCTTCGTGAAATCGATTTTACAGTTGCAGTTAACAGATGCCGAGTTCTGCAAAGCAGCCAACTTCTCTAAGTATGGTAAAATATTAACTCAGCATTGTTTAAGCAAAACAAACTGCACATTCTTGGCACATCAACTGCAGACAACTCGCTTGCGCTCTTCGTCAGTGCTTTTTACTTTCATAAAAGAAACTACAGGCGGCCGAATCATCTGTTGGTATGTACTTCAAATGTTGAGGACTAAGTTGACTGTAAATTACTTGGCCTTCATTACGCATCCGCATATTATACCTTACCAGCTAAACTATAAACCTGTACAAAGATTCAAATTGGAACCTAAATGTATGCGGTAAAGTCTACTTCTATAAAGGGTCATGTCAGATTCCTGCTTCGTGTCCAACTTTGTTATAAAATAACATAAACATAGATACTACTTTCTGATCACGAAAAAAACGTACACAAATATTAAATCCATACCGCATAACCTACAGCTCATTGAATCACCTTATAATTCAATCAGTTGGTTATAAAAACTTGACAAAACATATGCGAAGCTCTTTTCTACTTTTTCATTTTGGAGGAATTTAATGGACGTATGTGTAATAATAACAGAGGTCGTTCGCAAGATCTAAATACTACGTAAATTATATTAAGATTAAGTTCAGGAGTTATAAAAGTGCTTGGCCAAGGGTCTTTGACAGGGGTAAATTAAGCTTGTTTAGAAAATACCTATTTTCAGTTCGGCTCTATTGAACCTCATTTATGCACTTTTAATTGTGACGACCATCACCAGTACCAACCTCATCACAACCACATAACACTTCCGTTTTTCATCTCTGCTATCAGAAAGGCTTCGGTGCAAATGCTCTAAATTATACCCGCAATTCCATTAACAAGAATAGGTTAAATAACCTGCGAAATACCTGAAATAGGAGGCAAAAGACTTGTGTGCTGAGCAGCAAGGTATGCTGACTGAATGCGAACAAATAGGTTCTCCCAAACGTTGAGCGGACGAAAATTCACCAAACGAGGAGCCGCAGTGTTAGGCGTTATAAAAATGCCAAAAGGGACTGAAGGCAATCGTACTGTTTCTCTGCCTCGTAGAATTGCTGATACCTACGAAAGTGGGCAGAATGAACGACAAATTTAGAGACAGACATTTATAAGACTCCAAAACCAATCACATTTTCAGTATCGCTATTCTTTTAGAAAAACAGTCTACAAAAGAACCCGCAGCAATGTTTTAAGCTTGACGCTAGATGATATTATGGAAATACTTCTTTTATACAAAGCAACAAGACAAGTCTGCGACTAGGTCGAGTCTTTAGAATTCAATGATGGAGATCAAAGCATCTGTATGATTTACTTTCAGTCTGAAAGAATGGCGTCTTAACACAGTGGCTTGGTACCTTTATGCCTTTAAGGAGACCTTTACAGTCGCCGTGTTATGATTAGGGCAGCACATTTGAACGGAATTAAAAGTTTCCGAGTAACAAAGAGCTGCTTACACGTAACATGATTTGTGAGTCGTCAGTTTAACAATTGCAAAAGGCATGACAGATTTGTCTACCTTGTGTCTTCCCTTTACTTGCATACAGCCAAACTAGAGAAATGTGTTTATATGTTTTATTCTGATTTCGACTAAACCTAGGGTTTTGGCACACTCCAATGAAAAATATATCGTCTCGGCGCTTATTTTCCCGTCAATCTTTGAAAATAATGATAAATAATATCGTACTACAAACAGCAGCTTAGTTTTAACACGCAAGCGCCCACTGTGGGGCGATAAGTAAAGTATCAAAGCGTTTGTATACAGCTGTGGCTCTGTATTCTCAGCGCAGTTGCCCGAAACGTGTTCTAGTTTCCCACGTTGGATTTATGTCTTTAAGGCGGAATTTTATGGTGAAGTAGAAATTGGAGATTTAAATGTAACACCAAGAATGCACTTGTTGGTAATAATTGTGGTCTCCAGCTATATAGGACTTAACTTTTGCTATTCGGTTTATTGTCCAGTGAATCATTTTCAAGGTTTGGTCTGAAGTTGTTACTCTTTAGACGTTCTACTGTGTAAACTAAAGGGTCGTATGATATTCGCATATAAAAGCTCACTATCAGTGATATTTAGGAGAAGCCCAATTTAACTGCGTTTTTTTAGTTTTTATAGCGTACTTACAGAGGTTGCTGGCTAGGCTCCAGATTGAGGTCCAATGCACAACGGGACGAGCCTGTTGCCTGACTAGATCAGTGAACACTGTACCATCATAATTTCTTTTGTTCTGTAAGAGGAACCCAGTGTACGCTATTTAATTGATTATTTAACTTTTGTTGCTTACTTACAATTGCTTTCTTTTATCTGTAGTCGCGCGTATGGTTACTGGGCGACGTACCAAAGAGGGTAGCAGGAAAAACCAAACAGTGACTTGCTAAAGTATTTGCGATTATAAGGAACCTCGGCGCTTTGCAGCAGTGAAAATAACGATAAGAGATGCGAAAAGCAAACATATTGTCAGTTGAACTGCATGAATTCGTTAAAAAGGCTACAAGTCAAGGCAAAATGGTGCTTCCGAACTCTATTCCATCGAACAACAGCGAAAATTTCCTCAAGAAAGACAGTGCTTACCTGTAGCGGTTGTTTTGATAGCATACATATCTGATCAATTTTCTAAAGAAATATCTCCGGCGTCAGAATCCCACAATCACAAGTGCTTTATCTAAACAGATAAATTACTACATCGAAAGTCCAGTCCCTGCTATACAAACGGAGAACTTTCGAGGTACTCGACAAAACTGTCTCCTCAGTTCGCGCAGCGCTATCACATTTGAAGAAATTCATCCCAAAATTAAAAAAAACCAAATGTGTTTTATCACATACTGTGCGCAGATGGCTGTTGCCTGCCTGTTAGTTACATAGCCTGACTTCTGGGCACCCGTATTAAGAAAAATAAATTAGCTATCGTTCGCATAGAGCCCCTGTACCTCGTCTTCGCCCATGCACCCGAGTGTGACCATAGATTTAATTGGTATGGCACTAAACACGTTGCAATGCCAACATAAAACGCTCGGTATTCTACTTCTGACAGTATCAACCGCCACGTTCACTTGAACGACAAACTCGACAGCTTAAGAGACCAACATACCGTTGGTTTCCCTAATCACACTCCAATGACCACTAGGTAGCAACCCTGACATCGACCGACCCACTATTAGCCATCTACCACCGCACAAAGAATGCCGTAGATATTCCATCCCACCCCACTAAAAACAAACCGTGACTCACCCCCTCACACACCAGTGGTTCGGTTTTCTTATAGCCTTAAACTGCCTGGTGTAATTTTCATAGCTTTATACTTCCCTTGATTTCATCCGAGGACGGGTTTGTACCACTAGCTCGGAGATTAACGATCACAACTTCCAAGTTCCTTCTTGCTTTTCAAGACATATGTCCGTTTAGAGTTAGTTTAGGTATAGGTCATGTAAATTAAAATATAAAATTTATCAGTTCATTCTGGCTACGACAAATTTAAATGAAAGAATGAGTAATATTTTACATTTTGGAAAAATGTAGTACTGGACACATATTTTCAAATCAGAAATCCTACATCCATAAGTAAAAATCAATGAGAAGCTATCGCAAAAATTCCTTGTTAGTGGTTGGTCATGGAAGCCTGGTCCCGGCAAACAAGCTAGCTTTGATCTCATATAACCTACTGTGAGCTATGCATTTCCGATATTATAAAAGAAAACGGGCGTGTCTTCAAATATCCAACGTTTATTTCTCCTATTTTGTCGACATTTTCTTTCCAGGCATCTTATATTTTATAAATAATAAGTTCTAATATGAATATAAAAGTCTCTTTCCACTGGTTGCACTTTTTTTCTGAACTGCTTCCTGGAACTTGCATATTCACTTCTTTTGACAGTAATTGCTAATATTAGACTTTGCTATGTAAAGAGACATAAACTTCTAGGCTACTCTATCTAGAGGTTAAAGCATTACATTTTGTGCACTCTTTAAGAAACTTTGGTACCGACTCGATGCATTTTTGCAGTACGCAAATGCTTTCTCTTAATTTGCGCACTTCAGCTATTTTCCTAGACTTTTTTTGCTTGAAGAGAGGGTTCAATTCGGGAACCGTATGAGCATAAATTCGAAAAAAGTCCTTGACATGATGATCTCATATAAGTGTTCCGTAAATGATAGGCTATATCCGCTGGACTTTATCGACCATATTCACCCAGGCGTTATTAAAATAAATTATCAACACCTTTTGAAAATATATTGCCACAACGCTGATAGTCGCGTCTCGACAGATAAAACTGAAAACATAATAAATTATGGCAAAGTTCGCGCCTAAATGCTGAAAGTTATCGACAATCCCACAAACCGCCAGGCGTTACTGCATTTTGATAAACATGCTCATTTATTACAACATATCGTTTCGTTGAAAGGCAATTTTTCTAAAATAATTTCCCGGGAAAAAATTCCAAAAACAGTCTCGGGTGTGGTCTCGGAAATATGCATCAGAAATGTATCATTAATCAATAAGACCTTATCCATATCTACTATGTCATGAATGGACCAGCTTAGCATCGTTTTTGCAGGAAGTTTCGGGAAGACCTAAAAGATGTTTTCTTGTGGTTGCTACAAACAAGCTACAACGCTTTAGCTTAATAAAAACCGAAAAACTTTGCCGGTGATTTTAAAAACGAAGGATGGCACTGGCCCACCTGCATCGAACCTCTACATGCATAATTCAACTCCATCGCTGCTAACATTTTTTGTTGGTCAGCTTTCTAGGTATTTCAAGTCACATGAAAATACTATCTGTTTCCATTGCATTATCATGAAGGTAATCGTCAAGATAACCAAACTTTACATACCTAACATAAGTCAGTGGACAACAAATAAAGGAAGACAGACAAAATCGTTTCTTGTAACCAAAGGTTTAAACAGCAACCAGTAATTAACTACCTGGTATTTATGCTTGCATAAAGCGTTTTGGTTAAGGCTTCTATGTGATATACATACCTTCGTTGCAATCTTTGAGTGCACATGTCTACTATAACTGCGAGTTGGATATTTGTTTTGAGAAGAATAAGGAAGGCGGCAAGGTAATAATAATAATATGTTTATTATGCCAATTTACAGACAATTATGCCAGTTTACAGGCAATGCTCTAGTTAAGAGTTTACTACCTACTTCGTTGACCCTGGGTGGCGAAGACGATATGATACCAAGAGGATAACAGTTTGAATGATATATCTGAGAAGAATAACCTTCAGCTGCTCAAGGGGCACGTTCACTAACTGGACATATATTTTTTTAATTTCTATAGCAAGTGATAATGGCTAACTATGGCTAAGTCTCTAACTACAGATACAGATACAATTACACAGAAGAAGTACGAACTAAACCTGGTTAAGAAAACACCGCATGAAAACAATTTTCAAAGGCTAAATGCAACGGAGCAATTTATCTTGAGCAGGACAAAATTGAGGGTGGTAAAAATTTAGGCTATTGTTAAAACATATAACTTCACGTATCTTCGCATCTGAAAAAGAAACATATTCGCAGGTCATATTTTCAACGAGAAGCCTAAGAGGTGACCTATCGCTTTAACGGAAAACTGTAGAAGACATTTTTTCACTTTTTTGTCTCAAAATGACGCAAGACAACAATGAATTTACTCCCAATACGCAGTGTTGTGGGTGAATGGTTCAATGTTGAGCTCACAAGTTCTCGATGGCCAAAGACTTCGGAATCGAATCCTGGTTCCTTCAATCAGGAGATTCCGCACGAGGTGGCCATCACAGTTTTCCTTATTTTTATTACTACTTTCTTCATAGGTAGGCCTACCTATAAGTACTGTGAGGCGCGGTACAACACTTACCTCCGACGACGGAAACTTGTCTGTTTTTAAAACGTCAGGATATTACAATTATGGTTCCCGAGATCGCTCTTTCTTCTCATTTATGCCCGGGGACTCGCATCTTTGCTTCTATCGGCAATATATATATATATGCTATTTTAACTTGGCCGGACTCGGCCTCGCAAGTGGTCACCCGTTGGGGACCTCTGACCACCACATGAAATTTGTTTAGTTTGGAAGCCTAAATGATCGGTGTTTGCACATTTCTGAGTGAATATATACCTGATCTGCAGTGACAGCAAATGACAGGTGGCGAGGTGCTAATGAACTGCGGTTCGATGAAGTGCTTATGACTCATCAGATAGACAGCAGTAGTGGACCAACTGCGCCTTTTTTGAGTGCGTTTGTTAGTGTTTCCGACCAGCTGGTGTTCAGGGTTATGCTTGGCTGATGAAGGCTAATAAGCCCGAAAGAGTTCTGTATCAAGTTACCCCCAAATGCTGTCATACCCCCTTTTCCTCTATTATGACTTGGCCGGACTCGGCCTGGTAGGCAAGGACCTCTGGGGACCTCTGAGCACCACATGAACTTTGTTTAGTTCGGCAGCCTATATGATTGGTGTTCGCACATTTCTGAGTGAATACATGTATCAAGTTACCCCCAAATGCTGTCATACCCCCCTTACTGATATATATATATATATATATATATAAATGGAAGGATAAGGAAAGGCGATTTCTGGGGAAGAATGTTTATTCGTCTGAGCTTTCGCACTCATGGTCGAGCACATCATCGGAGATAGACATTTGGGTCAAGAACATGAGTTAAAATAGGGGCTTACTGCTAGCTGCTGGTTGATCCACCGTCCCCGGTCTTATTGCACCCCTTCTCGTGCGCATGTGCATCCGTGCGACATCATATGGATTGGTAAGGTCTATACTTCTGTTGATTGAGTTGCTGTCCGTTTTCCAGGCCTCAATAACTTTCCTCACCAGTTTGCTGTCGGCTCGGCCACCATCAAATTCGAACCGATGGTCGTTTTCTAGACAGTGCATGGCGATGTCCGAGCGTCCCTCCGTTCTCTCTACGGCTAAGGAATGCTCGTGCATGCTCAGTCGTTTGTACGTCATGCCGCAGTATTTGGCCCGACAGTCTAGACATTTGACGCGGTAAACAATACCCGACGTATCTGCCGGTGCTAATCGGCTTTTGGGTTGCATTACTAAGCAACGGATAGTACCTTCTGGCCCGTGTCCCACGCCCACATTAAGCGGTCTGAGCACGCGTTCAATGGCCTCGGAGACGTTCTTCACGTAGGGTAGGCTACGAAAGGTTGTCAGCCTTTGGTTTTGCTTCTCCTCGTTCTTCGTGTGTCTTCGGTACAAACGTTTGTTTACGAAGCTACACGGGTTTCCCTTAGTGCGAAACAGGTGCCAAATGGTTTTCTGCTTTTCCAGCTTTTTGCTCTCCGTGCTGCAGTGTGTTTGGATGCGGCGAGAGAGCGTCCGGATGCAACTGCGTTTATGCGAGCTGGGATGATTGCTCTTGTAGTGCAGAATCTTTTCCGTGTTTGTCGCTTTACGAAAGACGCCAGTCTGGAGCGTTCCGTCTGCCTGTCTTGATATCTGGACATCAAAGAATTGGAGCTTTGCGTCCTCTTTTTCTTCCATCGTGAACTGAATCTGTGGAAAGATCAAGTTCAGTTCTCTTTTAAAGTTATCTTTAGCATCTTGGTGTAGGATGACAAGGGTGTCGTCTACGTAGCGCATCCAGCACTTCGGCTTGTAGGTTTGAAATACCCGAGTTTTCAGTTCTTGCAAGACCGCCTCCGCTAGGTGGCCGGAGATGGGTGCTCCTATCGGTGCTCCCTGGATTTGCTCATAAACACAGTCGTTAAAAGTGAAATATGTGCTTGGGCAGTACTCCAGTAGTACCATGATGTGTTTCTTTTGAAGGGCGTTTTCTCTTCGTCGTACCTTCTTTCCAGTAGCTCGCTAACTACTTTCATCGCCAGTTCTTTAGGGGTGGATTTGAATAGTGTGACAACGTCAAAGGACACCAGTATCTCGTCGGGAGCTATTGTGACGCCTTGGAGGTTTTCCAGGAAATGTTTTGACGAAACGGCTGTGTACTTGGAGCCTGCTGTCAGTTTCTTCAAATGTTTGGCAAGCCATTTCGCCAGTCCATAGGTAGGCGTGCCTTTCAGTGCTACGATGGGTCGAAGAGGAATATTGGGCTTGTGGATTTTGGGTAACCCATGGAACCGCGCTATGGCAGCATCCTGTGGTTTGATTTTTCTCCAATCCTTTTCCTATATTGCCTTTTGCTTCCTCCTTTTATCAAAGCATTTGTTGATTTTGCCGACTAGCGTTTTCATTAGGTCAGATACAATCGCCCTATATGACTGGCTGTCGTTAAGTAGCTCCTGGGCTTTTGCCACGTACGCCGATTTGTCCAAAAGGACAGTTGCTCGTCCTTTGTCGGCTGGGACAATTAAAATTTCTTCGTCCATCTTTAGTTCTTTGATGGCCTCTACCTCGTCTGGGAGGGTCCTTCGGCGGGGCTTGTGGGCTATGATGAGGGATGTGGCTTGCTGTCGGATGGAGTTCTCTGTTTCTTCTGCAGTTTGTGTCGTTGCGAGCGTCACTTCTTATGCGGTAATTAAGTCCAACGGATGCGCATCTCCAGTGTTATAGCCGGACTCGTGCTGAAGCACGTGAATCTGGTTCTCTGTTAGTTGCTTGGAGGACAAATTGTGGACGGCAGATAGCCCCAAAGCATTTGTCTGTGTTTGTTTTAGACCTCATATTTTGCTCAGAATTTGGGATTTCTTCATGTCTTGAGACTCATTCACCTTAGTCGAGATCCAACGCCTTAGGTTATGCAGTTTCCATCTCTAGCTGTGACGTACATGTCGCTATCTCCCGTTCAATCTTAGCGTCGTATTTTCGCTGACGAATGCGGCATTCGTTTATGAGGGTCCTCAATAGGCGTCGGCTGCAGCTTCTTGCAACTTCCCGACTTCCAGCCCATCAGGCCCTGTGTACCAGACTTCAATCGATCCAGCCGAGGCCCACCACGCAAATGCGTGATTTACAGCTTCATCAATGGCAG
The DNA here is from genome assembly GCA_036362985.1 of Ligula intestinalis. Taxonomy (NCBI): domain Eukaryota; kingdom Metazoa; phylum Platyhelminthes; class Cestoda; order Diphyllobothriidea; family Diphyllobothriidae; genus Ligula; species Ligula intestinalis. The sequence goes on along the minus strand of JAYGXS010000001.1, from coordinate 67,652,850 downwards.
CCACCACTGCAGCATTGGGCAAGAATTAACCTCAGTTCGCACGTTCGGCATGAATCATCAACCCACCGGCGAGCCCAAACGGGCGAATGACCTTATCACGGCGGGCCACAACGAAACTATCCACCAGACTATGAGGGGAGATTTCGCAGCGGCCACCCTGACGCACACGAGTGGCCTGCAGACCCAGCGGTGATAACATCAGTCGTGCGGGGGTTGGGGGACGCACGTGACCGTCAGCAGACCGATGGAAGATGCCCGCTGAGCGCGCGCGATGAGCGGACAGATCCACCGATGACTACAACAGCCGTGCAGTCGATGGGAGGCTGCCACCACTCCGGTTGCATTCGCCCCACGAGCGCGCACGCTGTGCAGACAGATCTACCGGAGACTACAACAGCCGAGCGGGTGACAGGGGTTACGTGAGGTCGTCTGCAGTCGCCCACGGAGAGGCAGAGGCCAATCCAGAACCAACAGAATGACCAGGGTCGGTGCATTCGGCCAAACCCAATCAATGACCAGCAGGACGACCAGGGTGCGCACGTAACACACCCCTATCATACGAGACAGTCAGCAAGACAAACCAAATCAAGGCAGCAGGAACAATCACCTTACCACTCTGATGATGGAGACAATCGTGTTTTCGAAACGTCAGTACCAATACAGTGTGGTCCATGAATGCACATTTTCTTCTTCATCTTCTTTTGGGGATGGGGAGCGGGATAATTAATCTGGACCTCGTATCTTTAGTCATGTTAATATATATATATATATATATATATATATATATATATTCACTCAGAAATGAGCGAACACCGATCATATAGGCTTCCAAAGTAAACAAATTTCATGCTGTCATCAACCTCCCTCTCTGCTATTATGACTTGGCCGGACTCGGCCTGGCTGGCGATAACCCGTTGGGGATATCTGACCACCACATGAAATTTGTTCAGTTCGGAAACCTAAGTGATCGGTGTTCGCACATTTCTTAAAGAATATATACTTGCTCTGCAGTGACAGCAAATGGCAGGTTGCGAGGCGCTGATGAACTGTTGTTCGATGAAGCGCTTATGACCCATCTTGTAGACCCCAGTGGTGCACCAACTGCGCCGTCTGTAAGTGCGTTTGTTTGTGTTGTCTGACAAACTGGTGTTCAGGGTTAAAGTTGGCTGATGCAGGCTAATAAGCCCGGAACAGTTCTGCATCAAGTAACCCCAAAATGCTGTCATCCCCCTTCCTCCCAGCTACATATATATGTTAATATGTGCAAAGATTCGAGGTCCAGACATCATATCGTGTGCGTCATCTCCCGAAGAGGAAGAAGAATAGCGGGCAATTTCGTAGAGCAAAGTATATCTTGACTGACATTTCAAAAGCTTACTCGACTTTGTCGTCTGAATACCGTGTTTAGTCTTCAATGGGCCTTGACTGAATCCGTATTGCCGCAAGTCGTGCGTAACATCGGTGCTCACTGCACGTGCGTTTGCCTGGCTGATGGCCGCTGGATTGCTCCGACGGGTCCGCGTTCCCTTTGTTCCCTACGCCAATATCGTGCTTATGGCGGCGTCAGCTTGCACGCTGGCCTCCCTATCGCCAGGCGGCGGATCGAGCAGCCCTTGATGCTCGCTGGCAGCTTTGTCGGCGCCACCGTGAAAAAGCATGCCAAGCCGGTCATATGATTTTCAATTGCTGCCTCCTTCTTCACAATGGGTGTTAGCTGCTGGCCCTGCATGACCCATTTTGAGTGGATGTTAGCTTAGTACAGAGCCCTCGGTAGACAGAATTGAAATCGATGACTTGGTTTAGTGTGCCCGTCGAGGAAAATGTTTAGAGAATTATTCTGGCCACCTTCTCACTAGCTCTGCCGACCATCCTGGCTTTTTCAAAGACGAAGTTGTGACTTAGCTGCTGAGCGTGATTATAGATCAACTAAAGTTTGTGTTTTCCTTTGATTGCAACGTGATGCTCGTGCGGACTTATACCAAAGTGTTTGCCCATTTCACCAACATACCTGGCATCGCAATGCTTGCATGGTATGCTGTAGACCATTGCTGATTGTTCTGTCACTTGCAGTGGGTCTTTTGGCTTCACGACTTGTTGTCTGAATGTGAATTCAGGTTTGTGAGCCACTCCGATCCCGAGAGGTTTTAGGAATCGCACTGTCGCCTCTGCAACGTTTGTCACATAGGGGAGTGTGAGCCAAAACTTGGCCTTCCTTCACTCGACCATTTAAAATAATTTTTACTGACGCCCTTGCGGATAAAGGACTTCGAATAACCGTTGGTTTTGAAATGGGCATGCAAACAATTCATCTCCTGTTGCTTCCCACTCTCGTTGCTACAATGTGTTCGAACACGTATCTGACACAGAACTTCGAGGGATCTGATCCGAAGTCCAGCTGCTCGAGACTCTATAGAACTGTTTCAGCAATGAGTCCTGTCATGACTTGAAACCAAAATTCTTACATGCTTTTTTTGGAGTATGGGGGGCCAACTTGAACAGAACCGTAATATCCATTATCCTGGAGCCTAAGTTGCCGGCTTTTGAATAGAGGCCTTTTCGGTCACCTCCGAAAACAGCACTCGATAAAAAACACCGTTAAATAGCATATATATACGATTGAGTAGATCCAACAAAGCAGTGGGAGACCGGAATGGTGAAAGCTGACTTGTTAGCCATCATCCGGCAGCATACAGTTGGCGAACATTAAACTAGTCGGTAAAAAGCAACAGCTCAACAAACTTAAACCTATTTTAAAAAATCCTGTAAAATAATGTAATATTATGAGAAAAACGTATGCTTTGTTTTTAAGAAGACAACTGATTGTGTAGTTTTCATCCATATTTGGCCCATTCATAGTTCAATTCCGAAAACTATTCTCAATCACACCCACAGAAAATTACATTCCTTTTCAAAGATCCCGTTGGATTGCAACCTTCGGAATTGCGGCTTTTAACGCATTGTGATATCTTCACGCTCATGCGATATCTTAGGTTAGGACACTGAGCTGAAGCGTTGATCTCAGTCTATATTCTCATTTACAGTTCCCACCCACTGTCAAGCAGGTCGGTCTCTGCAGCGGCGAAAAAGATACTAGACAATGGACATGTGGTGACTACCGCTTTCCGCCATTTTTTTGCTTCGTGGCCTATATGAGTGGACAAAGCATAACCTAATTAATAAAACTGCAAGCAAACAGTCCTGAACTAAATGAACTTGCCACCATTCCTTTGTCACAGGAATGACCAGCGGCTTTTTTCAGATTTCATATACAATCAGTCGTTTTCCCTAGATACGCTTATGCCGGATGTCCGGTCTTTTGTTCAAGTGAACATAACAGGTATCATATGCAAAAAGACATCCCTAAGTCTCGGTTACAAGAGGGCTCACATCATTCACATTTACCAGGCATTAATTAAACCACTCGTTATTTCATCAAAACAGACCTAAAAGTCACATATTTCGACATAATTACGACACTACTTATGAAGTGTTCTTGGCTATTAACCCAGCTGATCAAGTTAAAGTGGGCACCTTTGACTGACGCGCGTGTAAATGCGTTGCTCGTAAATTACAGGATTGAATTATATAGACTCTAACATATTTGGCCTTTCTGTGGCAATAAGGTCGTCGTCTTTTTTTTCAAAGCATCCAAAGTTTTAAAGTTCGGGTAAAGTAGCAATTTATAAATACATCTCTGGAGCGTATTAAAATTTATATGTTAAACAGTAGCTTCTGCTCACTTCTTACAACGTCAATATTTGCAATTGAGATACGTCTGGATATTTCTGAAAAAAAGAGCTGAAGGATGTTTATTTCGGTGTATTTTTTGTTGATAACAGTTTTTGCTATTACTTTCAGGTAGTTTGTATCATAAATTAGTCTTGTATGTAGTACTAAAGTAGTGTGGTTTGTTTGAAAGCGTCTTGGCGGCTTTGGGCGTTCTTCCTCTCAAGGCATCAGAGCTATTTTAATACAGACGTGTTTGTGTTTGTATTTAGAATAGGAAACATCTGAACACTCTTGTAAAATTATCTTGTGTGCATTAAAATTGGGGTACAGAGTCGCCAGGATCAAAAATCCATTTTCACTAAATCATAGCAGACGTAGGCCATCAAAATGTGTTTTCCTGCCTAGCATGAAGCGGCCTTCGTTCAAGTTCGAACATATTTCGTGCAAAAACTACTGACTTTCTTTCATCCACCGCTTATATTGTTTTCATTTTTATTTGAACTTGGATTTTTAGTTTTATAACTTCATGGTTAACCATTTCCAAAAACGTTGATTGGTACGTCAAATTCCCAATAAATTTCAAAATGGAAAAGCACAGGAAAGAATGTTCGAGTACGAGAACCAATAAGCTAACGACTGACTCTTTAATATTGCGTGGTTACGGTAAAAGGCTTTTTATTAAAATTCTCAACAAGTTTCTTCCTAAACTGTAGAATTTAAGGTTTCGTTTAGTTCACTATTTGTAAGAATCCGTAAAACTGGGTTTATTGGACAGCAGCTCTATCTTCACCAATTTGAGATTTAAGCTGGTAGTCAAGCTAAGTTCTTCGACGCTTGGGAAATTCCCTTGAGACGAGGCCCGCCAAATATTTAAAAAGCGTAAGGTTTGGAGAGACATAACTAGCATTCAAGAAAAATTTTGAGTTTTTAGACCTCTTTAAAATTTCTGTTCATCATAAACTATTTTGACAGTTTTGAAAACGGCATAAATTTGCGTACTAAAAATATCAATCATTTCCTTCCATCATAAAGTGAAAAGCATTGAACGCAAATGTTGGGTTAGAAATGTCAGACGGTTTCAAAGATTTTGATCTATTCATAGTGCGTATACAAGCATGTTTCTTTCGGTGACCCGGAATATTTCGATTAATGATGGCCCACGATCGCTTATGCGGTTAAAAAATGCATTGGGGGAGAGGGAGGCTGACTGACAACCCGAAATGCTTTTTTACATTTCTTAGCAAACAAATGCAGCAATCCATCTTTGAAAATCAAAGTATAAGGACACGGGTTGGCAGTTATCGCGGATGAAGTCGAGCAAACGCCAGTGACCGCGCAGCCATTTGCATGTCGGTAGCAGATAGACACAGCACTTAACTTATTTTTCTTGTAACGTACTGTACTAAAAGCCTACGTATTAGCTAAAAGGCCCAGACAGGAGTTTCGCCGGTATTCTGCCAAAACACGCGGTGAAATACGTGTCTGAGTCTTGAAGCTAGTATCTAGGCTGTTACTCTAGTAAGCCAAAACATCAATTCATATTACTAAAGTTTGCCTGTTGGCAGCAAGTGCATATTTCGCAGTGGTTGATAGGTTTCAGCCCAAATAAACACTAAAACATTCGATCTACGCCTATATTCCTTCAATATACTGATGTTTACCGCGAAAAGAAATTAATTTCTCAGGAGATTAATAAATGAACTAAATAATTTCTCTTCGCATGCTCAGGCCTGAAAAAACTATCAGTTAGTATTGATATGGTTTGTTAATTATGCGCTAAGGTGCGAAGTTCACACCAAAATCCCGTTTTGAACTACATACAGCAACAGTTGGTAATTCATCGCACTTTTTGTTGGTGTATGCTCAATCTCAGCCTGTGTTCAGTCTGAACTCTGCAACTGCCTACACGTTGCAGGTGTCGGCTAAGATTGAACGCACCAGTTTCCACTGAAATTAACCTGTAGTATGTTCTTTTGAGAATCGCCTGTGCATGGCAGCTAGGGGATGGTATGCGATTCTATAATCCAGTTCCGCAGCCATGAGCACGGAAACATTTGAAACACCCTGTTTGAATTACAGAGCATGCCATATAGTTGGTGCTGTTTCCGGTTGGTTCTTCCGGGGAACATCTAAACAGTTATCAGCTTACTGACATCCCACGCTTCCAATTCCACATTAATCGCCGCCGAGATATTGGTTCACAAATGCTATCAAATTCTGTTAAGTAAATAGACTAGACGCTTAGGTGCAATGTTTCCACATAAGTTCAGTTGGAAGGCATCCGATTATTGCTATAACAATTTAGCAACTGCCTTATATTTGTTAGAAAACTGTAAACTGTTTTGAATTTTCAGCCTTTTGGATTGCGTTCGACGAGGATATCATGGAAAACCTGATGCATTTTCTTTTTTATTCCCCTCGCGAATTGTGGCAATATGCGCTTATAAAATCAAAGAGGCTAGTTCCGGGAGTAGTCGTGCATGAGACAACATTGCAGAAACATGAACCTCATGAGCGAGATGTTTTGGATTTTTACTCATGTCCACCATTTTGGAGAAATTTAGGTAATTGCAGTGGATAACTTAATTGTTGCAGTATATCTTACAGGTCTTTATGAACCCTTTGCTTACTTTTAAAATCTAGCAGCTCCCAAAGGCATCGAGGATAGTTGCATGTGTGGCGCTTAGTGTCTGTCGGAAGGCATTCAGCCGCAGATTAAAGTTTCAGGAGGCCAACCTTTGCGCTATGGGCGAGCTGCTAGAGTCATGCTTATATTGCTGTCAATCAATTATTAATGTAAGGCTTTGGACTGTGTATTCAGAGACTTTGCCTACATACGAGTAGGGTAAAAGGATGACCACCGCTCCTGGTGAGCAAAATTGCCAGGAGTCCACAGTGGTGACGAAACCCCGGCAGTGAGTTACTCACACTGCAAGCAAGTGCGTTTCTGTTCAATGATCGTGGGAGCCAATAATTGTGACAGTCACGCAGGTGCATAACAACAGCCTAGCCTTAGAACACAATAAAACCTGGCCCGTCGGACAATCATTGCATCGCCTAAAACGTTCCATGATGTATTCAAAAATTGTCCACTTTAATAGACAGTCAGGTTTCCTGCTCTCGGGCTAATAGTGGCCATCATCGCTTGCGATGGTCGAACTAACATACACACAGACACACTTCGATAGGCATACAGTGAACACATAACTATATCTTAGAAAAATGCAACGTCTGATAAATGCCCTACCGTCACAGCTTATTTCTCTGATTGTTTATCCGAGCGATAATACGAATTAACCGCTTACTATGACCTTTGTTCTAGCGACGGCGTTTACTGCTTTGTAAATAAATTTGCTATCTAATTCAGTATAAGATGCAATTTTAAGTGGTTTTGATTACAAGATAAAGTTTAAAAGTTTTCGTTATATTATTTGTTCTAATGCTTAATCTTAAGATACTTTAGTAACGCCAGGATTTAAGGTTTTTATTGAGCCTCTTTCTGTGCACCCACTCAAACCGCACAGCAAATTTAATGGTTGGGTATGAAGTTTGGATTGTCTTAGTGATTTCCACTGCACATATGCGTTCAAATAGCTTTTATAAATGGCATGTCCTAATATATTTTTTAAGCTTGGGACGTTTCAGTAGACAATTACGCATTCATTTAATTGTGTACCTAGAAAAATGGCATTAACAGTCTTCAATTTTGTTACTGAGGTAATAGTTTGAAGTCAGGTTTCTTTTTAAAAGGCATATCGACTTTCAGGCTGCAAAGTGAACATATTATATGCTGCAAATACAGGCACTATATGCTATTATGAAGAGGCCCACAAACGTTTTTTTAAATAAATGTGGATCACGATGTATGCCTTAGAAATAGCAAATAAAAAATGGATGGGTGTGAATATCAATGGTGGGATATTTCAGGGTCTTTGAAACTTCATGAATGTAAACTGTGTCTAGAAATGGAATATATGCAAAGCCGCTGCCATTTAGTGGGCGTCTGTCTCGTTCATTCTGTCCGTCATTTGAGTTTTTTTGCTTACTATACCGTCAGCAGTGTACCAACTTGATATCGTTAGTCAATTAATATTCACCTTTTTCTTTTTGACAATGTATTCTATGAAGTTGTGCAAAGTATTTTCATTGAATCTGAATTTGATTTCCCCACATGTGTATTGAGCTCAATTATATAGGGGTATTTTAGTCCATTCTGACTTGAAAGGGAATGACTGTTAAGGAAAGTCTTTTAATAGATATCCCAGTTTAGATTAAAATAGTAAATACTCTCTGTCAAGTATTTTCTAGACGCTTGCGGAATGTTCAGAATTAAAATCTAATCAAAAACAAGTGAAGAATATTGTGGTGTTGATACTATAATTATCACTTCTGAAGTTTGTTTTAATAGCATTGTGAACATATTAAACAAAGACTATTTCATTCATTTCAGTTTAGGATTGATTTCATCCCTTACATAAAAAATCCCGACAAATGATGGCAAACTTTGGCGAGACATGCCTGTCTTCAAACAATGGGTCATTTAATCTTTCAAATCACAAAAAAGCAGACGACTGTTAAACTGAATACCGCCGGGTCATTAAGACCTATGGAGTTGTTTTCAGATAGCAATTTTTTTTGAAAGTATAGTTTCGCTATAAAAACTGCTCGATTCTAAGGTAAACTACGGGAATTTGTGATATGTCCACAAGCATACGTTTGTGCGGTAGATACTTTACAGGGTAGGTTGTACCATGACTTCCGCTGGTAAAGTTAATACCTGTTTGAAAGCATTTTCCTTATTTAGCTTAGTGTGGACTTCTACACATAATCTTAAGTGAAGCAAGCAAGCGCAAAATACAGTGAAATAAATTCTTACCTCAAATCTTGCAAAATTGCACGTCTCATTTCCGTCATCAACGAAAAAAATGTCGTCTTGTTGGAGGTTTTTCAGAGAAAACATGGTAACACTGTGACCAAGTCTGTATTAAACAAGAGCATTAAGGTATGTGTGAAGAAATTGTGAGTACTTTTTGAGATAATCAAATAGCAAAAGCAGCATCCTCATTGTGATATTAAACAAATTAAGTTTACTTGGTACACTGTATGATAGCAAAAATTCCCTTTTTGATAGTGTACCTTTTTTATTTGTTACTCGTCTTTAAGGTACCTGTTATTATGTGCATATACAGTACTATTTGGAGTAGAATTTTTTTATTTTATGATAAACAAATCATGCCTGAACACAGCAGATTTTCCTCATGCAAATGTGACTTTTATCTTATTACAACGTTTGTATATCTTCAAATGACGTTGTAATTGCTTGATTTCCTAATTATAAGGAAGGTCCTGACCAACATGCCCGGAGTACCGAATCATTTAAACTGCCTGTTTACTCCTAATTTTTAAACAAAGTCAGATAAAGAAGAAAAGGAGGATGAATATCCCTCATGGCATTTGTGACTAATATGAAAGTTTAAAATCATAAATGAGGTGTGTAACCGGCACGAGTTTTTATGTCCAAAAAGCCAAATTTTGAGCTCAAGATGTGACGAAGCAGCAAGGTTGTTTTGCTCTATTTCATGATTACTTGATTTTTAATAAAAAATAAAGCAATAATTACATAAAATATAGAACACCTACCTTATGTCGCCCTCTTAATACAGTTAATGTTTAAGCCAACCTGAACGTGCATGATTGGCCTGAAATATAATTTGAACTCTAACCAAAAATTGCATATTTTGTTTCGGTTTAAGACGATTGCGGTGGTTTGAAAGAATAATAATAAAACATAGTTATCCAGCTCTTAGCAACGGTCAAATTATCGTTTTGGCTGGAGATCACAAATTATTTACATGTATTGTACGGTCCCACGTAATAAACCTTGTTGCCGTCACTTTCGTCCATTGAATAATGTCATGACTATTTGCCTCCTTTAAATGCTTGACGCATTAACTGTGGCGTTAAGGTTAAAGTAATTTCTATGACACTTTTGTATTGTTCAACACCACACTGTTTGTGCAATAGTTTATTTTCCCCCTTTTTTGGTAATAGCATCCATTTTCCCCAAACACTATTAGCATTTGTTTGAATTTTCCATTATAGTCCTGCGCAAACTGACGTGCACTCACTGGTACTAAGGTTGCAAATCTTTAATTGTTAGCGTAATATTTATGTTTTTCTAATCTCTTACAATTATAGAATCGTGTTCATTGTCTCATTACAGTCATTGGTTCAATTAAAAAGGCAAAAAATATGAATAAACCCAGGAAGCAGAGCCACCCCAGCAGTACAGATCTTGTTATAGAGTTCGCAATCCTCTGCAAGTATATTTTGAGCGCATTAGACATGAAAAGAAGTTGACATTTACAATTCTAGGTACATGTCACGTTGTTTATTCAAGCCGTTCCGGAAAACCATTCTATTGCATGTACAATATAAGCTATATACAGTCAGTCAAGATATTTATAAATCTAAGTGTAAATATATGCCAACAACTCTTCAGTAAATATTTGAGCTCATAGCTGTAATAGACTCCAATTTATTGTCTGTGCTTGTCTAGATTTCTGGCCTGGCAACTTCAATCACGATAGTTCCCTTAAACGGCAATTGCTGGCCACTGCTAATTTGTGTTTCCGGCGTTCACCGTGAAAGTTGGGTTGCTAAAAACAAGTTATTCACTGCAAGCCAGGTTTTAAAATTTGTATGACTTCGTCCTTAAATGTGATAATTTCACGCAATTGTAAATTTTTTCAAGGATGCAACAGCTTTCTCAAAAGCAATCACTAAATTAAAGCAGTTTGTTTGGAGCAATAAACATGGGCATATCCAGGCAAGGTCAATCAGCCGTTTGCTATTCATAAACTGCCAACATAAACCGACCAATTGTCGGTAAACACATAATTGGGATTTTATTCAGTACCTGTGCTGTTGAGTACGGCATATTATCTACCCTATGCCTTATTATGCCACTTTCTAATTAACTGCAGAAAGCCGCGAAAATACCCACCATCAAACATAATCACAAATTGAAAAACTACACAGAAAAACTTCTCCATTATCTGTTTTTCGCTTATAAGCAATTTGAAAACGAAATGGGAAAAAATTAAAGGTTTGAACATAAGCTCAGTGTTTACATCTCCATTATTCGGCGTCTTCAATACCGCAAATCTGATATAAAGGTAACTTAAATGATAAAACGTTCAGATTGTTTGTTGTAGGAAGGTGATCAGTTGTTTTGGTATAGTGAAACAGTTAACATACAGTTTTAACTATCTGTATTCACTTGCTACTTTATAAAGGCAATTTACGTAGGCAGCTGTCAGAAGAGAACTGTGTGAAATCTGTTTTTATTTCTCACTTATTGCAAAGGAATCCTTAACTCATTCGAAGTTCATGTTTCCTTCACATTGCTGTTGATAATTAACATTTTCGAAAGTAACGTCCCTCGCTTAATTATAGTTTTGCTCATAAACAAAACAGTCATCTTCATAAATAACAATGCCAAAGTACTCAATAATTTAGTTACTACCTTTGACAAGAAGCATTGCACATGACACTAGAAACCGCGAATTAATGTTTGCAATTTTTTCAAATCAAAAAACCTCAAGGGACTAATCTTAACAAAAACTCAGAAATATATGTGACTAAAGCATTCTTCTATGCGCCTAGTTGTACACATACGATTAGCTTTGCGAATTCAATCTTAATTTTATATCAATTGCCTTGCCTGTAAATAGTGCCCATATCTATATTTTTTCCAAAGAACTTTATTTCAGAAAAGTGAAAGTTAATCCCATTTGTTTTAATCAAAAGCTTGTTTGTAAATGCTCAAAAACGGTCAACTCCACCAATATCAATGGCATCTCAATACTCACACGATGGCAGTAGATTAAAGCGCGTAATTTCAAACTTGCAGATTGCTATTGCAGTTTCCTATGTTTTACTAACTGGAGTAAGAACTGGTAAGCCGATGAGCGCACGTGAGACGCAATCAGTCGTCCCATTCTCTTTTGGTCTCGTCGGTAAATCTCTAGCGCCTATAACACCAGCCTTTAAGCAGCTGCTAGTGAGGCTCAACAAGGAGCCCAGGGCAGAACCGGACGATTTCATTCAGTAATTGATCGTTGAAAGTCTAATTGACCAATGCATTTATGGATATGTTCTTAACAGAAAAATTTTATGATTTCTTTAGTAATTTAACAAATAAAGCTGAGTAGGACCTGCGATAAGTGCACCCTTACTGTGTGACAGAAGAATGTTCATTAAAACTTTAAGAAGAAGAATTTTGTCACCTAACTGCTTTGAGACCCATAGCGTTTTGAAGTTGACGCTGATATATTAGCTTTCCGTGTAAACATTCTCGAACTTTGCGCAGGATTTAAGGGGTTTTCCGGCAAATAAATGCCGCAGGGTAAACGCACAATGTCCCACTTGCTTATGTAAGCTAGCATATATTCTGCGTTTCAACGAGCACTTAAATGTTGTGTTTTCTAAAGGCGTTAGGATGTGGCTACACGAGCCAAAGATTTAAGGAAAGATCCAGAATATACCGTATTTCTACAAACCTTTTTGAGATGATTTTTCCGCACTCTGCTTGCTGCTCTATCTCAAAGACTTGGTCCATGAACGGCGCCTCAAATAAAGAATATTTTATTTTCCGGCAGGCAGAATTGTCAGGAGTACCAATATACAGCGAACACGGAAGAGGCGGAAGGTTTTGCCTGTTCTCCTCGTTGCTGTTAGGAGGCACTGTGGATATATGAAAGGCCGCCTTTCTAAGCGAGAGCATTTCACCAAATGGCACGGTGAGGTTCCTGTACTATCAAAGGTAACGGAAAGTGAATGAACACACTGCACACACATCTATAAGAAATAAAGCACGAAAAGTTAACTCAGTGAATGGTGATAAAATTTTGTGTTGCAATCCTTTCAGAAGAAAATTTAAACCAATGACGTGATATGTTAGTTCATATGCTATCTTACTTCATTTTGCAATAAAAGACCTGCTTCTAAGCAGTTGGTCACAAAACTGACACACATGTTAAGCCTTGTTGTCTCTTTTCAGAGAATTTTTAAAATACAGATTGAACCACTATGAACTAAAATATTAGAACATTAAAGGTTTTCATCGTTTTCTTCCACCGCGGTTATTGCAACATATTTACAATCAGGTAAATTGTAGTTCAAAAGGTGGCAAATGATTAACTAACTGGACTTCATTTGACCATTTATGGTCGCCTAAATAGACCAACAGTCTAGTATGTTGTGTCCAATTCGCCTTTGCAGCGACCATACACATTTACGAAAAACAGATAAGTTTTCAATTAACTATATTCACGGCCTAGATCTATCAGTAACCTAGATAGTGTGGTCACATATCGGAAATGTTTAATAACTACAAAGTGGAATTTTGAAAACCACATCGCGTTTCCAAAACGGGACTTCCATATAACAAGCAACCTACAACATCATCGAAATTACCAAAATAGAGATAATCCCACCTCTGGAAAATGAATGTGCATATTTTTTCCGGCCGCTCCAGAAGTTTATAAACTTTGCTCTAGTCCAAAAAATGTTACGTCTAACATCATTCTTGAACGAATATTATTAACTATATTGTTGGAAGTTTTATATTTTGTAAAAAAGTTGTCTTCTCTATTGTATCAGTCTTAATTATTGGTGAAGAGAACCGAAGCCAACGTTCAATAGTGCTAGATTTTCAATGCCAAATTTTAATTAAATGTGCTAAAACAAAGCATGCTAACGTCTATCTCAAGCGCAATTTTTGATGGTTCTCCGGTAGATATCAAAAAATCATACCGGGTTATCTTTAAAGTACAGATAAAGTACTTTAATTTCCTAGGTCAGTCAATATTTGCGACTGAGGAGGCGGTGGCCATATGGCTGACCGACTCGAATTTGTGCTCGCAGAACACGTTGAGGCAGGTCCGAAGGCAACTTTAATCAATGACGGACTCAGCAGGTGTCTTCGCACCTCGTATTACCCGTATTACATGTCAAAGCAGAAAAGAAGCTAACTTTCTGATAACTTCTGCCGTCTTCTTCCTCCTCTCTCACTTTGCAATCCGACAAGACTAGAACCCCTGAAAATTCAGTGTCTTCAACCATTTCCCACATATTCAATGTTTATCGAACGTCTAAAATGTTTTTACTCTTCCCTTCCATATATTATTCTTAAGGCCTGATTACGAATAATCGAACGCGTACGTTTGCTATACGTGACTGCCTGAATTTGCAAATATCCCTTTATTTTAATCTATATCGTACCATGCATATAACGAGTCCATCGCAAATCCATAAATATGCGAGTGACTCCTAACTGGTTTCATAAGAACCGTGCATTTATAGACATGCATGGTCTTGCCGAAAAAATTGTTGTTCCACAATGTGAGGATGAGGATTTTTAAAAACAATCTTTACAACTCGGCAAACAAGAGAATTGACTTTTTAACTGTGTGCTTTTGCTCGGTGGTTTCCGTCCGACGTCAAATGCGATATCAGTGAATGACAATCAGAAACTGTCATATGAACCTCAGCAAAGTTCCCATTAAAATCTCTCTTCCACTCTCCGGTTCATGGAATAGGTCAAAGCATCTCACAAAACACTTCCTATTCTATGTTTGGGTAATGGACATTGTAGCTAATAAATTAATTGTTTCGCCGCGGTGTAACTGCTGTCTTTGCACGTAGAAACAGCAAGTGATAGCTGTTGTTAGAGCAATAGTGTGAGCCAGCAAGCTGCATAATGACAGCACACGGCAGAATTCATACATAATGCCGACACATGCGAAAGAGTGATCTGCCTTCTTTACATTTTTTCCTTAAGGAAAGGCACCTTTCGGTTTTAAAAATGTTTCTAGCTATTAGATCTTTTACAATGGTGAGGTGCTTATCCATAATACATCAAATCTGTCAATTTAATAATGCTGCCTACCCAGTATATAGCACGTTCCACAACTATTGCAAAACTGTCCAATTACTATGTGACATGTTATTCAGACTATAGGCAAAAATGAACTTTTACTTAAACAGGATGTATACAGTGCGCAGTTTGTAAACCTTGAATTCGAGCGTAGCAGTCGGAAGGTTTCAAAATCATTCGGCAATCGAGCAACTTTTTTAAAACCAAAAGCTTCCCTTGCTTTGAGTATAAAATGCAAAGAAGGCGTAATTTGCTACCAAACGAGTACAATAAATATTTTTTCATTTACTTTTCCCAGATAAAACATTTGAATTTGTAAAGGCAGTCAAGATCAAGGATTAAAAGGCATACTTCTCAAGTAGCTACTTTTGACAGTATGTTATTTTTGCTAGTGGTGAGAACGAAGCTCGTTAAAAAGCCCGCATCTTATCATGACTGAAATAAAATCAAAATTGACTACACACTAATCAATATCACAAGCTCTGTCAATGCCGATTAGCGAAAAATTACCAATCTTTCGCATAAGTTGCATATTGCAGGAATCCTGGCGCTTACTGTATATCAACTAATACGACATGACGACTCGACTATTGTTTTCTTCAGGCCCCATCGTGTGCTCCACAGCAGGGTATGATTACATGTAGTAAAGTGACCATAGATTAGCGTTGCATCTATCTTACCCTCTGTCCACTATCTTATGGAGGTCCAGTGTCAAGGCCGGGCCCAAATGACCGAAGATGGAAGACGGCAAGTATAACGCTGAAAATTACAACAAAATTGGTGGTCAGCTCTGATTCCATCTGCACGGGTTGTCGCAAATACCGAATTACGGAGACCTTGCAATTTGACTGTCAGTCTGAAAGTCAGCTACTCCACACAAACGCACGTTGGGTTGACTGTGCGGTCCAAGTACTCCCTTCAGTCGGCAATCTTTGAAGCCCCAGTTCATGCCACCCCGTGATAGCTTCGGGTGCTTTAGATTTTTTATTGTATGGTAAGTTCACTGAGCTCTCTACCTCACTTATCGCTCCACATCCAGCCCCAGGCCCAGATCAGTTATTTTATGCGCAGCCGGCGTTACTGTGACATATAGGCAGGATACCAGCACTCATAATCCCATAATAACTCATTATCTGTCACTACCGGTTCAGCAGCAAAGACACACAAACTGGCCTGTTGTCAGCAAACGCCACAAATCGTGCAGAATCCCATTTTCGTAACATATATGTTTGTCTGATTTAAATGAAAGGTACTGGGCAGGTTGAGATATAAACAACGCACGAGAACATCGCATTTTCTTGCACTAGCTGCTGAATAAAAAGCATTTAATATTTCTCTACACAATCCATTTATTGAAGGTCGTTTTCCCATCATGTTGGGAGGACAAGGCACGTCACCCAGATAGAGACACAGACAGTCCGAAGTCGCGCCGGACCGGTCAACCTTGGAACAGTAGGATGTGTTAGAGAGCACGTCACCCAGACGTCAGACAGTACGAGGTCACGTGAGGCCAACCCGACGCCTACACAAGGGTCGAGGTCGTCTGACCGTTAAAGGGCCAACTAGGCTAGGACAAAAAAGTCAGGCGGCCACTGCTGCCGAATCCGAGAGCCGAGCCGAGAGCCGAGCCTGCAGTGAGGTGACGCCTAGGACAGACGCACAGGCGCGCGCTAGCGGAGTGCGCACGACCACTTGGCGAACCAACGGGGAGCAAGGACGACTGCCCCTTAAAGAGCGAGGCCCTAGCAGAATGGGTACTCTGTTGTTGACACGCTGCCAGAGAAGACTGCTGCTGGACACGCGACGACCAGACGAGACTACTGGACACAGAGAACAATGTTGATGTACTTTTACAAGTGACAGTAAAGTAGCATAATTTATCCTATCCTGTCTTCTCTTCCTAACACGCACTGGGGGAACATAACCGGTGTTGAAACAGGAACACAATAGGTTTCAACAGTGGCGACGCAGGCGATCACTCCAGACGCGGGTGAAGACACAAGACCACTAGGTTAACACAGCGGCGACGCAGGTGATCACATGCAGGTGAAGACTCAAGGTCATTAAAAGGACCACAAAAATGATCAGTTTCAAGCAGATAAGGATGATGTTGGAGGCAAGACAAGCAAATTTCATCGCTCTCCTTGCAGTGTTACAGGAAGATGGGAAGCAGACAGGCTTTGATGAGACAACAAAGTGGATAAACAAGATCAAAGCAACGACAACAGAGGCAATAGCAGCAGCAGAAGCAGCAGAGGCACCAGCAGCCACAGAAGCGGACAAGACAGAGCCGCAGATGGCGAGAGAGGCAACAGATGTAGAAGCAGTATCAACAACAGACGACGTTACGACAGAGGCAACAGCAGCTACAGATGCAGGAACAGCATCAGCAACGGACGACGTTGCGACAGAAGCAACAGCAGCAGCAGCAGAGGTGCAGTCAATAGTCAGCTGCAGGTCAGACCGAGGTGCTGACTAGGCCGAGGTGCAAACCAGGTCGAGGTGCAGATACGACCGAAATTCAGACAAGCCCAAGGTGCAGACACCATCGAGCTGCAAATCAAGACGGTATGCAGACTACTCCGCCTCTCTGAATGACGCTGGCGGAGACGGTGAGAACCCGCTGCCGACGGTTGAGGAGAATACTCAACCATTAATATATGCCATAAGATCACTGACATGAGCAGAAAGCTAGTACACTCAGGTAACGAATACCAAGACTGCAAGAGGCCAACTAGAACTAAACGCCCACCGGACAAGTCAACCTTGCAACAGGGGGGTGTTGGGAGGACAAGGCACGTCACCCAGACAGAGACACAGACACTCCGAGGGCACCGCGGTCCAGTCCACCTTGGAACAGTGGGAAGTGTTACAGGAGCCGATCTCGTCACCCAGACGTCAGGCCGTGCGAGGTCACTTGAGGGCGTCCGGCGCATGCAGGCTAGGACAAAGAAGGCTTGCGGAGTTAGACGGCCCTCAGCTGGACTGCTGCCTACAGTGAGGTCACGCAAGGACAGATGTCAGACGTGCGAAAGCAAGCGTGCGCACGATGACAATGGACAACCAATGGGGAACAAGGACGACTGCCTGTTAAATAGCGAGGCCCTAGCAGAATGGGGATGCTGTTATTGACACGCTGCCAGAGAAGACTGCTGCTGGACACGCGACGACCAGACGAGACTACTGGACACAGCGAACAGTGTTGATGTACTTGTACAAGTGACAGTAAAGTAGCATCACTTAACCTATCTTGTCTTCTCTTCCTAACACGCACTGGGGGATCATAACCGGTGTTGACACAGGAACACACTACGTTAAAAACCATCAGATTGCTATTACTCGCCTGATTCAACTGTAAGGAAGTCGATGACCTCATTCGTGTATGAATCAACGGGACCATATGTACGGTCAATGTTCAACAAATATTCTGAATACCTTCGTTACTTGATCTCAATCTGAAGTCAGTATATTAATTATATGCGGACAATGTCACATGTAAAAGCTATCGCACTCATGACTCTACCAATTAAGTTATTCTAGACTGAATACCCAAGTAAAATCTCTTAAAAAAGCAATGCAAAACCAAACAGCAGTATTCGTTCGGATTTCTGATTTCAATCTATCCATAATACGTTATACCTAAGGCCGCTAGGTATATGTCCTTCAATCGATATAAAGTTTTTTTTCATCAGCCCGCCCGCCCGGCCATATTTTCGAGTTTGACGAGGCCGAAATCCTCGCAATTGG
>JAYGXS010000001.1:67480945-67634422 GCA_036362985.1 Ligula intestinalis | reverse complement strand
CAGGCAAATAAAACTCTTGTTCCAGTGATCGCATCTTCGTCTTCTGAGCAGCTTCCTGGGACTCGAATATTCGGTACTATTGGCATATCATAATTTCTGAATATACTAAGAGGAATGGGATCGCCAGCTTAATAGAGTCTTGTGCCAAGGCATCAACGGCTGAGAAGAACACGTCCCGATCGCTGGGACAATACTTTTATTCGTCGGCCATTTCGAGATCCATCGCGGATTCGTCCTCAGGGCAGCACATGCACAGGAGCTCACAGTATTTATAGGATGCAGTCAATACTGCAAACATACAACGGCAATAAACAGCAATTGCCTTCTTGCGTGTTGGTCACTTTTTGAACAAATGCGGGCTTTTACCTGCTGTATGCACATTTCGGATACATTTTTGAAGGACACGGAGTGCTTTCGGACCAAACATATCTTAGCAGGCCTGATAGCTGTTCTCTGTCCTACTAATGTGCCGGATGGATTTGCAAACCCAGTTGCCGTATTTGGTTTTGCCTCCTGCTGTGCGTTGAAATTCAGACTCTAAATTTAATCCGTGGCCATCAATTGGAGTGAACGCGACACAGTTAATGTTGGTTAATCAGTAATTAAGGAATATTTAATTTCCCTATTGGCAACCAGTAACTTCGAGAGATCAGCAGAAAAGCTCTTCTCTCAGGGGTATTCTTGTTAAGGTGTGATGGTTGTTCGCATGCAGATTGGCACTGCGTGAATCTTACGACTTAGTCAAAGACTCCAGTCCAAAGACTCCAGTCCAAAGACTCACTCAAACATACTATTGAAGTAATTAAAAATGCCCAGACCGCTTATGTTATATGTGTAACATTTATGTAATATATGCTCAGTAATAAACTCATATTCGCCTGGATTCAGTCAATAGATGATTAAAATGTTGCAATATTTCCTCTTACAATAGGAAAAGTATTCATTGATGCAGACTTACATCATGCGTACAATTGATCATCTGTGTAGTCATTATATTGGAATTTATATACAAAAAAGTGGTAGTTTATAGATGAACACATGTCATTCTCAGTAAGATAAGTTTGCAGACGTTATCTAAAAAAACAAATTTCTCGAGTCTGTGCAAAAATCAGCAAAGATTAAGTTCACATACTTAATTTAAAGCAGTTTCATATTTGGTTCTCACAGCACAGTTTAGTCAAGAATGACCAAATGCTTTCTTAGCTGTATGCGCTGAATTTTTTGCAACTCTTCTGCAGGATTGTTACCAGATTAAATAAGGGTTTATATATGCCCTACAGAACAATGCGTAATGATCTACGTGCTGATTTTTTCTTAGTGTTTTCTAGAAGTCATTTAAGTTCTTAGACATGGAACGTTGCTATATGAACACTCACCGAAATGTAAAGGTGGTAACCCAAGTCAAAAACTTGAACTTGAATCAGGCTATGTGGACCCGGCTCAAATGGATTTGCGGGGAATTTTGCGATCTCAAAAACATCAAATATATTGTCCGACCCGGTGATTCCCCAGCGGTCTCTTGGATGTTCATGCTGCCGCACGTACGCGACTCTCTTCAGACGAACATCTTCTTCAGTGTATTTTATAATATTGTCAACTGTAAATTGTCCAAAAGTTATGCGAAGACTTCCTTTCGATGGTTTCTGTAAAATAATTAAACGGTTATCTGTTGCATGCTGCATGCTGCATGGAACACTGCAAAGCAAAAACGTGCAGAAAACGTCCCTAGTTGATTAATGTTGGACATTTTATAGCGAAACCTTATTTCAAATGTGGTTGGCGTACGCTACACAAAATTTTGTTTGGGATTTTCCCTGAAATATTCATACAAAAGGCGAATGGTACTAAACAAACAATGACAATTCAAAATAGTCCAAAAGCAACCGGCGTATTTTTCAAATTAGAACCTTAAAAATATGTAAAGGCTATGCAAGGAACCTAAGAAAGTAAAAAATGTCGATATACGGGTCATAAGAAAATTAAATCAGTCATTTGAGTAGGTAAAATGTTGTATATTATAATTATATGCTGTCAAAATTTTGGCTTTACCCAAATGCTGACATAAAACATAGTGCTTGCAAATAACATTACTCTGAAAAGTATGTGAAGTATATTCAACTTCCTCCTATGTATAGTCCGTACTTACAAGTACAAAATCTATCCACAGGTTATATTTAAAAAGTATAACTAGAAACAGGATCAATGAATGATATTTGACCTATGCAGTCTTCAGTGATTATAATTGCCGCGGTATATGACCCGATTTTGCCGCACACATGTATGCGAAAAAGGATAAAACATGTGAATATCAGACCTGTTAGGCCTGCATTAAGTCGCATTTCCAAAAATCACATTTGATGCCTATTTTAAACGGTCTTTTGTACAGTATATGCAGTCAAGGAAATAATCGCGGAAATTGTTGGGTTAATGACATGGAAGTAGGTAGACGTCACATGAATTTAGGGAGCCCAACCCTAGATTTTGATAAACATTTTCGTCGCAGACAATCAACTACCGTTGAAAAGCTACGGAAATATCGATTCTACAAACGAATGCTACAGCAAGTAGTATGAATTCTTTATGACAATAAAGCTATACCATACTTCCGCATAGATACTAGCTAAAAGCCTAGACACGTGTTGCACCAATGTTTCTGTTGCTGCATGATACAACAACGAAGGGTTCAGCGCCTCAGTGGGTCCCTCAACGTCCTTCTTGCGGTTTCAAGTATATGAATTCCAGATAATAATCAAGAAAATAATCGCGGAAATTATTAGGTGAATGGAAGAAGGTGGACGGGACATGACTTTAAAGGGCCAAACCCTAGCTTTCGATGAATATTTTCGTTGAATGCAATCAACTGCCGTGGAATAACCACAGACATATCCATTCGAAAAACGAGTGGCACTACAAGTAATGTAAATTCTATATGACAATTTTGTTATACCATACTTTCGCATAGATGGTATATAGTATACGGTATATGCAGTGAGTATTTCAAAGAGCAGTGGCAAACGTGCTGTATAGGAACAATGTGTTTGCTATTTGCTGTTGTGTTGTTCAATTACCATATTAATAGCACGGATTTTTTATCTGTGAAATGTATGTCCGAGGAAGGAATTATTACAGTTTAAACGGAGCAACAACTTTCGATATGCTATAGGTCAGTGAGAAAAAGTGGTTTACAGTCTTGTTGTTTCGCTGTTTTGTTTGATGGCCACCTGGTTATCTTGAAGAAAAAAAATACCACAGACGGTGTGTTTTGCTGAAATTGGAGTACGCCTGACAAACCCAACCATTAAAACGCCATGAATTGATTGGGCATAAGCTATTTAGGATAAAACTTTTCAAGTGCCCTAGTATGTATGTCGTCCTATTTAGAGTTCATATTTTTATTGATTATTTGTGGGACAATTGTGTTGGTATTCGCTGCTTTTTGTTCTGTGATACATTTTGAAAGGATATCAAGCAGCTATGCAATTTAAAATGGCTGGCAGCGGATTGGCGAGTATTTTAGGAAAAGCTACTCGACACTGATAGTGTCCCTCGAAAAAGTAATTACATTGCGTTTGTGGTCGTTAATATGAGCATCCGTAAATGTGCGCCATATTACCAATGAACAAGTTGAAAGGAGTTGCCAGTAGCAAAAACTGAATGCAGTTACAGGTAAGAGGATTTCTTTCTTGATATCCGGGACCTGATTTTCGATCGCTGCACATCGACTGTATTTTTAAAAATGATGCTGTTTCATTTTCCAAAGGGGCAGATTGCACGTTGAGGCGGCTGGAAGGGTTTTTCTGAACGTTTGATTGACTGTAGGGAAAATAAATGTCATTCTTTTCCTTTAGTGTGCCACGTTATTTTTTCTTTTTTTTCTGTTGGTGGTTATATAAAATGAGTACAAGATGCATTTAGCTCGCACAAGACCTAGGCAATCCCTTGATGGTGGTGCTCATGAATCATTTCCTGAATGCCGTTCAGGTAGATAAACAGTTATATGGGATTAGTTT
The DNA here is from genome assembly GCA_036362985.1 of Ligula intestinalis. NCBI lineage: Eukaryota > Metazoa > Platyhelminthes > Cestoda > Diphyllobothriidea > Diphyllobothriidae > Ligula > Ligula intestinalis. The sequence continues at coordinate 67,630,412 of JAYGXS010000001.1, read as the reverse complement.
ATTCAATTTTATGATCCCCTACAGCGGGTTTAGTAAGTGGGACTGACTCAGATGTCTTAATAATGGCGTTTGCATTTGTGTACCGTTTATACTGAAAAAAGCGTTCTTATGTATACCAATTGCACGGCTTCTATATGTCTAGGGAGGATGATTTTTTGTTTTTAGCTTAGGGTAGCGGCCTTTTCATTTATCGGCTGTTGTATGACTCATCAGCTTAGTTTAGGCATGCAAATTGGAGACGCGTGGACCGTTAATAGAGCTGCTAATTTTATTTGTAGTTGGTTCTGACTGGTTGCAGTACCTATTCATCCCTTTCTTGAATGGCAGTGCTAAAATTGAACGTCCAGATGCCTTAATGTCCATTAGCAGTTTGTTACCCGCTTCACTTCTAGCGTCGAGTGGGCATTTCGGAAAACACAAGGATGCACTACTTTTGCTCGGGAAGTGTTTATACACTAGCGCTACTAGAACACCATTTTGCCCCCAATCGAACAGCCATATCGTGTAGATTTCACTGAATTCATTTATTTAAAAATTGAGGTGGATGAATGCAGACCTGAAACGCTGCTCCTGCGATCAGATAGGAAAACGCGGTCTACTTTCATCTTCTATGACAAATAGGCGTCATATTCTATTAAACAATTGTCTTTTATATGTCATAACTTTCTTTCACACTTCAAACTTTAATCTTCAGAGCTTATTCAATTTTATGATGATAAATTCCGCATTGAGTTCAACAAAGGTAAGCATGCGTGATCCCTCCTTTACCTAAAGCAGTCTGGTGGTAGCCGACTGCGCCAATATAAATCCATGGTTAGAAGGGTAACATCATAGGAGAATGAACATGGTAGTGAAGAGCTTTCACGTCTGATTTTCCAATATAAATTCTCAAGTAGGTGTGGCATCGACCTTAATCCATTACGCAAACGCGTCTGCAATCTTAGGGGTTCTGTTATTGATTCCCAGGAGCAAGGCTGTGCATGACCTGATATGATAATTCTGACTGCCTTTTAAAGGAAATGACTGCTCCACCCTAATTAATGAACATCGGCCACTAGTAAAGGCTTATTATATTGGAGTCGTAACGCATACTCTAGTACTGTTCAGTGCATGCATCAGGAATCAGCTAAATGCGCAGCACATAAGATTTGAAGAAAAACCCAACTTCCATGCGCTACTTTGGGGGCAGTTTCCATGACATACACCCTAACAGCTCACAAATGCTTAATTATGTTCAATTATTTGAATCCATTCAGCAGCTCTAGTTAATCATAACAGAAGGATAATTTAAATTGTAAGGCCGTTAAATATAGGGTGTACCATCTATACTATCAAATTTGATATGAAATGTTCGTATTAAGGTCCAATTAAATTCAAAATCGTCTGCAATGGGATCGTCCGATTTCGGTATCTGCAGAACCATTCTCCGCAACACATCAAACATGATGATTGGCATACAGTATTCTGGTTATTGAGGTTCTGTGCTCAGAGATGACAATACTTGCAAATATTTATGTCAGAATAATTGGTGACCTTAGTTGGCATCGACACTGACATGAGAATTTGAGTACAGATATAAATAATGTGCCCACTGGTAGTACCAGGGTCATTAACAATTAAACAATTTTATAAAAACGCATTCAACGCAATACTTTGAAATATTAATATTTAACTCACAAAAAATCCCATCCAAGAATGAAGAAGAACGGTCGGCGGGCATACGTAAGCTTTTGATAAATTATTATCGGGCAAGTGTCCTTGCCGGCTGCCTTTCTGAATTTAATTGTAATCCGACAATTCAATTGCTCTTTACCTTTTCAGTCAAACTTGTTAACACATTCCTCTTTATATGGTAATACTAGAAAAGACAACAAGGCTATTCTTTTAGTTGCGGGTAGCCTGTTTTTGTGTTGGGTGCTAACCCCGGTTCTGAAATATAGATGTCACTAAATGATGGATAAAAACGGTCGGTAGAATTTAGGATTACCGGAACGCAAACGTCTTCACCTGTATCCTCCCCGATGAAGGAAGATTTCATTGTAAAATAAGTGTATTTTCCAGTTTAATTGTTTATTTATATTTGAGTTTGATAGTAGGTTGCTGACTTAAAACGTTTTTGGGATGACTCCTTGTGTCTTCGCATAGAAAGCTGCTACTCCTTTAAAGGACGATTTGATACGAGATGTGGTACACCAACCCAGAGGATTCTGTCGACATTTGACTGTCGCCGACCTGCCTGGAACGCAGTTCCCAAACCTATTCCCACAACAATGCGTTTAGTCAATCCTGAGATTTCCATTAGGCATGAGAATGTGCCACATCGTTGGTCATTTTTCTGTTTGGATCTCTGAAGATTTCCTTTGATCTGCTCATAGGCTATTTCACCAACGGTCAGGTAACGCTGTTAAACATATTCGCAGAGCCTCATGATTTGGTCAATATTAAGTGAATTTTCTCCATCGCTGCGTGCTTTTTGTAGTATTCAACGTAAGATATAGTGCGCCCAATTCAGTGGGTGGAGGTGAACAGCTAAGTCACATCAAAAGAAAACATCATCTTGTCTGTGCGAATCATCCTTATTAAAATTTTCACGAATAATTGAGATGCTGTACCGTCCGCAGAACCCACAGCCATATTTTTGATAGCCGATCCATGCAGGCCTCTATGCGTCTGTCCACCAGTTCTGTTCATAACCTGTTCTTCCACGAAAAATGCGTGATCAAAAATCGTGAAGTGACAGATATAGCAGGGAGCATGGAACCTTTCAGTGCCATATTTGAACACTTCGGGCTAGCCGTCAACGCTGATAAAACGATGTTGTGTATTGGCTCTCACTTCGAACCAAATTTAAATTCACTAAACGCAGGCAATTAAAAACTGGAAACACCTTTGGTAGCTCAAGTAGCACACTTGAGCAGCATTTGAATGGGTTATGCAGTGTCCCACCGTCAATCTATCTGCAGCTAGGGCTTTGGCCACCTCCGGAACTCAGTGTGCTGCCTAAAATGTCAGATGCAGACCAGGTCATATTAACTATACTAGACATCAGTCAGAGACCCCTATAGGCTACACGCATCTATCAAGGAGACTCAAGGAGTTCCACTGCAGTGAATATCGTCAGAACCGACAGACAGGCTCTCTTATGTACAGTACGTTAAGGTGTTACTAGATTCATATTGAAGAACTGGATGCTTACCTTCGCTAAACAATACGAATCAGGACAGCAGAGTGAGGAACAACAAATCATGACTCTTTTCATCGGGTCAATTACTAAAACCTTTAAAAAGAATATGAGATAGATATCAATAGGCAAATTGGCTACATTAAGTGCATTTGAATATGTAAACGACAACCAAGATATGTTTCACCGCCATGGTAAAATAAGGCATATTTTATCATATTTTTCATCTTTTGGGATAAAATGAGTAGTATAAATACAATGGCCATAAGTTTTTACCACGGGATTGGAAGTCGGATTAAAATGACGCCATATTATTATGACCTTACTGGTGACTTCAAACTTGGGTGTCCGGAATCTCATCTGCCGGACACCTGGTACATTTGAAGACAGCAATTTTGTCTGCTGAGTTAAAGTATGACTGCTTGCAGCGTTTTGTAACCACTGCTTATTGTCTTGGCCTCGCAGTTCCTTTTGAATAAGCCTGGCATCAAAAAACAGAATAAGAAAGAACAGTGCCAATAAATCACACTTGCACCCATCTAATAAAATATTTAGGAACCCCACCAGTTGTATTTGAGATGCATAGATCACTGCTCATCAACTGCGCGATGAAACTGCGTAATTCATACTAAACCCCCGATAATGGGCAAATTCAAATAAAAATAAGCAATGCAGCAGAATAAACGCTTAAGTGGGAGGATGTCTTGCTTTATCATGCGCATACGTCTGCGTTCCATTTAACATACATTCCGCCGATTGTGTCTGTCCAGCATTTACGAACATCACTATTTCGGTACCAGGTTATTTGGGCTACAAAGGTAGCCATGTTCTCTCCTATAAGATAACCAGATTAACCAAAATGTTTTAAAAATTTTCATTGAAAAAAGGGGAAAATTAATTTTTTGGATTACAATTAAATGCAGAAGAGCAACCGGTGGGCACAATTGCCCGATAATAATTTATCAGAAGCTCACGTTTGTCTGTCAACAGCTCTACTCCATTTTCGGATGGGCATGTTTGCAAACTTAAGATTAATACTTAAGAGTATTGCCTTAAATAAGTTTTCATAAAATTGTTAAATTTTGATTAACCGTGGTTGTAGCATATGGCAATGATTTTTATTTTTACTCAAATTACGTTTGATGTATTGGTGCCAACCAGGATTTGCAATCATTCACACATGATAATTTGTATCTGTTGTCATCGCTGAGGAAAAAAACCTCAATTATCAGAATACTTTTTTGCCAAATTTCCTATTGGATGTTGTGTGTATTAGTGCTGTGCAGAAAGTGAAAACAATCGCAGAGGTTTTTGATTTCAAAGCTCATTTAATTTAAACTGTTTACTTACCTGTAGATGTGAATCAGGGTGCATCGATTAGTTTGCAAGCCCTATAGATTGAGCTTGATTTCTGCCGCTGCATGCGTTTTAAAGCCCAATGTTACACGAATCTGGTTTTGTACTCAAACAATCTTCCCTTTTCAGGTACACTCAATAGCACACCCTGACCTATACATGTTTTAATTATCTGCCAGCCAACTACAAACACCTGGGGTTTTATTTAAGTTGAAACTGCCAAAACTCAGACTTTGAAACAATTTTTCTTTGGAAGATTTTCATGTGAGAGCGAGAATTGCAACGAGTGTCACAGTTTGATCCCTTATCGTCGTTTAATTTTGCTAGAAAAAGACTTTGCAGACGGTTTGCCAGACTTTGTTGTGAGACAAATGCAAGCCTGTCTCCAGAGACGAACCAAGTACGCTCTCTTTTTTCCAGGTAGAAAGACAAATCAAACGTGTGCATGGAGATCGCTTCAGACCACCGTTGCCTCAAAAATGCGCCTTTTGTTCTTTTTTCCATTTGGCATACAACGCCTTTGTATTTATTTCGCTTGAACAACGATGGTGGCATTTTCAGCATGCATTCATAAAAATGATCTACAAAGTTTGTTAAGAGGTTTATGGGGTTTTATGCAGATTTTTCCGAGTGCAATAAAATCGATTTTCATGCATAATAAAGCTGTTAATGTGGATATCGTTTTATTTTTTTAAAACATCTATCTTTTATGCAAAAAAGGTCGTAGCCCAATGGTAGATTTTTGACTGTGCAAACACCCTCCCTCCTGCGTGGGTTCGACAACCACCATGGCTGCAAATTTTTTTCATAATCATTGAAACCTGCAAAACTCCTAATAAAAATATATAAACAGTCTGCAGTGAATATAATGGCATGTTAATCATATTCGAGTAACCTCCGCAGACGTCAAGCACAAGTTGCAGGAACCAGTTATTATGTTGAACAAGTGGGTGGTCTGCTAAAATTTTAAATCCGTTATGCTTTTGATCGGTTGCAATTGTACTAACACTATCCTATCAGCGAAATATTGGGTTATGGGACAAGAGAGAGCAAAAACTGCAAGCTTAATTCGTTTTGTTTTACATTGAGACATTCAAGTGTCACTTTTTTGTGGGGCAGTTCATGATATTACTGGCTTGCGATATTCGCATGTTCACAGCTACTTCTGGCTTAATTATAACAACAATTACTCAAAACCCGGAGGCCAAAGTAACTACCCTTCGTAACTATGCATTTTCTGAAATAAAAATAGTATATTTTTCTCAAAAAGCAAGTAAACTACGGAATAACAGATGTATGATGAGCAGCAATGTGCACAGATAGCGTAACATAGTGAGAAATAAACGTATTTCGTTTATAATGCCTTCCGAGTAAAATATCTGTAGTAAAATTTCTGATAAGCGCCATTACCGTCCATTGGCTAAGCGTAGCATGAGAAGGCTGGGTGGCGTTCGGAGTGGATCAGTAAAGGTTATTTGCGAAAACACAGATGCAATTCGAGGTGTGTAGATCAAAATAATGTCCTTGTCTTTCAGCGTTCGCAAAATTTATTTTAAAAACTCTCTCGTCTTCTGCAGTAAAAAGATGAAGTGTCGAAGATTGTGTATCTGATGAAATGTGAAGAGCAAAATTTGAGTGGGGGACGTAATACATAATTTAGATTATTAAATTTCTTCATTGAGTTCATTTGTGGTGCAAAATGCGGTTAAGTGTAAAAGTGCGAGCAAAGATGGTTGAAGTGGAATCAAATACAACGTTTGTTGATTTCCAAGGCATTTCTTACGGTACTAAATTCTGCGAAGAGAAGCTTCTTGCTTTTGTGTGTTACATTATAAAAGAAAATTTACAAGCACCGGAAACTTTTAAATTATATTTTTTCAGAGAACAGACAATTTTGTTTTGTGTTCTTGAAGTGTAATTAATTCCATTTATTAAATAACACGTTATTGTTGGAAAAGAAAGAACAAAATAAATTTAAAAGATTCTGGTTTGCATACCTGCTGAGTTTTTTGCCATAAAAGGACTAATAGCAAACCTTAAGAGACTGTAAGTTGTTTTATTACGCTGATAAGCAAGCATGAATACGAAATGTTATGGAATTTCATAGGAATACTTTTGAACGCCGAATAATAAAGAAGTGCAAACCTTTTTTATCAAAAAGGTCCAATCAATGAATAGGAAAAATTTAAACGAAACAGACAGATTATTAATTCTTGTAACAATTTCGTTTAAATTCATACACTGTGCCCCACTCTTGTTATCTTAGAATGGAGTCTAGACATAGAAAATTTGGCATTTCCATTTTTAGCAGATGGTGTATGCCAATGTCAACAATTCCCATACTTATCTTGAATGAATTTTCAATAAAAAAGTGAAGCACACTGATTTTTCACGCAGGTATATCTAACCAAGTTTCGCGTTGTATAAAGTGTTTTGTTTAAAGAAACTTAGACGTATTCACACCTGAATTGTGCTTTGGACGCACATGTTTGTCAGGGATGAAGTGAAATATTTGAGCAATAATAAAACCACGACTTCAAACAGAGCACTGAATAAGGTAGAGTAGTTAAAACCACATTATCTGCGTTATCTTTTTTAAAAAATATTTTATTTTAAATTTTTTTGAACAACACGCAAAGAGAAATGGATAAAGTGTTAGACACTATATCAAGAGCAATCTGAAACTCCTCGCAATCGAATTGTCTCAATAATTACGAAGCAATAAGATGCAAAAGATTCCGTGAAATATAAACAACTTGGTATGTTAGCGATTGTACCTTGCAAATTAATGTAAACGTATAAGTCTCTGTCCGGCTTTTCCGCAAGGGAGCCTACACATCACCTTAATCCTGCAACTTCTTCTCAGCACAATTAAGTGAAAAACTGGTTTATTTAATCCAGCGTATCGGCGGGCGAAAAGAAACAAATAAACAACCAGAAATGCGCGATTTGTGGAAGCATACTTATGATAACATTTCACAAACGCACTATTGATCAAAGTTATTCTCTTTGTGCTACTTTACTCACACGTTTTTTTGCATAAACGAACTACCTCTACATTTAAAACTTAAATTTTCTTAGTGGCCGTGATTTTTCACTTTCTCTGAGTTTTCTATTTTCCAAGAAAAACCATGTTCGCTTTACCTTTATTACGTGGCAAACCACAACATGTCTTGTTTTTTTGCTTTTTTTACGTTACTCACTTATCCACTTTTACTTTCATGCATTAGAGTTTAAAGAAGGTAATTTGAACTATTTCTGTGAACCTGGGATTTCCTTGTAAAAGCCTCCCGATTTCACCAGTTATGTAACCTTTTCTCAGGTTTTAGCAGGACCAACCTATTTCCAGTATGCTCAAATGCACAAACACATGCAATTAACATCGAGATGCCAGCTATCGCACTGCCGAAATTTTAGTCAGGTTTGTTTTTAGGAATAGGGAAAACAGTGAGTAGAAAAATACACTTTGAGCCTCATCAGAAGCTAAGGTTTACAAAAATCACGAAAACAGCACTGAAATAATCTAATGTAAAAGCATGATGAGAAAATATTTTATTTGAATGAGTCGTTGGGCTCAAAGTTTTCCTGGCTAATTAGTGTTAATAAAAGCCATTTTTCTTAATGTGTAACTTACGCACATGATACTTGAGCGCAATCGTAGAAAACGAAAAAAACATACTAAGTCGTATAACAATTAATTTTTTCACACATTTAGTCAATAAAATTGCAAACTCTTACGTTTATGGGTGCTTTGATATTTTGGAAGCAGCGGCAGTAAGCAAATGTAATATATTACTTTAAAAGTTGTTTGTATGATTGTGCGCACATGCTTATTCTGCATCGGGATGCTCATGTGCATAAGTGATTAGGGAGAGCAGTAAAAAGGCCATTTCAAGGTAGCAGTCGGGAAGAATGAGACACTATGGCAGAACAATTTTTTACTACTTTATAATTTCAAATTGAGAAAGAATCCATTAACTAAACTGACAAACGTGTTTTGCAGGTACTGCAGTTCTTTTAATGCATTTTTGTGTCACTGCAGCACCTTTTTGCATCAGTATACTGATCTGAACTGAACTATTTTCTAATGAACAATATTTTGCACTTCAGGTCAACTTAATGAACGATGCTGTGATAATTGCTTACGTTTTCACAGCTAAGTCGTTAAATGCAGTCATCCCATAACCCATTTGGTTCTTATACCATTTGTCTTAAGGGTAAGCTCAATATGAGCAGTGTTCACCCGCCTGCTCTGAGCGTGGCTAATTTCTATATCCACGCCAAATCTCAGTACAGTGTACTTCAAGCGAGTAAATGAAGCAACAATCGAAAGATGGTAAGAAGCCATGATTCAGGCTGTTTGCGGCTCATGGTTTGTCCATTTTAACAAAAACGCGGCATTAGAGAAACCGAATTTGTAAATGTATACCATGACTAGGCTGCTGACTTCAATATTGTGGTCTGCTAAATCTTCAACTAGTGGATTAACAATCCAATTTAACCATCACTGTTCTTTTGCACTCGATCCGGTCTTCCTCTCTCATGACCTGATCCGGAACGTTCTATACGTGCGGAAGCGCTGGCCAAATGTCTAGGTTCACCCGTCACCGGTTGACAAAGTTGCATGAATGACCACTGTATGAGATTTTCCGTCAATTATATCATTATTCACTACCTTGTGCCTCAACGCCAATGCATAATTTCCTTGAGTGACTACTTTTGTGGATAACACGCATTTGCTTGCGTAGCCTCGTAATTGTGCGACATTTATTGCTTTACATGTTACCATTAGTTTAACGTCACGGCAACCACTGTCCCATATTATTATTAATGCAGCGTAATATCAAATACATAGCATAAGCTAGTTAACACAGCAAAGTTCTCCATAACCGATCAGAAACTTTCGAATAATAGTACCCTTGCTCCACCGATATTTTAATACTAGTCCCTTAGTCAGTGTTTTTACCGGTTTTGTTGCTAAAGATAAACATAGTTCGAACAGTATTCTTACTTGTTAATATAAATCTTTTTTTACTGTACCGAATTTGATAATACCCATGGTATTTAAAATATATATTATGTATTTGCATGAAAAGAAAGAAGATTTTCGGAAAATCTTGTTGTACCAGTGACTTTTCGAACCGGTATCACTTTTTCATCGTCAGATTGCATGTAAAGTAAGGGCTGGGAATGTCACACTAGCGGTTTTGCGGACACAGATTTGAACGAACGGGGTGGGAGTGGGTGGAAGGGTTATGGTAACTTGACTCCTGAGGCCATAGGTTGCGCTGGTGCGGGGAGGGTGGCGTTAACTTGTGGACTCTGGGCCATGTGTTCGAGGGAGGGAGGCTGGTTCAGGTTCTGTGAGATTCTTCTTGACCAAGCATGGAGAGCCTGCTGTTGTTTCAGGCTGGGCCCAGATTAGTCAAACATGCGTGAAAACCGGTAAAGTGTGAGTCAAGCTCTACGTGTCTGTTAATATTAGCCGGGCTCGAGTGCGACGCTTCGATGAATTCTCTCGCTTGCCTCGTGTAAGCCAAACGTTAACACCTTCCTCCCCTCACCAGCACAACCTATCCCCGCAGAATTCACATCATCATAACCCTCCCACCCATTTCCAGCCCATTCGTTTTGATCTCTGCCCTCAAAACCCCTAGTGCCACATTCCTATCCCTCCCTTTTCAGTTAGTAGGAAGACGAACAAGTGACACGATTTGGAAAATTCACGAGTACAACTCGATTTTCGGAAAATCTTCGTTCTTTTTATCATATCATCTTGCAATGCAACTTACTTCACTTATCAATATATTTACATTCTTTAATCCAATAAATGTTTGATGATGTAATGTTTGATAAAATGTCATATAACACTATACTTAATAACCCATGGTAATATACAACACCTAATGTGCCAATCTACTTAAGGAAATTTGTCTTTGACAGTTCGAAGTGCTTTGGTCGAATTCATCTAAAAAAACATTATGCACGCGTCTATAAGTTTCTTATTCCATCTTTCAAAACCGTTTTCGGTGCACTGACAGTTATAGATTTAAGTAACTGAAGTTTGCCAATCTCATTTCTGAATGCAGCATAAAATGTTAAGTGGCTTGTAAAAATTGGTCTGCAGTGGTCACAAATAAGTTCATTTCAGAATACATTTTGTCTACTTTTAACCAGTGAGGTGTTCACTTACAAAGTAGGATATAATTTGTAGCAGATATCATTTGGGCAATTCTACCTACAGCAGGGGAAAGAAAACTTTACCCAGGACCGCATTTTTGTCGTTTTCCTGAAACTATTTTTCCTGAAACGTGTTTATGTTGAAAGTCTTTATTATAGCTGTATTATTATGGCCAGGCAGTTCTCTTTTTAACAATATCAGAGGGTTGGTCTCTTCACTTTGACGGATCACATTAAACATTTAAGTCCTATTTACGCGGCTCATGTGTTATTGGACACTGTGTTTAAAATATGAACTGCAACAACAATGTTTACATAAAATAATAGCACATGCTATGACTATCTTCATGGCTATAACCATGCTCGCAGAATTTAATAATCACAAGACAGAAGACATTGGAATGTAAAATTGTTCATATACTCGTACACGCCCTTAAAAATGCGATATTATTTTTATTTTGATGATTTTAACGTATACTTTTAATACCATTTTCAAGATCCACTCGGGTAATTTCTCGATTAGATATTTATGAGGCTCCAATAATACCTTAATTTCATCTATGTATGTGTACGTTACACCTATTTTCGCGATAAAGTTAATCAATTTTTAAGTATGCCAAAACGAGCGAACATCCGTGTCCCAGGAAGCAATCGAGAAGAAGAAGATTCGATCGCTGTTTCTGCAACTCATGTTTTGATGATGGATCCGTGACGGATATCGAAACCTCAGCCGAATAAACATATTGTCCCAGCGATCGAGTTTTCTCATTCTCAATCTCAAGTGTATCACATTTTTGCTGGCTTAGCATTTAATCTATTTCTGTTAACTTATCCCTGGACACAAAATCTGCAACCTTATTCTGAAGCTAAAGTACGATTGGTTTACGTACAAAACGCTCCAAATCGTCTTCAGTTTGTACAATAATTGTGAAAGGATTAACTTCGTCCGTATTTTCGGAAGAAAACGTCGACTGATTTAGTTCATTGACCTTTGATGTTTTCAGATTTATGAGTCTGGACATGAGGCAGTTATTAATGTCTAACATGTATCCATAAAACTTCAAAGCGGTTTTAGCATTCTAACCTTTTATGTGCAAATTAAATCTCCAATAGTATCTTGAAGGAAACAGGATTGGCTTAGGCGTGCATTAAAATCTTGGTAAACAGCAAAGAGAATTGTTGATCATTATCAATATGGTTGGCTATTTTGAAGCTCTCTACATACCCTTATCTGTTTTCTAAATCTGGCGTGGAAGAGCTGCAGCTTCAACGGCTCTCAGCACACATTTTATTGATAGCTTCTTCAAACCTGCAAAGATAACGATTAAGACTGAGTGGTGTTTACGTGTACCATTGACGGGTGCGTACAACTCGTGATGTGCAATCCGGCAGTGGCAGTACCTTAAACGGTTTCTTAGCCTGTACTAGTAACTAAAATAGGTAAATGCGAAAAAAGACGTGTACTCAACGAATGTTATTATGCACTAAGCACGCAGATGTCTTGCATCTGAAAAAGCAGTAATAACTACGGAAATGAAAATGTGATTAATTTAATGGATGAAAGTCTTCAAAACTAATTTATCCTACGTCACTGTCAAACAGGACGGTTTGACAAGATATAAGCTATGCTTATTTGGTTGAAAATCCACAAACAATTAAAGTACTTCCTTTCGTCCCAAGTACATTAGCTCAGAGAGACGTTCAGCCGACTTCAAGAAATATTGACCTATCCCCTTTTATCAAGTTCCAGAAAAATATCACACAGTAGAACTTTGCCATTCACGTCATTACTAAAAGTTCCGTCTCAAAGCCTAAGATGCAGCTACCACGCTTTTAAATACGCATGTTTTTTTTAAATAAATCGGACTTTTTTTCGCTTTAAAAATATATATAAAAGGTACTTGAAAGCGCGTGTGTGTTTTCGGAGTAATTTCTTTTGGCTATACCATTAAATGCTGGTAGAATGGGCTTGTGGAAATGCTTGTGTATTATCTTGTTATGTTGGGCGGTATTTTCATCAAAAGTTTTGAGTTTGCCTAGGATTTCTATAACCATCTTATTGGAGTCTGACAATTAACTAGAATTATAAGCACATGAATCTTGGTCATAACCAACTGTAAGACAATTTTCCCTTCAATAAGTGATGATTTCTGCTTTTCTTGTGTTTATGTACAAAACGAATTTCAAATGATGACAAACAATATAATCTTAAGCTGATATAATGGAATAATAGGGAAAAACGTAAAAAAAGGAAAATTTTCTAAAGGAAAACATAGTCGAATGACATCACAGCGCGACAGCATTCAGCATTCCATTTCATAAATATTATACTTGCCCTTTTTACTTCGTAGATGGAATTCTCTCTCAGAACGTGGTGTAACGTTGGCCGCGTGTAAATATTCTGCAGGGGTACTACCGTTTGAGTCAGGTGTAGAATTGTCACAATTTTTTGATCCCAGCTGACTGAAATTTCATCAGCAGTAGCTTCTAACTTTTCCAGAAACGACGTAGTTGGGAAAGAAGGATGTGTAAGGAACTGTACTGGAGATAGATCTCGAAGGATAGCGTGTACGGGAATAGTGATCTCTTCCTTCCACTGGAACCAATCCACTTCAGTATTTACTTCCAGAATCAAGTAGTCAAAGTTACGTGTCAAGAAGCCGGAGGCAGAAAACGTTAAATCGGCAATTGAAACGGCCTCGGAGATGCTAAACTTTAAGGAATTTACAGTGAATTATTGTAACAAAGTAACAGAAAATTGTCAGCCGCTAAGAGGAAAGGCTTTTATCATGCTTAATTTCTTACCTTTGTGGTAACATTTCGTTGGCATTGGTGATATACCACGCTGCGCCGTAGAATACTGGCATAGGTGAAATGCATAGATTCTGGATGTGATTTGTGGTCCACAATTAGACATCCTCCTTGCAATTGGTGTTTCAAGCGAATACGAATATCTTCAGGTTTGATGGGAGCGTTTGTGTGAATCTAATAAGGTTGTAGTGAAATTGACACCATTTTTAATTGGGAAGCTTAACTCAGCTAAAATGTCATGCTTTCTATGGAGACTATTTAACATGATTAAAGTGATGTCATGCATGATTGCTTCTAAGAACTGGTCTCGAGTGACATTCTGGGAGGATACACACTCAAATAACTGGGCAATATAGTCAGCAAAATTAGAGGCTAAGACTTGCGGCACTAAAATCGTCAATATATTGAAGACTAGGTCCGGCTTTATGATCAGGCATAAGATTGTCGAAACTATCACTCCATGCATTTACTTTTCATAAACCACGCGCTGGAAATACTATGAGTAGTGCTGTCACTCAATGATTTAGAAGGACTTACCTTTCAAAAGACATTGATGTCGAAAAATAAACACAGAAACGCTCAGAGAATTCAAGGAAGTAAACTCTAAGAATTTCTAATACAAGCCAAACTACGAGTCCCAGGGAGAAATCAAGAAGAAGAAGAAGATAAGGCGATCTCTAGGATAAGTTATATTTGCCTGACTTTTCAAAATCGATCCCGGATTTTTCAACAGAAAATTTAAAATAAACAGAAGCAGAAACGGAAAATTAATGGGCAGGGAGTTACAGTAGTTAAAGGATACAGTCACTATTATACTGCGCACTTATGACGACTAACAACTCCCATGTCAAGGAAAATTGTCCAATTGTGTTCTATTCGCTTGATGATTAGCGTGTGGGCCGTGACCTGCGGAACTTTCATCAAGTGTTGTGGAGTTAGACGTGATGATTGCTCGGTCATCTGGTTCCCCGGTGTTGGTGTGGATGACGCGTTGGTCGTGCGTTCCTTAAGTGGCGACTTACTTTGGGCACATTCAGCCCGAGCACCAAACCTGGAGTTGGTAGATCATTGCACTTGTTTATAGACTGCGTCGTGAACCAAGACTCGAAGTTTTCGCGGCTTAGAGAATTGTCATGTCTAGCAAAAATGTCGGCAAATGAGATTTGAATGTGTGGCCGGGTCTCGTCAAATGATCCGCAACTGGAAAATTGGCATCATATCTCCGTATTGCTGCCGGGTGTTCGGAAATTTGCATTTTGAGAAGCAGTGGGTCTTTCAGTTTCCTTATCTGATGCCTTATGGTTGCCTCGGGCCTGTGTGCTACTCCATTTCCCGGTGAGGGAGAAGGCGGCCGATGGCCACCGCGATATTATTGCCGTACGGGATTGTTTTCCCAAATTTGAAATAGGTTCGGTTCTCTTGCCCCTCTCGTTTGAAAATTAATATTTTTGCGATATTCCGCGGGTGACCATTTTTTCTGTACACCACTTGAAGATATTGCATTTCAGCAACTTTGTCTTAGGATTCACTGCAATGCCTCTAAATTCACCGATTATGCGTCCTTCTGCAACTGTGTTTGTGGTTGATTGAAGTTCGCTTTCCTGAACACTTCGTTTTTTAAGCAACCAGAATATTTGCGGCTGAAGACCAGTTGGTTGTTTTCTTCCTCTTCTATCGCGTATTATGAGTCCGGAAAGATGTCGTTGACATATTTTGTGAACGTGAGCACTAAATCCAGTTCGATGACGATGAAGGAGTCATCCACATACCGACTCCGGATGTTCGGTCTATCATTTTGGAATATTAGTGACCTTAACAGTTGAAGGACGCCCGGGATTTGGTCCAGAAACCAGCGAACCCATGGGCGATACCTTCACTTGCTCGTAAATTGAGCAGACAGAATTTCAAGAGCTGTCTCGCCAATCCGCACCATTCGGTTTTGGAGCAGCACACAGGCCCGAGGCAAACATATATAGGATCTGTTGCAGTTGCGGACAAAGCAACTTCGTGAGGAAAACTCAAGATGCAAATTGCCGAACACCCGGCAGCAGTATGGAGATATGACGCCAATTCTTCAGTTGCAGATCATTCGATGAGACCCTGATACACATTCAAATTTGATGAGGCCGACATTTTCGCGAGAGGTGTCAATTCTTATGACTGTTTATAATTTCACACTTTGTTTACGACACAGTCTATAAATAAGTGCAATTATCTACCAAATCCATGTTTGGTGCTGAGGCCGAATGTGCCAAAGCCAGTCACCACTTAGGGAACGCACGGCCAACGCGTCATCCAACGCCAACACCAGGGAACCAGAGGATCGCGCAATCATCAAGTCCAATTCCACCACATGTGTTGAAAGTTCCTCAGGTCACGGGCTGCACGCCAGTCATCAAGCAATAATAGCACAAGCGGGCAATTTTCCTTGATATGGGAGTTTTTAATTGTCCTCAGTGCGCAGTATTATAGTCACTGTATCCTTTAACTACTGTAACTCCCAGTTTTGGCTTCTGTTTATGCTATTTTCTCTGTTGACGTATCCACGATGGGCTTCAAAAAGTCAGGCAAATAGCCTTCTCGTCCCAGCGATCACATTTGCTTCTTGTTCACTTCTCTTTACCATGCAACCATACTCTCATATTCTATCAGTACGGGAGCATAAAACAGTGCATTTGCAATAAACGAAATTTCATTTGCTCATGCGCATTAAATCGCATTATCATTATGTAGCAGATCTTTGAGATTCAGATAATTAATGCAAGTGAGGCCTTTTAATGGCACCACCATACAACTCTTACAGCTTGAGTAAACGGTTAATATTCACAGCCCAATCGATAGTAATTAGGTCAGGAAAAGCTTACGCTGTTTTTCAAAGGAGGTTTATATGGATGGATCTTTACCTATGGCCAATTACAGGTTTCAAGTCTGCGCTCGCCCATTCCCAGAGGATCAGTCACACGCCCTCCATGTGTTTGACGCACAGACCTCACTCACTTCCTATCCGAATCTGATGCCTAGCCTTCGCAGTGTTTCGAAATGCAACTTCCTCATTGCACCGACTCCAGCATGCTGGCAACGTGAGAACAAACAGATTACTAACCATCGAACCCCGAGAATCGAAAAACCTCTGCACATGGCAAGTCTGTTTATTTTACATGTAAATATGGAGGCCGGAAGATAAGTGATCGAAAACAATAGTTAAACAAGATTGCTTTAAAAATTCCTGAACTTAAATATATATAATATATATAAAATATATTATATATATTATATATTTTAACATGTTATTATTGCAATACCATCCTATTGCATAAAAAATATTCTTAAAAACACCTGAATGTTCAAGCTGATCAGAAACGGGATCAGGACGACATTTCCTCAATATTGAATGAATTGTTTAAATTACCAATGAGTACGTGAAGAGTTAGTTCTCGAAAGCATTAGAATAAAATGGTCAATATTCGTTTCTGTCATCCAGGAGTCCACTCCACACTGAGTTGTCCAGCATCCTTGAAAAAGCCGCAGATTTTTACCGATATCCACATTGATATAAAACCTTGGAGATTATATGACTGTTATTTCCTAGAAAATGCAATTCTCTTTAATCTCTCTATTAGTGGTTGACCACAAGTGTGCCAAACTTATCTACGCTAACTTAAATATTTTAAGCAGCTCTAGACCTCACCATTTAAATTCATCTTGAAGAAGGTGCACATTAAAGCCGTTAAAATATTTATATATAAGTCCATTCTAACCAAAAAGACATCAAAAAAGGATGGCTAACACGTTCAGGTATCCTCTGTCGGTGTGACACAAAGCTCTTCAAAGACACAGATTACTTTCATTTAATTAGGAGAATTAGCAATGCCAGGCAGTGAAACAAGATAAAATCAAAAACACTTTTATTGTGAGATTTAGCTTGCTGGAGGCCTTTCATTGTCGCAATGTTTGCATGCTATATTCTAGTATCTAGTGGGTTTAATGAAACCGTACAAGTTAAAAAAAATCTGCTACTTTAAAAACATCTTACTTAATCACACCGATCACCACTGCGTCATTTTTCTAGTACCATTTCCATTTCTTATTTGCAAAATTGTAGTTTTGCTGCAGGATCTAAAGACTTCAATTCACATTTTGCTCAGCTCCTTACAAACGGATGATTTATATTGCTCAACCACACCCTTGAAAAACTTCTCGAGCCTTTGACCGAAGCTCAGAGGTGCGCTGCTGAATTAAAAATAGAAAACTCGGGAAAAGTTCAATAAAATTTGAGTTTACTTCTCAGACAAGACTCAGCCAAATAGGCTTTACAAATGTAGAACTCACTTAAACAAATGTCCAAATTTCTCTTCTGAATAAATGAGCCACATTTAAGTGCAACATTTCTCAAAGGTTAAAAAGCTGCTGATAGTTCCAAGATTCGTTCGTGGAATGGTACAATTACAGTTTTACTTGCTTGCTAACATGTACCTAACTTTTTTAGAATCATTTCGCCCAATTTCTCATACGGGCCACTTATTTGGTTAATTCTGCGTCTTTCATAATCTTTTAAAACTAGCTGTCTCTGCTAAAAAGGTAATAATATACTGCCCATCTCAAACAGTCTAACCATTATCGTGTGAAGTTCTCCTCAGTCTAACAAATATTTATGCATTCACTGTACATGAAGCCAATGAAATCCCATAAAATAACTGGGTACATTTATCGCTTGCACTTTTGAGTTCTCCAGTTTTGCTAAGAAATACACGCTTTCCGTTTGCAAAGAGAAACCTTTTGGAGTAGATTATGGCGAAATATTTAAAAATAGTCCATATTACTTTTGACTTTCGCCACGCATATTCATCATCAATTAAAAGTGGGTCTTCTTACGAATACAAGCATGGAAAGCAAAGTACCTAATACCTTATTTCTGTTTTGATCAGTTTGTAAGTAATGGTCAACGTTGGCGTGAATGTAACTCCACCTCAAATGCAATTTGCTCTGCTGCCGGTTTTTGGGCTCGAGGATGAACCTGACATACCCAATCGAACGCTTTTGTCCCATTTCGTGATTGGTCAGCGTCCCGCTGCGGTTATCAGCACAGTCATTCACAATTGAGAGGCCAAGAAGCTCGAGCCTCAAGCTTTTATACACTGTACTTCTAAACAGCGAGTCATATGTTCGATCCAAAAGGTTTGCAAAATGCGGCTTACGTATGGCTAACTGATGATGATCTATATGTCATGATCAACCAGGTTAGCCTCCCTTGCCATTTCTGGCGATAGTCATCTGCATATAATACTCCCTGCTGTGTGGATATTGGAGGGGCTTGAGAGTTAGTTCCAATATGCACTCGCAGCGAGCACGCCTCGTACCGAAATCTACGGCGGTCCATCTTCCGAAGGCTAACAATTGACCAGAGTCGGAAAGCTTAAAATGACAGTACTTAGTTAAAGATGCCACGCTTTACTGAGAATGTACATGAAAGCATTGCGCCGCATAAGCAAAGACTGCAATATAGCTGTACGAATCGTAATTACGAACTGTTCCGATACAAGTCTTTTTAAAATTACATTAGATGCTTCATAACTTCAAGAATTTTGTCTTAAGAAGGGTCGTTTTCAGCGGCGCATTTAAATTCTTAAAAAAATGTTTCATTTTTCGAGGTCTTTTTCAGGTATACATTTCCTTCTCTTTGTAATTTGTCTGAATTTCAAAGTCGGATATGGTAAGCCGGCCAGGTATTTTGGCTCTTGCAATACTGGTGGGACATTTTTAATGTACGTAGATGGTTCTAAAAGCATCCGGTTTTCATTCTACTTGGCAGTTTAACTAGAAATTAAATTGCATTTTCAAAAATCTCAAAATATCTTTAAGTGGATATAATAGGAAGTTCAGAAATATGCAACTGCTTTATACATACCTAACTGTAATCATCGGCAACTTTGTCAATACATTAGAAAGCAGGTATACATTAACTGAAACTATCACTAAAATTTATTTAATCAAACACTGTTTAAGTCTAAATTTTTTGCCAACTTTATGCTAGGTTTATTTTAATGATAATTCGAGAGCTAAGATGGTTAGTTTATCAGTGTTGGCTGTGGTAGTTGCAAACTAAACATTTGAAGGAATCAGCAGCACATGAGGGCATAAGATAGCCACCAGGCTTTCACTTTTAATGAATTCGAAATTTTCAGTCGAGGTAAAACCGAGGTGGCCCAGATATTTATTATGACATGGTTAAGAAAAATATTACCCATTGAAGCGTTTTTCAAACTCTACTCTCTACATTCCTTTATACCATATTTTACAGAAAACATTATCGATTAAGGCGAAAGTATGCTCACCGATCATGGCATGGGGTGTGTTCATCCCTTCAGTCTGTGGTTCAATCTAAGACTTTCGGTTGATTCGCACAGCATTAAGTCATACCAATAAACACAAGAAAACTAAGATGATATCTTTGGCCCTTATATCCATCGTTTGTCAAAACACCATCAATGATTCTAGTACTTGTATGAACTACCGCTCTTGTCACTTACACTAACATAACATGGTAACACTTAAGTATTCAACTGACCTAGTAATATTGACACAAAAAGGGATTATTTACTAATCTTTGGTGCATCTGTAGAAATAACACCCTAAAAGGACTCCATAAATATGCAAGTATCGGACTAATTGGTTGTTCTTAATGATAATTACGAAACTCAGGTGACCAAAATGAAGTTTGAAGCGTTCGGGCCCATTCCCCATTTATCATTTACAGGAGCTTGTACTGTACAGTGTACCAATAGCTTTGATTATGGTTGCAAGATAAAGCAAATGGAAATATGTATGTTATATTAATGTCATAAATAGGTTTGCTTGATAATATTAAAAGTTAGTAGAGCATTACTTATAAAAATACCCTTGACGTAAAATTCAATGATCATCAAACCAACTGCAAAAGGTTTACTGGATTGAAGCCTGGTTTTTATTAGCAGAAACTTCCTTGATAAATACATCACTACTAGTTGAGAATGCTCGAGCCTTGATTAATTTACACTGAAACATGGAATATGGCTCGTATAAAGGTGAGAATCTCGATGCTATGCATGTTTCTCCGAGCCCCTGCGATTAGCTTAATGACTTCGGAAGTAAACTCCGTATTTTTTGCTTCAGTACTCTGGTATTTATATATATGCAGATAGCCTTTTTATCATTTTATGGAATTAATTTATTAAGTTGCGCTGATCTGGAGGAATATTAATATAAATGATAGACCACGAATTGTATATGAAGTAAAAGGATTTTTCGTGCAATGTTGTGAACGCATCAGTGTTTATTTGAAATCTGTAGAACGATGCTGCGGCCAGGCTCTGGTCAAACGTTACTGTTCAATAAACGGACACATTTTAAGAAGAATAAAGGTTAAAGTGAGTCCAACTTATATGCACAAAGAGATATTAGGATAAGAGACTGTTATTATAGTTGAATCCTTAATCCCCTATTTACCGTTTTAGTGATTAAACGATCATGTTGCATGGCGGAGGCTATCTTTATTGATAAAAAAGTATCTTCATAATAATATTGACTTTCATCGAAACTAATGTAAAGAGACCTTTCGTTACCAGCAATTGAAGCATGCACACTGTACATTTTCTTCCTATTTCATAAGTACAGGGTGGAAGTAAGTGGGAATTTATACTGTTGTTGCAATGCGTTGCATGATACATTTGCTCTATTGAATAAAGAGGGAACTGGACAGGGTACGTTTGTCTTGTAAGTGGAAGTAAATCACTTTAGACCTCAAAAAATTTGCATACCAGTCATAAATAAGACATAAAAGAGTTGGTTTGATAGTTTTTTAAAATAAAACATGTTGCATTTATGGAAATGTTTGTAGCCGTGTGTTTTAAACAAACCACCTTAAACTGCAGATATGATTTTATATGAATTAAGTTGAGTAAAAAACGACGAAAACTTTGAAGACCAGAATGGCTATTTGTGGCTTATCAGCTATCATCAACAAGGCGCATTCATATCCCAGGTGTGCAAAACCCTAGATTTGATTTTGCAACCTATTGGTCATAAATTATATCACGCTACAATAAAGGCACAGTTTATTTGCTATTGTTGAGTGCGATCAGAAATAGGATGATAATTTGGGGCTCACTAAGATAGGTTTGCAACAATTAGAATAGCTCCAAGCACATAAACGAAAAATCATCCCATTAAGAAAAATACTATGAGCCAACAAGCGTATGCTTTTAGCGAAATCGTAGGTAATCTACTAAGATTGCAAATAATCAGAAACAGTTTCATTACCTCAAAGAAAATATCCACCATGTTGCTTTGCTTAACAGTTAAAAACTCCGGATACTTCATCCACATCATTGGCTTAGACTGGTTGAAGTTTATTGTCACGGTCTTCATGTTGGTTCCGTTTGTTAAAAGGCAGTTTATGCAACTTTCTCCTGCAGACAGGAGTTTTAAGTGAATGTTTTCAGTACTTAGGTCGGCCAAAGGCAGGGAGGCGAGTAATTTGCCGGAAATGGTGTTCTCAAAGACCCCAGTTGAACAGCCACCGTGTGTCGCTTGTGGCGGGCAGGCTAACAAAAAAGACTTCTGGTAAGCGGCGTCTCTCTCATCTAAAATATCTTGCACTTGTAACTTTACAAAATCTGATGTAAGCAACACGGCTTGAAGATGGAATTTGTGCGGTTGATTTAATCTTCTCTCGTTTTGCTTTGCGTGTAGATGATAAATTCCGAAAGCTGGTTCGCCCATCGAAGGAATATTTTCAGTTATTTGTCGTAGCATATCTAATCGTTCAGGTAAGTCGTCTACAGACGCATTAACAAACAGGCTTTGAGTGTTTTGACATAAAATACGAAATTGAAAGTCGTCGTTTAACTTGAGCGGATTGAAGTTTTGGTAGATGAGTTGACCTTCAGATATCAAGCTCAGGGGAAGTGTGTGAACAGATTGTCTGCAAAATACAGCATCCATGGAAACGGTCTCGTCGTATGCTTCCGTATGCGCTCGTTTGAGTTGATGTTTTATGAGTAGATGCCCATGTTTTGGTTGAGACACAATTTGCAAGACGTATTCAAATGTTGGGGGTCTTAAAGAAACAACCGTCTCATCTGAAAGTTCGTAATCCTCAGGTAAGTTCAAACAACGTGTATCTTGAACCCCAAACAGCTTCTGTTTTAGCTCCAGTACTCCTCTCTCTTCCACCAAACCCATTTGATTGACTGATTTTGGCAGGTTTTGAAGCGCTTTATGTATAATTGAGTTGGGTATGATGCTTATGATCTCTACCGAGAAGCTATATTCTCTTGGCTCTCGATAGGATCGAACGTGCACGAAAAAACGAAAAAAATCTCTGACGTGGACTAGTCCGTGCGTTATGTGTCGTTCCTTTACAGTTATGTCAGTAAGCACGCGGCGGAAAGTGTAAAATAGACTTTCTGCGTTGATGTCACTTTGCCTGAAAACAGATCCAACGCCAAGATATCTTCTTGTGATATTTTGAGGATTATTTCTTAAAAACAAATGGCCGTGTCGTGGCATCTTGGAAATTGTGTAGAAAATATCTTCCGGTCCCTCAAAAGGAGTCACAGTTGTGTACAAATTCCATTTTGTGATAACACTAGTTGAACCGTCTCCCATGTTGGACATCCCATAGACAGAAGTCTTTGGTTGTCGAAAGACAAAAAGCGGACCATTGGCAACAATTTTGAGGTTAATTCGAATGAAGTTTATCTGAAGAAATAGCGTTGCTTGCCCGCGTAGGCTACTGTCTTCCACGTGCAGCATGATACGTTCAGTTACAGTAGACGAAGGTTCGGCATATTGCAAAATATTTCCTGTGTAACGAACGTGACCGGAATCTACATCGTGACCAGAGAACTCGTGGGCCTCCATCCAGTTGTCAACATGAGAGCCATTCTGTGAAAATTCCGAAGAAAGTCGTTCGATAACTCCGTAGTCTACATTAAGTACACGGAATTTATATTGGAGAATGTCAAAGGGCGAAAATGAGGAGCCGTTCATCGGAAGAATATTTTGTGCCGAGAGGATAATGCTGCTGACCGGCTTGATAAATAAAGGTGTTAAATGCAGGGTTTCAGTTTGGGTATTATCTGGTAGGCTGTTCTGTATCAAAGACCGTTTATTCCTGAAATTGGAGATACAGTAACTTATAAAAAGTCAATTTAACTAACGTAACAAAAGTTATAAAAAGATAAAGAAATTTAAGCACAAACCCATACATAAAAGTTCTCCTTGGCACTGAGTTACAAAGAATGGTGCAGGCCTACTCGTAAAATCGCAAACATGCAATTTGACTGACATTGTACTGATAGAAAATAAGAAACATTAAACGTTGTAAACTGCGAATTCATACCTATTGGTGTGATGATTTGGGAAATAGGTGTTGCATTCTGTATTTGTAACATTGTTTCTGGATACGTCAATTAACTGTAGCTGAATACGTTCATTATGTGTGCCAATTAACCTTCCCAAAGATATGTAATGCTATGATGATATTCTATATATTCGACCAATCGATCGATCACAAATTTCTTTGGATGTGTTAAAAGTTAGGCCAGCTGATTTCTATAGATCCAGAAACTGTGAATTAACACGCATTCCATTTACATACCTGGCTCTGCTATCCAGCATAGTTTGAGTTGAGAGGAAGAAGAAGAAGAAGAAGACTCGATCGCTGGGACAATATGCTTATTCACCTTGCGATCCCAGCCATCGAGTCTTCTTCTTCTCAATTGCTTCCTGGGACACGGATGTTCGCTTGTATTGGCATAGATTGAGTTTTATGAATAAAGTAACTATAACTTTAGTGCGGAAATTAAACTGTTCGTATATTCCGTCGGTGCTTCCTTTTTTGTGAACAAAGTTACTCAAGTGAATTATCATACCAACTTCAGATTTATGGAAAGGCAGAAAGCACGTTTCACAAATAAAAAGCGTATCATGAAATTTAACACAAATGTGCATAGTAGCAATTCACACAAAATCCAAGAAAAAAGGTTTATAGAATGATTGATTGGAATAGGCAGCCTAGAGGGACGTCGATATATGGGGCTTTCTCGTAGTGGTATAACTAACAAAGTACTTTCGAGAAAGTTGCGTCAGTCTCCATAGCGATTGGATGAAAGCCTTTGAACTTACGTTGCGGAAACTTTCTGATAGGTTATCAAGATCTCAGGTACCACAAATTTCATCTTACTGGCGTGAATTTTGTTTGCTTGAAAGGATATTTTATATCTTATTTGTCTTCCACAAATGGAGATGGCTAAGTAAACTTAGCACCCCAGCACACAATTTTTTCTACTGATTTCGATGCTGGAAATTTTTCTCTATAAAAATAATGATATAACCTCATGTTTCTACCACACAAATGTGCAAATTCTTCCTATATTTTTTCAGATACGCAATGCTTCTGCAACATAAGCAACCTGAAACCTCCGAGCAATATCAGCAAAACGCAATTAAGAAATCTTACTTCCGCCTCAAACTGCCTCCAAAACTGTGTGATATGTCCACTTGTTAACATAAACAATCGTACACAATACATCGTATGTTGTCCCCAATTTTAAGAATATTCTTCCAAAAGGCTATGTTGACAATTGGTCAAGCAAAATTTTTGTGCAACTGCCAGATTTCGTAGACGTTTGCTCACGTTTTCCCTCATTTTTGCTAAAATAACGTAAAAGTGTATAATACTGCGAATAAACTAAGTGATGAACGACAGTCTACAAGCCAAATCATAAAATGTATCATGCACACCGTTCTTTAGGCCCAAATGTGATTACCTCAGTTAATCATGCGCAAAAGTGCAACACGTATTCCATATGAGCTAACCCTAAGAAAGCAGGTTCATTTGTTCTGTAAATGATCCTTTCGGTTCCTGGTCTCAACGCTGCTACTAAGGCGTAGAAATTTGCATGACTGCGGTTGCACAACTGGACTCAGTTTGAAATAGCAATTTGATTTTTTACATTATCACCTGCTTACATATGTAAGCTTTTATGCGAACATATTCGAAGTCAAGTTATCAAAGTTTTTTTTCTCATCCCCGGAAGAGGATGAAGAAGATTGGGTGATTTCTGAAACCAGGCTTTATTTATGCTGACGTTTCAAAAGCATTCTCGCTTCTATCATCAGTGCGTAATGCCTATTTTCCTGCTTTTTTCGTGTGAGTGTTTTTAACAGCTAGCCAGGCTTGATGCCCGCGTGTCAGTCAATTTTACCGAACGATTGCAGGTTGGTGTGAATTGTTCACGCCCTCGTGGGTGCCTCCATGAGGTGAGGTAGGTCATTTTTGTGGCTTCTGAGCGTTTCTACCTCCTTCGATCGTGGCTGCCGGCTGTCGGGTCCGCGTATTTTCCTTTGCCTAACCTACTGCTCTGTTTTGAACAGGTGTTAGCCTTGGTAGGCGGGATTGTTTATTTAATTGACTCGAGGCGGAAACTGTTATTCACTTGAAAACAGGTCAGTTAGGATAAGCGTACTGAGGGAAGAAAGTAAGCCAGTGTTGGTCGCATCAATTATTTCTTGATTTCCAATATAGCTCCCATGTTATTAAGTGCTGCGGTTCCTAAAGTCCATTTTGTGCGTGTTGTACTATGAAATACCGCTTTTATGGGTTAAAAAGTGTCAACCATATCGTTCTAGTGGATGGACAATTAAGCTTTGCCGTCACATAAATCAGGCAAATGAACTTATTACAAATCGCACATTTTTCGGTAATATAAGAGTATGTTTATTTAACAGATCTTGCAAATCTGGTACGGTATGTGCTATGGAATTTAGTAATAAGCTTTTGACGGTTTTTTACCAAGCCGAAAGCATGCATCCCTAATCAAACATGCATTAGCACTCGCAACATACCGTCTCTATTCTATATCACTCAGTGTACAAAATATGTCCAAACATTCACTATTTAAAACTCCATATGAATGAATTAGGAATTAAAAACAGAAACGGGCAGAAGATAATCGTCTTTTCGAAATCATAGTATACATTCTGTTATAACGGGAGCTTAAATTAAAAACATATACCGAAAACACCTCCAATCTAATAAGAAGTCAGATAATCTTAATTTTTGACAGAATTTATATCCACAATTTTTGGGAAAGTCAAAAAATATTCAGGCAATCTCATGTTTATCTTGGTTTTATCTTCAAACTGTTGAAAAAAACACATATATGGCGTCAAAGTATCTAATTTAAACGCTTTTTCACCAGTCAGCTTGTCATTGAATTTTTTAAATTTGTTTTACACAAATTGTGCACGTTCATTTCTCTCCATAATGGAATGACGTGTTTTGGTGATGCTGTGACCACGACAAAAGCAGACAGCTGCCTAAAGGCGAATGTCCAGAAACTCGCTATTTGGGTAAACGCTATAAAGAAATATCTTATTTAGAAGGTTTTGGTAAACACGTAGAACCTAATCTGCATTTACAAACAATCCAAAAACGGCATGCGCTTATCATGATTTTGAAAACAATCTGAAGGTCGTCGTAATCGAAGGAAATATCTTCTAATGTACATAAAAAGGTGCATTTACGGTTGAACCTGGCGTATACTTTTCCATTTATTAGCAAATGAGCGACATGTGCATATTTCAGCTTACAAAATGTTTTATTCCTGTGACGTTTTAATAAGTGCATTTAGCACTTATTTGCTTGATTTAGTCCAGCTTATCAGAAACCATGTAAAAGGGGAAGCAGCAACAGATATTTCTCAAAAAACCATGCTGGAATTTAAATTTGAACTTCAAATTCTCAGATAAAATTTTACTTTACATTGCACTTAATATGAAAGCAGATGCATCTGAAACTTGCACAAAAGATTATATTCAAGTCAAAATCGACCTGTGCTGCTTTTGTCACTCGTTTTTTGACATGATACGTCATTCTTTACATTAAGAGCTTTCGTTTACTTCGAAAACTCTATTCTTTACTTTTTCGGAATTGTCCGTTTTCCTGAAGATCTTTTATTTATAAACTACGCAATATTAAAAGGATTATTACTTAATTGCCGATAGTCCTTGGAACGCTCCGGCTGCTTTTGCGTACCAGAGATTTTCTTGAATTTCGTGTGATAGGCACCCGACTGTATGTGTACTTCACTTGTCCCTTAACCACGGTTTACTTGGCATGGCCTACAGTCAACTTAACCATTAGTAAGGGTACAGGACATTTTAAAATGTATCACCTACAAAAATACAATAACTTTGTCTGTCTAGATTAGTGCTCTAACTAGTGTGAAAACTGACTGCATATATACTTAGAGTCATATCGCAGGGTCAGGCCGTACACGTCAGGAAAGGATGGATACAACAGCATTACAAGCTTCAGGGAAGTTGACAATTTCTGGTCACGACAATGGTACTGTTAAGGGCTGGAATATACGGCTGAACTCGCGTACAGATAAACTGGGATAAAAAGCTTCCTTCCACTCCATTACTGTTTGATTTTCTTACATTTCCTTTTTTCAATTATTATCACGTACACGTCTTTTGTGTGAACTTCAATAAGGTTCAAATATATCTATAAAGATAAAGATTTATACATATATATATATATATATATATCATTAAGTGGGGTATGACAAAATTTGGGGTTAATTTGATACAGAACTGTTTCGGGCTTATTAGCCTTCATCAGCCAATCATTACTCTGAACAACAGCTGGTTGGAGAACACAAACAAACGCACTCGTAGACGGCACAGTTAGTCCATTAATTGTGTCTATCAGATGGGTCTTAAGCATTTCATCAAACCGCATTTCATCAGCGCCTCGCCACCTGCCATGTGCTGTCACTGCTGATCGGGCATATATTCACTCAGAAATGTGCAAACACCGATCGAATAGGCTTCAAAACTAAACAAAGTTCATGTGGTGATCAGAGGTATTCAACGGGTGACCGCCTGCCAGGCCGATTCCGGCCAAGTCATAGTAGCAATAAGGGGGGTATGACAGCATTTGGGGGTTACATGAAACAGACTGTTTTGGGGTTATTAGCCTTCATCAGCCAAGCATTACCCTGCACACCAGCTGGCTGGAATTGCCCTGGCAGGTGGTCACCCGTCGGATACCTCTGATCACCACATGAACTTTGTTTAGTTCGGAAGCCTATTCGATCGGTGTTCGCACATTTCTGAGTGAATATATACAAATATATTACACCGGAAAAAATTTGGCATATTTTATCTGCGTATGGAAGATGCATCAGTATTTCTCATAAGAAGTAGGAGCGCCCGCTGCTTTCACATTTAATGCACTATGCATTTCAGCACGTTTAGTTTGAAAGATACATCAGCAAATGGCCAAAAACATGCGTCCGCGCGTAACAATGACAGTCTCAGCAGCATGATATCTGATGTTTTATATACTTTAGATATTTGAACCTGATGCCTTGTTTGCATGTAAAATATCTGAACGGGTGCGTTTAACGTAAATTGTCAGTGCGTTATTTTATGCGGACCCGTATTACTATTCGCTTCCTAGGGTTAAATAATTAACGCCGTCACAGTTAGCTTAACTAATTACCAAATTCGTACATTGACTTCACATTTCCTAGAAACCTCTTACATTAAAGAGTGCGAGCGTCGCGCGAATATGAATGAAAACTTATTTTACTACGAGGAGTTTAACAGAAGAGGCGAATATCAACTGGAACTATTGGTAAAAAACATAGTAAAAGACTATCGTCTGCCAACGCTCGTTAGTTCAAAACTCCGTGTTCAAAACGTACAGATGCGATTTCGTAGATATAAATAATTATAAAGTAGCCAAAAGTACAGCCTGTTTGACCGAGGTGAAGACAGCACATACATTTAGACTAAACAAGCTATAGGCCAGGCATGATAAAATGTATGCCTCCGACAGAAGATTTTTTAATATTGATCGCAAAGGAAACTTCACGTCGAAGCAGCAATTGTGAGTGTGAAGTTTAGTTAGTCTATTTTTGTAGCGAAGAATGTTCCACGTAATTCAAATCATAAAATATTCTGTCACAAAGGGCACGCAAGCTGTTCCTTGAATAGTCACATATCTGTCTGAATTCCATGGTTGCATAATTTTTCATGTTCCGAATGATTCTAATCACACGCAGTCCTGGTACTCAGTAGTAAAATTTTCATCTTATAAAACCATTTAAGTTCCCTACCTACGCAAGATAGGATTAGAGCGCATTAGGAGTACAGTAAACAATAAATTAGCAATTATTACTTTGGGCTTCTGTACCGTTGACATTAGACTACAGTGTGATTAATTTTTTTGTCTCCCCGCGACTTATATAGTACTTCCAGCATCCAGCCTTACAATAACATGGAATTCGTAAATTCGGGCCGGACTTTTAGGCGAAACTCATCTACGAAAATCAGTTTTTAAGATAAGATTCCGGAAACGTTGGGGGACTTGTAACCCTGTCAACGCTTTTATTTCGTTCCATCTGAAGGGATTTTTAAATCTTTTTTTTGCCCACACAGCGCCCATATGTGGCCTGTTTGATGCGACAACGACTAAAAAAGGTTCAGTGGCAACTGATGGAAGCTCCAAATAACCTAATAATCAAGCGGTCTTTTTGTAAAGAATGTAGACAGCTTTTCCACTTTGTAATTTCACCTAAAGCTGTGCACTTTTTTCCTACTCAATTTTTTTCAAATTGTTCCTTCGTAGCTTTTCTGGTGTAACAACTTCAAGCGGCTGCTTCATCGGAAAAATAACGCCTCATCTCTGTTAACTATTGAAGCTCGGCGTAAAAGAGCGGTGATGGGATAAATGGAGAGTGTTTGCAAGTAGCAAAAACCTTCCTATAAATATTACTGAGCTTCTATTTCAAATAAATTTATGGTATGTAATATTTGTATTTAAACATGCACACGCGCAAAATAAGGTTTTGAGAAATGCAATAAACCTCCATAATTTTGAAAACAGAAAATTATCGTTCATTGAGCTGGTATCCCGTTAACATGTAGCAAACAGTAGCATACATTTGAATACCTGAAGGCATTTTTAAAAAGAGTAGAATTCAAGAATGTAGTCACTATTTTTTACTCTAAGTTTTTTGCAGAAGTATAAACGTTACAACAAATTATTTTCAACGTCTCTATGCAAAACAATGCAAGTACGTATTATTTCTAGATGTATTGATGAATTGCAAAAAGCCAATCGAGGGAACACGTTTTCAAAATTTCATTTTCACGTGATAAAGCCGTTACTGTCTGTTGATTTTTATCCTGTATATCAAGCAGACGACTACATTTAAATTATTTTTACCTTACCTGAATATTGGTCCGCCGTGAATGAGGATGGACTCCTGGCGCAATTGACGGCCCATTTTCCAATTCAAGCCAGCGGGTTCATTTTGTGTGCTTCTTTTCCACCTCCTATTTGAGTTCTTTCGCAGAAAATATTCTGAAACCTCTTGCCTGGTCTGTAAATGCTAGGTTATGAAACGCAAAAACGAGTGGCATCAAAGCTGACCGGATTTTGTTATACAAAGCCTCTTAACGCATGAAGTTATAGCAAGCAGTAAGGTGCAACAAACTTCTGTCTTGGCTAAAACTGTTTAACTTATGAACCAAAAATCGGCACTTATGCATACGCTGCCCCAAGACAGAAA
This sequence comes from Ligula intestinalis, assembly GCA_036362985.1. Lineage (NCBI taxonomy): Eukaryota > Metazoa > Platyhelminthes > Cestoda > Diphyllobothriidea > Diphyllobothriidae > Ligula > Ligula intestinalis. Next base: position 67,599,251 of record JAYGXS010000001.1, on the reverse strand, counting down.
TGTAACTGGCAACCTTAACCTGAAACATTTTTAATAGTTTGAAATAACGCCACCAACAGGCTATAACCCGCATGCATGAGACGAGGGAACACCACGATGACTAATTAAACCACCAGCCCCTCACCTTAACCTTAGAACCATTTAATAGCTACACCACCAATAAGTGACCATTTTTTTCCTTGCATTGTACTGGACCGATGATAGATTGCCAAAAATGTATGTTTGTTACCATGAATTTTTAATCGTAAAATAGAAATATTTGCAGAATTACGACAAGCTAATGTATCACAGATGTCGCAAAATGCATTGTTGGCTTCAAATGCACAACTGCTCTGTAAAATATATAGAACCTGTGAATCTATGAATATCATCGTATTTCTGATTATTTTTAAAATTGCTGATTATTACCGCAAGAAAAAGTAAGAAGAATAACAATGCTGACTTGATGCCAAAACCCTAATTTGCATCTTAAATATGTGGAAGTTGAAAATACGATATCTTGCCTACAATCTGTTGTTATTAAAGAGAGGAAATAGAAATTGAAAAATAGGATGATGTATGTTTAAGTATCTTTTCACTGCCTTACCATTCTGTGCATGTGAAAAAGCTTTATACACCTTGAGAAACGAAATCTGCACAGACTTTGCAAAGCAGCCCACGTTTTACGCCGTTCATTTGCCTTCTCTTTGCATTTAGTCACTGCTAGGGGAGATCGACAATCCTGCAATCCTCTGCACGCACGTTTGTCGAGGCAGTTTTTTTTCATCCCATGATTGTAACATGCCGCTGCATTTGCAGAAATGTTGGTCGACGGGTGTGTTTGAATATAAAATCCCATCAGTAACCGTTTGTTTTTTACTGATGGAAAAAAATCTGCTTCAATTTTAACGAACGTCAAAATAGTTATTAGGAAAAGTGTTTCACGACTAATTTTTGGATTAGTCGGGAAAAACATCACCTAAATAGCATTACACTTCCGGGCATTCAAAATTTCTTCAAACCTTTGTAAAGATGGTGATAAGCACATTCTCCGGTTTTACTTAGCCATATTTCCAACTGAATATGCTAGAGCCGTGTTTCAATTGGTGCGTTAGGCACATCACCTAGCCAGTCCTGATGCTTGTGCAAAATTAACGTGAATTTGTTGATTGGTTGTTTACGTCCTTGTTCGTAATGCAGGCCAAGGCCAAACCTTGTCGATGACGTTTCATGGCGTTCTTGTATGAGTGGCCTAAAAGTTCATAATACCCACTTTCTGCTTTCGTATTACATGTTCTTTGAGATTATTAGAATCGAAAGAAATGGCTAGTGACCAAAGTTTGTAGCAATAAATTACATTTTGTAAAAACAGTAGCTCCTATTTTTATTCTATTTACAACATTAGCCTTAACAAAAGTTCAGTTCTGAAAATCCTGCAAACAAATTTCAGGACAAAATTAAACTTGATGACTAAGCATATGTCTGGACAGGTTATTTTGGTCAACTGAGTGGATTTAATAAAAAAGAGCTTCGGTTTGGTAAACTGCCTCTTATTAAAAGTTATTTGGGCAAAAAGCGCCCTCAATTTTGCCATATCATGAGTATGTTTACGTTAAAGGAATTCCTTATGCTATATGGAAAGACAGGACAAAATTTTATATTGACATACATTTTTCTTAGGAAAAATTCCACTATTAAAAAAAAGTTGGAATAATAATTTATTCCAGTACTGGAAAGGTTTGTCCCAAGTTCATCAAATATAACAAAAGCAAACTCTAAGAATTCGCATTTATTTTCAGAAACAAGCAGTGCTGGAAAATTTAAAAAAATATAATTAGCTATTAAGTGAATTATTTTGGCAAAAAATGCTGAAACAAATGTTCTTGGTAGATCATTTTCCTTAACCGCACTGGTGGTCGTACGTGTAAGCAAAGGTTTTGAATGTTATTGCGCAAACCGCCTTTAGAATGCCTGATTGAATAGATGTCATGTAGAAATATAGTTTTTTTGTAAATAAAAGGTTCCGCTTAAGCATTATTTAGAAATGGAACAGACAGGAAACGAATAAGTTTTTCAAAAAATGGTCATAAACTTAGCCTGTTTTTTGCATTTGTACGTTTATTACAAATCGTCAAATAAATCTCCTCAAGCAAATAATTGTCCGATATTAAGAAAACATATGTTTTCACATCTTCAGTCAAATTAAATCTTTTTTTTCAGAATTTAACTGTGAGATTATCTTCAAAAAAGTAAATATACGCAAAAAATCGTCAGCTTAATATCTAATAAAAGCACTTTTTAAGAGGCAATCTATAATAGAAACTTTTTTATTGATCTTAGGAACAACAATATGCACGGCATCTCACAAAAATGTTGTATGCTAGAAAATGTGGTTTGCTGTTTTGAAAAATTTCTAAATTTGAACAACATGGACACCTGCATAGGTAATTATATCCAAAAACACGTTTTTATGTAAATTCTGTTAAGTAATATCTTATTTTAGAGGGTTTTATGTAAAAGTCGAACAAACGGACAATTATTAAACGAAGGAATGAATACACGTTAGTTAAGCAAAATGAAGTGAGACTTTATTCCGCAATATTCAAAAAAAAGTAAAGAACTAACTTCCATATGCACAAAATATTTTGACTGAAGACAAGTTCTTGATGTATCAAGAAATTAATTGCTTGAAGTTTTCTTCTTTACAAACTATTAAAATGTATTTTTCTAATTTATAGCTATTTTAACCTCTCCACAGGCTGGAAATTATTGAGAAAATTTTATTTTTCTTAACAAACACTAAAAACTTTTTACAGTTCTTTTAAGTACTAAGTACTAAGTATTGCTCATTATTATTTATAAGTGAAATACGAGAAATAATCAAATATATACAAATTTAGGAAATTTGCTTGCAACACTCGCAGAACTCTATGCTGACAAATACAAGTAATTCTAAATGATTGCTCTTTCCCCATTTTGTGTATTTTCTGTTCACTTATAGCGATTAATTTCGCAGTTGAGTAACGTCGCTTAAAATGCTCCTTTACAGTACGTATTTTTCATTTCCGTGCACAAGAGTGGACAAATTCATGTTTGCATAGAATTCAAATATACTAACCATCATTAATTTAAAATAATTTGGCAAAAATAAGCCTGCTTTCAATAAATACTTTTCAAACACTTGCAGCCAATATTTTATGTAAGTAAGTAAAATATGCAACCAGGAATGATAACCATGCTGGTACTAGGGTGGAGGAGGGAAGCGATGAAAAATTTAAGCCAGTGTCAGCTGATCAGCAGCAGAGCAAATGAAATTATACTGGCTGGGTTTACTGAAATTATATCTTTTTTGCTGAATTAAATTTATACGGGATTCAAAGTTAACCTGTTTGGATACTCAGAAGTAAAATAAACAGTTCATGCGACAAGATAAACAGGCTAACCATATTTCTCTATATCACCTTCGTTGCTTTTAAGTTAAAGCGTTTAAGTGGCCCTTATAGTAAGAACGCATCGCAATAGTCTTTTTTCTAACTGTTATTTGTTGGTGGTCTATTTCAGTCGATAAAGTGATTTATTTACCTAATTAATTATGCTTTTATTCAAAAGTGAGGCATTGATTTTTGCATTTTGCTATAGTTAGTTTAATAAACCTTAAAAATTTAAAGCCATCATGAAGTGACTTTAGTTTTCTTAAACAATTTATTTGTCCGAAATAAAAGTTTAAAAGAGCGGTTAAGCGCTGTTAAAAAAGGTCAAAAATCCGCCTTAATGGGGCTTCCACATATGCAATTATTCAAGTGTAAGATACCAGCATTGTTTAAGGTAAGCAACGATTTGCCGTCGTCTAATCTGACTTTGCGCACAACAGCTCTACACAGTAGAAGCCTGCTTGACCACCCTAGTATTATAAAGCAAATGTAAACGCTCAGAAGAAACGTTCACCTTAACCTCTTTCAGTTAAAATTTTCTTAAAAGATAGTGCAACAAGCTTTATACAAGAATATTTATTTCTCGTGTACATATTTTGATGGTAACTTAGGAATTCTGTCTGATGCTATTATCCGGCCAATCAATTTTTTCTCCCCTACAAAAATGGATGCTACCATGTGTGATTACAAATGAGGTTTACATGTCAGTGATTTGATAATGCGATATTTAACAGCAGGTTTAAAACTTAATTCGAGTAAAATAAACTTAGCACGCCAGAGGCATGTAAGTTATTGTTTGAGAAGTATTCAAGTTACTAACAGAACATCCAAGCGGTCATCTACAGCTGTTATTTCTTGGTCAGCTATTTTTAAATTACATCTGCTATCTAGCATAGCCTCCGAAACATTTGTCGAATCGGAAAAGGCTTATCGAAACAATCGCCAGAAATACTTCATATGCACAAATATAGCATAGTGTTTTTGATAAGTTGATTGACTTTTAAAACTAACAATATGCAGACAATTAAAATAATTACCACAATGAAATATTTTAAAAATTACCTGTTTATTTCTCCAAGGATTGTTGGTAAGAAAAAAATTAATCGTGCATTCTACTTTTGGTATGAGTGAAAGTTATCAGCAGTGCTTGTTAACTTTATGTATTCAACAGCCATTTTACATAAAATAATTGGAACTCATGCAGGGCTCTGCTCTACAGATTGTCCAGCAAAGGCGCATAATCCCTTTTTGCAAGCCAAGCACGTAAACAACGAAGAATGATGGAATTTCACTTGTGGTTTTGAAGTTTTCAAGAGATTGATCCAAGATAAAGAACAACGACTAATCTTTTATAATGCATTGAAATAAATTGAGTGACACTGTACCTCGTTAAATTATAATAAAGTAAACTTATTACTTTAACTTTTTTGATGCCATGTAAACAGATAGAATTTACCAAGAAAAATCTAAAACGAGAAGTCCAATAAACATTTCGTTTTGCCAGCTTGATAGACCTTATGCCCGTATGACACAAAAACCAGTTCAGTCATAGTTGAAAATGTTCGTAAAATAATGCAATTTATGATCTGGATAGCGTAAACGACAGTTACTAACAGAGTGCGTAATTTTTCAATGAACCATTATTTGGGTAAATATGGGCTAAGCATAATTAGTTTCAAGGTATATAAAGCAAGTCTGATCATAAATAGAAGCTCTTTGATCGAGTGTGGCGCAAATTAAAAATACTTTTCACATAAATTCGTAGGCCAAAACGTTAATAATAAGTAAGTCTGTGCGATTGACATAAAAATGTTTCACCAAAATATTGAACATTGTTTCGTAATGTAAAACGCTGAAGCAGAAACAATGCATATACAAAACACCTATAAAATGTCATGAAAATATTGTAAGTTTACAAAAAAACCAAGTTAGTATTTCAAATTTAACAATTCGTCAGGATTAGCGGCATATTCAGTGTTGAAAAATTAACAATCGAAGGGGTAGTTTTAGAAGGAGAATTGTCCGCCTCTAGTAGATTTACTATACCGCCGAGGTGTCGGTTATCCGAATCAGCTAGTCATTTTCAAAACAGTAGATAAACAAAGAAAAGCGGAACTGAAAACTCATCTGACCCAATCGTACAAACCGCGTTAACCTCGATGAAGCTTAAATATTTGAGAGCTAAGACTAGATATGAATAATGAAAATGGTCTGCCAATTTATCTAAGAAGGACATATCATAGGCACTTAGGTAACACACATTTGGGTCAAAATACCCACCTAGCCTACTGTTATTGTAGTCATTCATTTATTCTGCTGAATTATTGAAATCTGGCAAACGACTTGGAAATTGTACTTCACTTACCGAGTTTCGTGTTCCTGAGCTAGACTTTTTGTTAAATTTGGCAGCGTCGGGCTCTTTACAGATATTCGACAGGTTGGACAAGTTCAAAGGAAATGTTAATAAATCTCATAGCTGCTTGGTTGACATCATGGTCACTTGACTCAATTCTAATAAACTCTTGTACCGCAAATCACAACAACCAGTAAGATCATGCATGTGAAGATGAAGCCAGATATAATATCTACATAACTGACAATCGAAACATGGTCCACATATGAACAAGTGAATGCAATTACTCGTCTGTGAGCCTAATTCTAAAAATAGTGGCAACAACGGACACATAACTTTTCACCTAAATACGAAAGCAGAGTGACCAAATTTGGGTTTATTGGAGTAAGCATCACCATCTGTATGAATAAAGTTAAGAAACTGACGAAAATGCATATTTGATAAGGCAGTGGTATTCAATCTAAGAATAATAGTGTGGGAATTGTTGGAAGAAAAACAAGGTGTTTTTATAGTGGCAAAATTAGTGTGGACGAATGAATGCTTGCGCTAAACCATGATTACGTAATACAGTGCTGTTGAGTAGCATAATGCTGTCAACTAGCTTTCGTTTCTCAACCCCGGCATATACAGTATTGCCCAAAAATTGTGCAAAATGCAAAGCTGCACAAAAGTTTGATAATTATTCGCATACGGTGTGAACGTGTTTGCAAAAAGCCAACAATAAAAATTAAAAACCTCAGGCAAATTTAAAATCTAAGAGGAGTATAAGAAGTACGAGCTGTTTTTTGGAGACAAGTATGCTTTCTCCGACAACTCCTAAGTTCCAGAGACGTTAGTTTAAAAATCTACGGAATCATTTGCTTTATATAAAAAATTTACATCAGCCAAATTTTTATACATATTATAATTTATGGCTTAAATATCATACCTTAATTTCTGGTATAATTTCAAGTGATTTCAGTATCATCATGGGTTAATCCACCGATTAAGCTTTTGTTTGACGTTGACATCAAAACTTTGAAAGTAAGATAAATATAGAAAAAACATTTACTGGAACAATGAGTTTTTGAATGTAAGTTCCTTTGTAGGTGGCCATGCGGATCATACTAAGAAATGCCTCAAACTGAAAACCAAATTAAACGACATAGAGGACGTCCACGAGATAACTCTACTAGGAATCTGAACAAGTTTGGTCAATATTTTCCGGTTTTGGAAGACATATGTTTTAAACTTCTCTTCGTATTTTGAACATCATTCATAGTACAATGCATGTTTATCAGAAGTTTGGTTCTGTTATACTTAATAGTAGAGAAAATTCCTTCATAATGAGACAATTCCCAATTTCGTCAAAATTATTGCATACTTCCTTGGAAAAACAGAACTTAAAGGTGATTTTCTGAATTAAAAGGCTCTCCAGAATTAAAACCATTTAGTGAATCAAAAAATTGTGATCAAGTATATACTTAACAACCCGATCATATTTCCTCGTGATAGTTGCACAATCTTTGGGCCATACTATATGTGATGGAAATATGCATGCATATATGGGTATTCATCTTGCAGCGAGATTTGCAGATGTGTATCGCAAATCCAGACATATTACTTGACTATAACTGTTGAAGTCAGAGTAAGATATCGCAAATACATTTCACTACTTGATGCAGTAAAATGATATTTCACAACCAGCTATGCGTTCTAAAAGAAGTCCTTTTTTTCTCCTCAGAGCGGAAAGCTATTTCATTTATAATCAATAATTTCTTTCGGTTTGGTTTGAATTATTGACCAAAAGCGTTGTTTTAACGGGAAATTGCATAAAAGTTTCGTCATCATAGGCTACATATTTTTACCCTCCAGTAATATCTTGTCAGAAATAAAGTGCAGGATATGGGCTCAGCACACTTTCGCCGCACTGCATGGGCTACTGTTGTGACTATTTATTTTTTTACATTGGCTTACGAGCCATTAAACTCAAGCCGCTTGTGTGAACTTTATTCTTATCCTGTTCAATTATGCTAACTTTCTCCTATTTCGTTTGCTCACTGCCATTCGATGGAAGCAGTAGGCAGGCCCAGCAATTGGTCTCCAATATACATGACACATGTCGTTGGCAGAAGGCATCCTGCCCATTCATCAAACAGAGGAAGATAGGTATTGCTAAATGCTCTAAAAATAAACAACTCTGTACCTAGGTCTTTAACTGTCTGTTTTTCAAGAAACCACAACATGTAAATCATTTCTATGGTTAAGTTAAGTAGGTTTATTTGCTCCCTTCGTCCGCTGGTTGTGTTACGTGACATTGAAATAGGACGCAGTAGGTCAAAGATGCATGACAAGCACAAATTAATATGTTTCTGAATTAAATCAGTGCTTCTATCGATAATTAATACAAAGGACAAAATATACTGATAGCTATAAACCTTGAAAGCTGGGATTTTCAACCACATGTCTTGAGGTTAAACGAAATTCCACTTAGGTTGCATACCCAACTCATCTTAAGGGACAATTTAATAACCCTTGATGATAAAAAGAGGCCAGTAGAGTACTTGTTGTTTAAGTAGCTGCATTTGTCTTTCTTTACAATCAAGGCATCAAAGAAATGGCTCGGCATGGCTGTCTGGCCTCCCTCAGAGCAGCAGAAATGTGGATTCCCGTAGTCCAGGAAAGGTGATAATAAGTTTTTGATATTCGGTCTGAAGGATATGCTGGACAGCATTTACCATGAAAAAGAAATGTCAATAATACAGTTATGCCATTGTCTTGTTTACTTACACAACCGCCCAATGAAAACTCGAAGACATGAAATAAAAAGATCCTGACTAGTTTAATTGTAGACAAGAGGGAAGATAACATTAGCTTAAACCCAGCTAAAAGCAACAAGGAATTGAATAAAGGACCTCAATTAAGAACGAAACCGAAGCAAACCTATGAGCTGCGGTAAATAATAAATCAAATGTTAAGAAAGAGTAAGGGAATGTTATTGGGGAGGAGGTTGAACGTTCAATTCAAATTTGTTAGAACACTCTCCGATTTGGCAAGCGCGCTTGGTATTCATCCACTTAAGTCTGGATTGAGTACTTAAGAAGTCCTTCTTCGGCTGTCAGCTTGAAGTATCAGAATTGGTAGATTCCATAAAATGCAGTAGGCAAGGCGGGTAAATCTGGTCAAACGTAATTAAACTTACGGTTCCCGCGGGGTTTTTGGAAGAGTGTTTGCTGTGCTCATGGCTCTTTCTTGTTTTTAATAGGTACAAACAACCTTTAAAAGAGATTTCATCGCGGCACCCCCCAAAAGTGCAGTACTGAAGCCTTTGGCATAGTAGACGAAGAACAAGCCACTGACGGGAAATCGATTTATGTTTTAAAAAAAAACTGTCTTTCATATGCACACACTAAGCTGGCAAATAAAAAGACCTAGTGTCCAGATGGAAATATTTAAATGTCCTTTGTGAACACGTTTATGTATAATCAGTCTGGGGAACTCGCTGAAGTTTGAACTGTACAGTAGGCAGTAGCCAGTTGCTGCTAAAATTATGACGTTCCTATATTTTTGCGTGTTCGAGAAGGAGAAGAGATTCCATGCAAAATTTACATTTCACATACTACTGATGTTGATATCGGCAAGCACTGTAATCGATTCTCCTACCTGTCCTGCAGGCTCTATTTGCCTACAAGGCGACGAAGTGTCTTCTATCATAAGCTTGTCACCGATCACATGTTAAAATGACGGACCTTTATGCTGTTAAGGTGCCTGTGATAGTAAGGTTGCATTAAATCGCGTAATATAAGCCTCTGGGTTTGCTGTTATTTAGGACGGTGGTAACGGATTCCAAGGTTTATCTTGTGGTTTCTGTTTAAAGTCTGTGTTACGTTGAGCGGTTGGGTTACAACGGATCTGGGAGTGCATTGGCACCATTCAAGAGGAGTATTGATTGCTAACTTTAGCATTTATTTGTCTTTGACTGAGCTCTTTTCATCTTTTATCCTTGCTGGGTATTTATTGTCGCTACCAACTGAGCAGAAATTCACACTGTCTAAAAGCGCTGTACCTATATCGCACGTTTTCCTCGTTTCTTTCCAGCAATCAAGTTAATCAGTTTATCGTGCTTATTGGGCACCTTGAACAGCAAAATCTTCCAGGAATCATAGTGATTGGCTGTGATTTTCTAAGATAGTCCAGGTTTTATTGTTAACAACTATTTAAATACTTCATGAAGTGGTAAACTATTCCTGCACGCTGACCACCTCATTGTTCCTTCATGTTTCCACTCTTAGCAGGCTACGGCTTTATTGTGTGCATAAAATAAACAGGCTCGACATCAAAAACCCGATTCAGAGAATATTTTATCTGTGACCACTACCGCAGACGAGGGTACTCAAACACAGTTCTTAAATTATTGTAGGCAAATGGCTTAGCAATTCTTATCTCTCTCTTGTCAGACAGGTTTACCAGAAGCTCTTGCTCCTCAGTTGGCCAAGTATTAGGCACAAGAAATCATCGCAGCGGACACAGCGATTGCTAAATTAAACCCATAATGATTTTTTGAGGATAAAATTAACGGAGTAACGCGTTTAGGAAGATTTTTTCTCGACTTCTTAACTTTTTTCACATAAGACATTTCTATTATGGCAAAATATTGAACTAGCATTACGTTCTGCAAACTTTGACGTGGCTGTTAGAAACAGTGAGAAAACAAAACTGTTTTTTGTTTGATTCAGAGTATCATGTGGCAAGCCTTCGTGGCTTGAAATAAATTATCATCAGGTCAGTACATTGAGATAGAAACGGGGTCGATAAGGGTCCCCCTTCCGTAAAATTGAGTTGTGCCAAAAGGGTGAGTGGTACAAGACTGTGAATTAGGTTTCAATAGGGATTTTGTGAGGCCTTTCATGGTGGTGAAATTGCAGACATGACAGAGTGAACGGTAGAGTGTGCGCTTTTCAGCAGTGGTTGGCCACGCTTAGTGCGGAGCTCACGTGATGTTCATTTGTGCCCACGAGGCCACTTCCATCAACCTGATGGCGGTCACTGCCGCTGTTGTGAGCAGACGTTTAACAAGTGACTTGGAATAGATTGAGTGGATCTTTTAAATCCCCCGGAAGGCTTTGATGGGATCTAAATGTTGACCGGAATCAACTATATGTTCCAAAATAGCATTGTTTACGCTCTTGACTTCCCCTTTTCTCAACCCTACCGAGGGGTGTTCCTTTATTCTTTTGGATAGGCGCTGACTCGTGTGACCGGTATAATCTGCTCCATAGGAAACAGTAAATGAGCAAATGCAAATGAAAGTGGCCTGCACTGGCAACGTATTGCTACCTTAACCGAGTAAAATCGGGTTAGATGAGAATAAGAGGCAGGTGCTCGCTACTGGTTAAACATGTAAAATAGCTTAGTCACTTACGAGTTCCTCCTCAAAGGAGACTTTTCGGCATCGATTTTTGCTTGTTGAATATCATAAGGTATGCATCCATAAAACATTGTGCCTGTATGGTAAATAATGCTGCTTATGAAGTTAAGTGCATGATCTGCATTCAGCGCGAACTGTTATCCGTGTATTTGGTGTCTTTTTGAGAACAAAGATAAATTTATGACATTCAATTCCATAGGAAACCGTTTAAAAAATAAATTATCATGTTAAATTATGGTTTGGACTAAGACTTGTTTAAAGTCAAAATATTTTCTTACAAACCGAAATATACTCTCTTGTTCGTGGATTAATATAATTATATGCGCAATGTGGTGGTAAAATAATACAAAATGTAATCATTGAACTCGCGTTTTCTATAAAAAACATTTTATTTTAAAAGTATATCTAAAATTCATGCACAAGTTATAATAATTATGTATTTAAATAACTGAGGTAGCATACAGTACGTGCCAGAATTCGCGCATCATGCCGACATATGCGAAAGATCTATACTCTTTCGCTAATCGGCATTGGCACAAGTTGTGATACTTATTACAGTGTAGTCTTTTCTGAAAATATTAAAGTCATGATAGAATGTCAGCTTTTTAAGAAGCTTCATTCTGACCACTCACAAAACGTACATTCTGTAAAAAGAAAAAACGTATGCGTATTTATCATTGATTTTGAGTGCCTAAATAAATTCAAATATATTTTTGGAAAATGCAAGTAAAAAAGTATTACTTGTACTAGTTTGGTAGAAACTTACGCCTTCCTTTAATTTTATACTTTAAGAAGGGATATCGTTAGGTTTTAAAAGAAAACTTCTGAATTGCCGAATAATTTTTAAATTTACTGACTGCTACACTCGAATAAAAGGTTTATAAACTGCGCAATGTGTTCCTCCTGTTTAAGTAAAAGTACTTTTTTATCTATAGTTTGAGGAATAAGTCATAAAAGAAGAAGAAGTCTCAAAAAATTTTGCACTAGGTTTGAAACATGCTTTATACAGTGAAGGCAGTATTAATAAAGTGATGGATACGATGTTTTATGAATGAACACCTTGAAATCGTAAAAGAGCTAAAAATTGAAAAAAAAAATTAAAACAGAAGGACTCTCTTTCTTTAAGGATAAAAGTTAAAGAAGGCGTCATTTTCAACAAAACGAGTACTAGAAATGATTTTTTTAGTACCTGTTTTTATTAAATATGTTTGAATTACAAAGGCAGTCAAAATCAATGATAAAAACGCATACTATTTTAGCAGTTATTTTTACGGTACATGCGTTTTGTTAATGGTCAGAACGAAGCTTGTTAAAAAGCTGACATCCTATCATGACTGAAATAACTTCAGAATAGACTACAGCATAATCAGTATCACAGCCTGGGTCAATCTTTCGCATTTGTCGGTATGTTACACGAATTCTGCCTCGTACTGTATGTACTGTATGAAGAAAGAAGGCGCCTAAGAAAAATCGAGTTTTAGTCGTTATAACTTTGCGAAAATTCCCATTGAAAATTTCAGAAGATAAATTGGCGAACATACGTTTGTTTTCGATAAATTCTCGTCAGGCCTTTACATTTATATGGTATGAATAAACTATGGTGGTTGGTGGACAGATGAAGTGTTCCCGTTGTCAATGTGGGGAGGAGGGGGGAGAAAGGGGGGTGGGGGGAGGTTGGGGGAGTTGAGATCAGAGTGTCAATGTCTAAACGGCCCGGCGTCCAGGGCCGCCGATAAGGTGTGCGTGGCTGGACTTGGGACTTGGTCGTCTCTGCGGGGGCCCGTTTCGGAGGCCTGTGGTCCGCTGTGGGTGGCCGTGTTACCTAGTTTCGCCCATGGCAACTGGGGCGCCGCGACGAAATTCTTTTGGGCACATAGCAGCGGTCTGCGTAGCCTGATGGCGGCCGCCTCTGCCGTCGCCAACAGACGCTGTCCGAAAAGTTTTGAGTAGCTTGAAGGCACCTTGTAAATCACTCGGAAGGCCTCTTTGGCATCCACGCGATGGTTCGAGTCCACCAGGTGCGCTAAGATTGAACTGTTTACACCTTTAAGTTGGCCCTTCCCTAACCATGCGGGTATGTGTTCCCTTACTCTTTTGGACAAGCGCCGGCTCGTGCGACCAATATATCCTGCCCCACAGGAACAGGTAAATGAATATATGCACATTGAGGTGGTCTGGGCTGGCAGTTTATCCTTAATCTCTCCGTATAGGATGGGAGTAGTCGAGAACAATACATGGGCGTTGGCTGCTGGGAAGGTAGTTGCTACGGCTTGACTCAGACGCCTCCTTAGTAGTTCACTTGGTCCGTCCCCTTGAAATGGGACTCTGATGAAGATTCGTTTCTTCTCCACTGTTAATACTGAGGGCTTTGGCGGCCTTTCAGCCATGTTTTTAGCGATAAATCGACAAGGATACCCATTTTGTCGAAACACGCCTTCAACAATCTTAAGCTCCTCTTAAATGCTATCAGTCGTGCAAATCCTCTTCGCCCTTTGCGTCAAACACCGTACTAAATTGCGTTCGAAGTTCAACGGTACGAAACTAGCGAAATTGATGTATTGCCCGGACCACGTCCTCTTCCGATATACCCTACGTTGAATGCTCCCATCGGCTCTTTTACTCAGTAGCACGTCAAGGAATGGAAGCGATCCAGCCCAGCCCAGACCACCTCAATGTGCATATATTCATTTACCTGTTCCTGTGGGGCAGGATATATTGGTCGCACGAGCGGGCACTTGTCCAAAAGAGTAAGGGAACACATACCCGCATGGTTAGGGAAGGGCCAACTTAAAGGTGTAAACAGTTCAATCTTAGCGCACCTGGTGGACTCGAACCATCGCGTGGATGCCAAAGAGGCCTTCCGAGTGATTTACAAGGTGCCTTCAAGCTACTCAAAACTCCTCGGACAGCGTCTGTTGGCGACGGCAGAGGTGGCCGCCATCAGGCTACGCAGACCGCTGCTATGTGCCCAAAAGAATTTCGTCGCGGCGCCCCAGTTGCCATGGGCGAAACTAGGTAACACGGCCACCCACAGCGGACCACAGGCCTCCGAAACGGGCCCCCGCAAAGACGACCAAGTCCCAAGTCCAGCCACGCACACCTTATCGGCGGCCCTGGACGCCGGGCCGTTTAGACATTGACACTCTGATCTCAACTCCCCCAACCTCCCCCCCACCCTCCTTTTTCCCCCCTCCTCCCCACATTGACAACGAGAACACTTCATCTGTCCACCAACCACCATAGTTTATTCATACCATATAAATGTAAAGGCCTGACGAGAATTTATCGAAAACAAACGTATGTTCGCCAATTTATCTTCTGAAATTTTAGTCGTTAATTTACAAGCTGGCTACATCAACCCCCGTCAAACAAAAGAAGCAATGAGGGTTTGTATTAGCGCACTAGAGGATTTGAGGGGGCAGAGGTTACATCGGCCACTGATGACCAGTGGGTGAGTGGGGGTAGGATGACGCGACTCGTGTTTTGATAAGCGCGGTAAGTTAGGGGAAAGGTGCGAACGCCTAGATTGCGAGTCACGTGTCGGGGGACGCAAAATCAGTGACGTTCTACTTGATCAAGCACGGATCAACAGTTGTTGTTTCATGTTGGGCGCAAGTTAGTGGAACGTGCGCGGACAGCTTCGGTGATGCTTGCGCCGGAGTGCTTAGTTTCGATAAATTACTTTGCCTCTTTGATGTTAGATGTAGCGACCACGTCACTTCCGTCCTTGTTGAGGTGTTGGTCACAATCAATGGCGTGCGCAAACACGAGAGACAGGGAATCGCGTATTTGAATGGCTTATTGATGTTCACTTACGCGGTTCCCGAGGTTTTGATCCGTATGGTCGAGGTAAACGCACGGACACTTAGCATACGGAATGCGGTGAATAACAGTAGTTAGTGGCTCTTTCGTTATGTGGATTTTAATGATACATATAGATAAAGACGCTGGCTTGTGAGCGATGTGGGTGCCGAGGTAGTGTAATTGTCAGGCAATCGCTTTAAAGGCTCTTCCATGTAAGGTAAGGAATATGATTTTCTCTTTGCAACTTCTCCATTAGAGCTACGATCATGTGATTACCTCTGACGTCGGAGTCAATTTTTTCAAGAAGCCGTTCAATCAGAATACGTAGGCGAGTCCTCTTTTAAGTAAACATTCGC
This sequence comes from Ligula intestinalis, assembly GCA_036362985.1. NCBI lineage: Eukaryota > Metazoa > Platyhelminthes > Cestoda > Diphyllobothriidea > Diphyllobothriidae > Ligula > Ligula intestinalis. The sequence continues at coordinate 67,583,921 of JAYGXS010000001.1, read as the reverse complement.
TGCTGCATTACCGAAAGGCGTGGTGCTAAAGCATTCAAACGCACATTCTCTTGTGGACCGTAGAATGGTTGCTCTCATAATCGAACATTATTTCGGCATAAGAGTATTGGTGTGGTTGCTGGTTTCGAGATCACCATCATTAGGTATTTATTTGTTAACGGGGTATGATTATACAGGCAGCAAGGAAGAGATTCATTCACTGACGGTACTCTGTCGTGACTGAAATTTATTCGGAGATTGTTAACTTTTAATAAATATTACATCTCACTTAACAAATTTATAATCATAATCAATAATTATAATGACAGCAAGCATTAAATGAATTATGCTAGTTAATGCATAATTATGGCAATTTTCTTATATGTTGTTGCAGTATACTAGAAAGAGAAAAGTAAAAGACAAAAAGAAACTTTGCAGTCATAGTCCAAGTCCAAGGCATTTATTTCTGCTCTCTCATATTAAAAAAACTTAATAGTGATTATAAGAATTCTTCTGTGAACCATATCAGTTCTAACGTTGCATGCCTTTTCAGCTTTTTTAGCATTGAATCCTTGCATATGAGTGCTGTGGCAATATATGATGATAAGTATGAACTGAGCAGAAATCGCTGTCAAGTAATTCCTGTCTGAATGCCGATTTTTCTTTATTCTAAATAGCAAACAACAAAATATCCAGAATGCTGCATATCACAGAAAATCCCCTACTTTTAGAGCCGAAATGAATAAAGTCAATTTTTAGCCAGAGAAAATCAGTCTTAATTGCAAAAAGCGAACCTCATCCTGAGTCAGTAGAATTTGCTGCTGTCGTGGGTTTACTAACCGATTAAGCCAACATAATGAATGCAAAACCAATCATTCGAGCGTCCAGCAACCCCTAATTTTTTTCTAATGTTCTAATACGCCTGCCTTTTGCAATCCACGGGTGATTATCAAAGCCGGTATCATTAAATATGCGGCAGAATGTGCCTTTATAACGGATCTGAAATTTTACCCATGGACTGCGAATGTTGTCTCTCATCTAAGGAATAAGGCATATGGTTCATATATTTTTTTCTTGAATTTATCTTTTAATCAAAGATCTTGTTTGACATTTATGTAGTCTTGGTAAATATAATTCAGCTAGGCACTATGAGTGTACCCATTTGATAGAATTGAACTTCGGCTACCTGAGCCCGAGAGTTACTATTTTGGGCCATCAGCTCACGTAAAGCAACATGGAGAGTGTTGTAAATGCACTAGCACATGGTGGAAGCATGTTTTTATCAGAATTATGAGGCTTTATTTATCATGTTGTTTGTTCGGTATGTTAACTTTATGTTTAATATGTTCGAAAATTACACTGATAGAACTGAAAGTGCATTCATGGGTAACTTAATAGTTGTGGAACGAAATTGAATAAAGCAAAATTTACTGATGTATGAGCAAGAAGTCCATGATTGTGTCGGACACTACTGCCTGCAAACACAATCTTTAAGGGCAGCTTTTTTTCACTGAACATGTGGAGGAGCGGGAAAAGGAAACCGGCAACACAAATTTCTAAGGAAGGAAAGTTAAGACTTATTATTTCTCTTCCACGAACTTGGAAGAGGGTACTTCTTGCCAGATTTGAAGTCCGCGTCTTTACTCAGGATAAAAACTGCCGCTGAACTATGAAGAAAAAATACAATCAAGGAAAACTTAAAGGGGACTATAGATTTCATTAAATGTTAAACTTTCGACCGACTGCCGGCCCCAAAACCTTAGGACGGACGTTGCCACTTACTTAATTTGTAATTACTTTCCAGTCCACACCGCCCTGCCAAATTTTATTGTGTGGCCATATATGCACTGTTAGTTTTAGTTATTTGTCCAGTGATGTTGGCTGCCTAATTGAAATAAATTTTCCCTGTCATATGTATATATATATATCTTTTCCACCTTATATTTTCTGCAAAAACATGTGGAAGCAACTGCAACATGTAATAGATCATTGTACAGCTGCTTCAATATTAAAAAATAGCCTGCAGATAATCGATATCATTCAGGCAAGTTTTGACCATTTAACGTTAGTTATTAAGGTAAAACCTGAAAACTTGAATATCTTGTTTATTCCCCATTTACTGTTCGGCCTTTCGACCGTCCGGCACTTGAGTTGCAAAAAATAATTTTCAGAAAGTCATATTCTAGCCGAAGGTTTGGTAGGTTTATGCGTTTTCTCACTTTGCATCAACCATACGACTTTGCCATTTACTCATGTGGAAGAAACAGATTTAATTCGCTTGATAGAATAAAAATAAATTTATGAGATAAGCCAAATTGTCTGCCGGTATGCTGACGCGCCGCTACGCGGGAATTGTGGTTTAAAGAGGAGTTTGCATAGAACAACGAACCATATAGCTGCTTAGCCTTTGGACGTTGGTATTCAGAGGTAGGTCCTTGTCGACTCATGCCGCATGACCACATGTGCGGCTGGTCGTAGCTTTATGGACCCGCTTGACTTCTGATTCCTTAGCATCTGTAGGGTTTTTAATTACGTTTTAGAATCGCGGCGCCACATTTTCCATAACTAATTGTATGGCAGACGAAGACGACCCAATTTGGCTGACGAAAATTAATGCATTGTGTATATCCATGTGTGGCAGAAGTTGACTAGAGCATCTCAGCAATGTGCAGGAGGCTAAATGGGAATAAAATCCACAAGTGAATTTGAATTTTTGATATATTGTGCAGAATGGTCACATACTAGAATATCGGATATGGATGCTGCAGTTGATACAAGGCATTCGAGCGTCTGAATAACTGAGTGTTTATGGAAGGGGACAGCAAAGGGAATTTCTTTTAGAGTATTTCTCGAAGCCGCTTCTTACGGCTTTCAGTTCTCTTTGGAACGTATGTTTTGGACAACAATGTTTCCAAAGTAACCGAGCAGCTAGGTTTTCTGCACAAAGGATTTGCTAGAACTTTTCTGTTGCAGCAATCCCATTTCAGCTAAAGTTGTACCCAGGTAAACTAGCAAAAAGTCTGAAAATATGCATTGCATTCAGGAACAAACTGTGGATCAACTAGAAAAAGTTGTCAATGACTGTTTGAATATTAAAAGGCAGTATTATATATAGCATACGACGTCCGACTTGGAATAAGAAAACATCAAACCATGTCATGCGGGCCAGCATAATACAGTAGTTGCCGGTTATTAAGCCCACCACGGGCCCAGACCAAATTGGGCTTAATAAGCGGCGGACCTTACAACCGGAGAGTCATAGTTCTTGATTAGCAAACGCAGGATAGGCACTATACATTACATACGTAATGTTTTATGTGTAGAGCTTGGTTATTCACAATAAAAGAACGCTGTTTATCTCTATTTTACGTAATAACAAACAATCATTTGTGACACGTTTAAAAAAAGCGGTCTTGTGTCAGTTGTTTTGGAGGGAAATTCACTCGCAAGTGCTCTTTGATGTCCTTCTCCAGGCACCAGAAACCGTCAAAATCCTCAAAATCTGATGCCTGTAGACCGCGTTGCAGAGTGTAGAGTGCAGCACTCATCTGTGCATCACTGAGAACTGAGAATAACTCTATTCTGTTGGCAAACTGGGCTCTGTAGCCGGCGACTGGGCTTATTAGCCAGCGGATTTTACTGTATAAAATTCCATCCCAAGCTGATTTGGGTTTAATAGGCTGTGTTGTGTTCGTCACCTTTCTGAAGACCCTCGTTTCTATTTTGCCGTCAGGAGTTCGCATGACGAGTACTTCAAGCTTTTCAGTTTTCACAACAACCACCCGATGGCTCATAAACGAAGCTATCTGAGAACGCTGTTCAAAAGAATCCAGACACAATGCAGTAACCCAGAAGGTGGCGTAAATGAGGCTCAACATCTGCGTGACCAGTTTATGCAGAACAGTTATCCTAAAGCCTTCATAAACTGATGCCTACGTCCCCACCCTCCGAGGACCCAAAGAGAACCACCTCCCACGATTTGGCATGCGCTGCCACATATCAAGGACATATCGGAAGCGACCGAGCGTATTCCCGCAGGACTTGGCGTTGGAATTGCACATCGTCCCAAGGCTACAATGCGCAGCCGGGTCATGAGGATCAAAGATCGACAAGACCCCAGGGAGCAGTCGGGTGAAGTGTATCGCATACCAGGTCTACTTTACCCTGTTAATTACATGGGACAAACTGGACGCATGCTGGGTTCGCGCATACGCGAACACAAGTCGGCTGTTTGATGGGGTGTCGAATCTTCGCAAGTGGCCACCCACACCTATGGGACGGGTGATGAGTTCAACGTCACAGCTGCGAGGATAATTGCCCACGCAAACAGCAAGACGGGCCGAGAACTGATTGAAGCTTGGGCGTCGGATGAAAACTCAGTCAACCGATGTATTGAGCTGGCGCCTTCATATGTTGCCCTGCGCGGGTATCTATGGTCTCACAGCACTGGTGGTTTTGTCCCTTCCACCCTCCCTGTCACCTTCCTTCCTCCCGTCCCTATGACGGATAATTGATCCTTCCACGTATACATTTTGCTTGCTCTCATTGACGGTTAATTGATCCCCGTTCCACCGTTTACATATTGCTTGCTTTCTTTGATGGTTAATTGACCCCTTCCCTGTAAATTTTGACTCCTTTTTTGAAGGTTTATTGGTATTTTCCCTTTGCAAATGTTGCTTGCTTTTTTTGACGATTTTATCTCTGACGATTGACTCCCGCAAGAGTTCCAAAGCTCAGACAAATAAAACTACGATTTCGGTGATCAAAACTATTTCTTCTCAATCTAAACCTATTGGCCCAGACCAAATTGGGCTTAATAAACGGCTGGGCCTTCTAACCGTGGGCTTAATAATCAGTAAATACTGTAGAAAAACAATGTGCCACGAACGTAGCTTCGTGCCAACTCTCTAAAAAAGAGCAGAAACGCATGGCAACGAGACATGTTACAAAGCAGACAAACTAAGTTAACTTCGGCGGATGTTCACCTTCAGTGGTTACCTTCGCAGCTTCTTAGAACGAAACCGACGACCAAAACGATCGATAAATCGGCTGATGGAACAACGGAGGGTGTGGTATGCAACCTCATATACCAAGAACGTTTGCAAAGCAGTCGCTTGTCTCATACAACCACTCGAAATCGGCGTGGCAACAGACCTCAGGCAACAAAAAGACGTCTGGCCATGAGACCAAATGCCACTATATTACGCAGAGAAACAGCAAACGTCATCTATCGCATCCCGTGCAGTTCCAATGAAGCGAACTAATCAGGGTGACCGGTAAGCGGCAGCAGACTTGCATGAATGAGCACGCAAGGGCAGCGAAAAAGATGGATTGACTCTCACTGGTCAAAAAACACTCTGCAGCCTCTGTACGCACCCTCGTTTTTGATGACGCCGAAATTCTTGACCGAAGTAGTGACGAGGGAGCAAGACAAATACTCGAAGCATGACACAACGCACCAAAATCTATAAATGGCTGTAGGTTTTCTCTAGCGGCTTGCTAGGCCTTACGATTGCCGTTTAACCAACGAAATCGCCGACAGGAAATCAAACGGTCGCGATCACTTTAAGTCCCTTACATGCCAGAATACAGGCGTGTGGGAACGTATAGCAGACAACGACTTAGCCGTTAAGGATGCCACGGGGAAAGTTGATCAACAAGACATCATGTCGGGCTTGGACACATACGCACATGACAGCGGTTTCTGTATAAACACCGATGGCAGAGGTCGTCATTCCGATAGGCATGTACAAACTCGTGTGTGTGTGTTCGACCATCAATTTTTCTGAAGTCCCCCAAGTGCACCAAAAGGTTGGTACAGAAGGTGGAAGTCTCAGGTGTTAGCTTCAAAGTTAAAGTAGACGAAGTTAGCGGCTCAAAACTTTTCACCTTCACCCGGAGTCTCGAAGACCAGACAGGTTCCAGCGTAGGTTTCTTTCTACATGCAAGCCGAAACACCGCCTAACTTAGCTTTTATTGACAGCAGACTTTGTGCGGGTTCTACTGCACTGTCTACCCTCACTCACCTATAGTAGGTGTCTAGCCAGACTTCAGTAAGCCAGAACTGGTACTGCTAATACCAATACTGCTTTTCCTAATACTACTCACTAGGATGTAGCTTAATTATAATATTTGCTGGTACTATTGCTGACTGTTTTGCAAGTCAGAAGTAACGCTAATTAAAGTCAGCGCTGGGTTTATATTCCCTCAATCTTGGCAGGAAGTGTTGAAGTATTGGTGCTGGCACTGACCCTCACATTCGTCAGATGTAAGGCTCATTAAGCCAACGCTACGGTTAATATCCCCCTGGTCTCAACAAGGTGTGTGACTCTGGGTTTAGCTATCCCGGGTAAATACATGTTTCGGGTCCAGAGCGCAGAAGCGTTTTTCTTGGTCTCCGCACTCTCAACTCAATCCACCAAGCTGTATTGACTAAGATACTGCTGCTGTATACGTGCCTGTGCTAAAAGTGCGAATTTAAAGTCGAGTTTACCCCTCTAAAAAAGGCTGAGAATTTATTGAGGCCATGCAATCCGATGATTCATGCATCAACCGACGTATCGAGTTAGCTCGAGTGCACAAGCACCTCAAAGAAATGTGGAAAGGACTGTAGCCGACAAACATGGACCATCATGAACCACAGTTAGCATCCACGCCGGATGACCTAGAATGGCTACGGACTGACTCAAATTTCAGTTGCCACTTAGCTATTACGCCTTTGCGAGTGCTAATCATGTCCACCACAACGTGACGCAACTTGCAGCTCCCAATTTACGTCCGCAAGATGACTATATAACTGTATCAGCACTTTGAAATGCTAACTGTTCCTTGCACATTTCTCTCAAGTCTGATGACGACCTGGGGATCCCGTGTCGAAAATTTACTGAAAAAATTTACTCATTTTCCCAAAGGACGACCTCCTTGAAAGTACATTTCTTTGGATGTCTGCCTTCCAGTTTATACGAAAGTGGCATTTGCTAAGCAAATCTAACAAAGAGACTGCATTGCGTAAAATAAGAGGTGCATTTTTGTCTTAACTTAGTAATGAAGTTACAACCAGCTAGATTAGAATTATGTGCAGTTAATAAGGCAACTTTATGACTGTGGTAAGGAGAAGTAGGCTATAATAAAAGAATTTTGAATAATAGGCTTTTGTGCGTTCTAGGCTGATATTAAAGACACCCGACGAGAGTTCAAGTCTGCAAGGCAGGTACGACTGTCATAAATGACAGGCGGTTCACAGACGATACTCATGCGCTTTATCGGGCGTCCAAAGACACTCACGATCATCGTAGCTTAAACGCTTCTTCGCTTCTACGAACATAGAGCACCCAGTTCTATCACAGCCGAAGGCTTTGGGAGTCTATTGGCCGCATGTGCCCTGCGCTGGGGCAGGTGCTTCGAATTTGGCGTTTAACGCTCCCGCAGACATGGGAGTATTCGCTGGGGTGGTGCCTTCACTCTACGGCAGCGGGTAGGGGGCGAGAGAACCACTATCAGCCTTTCCCAACGTTCCCCTTGTACACCCATGGAGTAGATGCTTATAGGTGGAAGCCTGCCGTATTGGCAATGACGTGGCTGTTTCTCAGACATCTGGTTTGTTGTTTCAATGCTAAAATGGGAATTGCTGTCGTTCCGTTTATCTTCGCCAAACCCAGTCGATGGCTGTACGATTCCCCTTGCGGCCTGCTAGGCCTTACGAGTGCGGCTTAACCAAAGAACTCGCCGACAGGAAGTCAGACGGGTCAGGATCACTATCAGTCCCATACCATGCCAGGAGACAGGCGTGTTGGACCGTACAGCAGACAGTGACGCAGACGTAAGGAATACCGCGGGGAACGTGAATCAACAAGGCTTTCTATCGGGTTTGGACACAGACGCACATGACAGCGGTCTGTGCATAAACACTGATGACAGAAGTCGTCATTCCCATAGATATGTACAAACTCGTACCGACTCAGCCACTACCAAAGCGACGCGTATGCGCAGATGTAAATGAGGGACAAGAGCAAAACACGCGGGCCTCCAACGATAACGCGCTCAATGCGGAGGAGAGCAATGGGCGTTGCCATCCCAACAGCGCCCTCCCCCTCCGACGAGGCCAGGGTAAGAATCACTGGCCAGCTGGACGACGATTGAACCCCACAACTCCCCTCTGTCTGCAAGGCCGCCAGCACCAATAGATGCAGAGCAAACAGGATGCCATTTTGACAACCATAAGCACTGTGAGGCGCCATATGGAACCTACCTCCGACGTCGGAAGCCTGTACGCATTTGAAACGTCAGGAAATTAAACCTATTGTTTCCGTGACCGTCTCTTTTAGCGTAATGGATAAGAAGACCTTCCTCATTACCATGATTTCAAAAAGGGGTTTTTGGCAGTCGGTGTGTGGAAATACATAATTCAATTTGAGGCGGAAAATATATGGTACACGATAAGCAATTTATTTTTACCGATGGCATTTTTTTCGATAAAACTTAAATTTCAGTTCTTGGAAGAAGCTGAGAAGAATTCTCGATTGTTGGAATAAGGGCTCTATTCGAATAACTACTGGAGCCTATCGTCGGAGAAAGCTCGAGATACCGACCATTTATGCAGAGGAGTTTGTCGTACGTATAAAATGTAGTTTCCTGTTACCATATATCTACCAATATTAACAACTTCCTTTTGGTGCGATTGTGTCTTGGTGATCGACATTTTAAGCACTAGGCTCTTGATTGACATCATTTCTGTTGGATGGTAACCATCTGGCTCACGGACACTGCAGCTGAGACCAGTATTTGCCCCCGTCTTACCCTTAACTAATTAAGCTACTCAGGCCCGAATATGAAGAAAGGTGTCATGGCACTAGTCAATTGACCGGAGGGGGCTAGTGAGTCGTGACTCGGGCAGGCTTCGGCTAACGCGATCGTCATTACTCACGAAAATTTCGGCCTCGTCAAACATGAAGGTGTGGCCGGGCCTCGGAAGTCGTGATTTCGGATTTGACATCATTGCTCCCTATTGCTGCTGCATGTTTGTCCTCGTATTTCTGCTTGCATCCCCTATTGCTTTGAGAATGACCTTATCTAATCGGTCCGAGAAATGGAAGTATTGGTCTACACAAGGCCTCTGCCTGTGTGCAAAATTGGCTACCGCAAAAGTCTCTCCATATTAGCACGTTTCCAAAATGTATTTTTTTCAACCTTCCGGTAAACGCGGAGCTGACAAGGAGTGTCATATGTCCACACCAAAGAGAAACGATCTGTATGCTTCTTCAAGACTGCCAAACGAGGCTTCGCGAATACCGTCAGAAAGCTGACCAAGAGAACAGCAGAAGTTGTGAGGGTGACGGAACAAGCTCGTGAAGCGAAAGTGATACACGACACACGGATGGGAGGAAACATTGCAAGTTTCCTGATCTAGCATCAGCTAAAGCATATATAGTGGTATGCAACATCTGTCAAAGTATGTCTCAAAGGCTGAACTATTGCCGTTGTGTCATGTGCTGCACGATAAGTTATTAAAGTTTGCATACAGACAGAATTAATTTGAACTGGTATATAAATACTGCAAAGCCATAAATATGCTCAGCTGAATATAATAAATGACAACTCTGAACCGCTATTACGTCTGTCAATAAAAAAATACTGGAAGCCATTTTCGGTGGTAGGTGCTTTCCGTATCTATATGTGCATGCATTGATGTAAATAAAACGAGGCATGACTTAAGACCTTAGACGAAAGTATTAAATGGGACCAGACAGTTTAACAGTATTTTTAGAATCGATACTGGTGACAGTGAGAATTGCTGGGCGCATGGCGAGATATTGAAGTTGTTTATAAAGCAACAACAGGCAAGCGTCTTTTCTTCGCTTGCGTTTTAAAATAGATCAAAGAACCCATTCTGGTCCTTTAATTTTTTCTTTCTGCAACTTACATTTAGGCTATACAAAAATCCTACTAAACTTACCACAAGAAATCTCCCAAATTTAAAGGGGCACACTTTATGTATTTCACCTGGCGTATACCACATTAGATTTGTGGCCTGTGTATAATCGTAGAATCTGCTGAAATTCTGAATTCGGCTCTGGAGATGGATGTCAGCAGTAAATCCCTTGGCATCATTACAAGACAGTTGACGTTTCCTTGTTTTCTCTGTGCAATTTCGGTCACATTTGGTTTGATAAGTAGTTGACAGGTTCCGACCCCTTCTAGGCATGCTCAAGCAATCACCCAGATTTGGACTGCGTTTGACTAAGTCTCTCATCTCGTTTGCACCGTTTGTCATACCATGTTCTTAGGGCGCCCTGTCAGAGCAACCCATGGCTCATTTTATGTCGGTAAATGTCCTCACCAGTTTCCTTCGATGCATTCGAAACGTCGATGTAGAGGTTCACTTCATATACTCAGACCACGACCGTCTCCTGGGCTCTCGCAAGGCGTCGGTCGGTCGGCGGTATTGAACTTTCATTCGCTATTCCTAGAATCACCGGGTTGATTCAACTAGTTAACCTTTTACGGGGTGATTTTGGCATCGGTTTTTAAACTGGGCATTTATTAGTAACTTTAGGCCTGTAATGCCGTTGTCCATGTGTATGACAGTGACAACCTGGTTGACCAATATGGTCCAGCAAAATGGCAAGACTTGTTTGAATATATGGCATTGTTAATTTATATGTCCTCGCGACAGGACATTGGAATAGGAAGCTCCCATAAAACAGTTGGTTTTGCGCTAAATTGCAATCAGTTTTTTAGGTAAGGTTAAAGTTAACGACGGAGTTTATCGTAGCGTTATGGTTAATGTTAGCGTTAATCGTAACTTAAGGGTTAAGGTTAGGATTAATGTTAGGGTTCGCATCCTGGAATTATAACTTTTGCGCAAGGTTACCTGCAGTACGGGGCGCTCCTATACCCATGTCCTATCTGCCAGGCAATTTATTCAATGGAGAAGACTTGAGTCCATTTTAATGCATTGTATTCGCTTGTATTGACATTTTTACTTAATCTCAGCATATGTGCTATTGGTTTTGACAAAGAACGGTCTTCTAGGAAACTAGAAAAGTTGAGTCCACACGTGGCTGGCTGACTCAGACTCCCGCTTCCATGTCGCAGTTAAGTTGAGCAGAGCTTGTCCAGACACGTTTGACGGGGCCGAAGCTTTTGCGACAGCTATCAACCCTGTAAGTCATGATCTACCGGAATTAATAGTTTGTCGCATAGTAACAGTTGCAATAACCATTCCCCTTCCATAGTTGGTTATACGTCTTTCACTGGGCAGGATAGTCAACTATGGGGGAGAAGACAGACGAACACTACTGTCAGTGGCTGTGTCAGCAAGTTAAATGGTCAAGTAAATATCGCGCCCATAATCAGCACGTCAACAAATGACTGTAATGCGAATGAGCAAACCTGCATCGCACACAGTTCGACCATCGACGATAACATATGAGCAGTGCTGAAAAAGACAGATCGGTGGTTGAATGAAAATGGTATCCGTCCATCCAGTTACCCTTACCTGCAGCTGCCTCCGATAATGGGTTGAAATGCGAATCAAAAGCGACAGGCAACCAATTTTTTATTCCAGTGACTGCATCTCCTTCTTCTCCAACAGCATTTTATTTGCGCAGCTAAATTATTTACCCTCCATTTTTATTTAGAATAATGACTGGACGCCAAATCCAAATGTGTGCCGGTAGATCCCATGTGTCCATATTATTTCGCAGTTTAAATTAAAATACTTATTTTATTCATGAATTGGTGTATGATAGCATCTCCAGCCATTCAGGAATACGCAAAAGTGTTAGCAATTTCTGTGATAAAATCCTTTAACCAAGAATTTATCAAGATGGCGCTCTTGAGGAAACAAATGCAGTTAAAAGAGATATCTATTTGCGTGTCGTTTTGATGTCAGACAGACTATAATGAATTTCCTTTTGTTAAAAATTATGGTATTTATGACGGAGTCAAGCTTAAACGTAAAGTACACACTCGTTTTAAAAAACTCAATTTAATAATCATAGCTTTAGTTAGATCAAAAGTCTTTCTACTCATCTTGATGATTGATCAACCTTAATATATGTTTAATAGAACAGCAATAAGACCTTAAAATTTTCCGTACGATTTGAGTATAGGCACACTGAAATTACAAAGCAAAAACCAACTTGCAAGCACTAAATATGTGAATGCTCGTGCTTATGGATATGAATAAGCCCATTGACCTACGTGCCTTAAAAGGAAGTTGAAAATTATAACGGACACCAGTTAGTTGTCTCAAGGCTTATATTTTATATTGGAAAGGTGCGCCTAGTATATGTTTGTTTAAAATACAGAATTGTTTCAAAAATAGAGAGATCTTGACTACAAACCATACTGCGACTGGAAAGATTTCATCAAGTAACCCCATAAAAAACTACCTGCCCTAATAAAAACTTCCTGTAACACATTAGCAAGACTCGATGCGTCCTCCAAAGTCTGTCTGCAGTAAAGTTATCATAATTCTGAAAAAACGCTTATATTGGGGTTTATCAAGCGAAACACTGACTTATTTTGGAAGACCAAAAAAGAAAAAAATGATGCTTTTAAGAAGACTAAAGTTCCAAATGCATAGAAAGTCTGCTCATGCAAAAAACAAGCAAATAAAGCAGCATAAGTAAAATTAAGCTTGAAAAATTTCTTTCTGAACGTTTTTTGACATATACAGGGTGTCCACTATGATGAAACCTTGGAGTTGGCCCAATTAGGCCATCTTTTCTCCGAATATACGGATTTGAACTAAATCTTTTCATATAAGACAACATTTGGCGTCCCAAGTCTATTCAGTCAACAAAATAAACACCCTCAAATGTGTGTTAAACCACCTCCTAAAATTGCTATTTGCCCATTTAATTAGTTTGGATATCTACTGTAGTTATTTCAATCAAAAGTTATTTTATAAAGCTGAAACTATTATCCTTCGGTAAATCGTCATCATCTCAATAGTTTTCACTTCCTTCAAAACAGGACAATTTTCGTAATAATTATTGCTCCTATTTTATGCGAACATTTGCATGAAGACATTTACGATTTATTGAGGAAATATGCAATATTTCACTTAGCATGCGTCATTTGCGGAATATGGGTTTTCTGGAAGCTTGAAAAAGGCAAAGATCACGAGTTGAGCAGGATGTATTGACTTCATACGATGTTTTGACCTCTAATGCATCTGCAAACGATCGTTGCCTGTAAATATAGTAAATTAACTGTCCAATTGGAAAGGTGAATCTTAATATGTTAATAGGGTGGGAAACATAAGTAAAAATGTGGGCTCATAGTGTGGGGTAGAAGAGGGGGCAGATAGTTATCACAGCAAGGCGGTTCATGTTACAGTGAAAGCCTGTGATGTGAAGTTAAAGTAGAAAAGGGCATAGTACAGGGCAGCAGTCGGTCATAGCGGGGGGGGGGTCGAGGGAGAAGGTGCAAGAGGGACTGGGGTGGTCGATCGTTACAACGGCAATGCGGGGTTGATCATACGATCCATCTGCTTACAGAATTCTGGTTTTCCTCTGTGTATTGCAGCGGCCTCAGCAAATCGTAGGAGACATCCGGTTGCCGCCCGAAGTATGACCTTAAATGCGGTCTATTTGTCAACTGTATGGTCAGTATCCACTACGGGCTTAGTGATTGGGCTCTTAGGTGCTTTATTTTCCACGCTGAGCAACCAATTTGGCATATGTTCAGCTGTCCTTGTTGCCAACTGCCTTTGCGTGCGCTCGATGTATTTGCATCCGCAACTAAATGTAAACTCATAAAAACAATTTGAGGTGGCTTGCATCAGCAGAGTGTCTTTGGTTGGTCTTACTGGAATAGCCGTTGTTGTGCTTATGTACAACAATTTTGAGGCGGTTAGTTCTTTTAATCATTCATATAAGCCTTCGCTTGATCATGTTGGACACAATATCGCCCTTGAAGGGGAGGAAGATGCTCACTGGCTTTTTGCCACGTATATTGCGGTAGAATTTTCTTGTCTGCGTTTGCTAAACTTATCGATGAATTTCTCATTATAACCATTGCCAAAGACATGTTCTTGTAAAAACACACCTCTCCACTGATCGTATCCCTAGAACATATTCTAGCAGCTCTATTGAAAAGGCAAAATACCAAGTTTCGTTTTCTCTGGATTGGAACAAAAGTATGAAAGTGCATGTATTGCCTTTTCCATGTGGTTTTCCGGTAGATGAACATTTGAATGGAACCTTCTGCCCAACTGCGTAGAAGCACGTTTAGGAAAACCAGTGTGTCGTGCTTCTAATGCTTGATCGTAAATTTGATCAGCTTTGTTCAGGGCTTTAAGTAGCAGTTCTGCCTCTTTATGGTTTTCGCCTATGACAAAAATGTCATCCACGTATCATCGATAAAAAGCTGTCTTTTCGATGTGTTTTGCCACTTTTCGTTCAAGGTTTGCCATGAAAATATGTGCTAGGACTTGTCCTAGTGGGCTGCCCATAGCTACACCGTCAATCTGTCAATAGAGCTGTTAATTAAACAGGAACGGCAAATTCTTCGTGCATATCTGTAGTAGTTACCGTAGTCAGCTTGCTTCCAGCCATGTTTCAGCCGCATGCTCAATAATTATATCAATGGTTTCGTCCAGCGGCACGTTTGAGAACAGACTTTGCACGTCGAGTGACATCATGTGCTTATTAAATAAACTTTTATTTTTCAGCTCGTCTACAAACGAAAAGGTGTATTTGGTCCTGTGAGCAGTAAGGTTGTATCTTGAAGTATTTGACTTGTGTAAGGCCTCTTTCGGACGCAAAAGCTCAACTATGTTCATGCTACTTTGAATGTAGTCAGTCGCTACACGTGTTTATTTTAAGAACTGGGGTGAACTTTTTGCTACTTTCCTTATAAAAAATCCGATATCTTAGTTTTCAATCAGTCGCGTGCTTTTGTCACATTTGCCATGCATATTTATAGCACTACACTTCCGAGAACTCTCAGCAGTCAACTCTAGGCCACCATTAAGATTGGTTTCAGTTTCCTGAAATTCCTACAAAAGTTCGCATACCTTGGGTATAAATTTAAAGATAAATTTTCCATGTTTGCTCAATCAAAAAAAATACACCCGAATATAAGAGGGTGTTCCTATTGGCTATGGTGAACTTTGTCGAAAATTGCTGGATTGCGCTGGATTGCGCTGAAGCAGTTATTGCTTAGAACTAAGTCACGTGAGGTCTCAAATGACACAAAAGGTTTTTTTGTGTACGAACTGACACAGAGCTGAAAGTGAACTATAACACTGGTGTTTTTTCCAGGTTTTCGGGGATAAATTGATAATTTTGTACAGGAAATATTTATCCGCTCATGGTATTCTTGACTGGCAAAGACAAAATGGCACGGATAAAGGAACCATAGGTATCAACATACAGATTTCGAGGTTGTACTTATAAGGTATAGATAAGAACTGCCTATTATAAATTCATGACGCATTTTTACTTCTAATCAAATTTCCGTGAAACTGCCAATTTTTGCATATGCATACGTCAGCAAGGACTGTAAGTGGTTCACGATGAAAACTTAACACTTAGTCTCCACATTTGTGATTGTCAATCCACTTCCCAGTTTTAGTTTATTTTTTCAATTTCAGTTTATTTGGTAAGGATAATAGGCAATGCCTTTCAAAAACCTGTTTGCAACGTGTACAATCACCTAATTTTTTTACCACTAGTAACATAGTATTGGCAAACGGTGAGTAGCATTGTTTTTTTACAATAAATGTATAGTTTTTAGAGGTCAGATGTGTGTACATCTAAAGAGAAATGGCCTCCACGACTGACTGTGGAAGGTTGTTCCACTGTTGTATGACACGTTGCGTGAAGAATTCAGAGCGGAGGTTTAGCTTGGACATTATTGGTGCGCTACCCCATTGTGTGCTCACGGAGATGAGGCAAGAGGTGCCACTGAAACATATATTGTAAACTAGGATAAGATGCCTTCTTTGTTGCCTGTTATGCAGAGGGAATAAATTTAGGCACGCCAGTCTATCTATGTAAGTGTGGTTCATTAGACTTCTTACTAGCTTTGTTGCCCGACGCTGCACTTTCTCCAGACATGCTGTGTCCTTTGCTAGCCATGGCCGCCACGCCTGTATGCCATACTCTAGGTGTGGTCGAACAAATCTGCCAAAGAGATCTTCATCGAAGGCTTTTGATAGCGTGCAGCACTGCCGTAGCTTTATTTGCAGCTTTGACAGATTTTAATGAGGGCTTCAGATTATTCTGCATCCAAATGCCGAGGTCTTTTTGCGTATATGCTACGGGAATTTGGATGCTTTTCAGGTGATATATCCTGCTACTCAGGGGCATAGGGTAGTTTGTTGGACGCAGGTGGAAAACGGCACATTTTGCACATTGAAATACAGCAGCCATCGCTCGGACCACGTCTGTAGATTTCAACGATTATTTTGCAGGAAATCTCGTTCGCTTGGACGCTTAATGACCTACCAGAGCTTTACGTCATCGGCGAGCATGAATTTACCGCAGTCCAGTTCTTAAAGGCTGTCATTTACGCACAAAATGAAGAGTAGAGGACTGAGAACGGAGCCTTGAGGAACCCCAATAACTACGTAAACCGAATCCGAGTTATCCTCCCGATGCGAACGCGTTGTTTTTGACAGACTACAATGACCTGATCCAGTCGAAAATGTTCTCCTTGATGCCAAGAACGCTCAGTTTATATAAAAGGCGTTGATATAGCACACTGTCAAAGGCTTTGCGGAAATCGATGTAAACTACATCCACTTTGAAACCCTCTTCTAAATCACTTGTCCGGGCCTCATCCAATTGATGGCAGGAGCGTTGAAATCACCCAGGAGCAATAGGTTTTCCTGTTTACAGATAACTGTAATTAAACTTAGCAGTTTTACGTCATCACTTTTGCTGGAGCCGGGAGGCCGATAAACAACGCACATATTGAGAGCCGGATGTTGCCTTATCCTAATTTTGTGTGAAATTATTTCATATCGTCGTAGAGCTATTTCTGCGATTTCCCTCTGACAACAGGAAATTTTATTGGCTACATAAAGTGCCACTTCTCTGCCCCTACATTGAGATCCATCACAGCGGAATAGTTGAAAGCCTCCAATGCTTACTTCGTTTATCCCTATAGCTTCGGTCAGCCAAGTCTCTGTTAATGCAATTATATGTGGTTTCTACTCAGATACTATTGTTTTGAGTTCGTAAAGTTTATTGAAGAGACTCTAACAATTGGTATAATAGATCTCGAGGCAGCGGCCACTATTAATTGTGGTATCTTCTAGAACCAGCCGGTTGACCTTGGTTAAGTTTTCGCCTGACTACTTCCGGCCAAAAAAAGTTTCGTTTTAATGTGGACTATTTCTCCTTCTCTTATTTGTAGGCTGGTTTCACTTTTGTTTGTTTGGTCATTTAGATCGTTTTTCAAAAGTCACATTTTTCTTCGTTCCTTTGGTTCATAATCCGGCTGAAAGAAAACTCCAGCATGCATGATCCGCAGAGACGACTTTCTTTCCAGCATAAGCTGTGTCTGCGCTTCGGTGTCCCAAATGACTTTTAATGGTCGTGGCCGAGAGCTTAAACCATTCAGCGGCTGATCCTTGCCTATTATAAATGTTTTGAGAATTTCACAGACTCAGTGCCCCTAAGCAGTGATTTAGCGTACTGCCGAACGAGACCTCGATCGTGCTTCACTTTATCCCCAGCAACTGTAGCCATTGATTCTGGTGCACCCTGTATCACTATATGTTGCTTACGGTTGGCTCGAGCATGGGCCGTGGTCACATCAAACTGAAGCAGAGTAGCAAAAGGGGTTTCGAAGTCCAGATCTGTTAAAGATTCTATGAACATTTTGCTTGTAGCATTTTCTTCAAGGTTCCCGTTTGCCCTTTGGTCCAATTCAACTTCCTTTTCTTCAGAAGTCTCCTCTTGCAGTGGTTGTTATGCTTTTTGTTCACATGGCGTGCTACAGGTTCTGTTTCGTGATAAAACTGAGGGCTTTGGTTGGTCTGTAGCAGGTTGCCTTTCAGCCACCTTATTCTGGCATATGCGTCTGCGTTTGGCCCTGCTGAACTCGTGGTTTCCTGGTTTATCAACCACTGACCTGTTCTATGCATGCGCCGCATCCGGTGGTGTTATCTTATTGTACTTTAGGAGCACTGCTAGTATCTCCGCGTAAAATTCAAGGCTTCCCTCTAAACGCATTACGCGCGTGGCTAAGTTAAGACATCCATCGCAATCAGCACGCGCAGGCTTTTTTGGCTGGGTGGTGATCGGTTCTAAGACGGTTGGTGAAAGAAGATGCGTTTTTGCTTAGTGGGTGGTCTGGGATTTTGTACGCGTTATTGAAAGCGCTTCGGCTATTTCTGGGAGTACCATGTCAAAGGTTGTAAGAGGCGGCTTACCTAAGTTAACCTGATTACACCCATTAGAGTATATATTAGCGACATGGCCTTCAGAGTGTGGGCTGGTGGTGAAGTCGGTAGAGCGTCCGACATTATAAAATGAGGTCCGGGCTTCAAATACAGCAGTTGACGAAAATTTTTTTTCAGCAGGCAGAGATGGATCGTGCACGTTAGCGTTACCCATGCTATTGCAAACTTTATTAGAGTGCATAAATTCAAAGTATGCAATCAACCGGCCATGCTAATATAGATAGCGAAAAGATTGGCTTGTGCAATTAATTTCAACAGTCAAAATTTGTAATATGAACGACTCAGCATTTGTTGTAAGAAATTCTTTGCACTGTAACAATCAGATTCAGAAGCAGCAATGTTGTTCTTAGGAGCAAGTGAACTTTTAGACTTGTGCTGATCGTAGGGATAACTTCCAGAGCGTGGTATAATCCACGGTCCAGTAAGATTGTTCAAGCGAAGGATTCGTCCCACTCAGAAAGGATATTTCCAAAGGGCAGATAATACGCAGTTCCTTTGTCAGTTTTTATAGCTGAAACTTATTGGTTGAATAAATCCCCACATGGAAAGCAGGCTGAAATTGTAACTGCTTTTATGATTTGCCTTTGAATAATAACCTATGGTTGCAGGCTTTCGCAAATGAAGATAAGAATTTACATTCCAAGTTCCATTTCCTTACAACCATATTATCCGCAGCAGACTTCGAAACTTTTCGAATAGTTTATTATGTCGATGGCAAATTGTGTAGCCTTCTACATACCAACTGAGGATGTCATTGTTGACCTTATTGCAGTAACTGTACGTAAACATACAGCAAATATGCCTGGCACACAACTATATATGTGGGCAGTTTTCATCCTTCTTCTCGTGAGGCCCACTTCATCAAAAGCAGGTCCTTTGCGCAATTCAGCCAACAAACATGATTATTTGGAGAATCACTCTAGTGGGATATAGCTGATGAAGTAGTCACTGCGCAAGCGCATGTCACTGTATTGTCAGTTTCGTCCAAAATAAGTACGTTATTATTATCTATCTGAATGTTCATACTTGGAATAGAAATCTTAAAGGGCTTTTGTTTTTTAACAATTAAAACTACCAATGTTTTTTTGTTCCGTCAAAATTTCGTTGCCAAAAAATTTATGGGGATATCTGCCCATGTTGGTTGTAAATATATATGCAATTCACAAAAGATTTCGATATAATAGGCTTAATTTTATGATTGTTTGGCAAAACTGCAAAAGCTTTCATAAGGCCTTTCAAACTAGGTCTATATCCAACTATCCACCGGTAGAGAACTTCACATTTCACAGAGGATTTACTTATCTTGGCCCTTTAATGATAAGAGAACAGTTGCAACAATCAAACGTCCATGTATATTAAAAGTACCAGTACCTTAAAATAATCTTTTTTTTTTCAAAAATTTATGTAAAATGGGCTGAACACATTAGATCTGTGATTAGACTTGAAGGCATAAATTAAATGTATTATAACGAAAGTTTTGGCGGAGACAGGAGCCAATGGAATGGCCAATTCTGGTCTACTAGCCGTCATTGGACGGCCACACCAGACGTCAAGTTAGGAACGGTTGGGATTCCTACGAGAAATGATTCATTTTTAAAGAAAGGTTCTCAAGCCAACTGAAGTTATTAAGGAGTTATCACCGTCTTGATTCCAAATGTATAAGCTTGTGCACAGTGCCTGTCCAGATCGGATAATTGTTCTAGTACGTTAACTATTTATCGGGCTAAGAAAGTGTGAGCCCTGCAGTTTGCCACCAGTATTAACACTGATGCTACCAAACTAACATGTCATTTAAGAAGTCGAGTTTGGCGAACGCGCCCCAGTGATTATTAATCATCAGGCATTTCAAATAATGCTCGTTTAGTTGGGTCACCAGATGTTAAATCTCCTGTAGACAATACGCATAGGGGAAGAGTGTTGAGGGTGTTTGAACCAGCACAAAATTCTTCTGACAGAGGACATACGCAGCATGTGTTCACACCTAACACGTCGCGTTCTAGCGGTGACAATTAGACAGAAACCCATTGTTGTTCTCCCTTTCCTCTCTCCCGATAGCACTAGAATATAGTCCCTTGATTTCCGACCACACACAAACCTCTCCCCATACTAACTGTTCAATGTATACTTCAATTTTTTTGCTCTAACTCTCTGAAGTTATTTCAAATGTATTATAACGAATGATCAAAAACGCATGTTCGCCAAACTTGACTGCATAAATACTCATAAAGATATCAACAAACGATGAGTGTATCCAACATGATGCGTTTTTTTGGTAAATTCAGGAAAAGAGGACATATTAAATTTGATCAAATCATATAATCTAAGTGAATGGTTACTGGGCTTGCATCAGTAACAGATAAAATATGATTTCCAGGTGATATTTCAAAGAAAGACGGAATGTTGGCCAGGACAGGTTTATTAGGTGTCTGAGGCTTTAGGGAGTCGTTTCAACTACACAACCTCCGACATTGGGGAGTCTCGCTTATAGTTATCATCATATGCGGTCCTTTGTCTTGTGCTTAGCATGCAGATACCTTCTGTCGTACAAGTATCGGATCCGTATCTATGGATTGCATCGTCAGCGCCACTCTCGTTGACTGTATGTGGCTTTCACCGGCCTGCACCTCAACATGGCTTGCTTGATCACCGCTGTCGTTGGCTTCAGAGATAACCGGCGGCTCCATTTTTTCGCACCATAACTGCCTCCTGGTAAGGAGGGTCATAAAACGTGATATGGAACAGACAAATAAATGAATCGGTTGAATGAGCAGACGGTATAGTGCCAGATCACCGCGATGTGAAGGTCATCGCATTGAGCCCACAGGTTCAAAGGCGTTCAAATTGATAAGATAACCTACTCGTGTGGCATACACTATAACCACTGACTTGGCCAAGCAACGAACAAAGAGTTTCTGGCTATTGAGCTGCTTCTCAAACCTAAGTGAAAATCACATATTAATATTAAGGTCGGTAGACAACGACAGACCTTTTGTGGCCACGCCCCATGCTAAAAGATTTTTGCGATAAGCTTGCGTGAATCTTCTATTCCAAGGGGAGCTAAAGATATAGTCACGCTCTCTGATTAACGTTATATATTTGCAATGTTTTGCCATGACTTTGGCTGACAAGGCTCTTCGGTCCGTATTGCTGCACCATTTGATTCCAGTTAAGGAACGTACATTGATAGTCGTTGGCTCTGAAAATTTATCAGTTATGTTTCATCTCGTCCCGTATTGCGGCTGGCGTGCTGCAGCGAGTTTTTGTACCACCGGTATCGCGTGCGTACACAACTCCACTTGTGTTGCAGCGCTTACCACGTGTTCAACAGTTTTTCGTTTGCCGACATCGCCGTCATGTCGTACGGTTGGCGGCAGACAAATGGACTTAAAAAAAGTCTGCATCGCACTTTTCCTTCGTCGAGACTCCATATTAGGGGGATTCTGTCCTACTCGATGACGCTGAAGGTATCGTCAACAAAATATACGCTGCGAATTGCCACCCCCCAAGTTTTTTTAAAGAAAGAAACTACTACCCGAGATGTAAGACACTTGAGAAGCCTCTTCCAGTGAACGCTTCTTGTTCCATTGATATCACTGTATACCACAGTGAATGCTACGTATTTATTCGGATCCCAAATACTGCTCAAGTTTTCTGATAGGGACAGGCACTACCAGTTCTTTTTATGATTGCTAAGTTTCATCATCATTATTTTACTGCAGCGTTTTTGCGTCTGATCTACCGGAGCTTTACGTATATAAAATTTATTTGCGCAGTTCATTGCGAACAGTTTTCAACAACACACCACATGATTATATAGATATTTTCGTGTTTAGCATTTGCGTTCGTCCGGACCCAAGCACAAGACTGGGATGCTAAGGGAGTCTGTTTAAGGGCGTTACCTCTGTCGCGTTATCACAGTTCTGCCATTGGATCTTGCAGTCGCACTAAGCCATCACCCGCCTGCTTTTGTCGTGTTTCTTTTTTTCAATTTTTTTGCCGTAAAATAAGAAACTGCAGATCCCTTTTGCTGTAGACCGGTCTGTTTTTAGATCATCTTACAATACCTACGGGCTGCCAACAAATTACATGAAAGTAGATCGTTTGAAGCACCAACTTCATTATATGTCGCTTTGATGCGGTTTGTTCGCGTTTTGTCTAGCAACGATAATTTTTTCATTTCTCTTTGCTTAAGCTACTTTAAGTAAGTTAAAGTTGGTGGTTGCTTGCTTTTAAGCTAATTATTAAATCCCTAGTCCGCTTTTCTTATAGCCCTAGCAATAAAAATCTCTATTGCCAGCACTACTGTATTGCAGGTGGCCTTCTTCTCCCAAAACAAAAGCAAGCGATTTCCGTACGTTTTCCTGTTTAATAAATATTGTACCTAGTCAGAATTTTTATCAACTGGAGTTACTAAAGACGTAACCATAAACTTTGATACCTTAGCTATGACTAACTGAGCTTCTGCTTCCGCAATTTTGTCATTGAAAGACATGGTGCGGCTAACATTTTTGTGAAATTCATTAAGGTCTTGTCCAACAATAGAGCCTCAAGTCAGCTACAACAAAGTTTTCAACGTCAGAATTTACGCTCCTTATATCTGTTTTAGATGGAATAAACAAAACTCATATTTGGCAGTGGTTTACAGTTTACTTCTGTAAATGCCCAGTTTTATCTTGCTTACGCCTGTAAGGAGGGCAGTCTCGCTTTCCATTCGCTTTCGGGTTTGTTAAGCGTGGGTTTAGGCGTGTGTTCACTTAAAGTAAGCTGTACTTCAGGAAATCAACTTTGGCGAACGTATGTTTTCGAACATTGCAATGATATAAGGAACGGTATAGTAACAGCAGTTTAAGCATGCAATCAACAGTAAGTAGGGGAGAGAGGGTGCTCAGTGATCATAGGGTCAGATTTTAGTTTAGTCAAGATGCCAGAGAGGGGGCAGGGGAGAAGGGATTCGAAAATATGTTAATGTTGCTCCGTCGTCGCTGCCTTGCTGTCTGCTGAATTATTCCAAATGGGAGCCATGTTAGCGTATTTAATTCTTGAATCTGAAAAAGTAAATTTACTCAACGGTGGAATTACGATCTACGTCAACGTAGCACCCATGGCGGACATTTCAGTTTGACCCACCATGTTTTAATGCTTTCACTCCTCGTGGTAATTTTCTCATATAAACATCATTTGGTCTATTTTGCTCAATAAAACTGCTTTTTATCCCTCTCTGTTTGTTCAAAATAAACAACTGATATCATCTGCACACGACACTAGCACCGTTTTGAAGGATCAAACTCCCTACATTAATTTTTCTACCCATTCACCGAAGATGTGGACATTTGTCACTTTTGGTCATTATAAATCATTTGTGATTTCCGTCCATTATCTGTTTTGCATATCCATTCTTACAAACGCTCAATTGAGGATTTTTCTTAAACCTTCTAAAGCATTCTTTTAAAGCGTTGCGTTTAACTCTCTTAAGTAATTGAAATCGTCATTTTATCAAGAATTGTGTCCGCATATATTATCAGTCACCTTGATCATGTCGCTTTTGTGAAAAACGATTTACTTAGGAACTAACATGAATGTTTGTTTCCTGAAGGTCTGATTTTACCATCAACAAATTTATACGCAAGCAAAGGGTGTTCTTTTCTACAAATAACTATGAATTTTTGTATGGTTTTTGGATACTACTGAACGCCTTAATCAGTTCCTGACAGCAGCTTGGGAAAAACGAAAGACTCACCGGAATGATTTTTTTGAGCTAATGAGGCATCGGAGAGCTTGATCAAACCACTGCGTTCAACACAAAAGTAGGGTTGAAAAGTGAGCGGCAAAAAGAGCTAGTCGGCCTCAGGTTGAACGATTTATTTCTTCTTTTGCTGCCTTGAACATTTAGAAAATGCTTGGCGGACTTGAGAGCTGCATGATTTATGACTCGTCACTTCAATGAATGCTGCGTGATCCTCTGTGGGTGTTGCTCTGTTTGACAGTTCTTTTTCTCTCCTGTCGATTGAATATTTCAGAAGTGGTGAGAAGGTCACCTTTCCAAAATGTCAGTGGTTGCATAAATTCGGTGCAGTGAGCTTTTCCTCCCACGACTTATCAACCCTATGTCAAAAACTTCTCGGAGCCATCAGTAACATTCTCGCAGCACTTGGAGTTGGAGTTGCATACTGGCCGGAAAGATAATTACGTGTCAGAAAATGAGACAAAAAGTACCACTATCATGGCAAGAAACGGCTGCAGTCGTTTGGGGAAGTTGGTAACAATGCGATTAAAGAAACCAATCCGGAGAAACTGGAAGACTGCGCTGGACGCAAATTACTGAATACGCAACATCAATTCGGAGAAATGATGCCAATTCTCAGCTCGTGGCTCATTCGAGGCGACCAGCTTATACGCTCACGTTAGATAAAGCCACAACTTGGATTGTTTAAGTTCAGCGATGAAACATTCGGGAAGTCAAGTTGCGGCCCTAAGGCTCGCGTGGCCGAAAACCAACTCAGTATCAGCCAACACACTTCCTAATAAGCCGCGAAACACTGACCAGGCTGTGACAGCAAGCATCCGCATGCTACCCGTACCGTCACGGTACGATGACATCTTGCGTCCTCAGACCATTTAACAAAATACGAGACAAGGATGATGAGACGACATGAACTAATTGTCAGACCCCTTCCCCTTCCCTCGCCCCACCCCGTTCCTCTCTCTGGTCCCCAATTAAAACCAGAATCTGATCTCTCTGATCCTTTTTCACCTCTCTTCCTTTGCCCTCTAATTATTACTGATAAGTTGCTTAAGTTTTCGTTAACTCTACCCCACCCCTTATATTATCACATTTGCCTGATGATGAATTAAAAGAAAACGTTTGTTCGCCTTACTTGACTTCCTGAAGTCACAACTTTTGCAAAAGGTGGCAACCGCATAAGCGGCTAGTATTTTCACGGGTTTTCGGCGCAATAAACTGCCAAACCTGGATTCGGGGCTGAGACTTTCTTTGGCCAAAACAAGTAGCCACTCGGAGAGAACGCAGGCGAACGCCAGGGCCGGTGAGCAAGCTCGTCAAGGAATCATCGCGGCAGCATGGACGATTAGATGTAAGCAAGTAAAGTTTGTCACACATCAAACCCCTTACGCGCTAGATGGCAACTATCCTCGATTAAAGGGAACCGCTGTTTGTAATAGTTAGGTCGTAGCGTAGCTCGCGCATTCTATAAACATTGTAACTCCCTGTGTACAGTTTGTGCGTACCTCATGCTCTCAGTGGTGAGGTTTACCAGCGTGACATTGAAATACAAGCAGAATTAAGTTCTTCTTGCACCAAATAGATCTTCTTCATATTTTCTCTCCTATTCTAATTTTAAGCATCTTCGAGAGAAAAACGGGAAGAGAAGTAGGAACAACGGCAGTGTGTGAAAAGGGGGCCACAGAGTAGACTCTGGGTGATGTTAATTCGTATTATGCTCTTAGAGGAATGCATGACAATGTGGTAATGGGCAGCACAAAAATTTAAATAAGAAAAATAAACTCTAAGTATATGGAGAATGTTAAGTTCCGCTTCCTATATGATAAAACAGAGACAAGTTCGCGCTCCGACTTCTTAAAATGGACAGCAAACTATACTTTCCAAACATCAAGCAGTTAAATATTATTAAAGTGAAGCCCTCTGATGTAATGCATGTCTATCGTTAAACGGTAATCTTTTCCCATTTAAGAAAATGGTTTGGAGATTCCATGCTGCATAAAAATTGGCCTGAAAAAATTGAATCCTTTTTCAAACCTCAGTTGCACAAATTTGCAATCTGCACTAACTCACCCGGAAACCCCTGTGAACATACTGCCGGCCCGACGTAAAAAGGACAAAAATATAGGTCTTCAACTTTTATTGACGTCAGCTGTCAGTGAAACAACTGTAGAAAATCAAAAAAGCTTGGTCTTGATAAAATACACATTAAAGGCAACGTATATCTGCTCACAATTTCTGCGAACTCGAAGTATCCAAACACAGAGGTTTCTTTAGGTGTCCCGGATTACTGATATGAAGCATACCTTTATTAGGAGACCGTCGTAGTTATGTCTTTTAAAGTTTCGTGCTGAGCTGCTATTTTGGTTCAGATAAGAGAACACAGCGCGTTATATCGAAATTTATGGTCACCTCAGGCAACTTCTCGATAGGGGACAATCGCATGATTATCGAATTACTTGAGTCACTGTTCACGGGCCACCGTATGTGAACAAGTCCAGACTCTTGCCCAATCCATATTCAGGGTTTAGATTCAATTTGGGAGAAGCAATTCGCCACTCGGGGAACGCACAAGCCAGCGTGTCGTCTAACGCCAATTCCTGGGACCGAGTGGCCGGTAAATTATCACGTCCAATTGCCCTACGTATGATGAAAGTTTAGCTGGTCGCAGCCAGCACGCCGCTCATTAAAAAAATAACGCAAAAACGGACAAAGATCCTCGATAGGGGACTCGTCAATTGTCATTAAGCTCAGTACAAGTGAACATGCGAGTCTCAGGAAGTAATTGAAAAGGAAACCTGACTCAATCGCTGGGACAATAACGTTTCGAGATCCTTAAAAGTCAGTTTATGGCAAACGGTTGGTTTCAGCAACTCGTCATCAGGCCAAACATTTGCAAGGGAAATGAATGCTGTATATGACAATTAAAGTTTGAATGAACAGAAAAATCAATAACTGTCTAACATGGGTGCTGATTGACCAAAGCGGACTATGTCTGTTTGCGCATGTAGGCCATGTCAGCGTGTTGGTTGAGAGACTGCCACTAGTTGGTAGGGGCGCAGTGCTATCGCCACCTGGTGTCGGTATAGGCCATGGAAGTGTAAGAGCTTGTGTCAGCGTCTTCTGACAACACAGCACTGGATTTTATAGCCGTATAGCTACTGTTTTAGCTGTTGCGAGCATCCGCTGGCGTAGGCCTTTGGAAAAGTAAGATGGTGTCCGGTAGACAACCAGAAAGGCATTATTGGTATCGACTCCATGATTCGTATCGACAAGGTGTGCGAGGATAGAGCTCTGGATCGATTTAGTTTTGCCTTTGCTTAACCAGGCCGGTACGTGTTCACGTACTTTCTTTACCAGTCGCCTCGTTCTTCGACCAATGTATCGCGGATTCATCATCAGAAGTACAAGCAGAATGTAGTAGCAGATAAAGGTCATAAACGTACAGTAGCATAGTTACTGTGTCCTATAAATTCTGCAACTCCCTTTACATGATTTACGCGCTTCTCCTACTGTTTCTGATAAGGTCTCTAAAGAATGATGCAAAACGGAGTTTAAAACGTCAGACAAATAGAAGTCTTATCCCAGCGCTCCTATTTCCTTCTTCTTCTTCACCTTAATTTTGGTCTCGTCAAAATAAAAGTTGTGACAAACTTTCGTTGCCGGCAAGGAAAACTTACACATATCACCATAGGATCGAATAACACAAAAACCCCATAATACATAAATGATAATGATTTAGAAAACGTTTATTGGCATGATCGGACAGCAACTAAAAATAAGCATTTAGTCTTCTATGAATGATTCCTTACAGCTTGTGAAAAGCAAGTTAAATGATGCTACCTACATAGCATATATGTAGACACCTAGACAAAACGGAAACATCGTATTAATAAAGAAGCCTTTACCTATTTAGATCGCTTGGGTTTTGTTAAAATATGCTTTCCGATGGATATACTACCTCTACGTGTGAAACGAAAGGCTTTCATTTGAACACGGATCGCGTAAAGCATAATCAAGAGGCTTAGGCTCACGTTGGTTATATCTATAACCTATCCTTCTCCCGTCACCATGCCATCATCCCGCCAAGTATCAACACTGATTGAGAATTTTCAATAATCATGACTTGAACGCGGGAAGTCAATTCATTAACGCCAACTTGCGATAAACGCGAGCTCTGCTAATTGACTAAGATACTTGGCTGCGTGTCACCCGGGTGCCCTCTTCCCCTTTATTTGTGACTATATCTGACGATTGGTTCCAGCGAAAGTTCGAAAGGTCAGGCCAATAAACGTCCTTTTCTAGTCAGCATATCTTCTTTATCTGAATTGCTTCCTGGAAATATCACCATCGCTTCTTTAGGCAATATTTTGTCGATAGAAGATAAAATCTTAGTCACATCTTAAATTTCCGGTAGAGAGATCTTTTGGTTTAAAAAAACTTATCTCAATTACTAAATGTTAGCTTGGATTGGCACTTAATGCATAAGTGTGAAGTTAAACAGGTTTTACACTTCAATTCAAGGTTATTAACCTATGTGTTGGAAATTTTTTATCATGTGAACAAACCTATGCGTGTCTGTTCGCTGTTAGGGTGAATTCAGAGATGGCTCAAAAAACGTTTCGGTGGGTGTTGATTATTTCGATAAATTTAAATGCAGCATAATTAACGGAACATATAAAGTGGTTCGCGAATGGACATTCTATGGTCTTAAAAAGACTTCATAGGGAGATCATTTTGAAATAAAAAATATCATTTTTTTGAGAATGACCTTTGATGATGATGTAGTTGTCCACCAGTTAAGTATGGGAAGAAATAGTTTGTTTATTTTTTGTGAGAATGGCCTTGCATATCTAAAGGCACTGAAAAGACATGAAAAGACATGCTTATTTAGTAGCATCTTATATGACACAGTTCACATAGGGAGTCGTATAGAAGTACATTTAAAGTCCAATGACTCTCGGTCACTGGGGTTTTTTGGAAACATTCTGCACAATAGTCAGTATTCAAAAATACGTAAGTATAACTTTCTTACCAGAAAAAAGCCTATGAATTTTGGTTGACAGTTCATAAGATAGCATTTCTACTATACGTGACAGGCATTAATCATTCCTAAATTAATTTTCCACAAAAAGGTAAAATAGATTATTCCGTGCTATCATCAGGAACCTACGGACCACCAGATCTGTGGAATAATATCCAATGGAATTTAAGAGTACGTTTGTAGTGCAATCCCTGCGCTGGAACAAGTCAGAAGTACCACTGGCGTGTGCAGTGTTCATTCCCATGTTATATGAATCTTGTGAGTTGTGACTTGAAGAATTAATATCCTTATCAGACCAATTTCTGATTTGAGACAGTGCGTGCGCCCCATAGGGACAATAAAGTCCTTAATAAGTATATATTCTATGCCGAACGAACTATGTTTGCCTCTTGACTGGTGTGCTTCTTTAATACGATCTAATAAACGGTAATCTAAAAGTTTTTAACGTTTTTCTATGTCTCTAGATGAAAAAGAGTCTTCAACACCATTCAAACTCCGTGCCAAGTGCTCAGTGGTTGTCCCATAACCTACATTAATATTGACTGACACATCAAGGAACAAAGTACCATTAAGATTTGGAAATTATATTGGCATTAACCCGTATCATATTCCTAAAGCTGCTCGTAGTTACCGCGTTTTAAGCAAAATATTGTTTCCAACGCCAATGGGACACTGGTTAATTTATTTCTGGCAAAGCGGACCCAATCAAGTGTGTGCCAAACACCCTTGAGACCAGATGGAGGTAGAGACAAAAACTAATTATCTTTCCAGGCTACATCATTGGTCCTAAGAACTAAGGAATTACAACTGGCTTTGTTGATAAAAGTCAAAAACACCTGACAACTTTTCCAAAGCATTTTGTCGCCGTCAAGTTCATGCTAAACGCATTCACACAGGGCATCGACACATAGGGCAGCAACATTTATTACGATTGAATACCGCTAAACCTCCAGCGTTTTATGAACACAATCACCTTTTTAGCCATGTAGGCACACATGGCATGTAACATGGGTAGCTGAGGGAGAAAATAACACCAGTTTCTGAGGTGATTTCCTGATTGCTGAAACTTAGTCCCACCGGATCATCCAGGGAATACAAGCCACCATCCACAGTTGTGCGTTGCGGCCAGCAGTTCGTCTGCCAAATATTCAGAATGGCGCCTCCGGCTGCCAAAGCGTCCGTTTGTCCTAGGCACCTGAAATAAAAACCGCAGACTACGTTGCACAAACAGGAAGGAATGAGTGGAAATGCACAAAGCCTTTACCTTGCATGTCACCACTTATGCCCATTTGATTATTAATAGGTGTAGGGTTGGAGCATTGGGTTAAGCAAAAGTTTAGTCGGAGTCTATATTTCCTGAACGCACAGCCCATGCATTTGTGTGTTAAACTCCCACTCAGATACAATAGTATGTTTGTTTTTAGTACGCCCTCGCCTAATGCACGAGGTGAAACAGATATTTTCTAGTCTTGCATACAAAGAAATACCGAAAATTCGTAACTTCTAACAAAAAAACGAACGTGAATGGAAGTTTAGGGAAGAAACTTTAGGTGTCTGTAGTTGCGAATCAAATTTTGGATACACCTTCGGAGGCATTTAAAAAAAACAAATGACGCCGATGCACATGAAGTATATTATTAATAAAAAGCAAAGGTTATGCGACCGCACACGCACTTATCCTATGGATCGGTGTTGCCCGGGCCAAAGAAAAGAACCATGGAACTCGTCTTTTCAAACCCATACCGCAACACCTGAATAAGGAAGTCCTCATTAGCAAACCCAGGACCTGTTCTGTTCTAGTATATAAGGTACTAAGTTGTACAGTTCTACTCAGTCCCAGATGCAAGGACAATTATAAAAGGGGAAAAGAAAATAAAGACCAATTTGCATA
The DNA here is from genome assembly GCA_036362985.1 of Ligula intestinalis. Lineage (NCBI taxonomy): Eukaryota > Metazoa > Platyhelminthes > Cestoda > Diphyllobothriidea > Diphyllobothriidae > Ligula > Ligula intestinalis. Next base: position 67,552,843 of record JAYGXS010000001.1, on the reverse strand, counting down.
GGCATGCATGCCTAACTATCAGTATTCCTGCGAAAACGAAAAGACGAGGGATTCTCAGCGAATTCTAATTCAAGTTGTTTGAAGTTATAGCAAAATAATCCCGTAGCTGTATGGCTTACCAAAAATTAACGAACTCTACCTCCCCTCAATGCGGCCCATACGAGATCCTCGTTATTCATATATGCAATCAGTAACAAAGAGTCTGGCTAGAAACCTTTAGCCGATTCAACCCAAAACATTGGTATTTCTATGATTATCGAGAAGCCGAGGGAAAAGGAAATGCAACACCCAGGCACCTTGTTTAATTTTATTTGCAGCTTCTTTATGGGAACTAAAAATGAATGCGTTATGAAATATTTAAATAACATTTCTTACTTTCCATAGGAGTCATTTTTTACGACGTAACGACGTATTAACTATAGAGTATAATATGGGGCTAATAATCCCCCATAATAGAGGTGGCTGTAGGCCACATTTCAGGGATATTAGCTTTATGGTTGAGGTTGAGGTTAAATATTAGGTTAGGATTAGCGGTTAATTAATGTTAATGTTAAAATTGGGATCTGAATTTGTTTTTGGCCTTTTTTACCGTAAGGGCTAAGACACTGGAATGGATGATTTTTAAATTATTGAATAAAAGGACACTTGCATTATAAGGTGCTTTTTTTCTCATTTCTTATTGCTGCTTACCCAAGCACATGGGTCGTCTTGTATTACTAACCGATAGGGACGTTAACGATATTGACCTCTCGTAAATACTAAATCAGATTCTTCCACTTTTCCTTTGCATCCTAAGTAAAAGAGAATAGACGTCTTTATGTTTCTACACGTGCAGTTTAGTATACACATATATTAACAGTTTATTGAGGTGGGGCTTACACGAAAACCTGCGCGGGGCAACATCATTTACCTATGGGTTTGTGCCCTAACGTTTATTTGAATGGTTTCAATCCATGCATTTCAACTTCCGAATGCATTTTTATGGGAAAGCTCTGTGATAAAATTACGTGCTTGTAATGCTCAATAACTTAAGATCCCGTCAGCTATGTGTTCAGACTATGTTCAGCGACCCACTAGCATGCTGGTTTTCCCAGAAGATGGTGCTTTTCTTAGGCGGATAGCAAAATGCGCACGGGTTTGACGCAAGTCTTCGGTTTGTCAGATTTGCTCTGCAGGCAATATATCGTTGCCCTACGAAAAGAACAGAGTACGCAGTGCCTACGATTTACCTGGGAAGACATGCAGGGACTACATGCATAACAACTGCTTCCGATGAAAAGGTTGATAAAGTCAATTTACTAACTTTGTAATGTCAAGGACTGTAAGAAACGACAAACACTTGTAGCCGATGGTACCGCTTGTCCTTAACCTTGATGGTTGATTAGAGAGCGTCCGAGGCATAGGGCAAACCATTCAAAAAATTGATTTTTCTTCGCGTTGTACTGTTAGTCATACGTGCTGAGGGTGTAAGGGCATTGAAAGGTCCGATTTTCTAGAGTTTCAGAAGCTCTTCAGCAGGGTTTCCACTTTAGACGAAGATCATATTTGCCCAGTAAGCTTCTTTGCTAACACCGAAAGAAATCTTCACTCTTCCCTGTCCCTCTATATATATCATCCATGTCAATTCGTCTGATCGTTTGGGTAGTGGCGTATTCTACATATTTACCACTCTAGATTTCTACACACCGCTTTTAATCTAGCTGCAGGTACTTTGGAAATCCGCTCCCGTGATCGATGCTGTTCTTCCTGTTTGCCCACACTCCTTTTCATTTCGCCTCTGGAACCAAGCAAGAGTTGGCACTTGGCCCGCGAGGGCTCAAAAGCCAGTCGATATTACCTCGTTTGTTGATTGTCTGTGGGTGACAAAGACGCATACGTGCGGTAAAAGCTCAGAATCTCAACTGCAAACAAGCTTAGATACTTATCTAAAGTGGCGGTAAATTCAAACAGAGTGTCCCAGGAAGTTTTGGTCCAGCTCACTCTATTTTTCCTAACTTATGCGTTGAAAACCCTCGTGTTGATAGTCATTGGGACCTCACATCACCATCCCATCCTACGACGACATGGGCATGCAGCCCGCCTATAAAATGACTTGAGTAGTTCATCATCACAAAAAAGCAGTCAGATATATCATTGTGCTAAATATTCAACCGATATGCACACCTCTGCGGGCTGAGATGAAATGTTCGAAGCAGACCAATTGATACTGCTTCTCAAATGGTTTTTTGTGATGTAATCTGAGCTTTTCCCGAAACCCAGGACGTTCTTTCTGATGACATCGGTATCACGCAGCACGATAGGTCTACATTAAAACTGGTCTGGTAAGGTGAAAAAAAATTGCAGTCTGTTTTAGTTACCGTGGTACATTATCGGTCTACTGACTCAAAATTATTTCATCTGCCATAAGAATTTGGTATTTGCAAAGACCACATCTACCTCAGACCACCAGATTTCCTCTACCGGGTGACAAGGCGGCACACTAATTGCTGTTTATGACCCACAAATCGACCGGCAGGTAATAAGCGTGCATCACTAAAATCGTCCCGCAACTCCACTGACAATTAATTGCCCTCGTCCCCCATCCACTTTCGATTGCTGTTTCTAACATCTTGATAACCTGATGTATTGCAGCAACTAAAGGGCACACTCCATGAAAACGGTTATCCAGAGCGGTTCATGCTTCAGAACATCAAGGAACGTGTCCCAAAGGTCGCAATTGCAACGACGGAAAAGAAAAATCTGTTTGTAAGACTGTCGTTTGTTGGAGACGAAACGAGTAATCTAGTAAGAAGGCGCCTGAGGACAGCGGTTATGAATGCCTTCCCGGCTGCAAACCTGCGGGTTCTCTTCACTAACTCTCCCCTTCTACGAATAGGAGGTAAGGACAGACTACCGTTTCAAGCCACATCTATGTGCATATATTCGTTCACCTGTTCCTGTGGAGCGGTATATATTGGCCGAAAAATGCGACGTCTGGAGAAGAGAATGCGCTAGCACATACCAGTTTGGCTCAGCAGAGGGGAGAATAGACAGACCTCAAGCTCAATCCTCGCCCACCTAATTGATACAAACAACCAAGTGGACGTGAGTGAAGGCTTTCGGGTCATATACCGCACGCCAATGCACTACTCCAAAGGCCTGCGCAAACGGGTGTTAGCCACAGAAGTAGCCGTGGCAATCCGGCTAGCAAAACCCATTCTATGCTGTCTAAAGGCGATGGTTCAAGCCATTGGCCTCCCTTGGCCGACTGCACGCGGAAATCCAACACCTACTGAAGCCACAGACGATGAAGCTACGAAGAATAGTCAAGCGCAAGCTGCGCGGACTGCGAGAATATCCCCCCTGTCTCATCTGGGCATGGCAACCAGCGTCCAACCCACGCAGGTGCCCACGTTCAGGAGACGAGGGAAAACTCAGCTGCTTAATTACCCTCACCCTTTTCCTCCCCCTCCCCCCGTCCCTAACCTGACGATTATATAAGCGCTGTAATTAATTGACAAATTTTATTCCCCATGTCATGTACTGGCATGACGATGAATGCTCGAAAACGATCGTTTGCCAACATGACTTTTCAATCGTAGAAATGGGAATTTTTCGAAGAAGATGCGATCACTGGAACAAGGACTTTATTTTCCTGACGTTTTGGATTCCGTCAGGAATCCTAAGTCATAGGTAATCGTAAACAGGTTGGAGACAGTTGGTTGGCCTATGGCCACTATGATTACCCTCTTTTTGGTTGTCTTCTCACCTCTGTTGATGGACTCCTTTAAGGGTTTGAAATTTCAGAACAATACATCAATAAATCTGTTGCTCGACACACCTTTTTTCTGGTGCATGCAAATACCTGGATCACGAACCGCCTCATTCATTCAAAGACCGGATCCTTCCATGAATTGAACTGTATGAAAATAACCAACCGCATCTCACTTTTCCATTGCATAATATTTTAGGATGTCCTAATTGATGTATTCCGCAGGGATCCTGATTGCATGAAGGAAAGTGCGATTAGTCATCGGGAAGTGTTTGCCTTTCTGCTTTCGCATGTTCTCAGTATTTAGTTGTGAACCACTCTAAAACAATGATATCCACAAAAACAACATACGCAGGACGAGACGTGCAATCGTAAGTTACGCAGATTTTTTTGGCTAAAGCATTTCCGGCCGCAGTACTAAGAAGGAATATGACATAATATTCAAAAGTAGAAAAAGTTACCACTCTACCATTGAGCTACAAGACACGCCATGCAACGTGAATAAAATCATACGATTCAAGCGTGATTACACTCACGGTACACAATATGCCTCGTAACTCAATGGTAGAGCACTGACTGCGCAAAAACTTTCCCTGTTGTGTGGGTTCGTCTCCCGCCGAGACCGAGTTTTTCACAATTGAGTCAACTTAAATAAACTTACACTCTGCAAAAGGCGACTTCTACATGTGGCGCTTCAAGGCTGCCTGCAGTTGCCTTGAAGGTGCATATTAAGGACACTAGTACCGTTAATATAGTGGCACCGTTAAATATCTATAGTGCCTACATTTGCTAAACGTAAACCATTTGTTCTTTTGTTACAGGAGTTGAAATCAGATCATTTTGAGTTCACTCATTGTTGATAGGTCCGACATTTTTGCAAGACGTGTAAACCATGTGAATTGCGAATTACTTGAATCGTGGTTCACGGACTCCCAGTCCATATACAAATGCAATGAAATGCCCAGTCCATATTCGGTGCTGAAACTCAATTTGGTCAAAGCAAGTCGCCACTTAGGAAATGCCCAAACAAAAGGGTCCTCTAACGCCAGCGCCAGGAAGCCAGATGGTCAGGCAATTAGCACGTTCATTTGCACTATATGTGATGAAAATACAGGAGTTCAAGACCCGCTTGCCGACCATAAGGCAATTAGTGCAAAATAGGGCAATTATCCTCGGTAGGGGCGTCATTAATTGTCAGAAGTGCGAAGTAGCATAGTAACTGAATCTGATAAACACTGCAACTCCCTGTGTAGGCATTACCCCTCATAGTTGATCCACGACCAATTTTTAGAACAAAAGGCAAATACAATTATTATCTCAGTGAACACACTTTCTCATTCACTTTCTAGGACTCACGTGTTCACTTGTATTCGTCTTTCTTTTCTTCCAACGAACCTGCTCTGTATCGGGTTAAGCGATAGTGGAGATGATGACATGTCGTTTTCCCGAGCAGGTTAGCATTATTCAGTATTCGAGATAAGGAAAACTGCAGGGTTATAGAGTCTCCAAATAAGCTCAAAAGCGATATAACGCAAATTGAAAAGATCATTGGTCAACAAATAAAATGCTGCTCATTTTCTTAAGTCGCCCATTCTCATCGAGAAAATGCTCTTTGCGCATACTCATTTCAGTTATTTCCTATAAAAATTTGAGCATAAAGCTATGCGCCCTTGTAATTAATCGGTTTCCTATGTTCATGGCAGTCCCACAATATATCATTGCATATACCTATGCTTTTCTCTGCAAGGGGAGTGACCTGAACACGGGAGTTGTGTCCAATGGAATTTGACGCACACGAAACGTTATCTTGTTTTTACCATGTAAATCAGATAAAGCAAAACACAAGAGGGTAGACTTTATTGAAAAAGAAGATATTTTATCCAACTAAAAGATCAGGTTTGTGAATCTGCATGCTTTAATGCCTTCAATGCACGTATAACGTCTACCGACAAGCTTTTGTGTACATGTCCCGACATTCTTCAGCTTATGCGATTTATTCTTAAACGCTACTACGGATGGACTATCAGCAAAATTAATGTATACCAAGAAACATGTAGTATAATATTCGAATTATTTTCTAGCACCATAAATGCGGAATTAAGAAACGGACTAACGAAAGATTTACCACTTTTGCAAGATCTTTTTATTTAAACGCCTACTATGTTGTGTATTAAAAATCTTTGAAGTGTGCTTAAAATTAAACAAATATAGTGAAAAGGGCACTAATAAAAAGGAAAAGGCGGCCTGTTGGAAGATGGATTACTTATTTTCAGGGAAATGAAGAAAGAGTTCGAACGTTTCAAGTGTCAGCTTTGCTTCATTGTGGAAAAAGGTTAAGCATGCAGACATCCGTCAGTGCAATACCTAATTACAACGGTTACACTGTGCACTGCACTTATTCCTGAACAATATTTAGGAGCAAACGGCACCATAGAACTATTTTAGAAAGTGATTCTAATGCTGTTGAATTACTTTCTCGCTTTTTGCATGGACTGTTTTCCCATGTGTTGAATACTTTAATACTCTCAATTACATTGGTTTTTGACGTAGTATTTCGTTTTTCTAAAAATTTCAGAATTTCTTAACAGCGTAATATTAATTTTGAAACCAAAATATGCCGCCTGCTAAAAAAACGGGCGGCTTTTTCTACTGAGAAACTATGGATTGCTTTTGTTTAACAGGACTTTTCGTGTGGAATTCATGGGATTTCTTGATACAGAGAATCAAATATAGACCGTACTAGTTGCGATAAGCTTCTCTATTGTCCTCAGCTCCCCTTTTTGATGAATATTCAGCCCGTAACGCATACGAGCAGGCAGTGTACCGATGATTCGTACTTGCTATTTTGTAATGCTGCTTTTGGGCTTTGAAGTGTTCTATAAGGCAGTCAGCTTGCCAGGCGCCAGCTCTTTGCCTCGTAGCAATGCTGCCGTATATATACTTTGCAATCCATTAATTACTCTGCTTATTGCATTCCATACTTCTACAGCAAGCCTCTCCATTTTCCGCCACCCGTAGGCAGTACCTAAGTTCCGTCTCCCCTACAAGCACATGCTTTTTTGGCGAGGAACAAGTCAAAGCTTTGGAGCGCAGTGTCACCTTATAAGGTATCAATGGAAAATTATTGACTTCCGAATTAGTAGAATAATAGTTTGACAAATCTAAGATTCACCCTTTTTATGTTCATTCGGAAAACCACGTTGTTTTTGAGGATTCTGATAATTGGGGATGTAAAGCGAGTGACAGCCAATGTTTTTTCATTTTCTAGCACGCAAGTTTCAAGCAATGCATGCAGTCCATTGTGGGTTTACCTTACGGAGCGCCAAATTGATGGCAATCCGTTTTCGCCATCTGCTTGCTCTTCTCATCCAAATTGCATTTAAAATATCCATTTTTTCGAACAAGGCAGAACAACTGACCATGATGGCATGGGCTGTTTAGTCTTAAGCTAGTTTTGAGTGTGTACGACCAAATATTTGTCCGCTACCACCAGAAAATGGCAGATAGAAGTACTGCTTCTTCATTAAAGTTATATAAAACGGTGACTTTTTGTAGCATTAGCTATGGAGAACAGCCTCCCATAGTTAAACACAAGAATTTCTTGCAACTATCTTTATTTACGCTAGGCTTTTTGTATTAATCTGATTTGTCCCCTAAAAACGCAGATTTTATGTTTAGTACTGCTGGTAAATCACCTCTGAACATAGTAGAACTCATACGATTCTAACCAACAGGGAAGTGTTCACAGTAGAGAAATCTTTGCTGAAAAGTGCATCAGTACAATCAGTAGAGAGCAAAAAGTTAATATGAAATCTTATGCAATGAAGCAGTTGACAAGTCGCTGTGGTTTGCTTTTTGCTGATGATAATTATATTGGCTAATGACTTGACCCTTGGTTAGATTGCCCTTCTGGAGATTGAAACACTGTTTTCCCGGAAGAAATTTGGACAAGGCTAAGATCACGAGTTGAGCAGGATTTATTGACGTCATAAAATTTTGTGACCTCTAATTCGTCTGCAAACGCCCATTGACTGTCAATATGTTAAATTTACTGTCCAATTAAAAGGATGAAGCTTAATAGGTAAATAGGGTGGGAAACACAAGTCAAAAATGTGGGTGAATAGTAGGGGATAGGAGAGGGGGCAGGTAATTATCACAGCAAGGCGGTTCAGTTTACAGTGAAAGCCTGTGAAGTGTAATTAAAGGGGGGGGGGCAAAGTACGGGGCAGCAGTCGGTCATAGCGGGGTGGGGCGAGGGAGAAGGCGTGTGAGGGACTGGGGTGATCGATCGTTACCATGGCAATGCGAGGTTGATCACATGATCCAGCTGCTTACGGAGTTCTGGTTTTCCTCTGCGTATTGCTGCGGCCTCGGCAAATCGTAGGAGACGTCCGGTCGCCGGCCCAAATATGACTTTAAACGCGGTCTTCTGGTCAACTGTATGGCCAGTTTCCACTAAGAGCTTAGTGATTGAACTCTTACGTATTTTATTTTCCGCCTTGAGCAACCACTTCAGCATATGTTCACCTGGCCGTGTTGCCAACTGCCTTTGCATGCGTCCGATGTATTTGCATCCGCAACTACATGTACCATATGCACCCACATTTTAGATTTATGTTTGCAACCCTATTTTCCTATTAAGGTTCACACTTCTAATTGGACAGTTAATCTACTATATAAACAGGCAATGACCGTTTGCAGATGCATTAGAGGTCATGAAATTTTATGACGTCAATAAATCCTGCTAACCTCATGATCTTCTCTGGAGATTGTCAAGCGGCTGAACGGGCATCTATGGTAGGTTACCAAACTCATGAAATGTTGACCAAAATTCTGAGAGGTGGTTTTTTCTTACATCCTACTTAATTATGGACTGTTACACTGGATATCGTGCAAATTAATCTCAATATCGTTTAGCCACTGCAGGAGGCCAGATTCTGAATGCGCTTCTTTTCGACGATCTGGAAGACGCAGATTCTTTGAAAAATGCCTTCTGCCGAAACGTGCACTATCCTCATTGATTTTCAATGACCTTATACATTCCAATGTATTTCAAGGAAGAAAGTTTTCAAGATGCCCCTCTTCGTTCCCCTTTTGCAAAAATTTACGCCTTCTCAAGGTTTGTACTTAAAGGAAGTGTACCTTTTGGTTGTGAACAATGGTACTAATAATGAGATTTTTTGAATCCGCAAAATGCTTATTCATAGCACACTCTATCCAAACATTTATTTATGTTGTCTATGATATATACAACGAGATCCACCTCCATGGCAAACTTTTAGGAGGACCCTGTGACCTATCCCTCTTTGCGTGAGGAAATTAGGGATTTCCCTTCGAGTGTATACATAGGGTATCTTCCGGGTTTGAAAACTTTCTAAATTTGCGAATATTGATTCATCCTTCCGATTACTACACTTGCATTCAACTCTATATAATTGAAATCGTCCTGTCGGCGTCAGTGACTTTCTGAACTTTTAAATGTACGTCTCATAGCATCTATTTTCCACCGAGGATGTCATGCGGTGAAAGGTATTCCATAAGTACCTGCATGTTGACCGCTGCCTTATTGTCGCCTTTCTGAAAGCCCATTTATCCTCAGTATGGGTTGCTTTCTGTGGTTGTTCGTGGTGGGCTTGGTGACTACTATGCACATTAACTGTTTCCTAGGGCATTTTTTCTGAGCTTGTTAATTTCTCTTTCACTGGGTCCCTGAATATGCACAGGTAACAACAATATGCGTCAGTGATTCCTACTACTTTCGGATCAAAAGTCTTAGCAGCAAAAAGTAACTAATTTACCTCATCTGCGAATGGAAACTTCTGACATTTAACAGAAGATACTCTTTCTCGTAAATGGCATCGTCTCAGTATCCAGGCTGAGCCTGTTGATTTATTCTCGTTTGCACTGGCGCATACATCGAGTATACTGCTGCAGTAATACGCTATCTATAATCATGAGTGCTGATAATATCTAAGAGTTTTCCGCCGTTTTGCGATTATCCATGCCCATTGTCCACCAGTCGGTTTAATGGGAAAATATCGTTACTCCGAATGGGTTCAACTTTCTTGATAACTCTGGCGGATCCTTGGAGTATCCAATAGTGTTCAGAATTCTAGCGCCTTTATCAAAAAACGTTAGCCTTGTTGTTCTATGAGCCAATATTAAATTTCATTTTGAGTGATGTAAGCTTTTTCTGAAAAACATGAACGGCATTGTTACCATTTTTATGATGACTGGATGCAAAATTTACTAACTGAATTATCTTCATGCTACACAACTTACGTGCCCAAAAGTTTTCGCACAAATTTGAAAGCTTTAAAAGAGAATCGCGCTGAACCCCATAGAGGAGACCATTGTGTCATACGGGCACCGTTCTTAATGTATTTTAAAAATTGCAGGCATCACTAAAATATTCAAGTCTGTTAAGTCCTCCCAGTAGTTAATCTGGTGGATTCTAGGTGACTGCTTAGGAAATCCTGCCTAACAATTCAAGTTGTTGTATCCGTAATAGTGGATTCCATACAAATAGTTGATTGGGTGGGTAAATTGACACAAGTGTAAATAACTTTATGGCTCACAGTGAGTCTCGTTGGTCAATGGTAGAGAGTTAGCTGCGCAAAAACCTTCTGGGTTTTGTGGCTTCGACTTCCCACGAAACCATGAAATTTCACAATGGGATCGACTGAATTATTCAAATCTGCCGAACCCTCCTAGCATTTAAAAATTATTCGATTTTCTGATCCTTTACATATAGCCCATATTTTTGATTTACTGCTTTACCTTAATGTATACCTTAACACTTCGAAGTAGTCAATGGTGCGCTTAAATAAAGCGCATCCGTTGCTGTGTATAATTACAAACGCATCTAGATTTCTGGGAGACTCTGGTTTATAGGTGCTTCGCTACAAGTAACCTTATTTGATGGGCATATAAAAGTTGAGATCGATCGGTCTATGACCCAACAGGTATACGACAACAATCAAGAACAAAAAAGACTTACCTTAAGCACTTTTTGTGCTCTAGGAATTGCTAACAGGGCCCATGACTAGACACAGGAACCGAAACCATGGGCAATTCTGGTGAATTTACTGGCAATTTCAGGGAATATTTTCTTTTCTCGGAACTAGGCCCACAGCCACATGTATTACAAAGGATGGCGTTCCCATTTCCTTGTTCTCTGGGACGCAAGGCCTTCTGAGCAATTCCGATCGAGTATAACCCTCATAAATTGACGATTCTGCATTATACCCCAATTGCTTTGTCTTTATTTGATTTTTTTTGCTAGACTGTACAGCAAATTGTATATCTGGTGAAATGTGAATATCACAAGTTGAGTGGAGTATTTGCATTCATTTAGGGTTGATAATTTTTTTCACTGGGTTGACTTAAGGTGCAGAACTTCGTTTGTTAGAAAAGAGGTAAATTCAGCCAAGTATTCTGAGAGCAAAAAGGGGCAAAAAGGGGCCAAATCCAAAGTGCTTTAATATCCAAGGATTCTCCTGCGCTATGAATCTCTGCGAACTAAAACTTCTTGTTTCGGCGTGTCGAACTGAAAAAGAACATTAGGAAAAACCGTGAACCTTTTAATCATATGTGTTCAGAGGACAGAAAAATGTGCTCTGCGTTCATGAATTTGAGGTAAGGGCATTTATGAGATAACGCATTATTGTCGAGAAAAGAAGAGCGGAGTCAATTAACAATATTTTATTTTGTAAATCTGTAACGCCTTGTATCATTAAGATAACTAGTAAACTCAGGCAACCACAAAATTGTTTAATGATGCCGAAATTAGAATCCGTAGATAAACATGTACGAGATATCGCGAAACATCATAAGTGTTCTCTGAAACGCCTTAGGCAAACCCCGTCCAAACATTTTCAGCGTATAAAAGACAATCAGTGAATATAAAATTTAAAACCTTACAGGTAAAAGCTTATCAGATTCAAAAATATCGAAGGACAATTTCTTTTCATGGTTGTGCTTCTGCCAACAAAGAGCGGGGCATAGAAGCAATAGAGCATACTGAAAAAATACTATGTATACATTAAAAAGTTTTTTTTTCATTTTAAGTGGAATATTTATCCCAAATTGTCGGGGAAGTCAAAACAATTGGTCATCATTTCCCAGTTTGATCTCTACGTAATCTTCAATGAACGTACATTACACAAACATTCGACACTAAAGTATCAAATAAAAACACTTTTTTTAAAGAGCAACTTGTTCAGGAAGTTTTTTTTAAAATTCATCTTAGGCATATTCATCTGAGACCTTTGTTATTGTCGTTCGTTTTTCTTGGCATTGGGTTCACATGTTTGGATGATTCTACAACCATGACCTAAACACACAGCCGCGTAAGAAGGAATTGTTAAAACCTCATTGTATAACTAAATGCTCATACGAAATATCTTATTTTGAACTTTTTAGTAAACAGATAAAGCAAAATAGGTATTTAGGGAAAAGCGAATTAAAACACTGAATTTCTTAAACGGTCAAACAGAACTAAAAGGAGGACACGTAGCACATTGCATTAAAAACTCGAAATTATTACAGAGGGATGGGAGAAACGAAGGTTCTATAAATATAAACGAGATTATATGGGCGCAGAGGTTTAAGGTCCAGAAATCTTACCGGTTTCATTATCCTCCAAAGAAGACGAATGTTCAAGGACATGGACTGAGTTATATCAGGACTGACGTTTCGCACATACGCTTGGTTCAATCATCTGAGCAAGGCGCTAGTTGTTTCTGTTTGCCGGGACCTTTTCAGCCTCGCTGCATGCCTGTTATTTTATCCATGCTCGTGGCACGATTTTTGACCTGCATGTTCGCTCCTGACTGTCCGTAAGATTGACCGCTGGGGAGCTTAAGTGACCTTTGTCCCCTTTGCGGCTGTCGTAACTGATGGCATGTCAGTGCGCTTACTGGCCTGTCCCTCGGACTAATCATTTGTTGCTGCTCGCATGAGCTCATGTCAACCTCGTGAGTGCGGTAGCGGTGAGGTAGCGTTCCACGCTGGTCACGTGATCCCTGACTGACCCCTCCCCTTTATTCCTCTGATCTCAGTTGTACTTCACGCTTGTGTCTGCTTCGCCATCCTATTGGCCTTGTTCGAACTGACTCGAGGCGTTTGCGTACCGCCTGTTACGCAGAATGAAGGTGTATGGCTCCGTTAAGAAAGCTAGTCCAAGACCAACTTTCCAGCAGAAGTTTTGCCATCTTGTCGTTGGCTCGGCCGATTACCCTTGCATTGTCGACGGCGGAGGAGTGATTCTTCTGCTGGATGTGTTCCTACACGATAGACAGTGTATTCTTGCGGTTGATTGCCAGCTGATGCTCATTCTACCTGGAGTCAAGGCATCTGCCCGTTTCACCGCCATACCTAGCATCGCAGTCTTAACATGTTAGGCTGTTGACCAGGCCAGACTGTTCTGTTGACGTTAGCTAGTCTTTGGACCTCATAATCTGCTCTCTGATAGTTGATTCTGACTTGTGAGCCACACCGATCCCGAATGGCTTTAGGATTCTTGCAGTTGCCTCGGAAACATTCTTCGCATAAAGGATAGCGAGCCAAAACTTGGGACCTTCCCCTTTCGACCGCTCAAGGTGTGGCGTCTTAAGACACTTGCATATGAAGGACTTCAGATAACCGTTGGATTCAAGATGGCTCGACTTCTGCTGAAAATTTGGTCCTCGACTGGCACACAAAATAGAGCCACAGACCTTTATCCTGCCTACCAGGTGGTACGCAAACGTCTCGAGTCAGTTCGAACAAGGCCAATAGGATAGCGAAGCAGACACAAACGTAGAGTAAAACTGAGATCAGAGGAAGAAAGGAGAGGGGTCAGTCAAAGATCACGTGATCAGCGTGGAACGCTACCTCACCGCTACCGCACACACGAGGTTGACATTAACTCATGCGAGCAGCAACAAATGATTAGTCTGAGGGACAGACCAGTAAGCGCACTGACATGCCATCAGTTACGACAGCCGCAAAGGGGACAAAGGTCACTTAAGCCCCCCAGCGGTCAATCTTACGGACAGTCAGGAGTGAACAAGCAGGTCAAAAATCGTGCCCCGAGCATGGATATAATAACAGGCATGCAGCGAGGCTGAAACGGTCCCAGCAAACAGAAACAACTACCGCCTTACTCAGATGATTGAACCAAGCGTGTGTCGAAAAAGTCAGTCCCAATATAACTCAGTCCATGTCCTCGAACATTCGTCTTCTTTGGGGGATGATGAAAACGATGAGATTATATGAATTTGGCTTCATAAAATTAGCGATACTCCAGTAAGTTTTACGCCTTGTGAAGGAAGTCGGTTCCATCCAATATGACAGTAGAACGTCCCTTGTCGGCTGGCACGAATTGCTTGTTTGTCGCGGACTCGTTCAAGCACCCTCCGCTAGATAATTTGTCAATAAAAAGACCAAATGTTCTGAGTTCATGGGCAAAGACAACCCAAAACTGCTTCAACAGAGTGTGCTTGACCGAGCTCGCGACGAAGAAGCAATTCGTGCCAGCCGACAAGGAACGTTCTACGGTCATATTGGAAAGAACCGACTACCTTCAGAAGGCGAAAAAACTTACCGTGGTATCGCCATTTTATGGTCTTTGTGAAACCGATCCCATCAAAAAGCTGACACGTGAAATCAATTCTACCCTGTTGGCACACGAGAACTCGGATGTAATAACGCTGTCTGGCCGACGCATGGCAAGAAAAAAAGAAACGGCCGGTCCGTTTCTATGGCTTCTCCAAATTGCACAAGGAGGGCGCTACTTTCCAACCCATCATATCACTTAAAGGCACTCCAACGTACGGACTGGCAAAGTGGCTGTTTCGGCGTCTCAAAATTCTGACCACTGATTCAGAGAAGGTGGTCCGCTAATTAAAACAATTATTGGAAAAACAGAAAGAGGTAAGTCTCCTGCCAAGTTATATCATGGTTTTCTCCGATATCACGTCCCTTTCAACTTCATTCCCTCAGGATTTGGCAGTCCAGACCACCGACGTACACCTACGAGGCAAATACAACCAGATGGAGAATGGTATCGGACATACTTAAATCCTACAGATCCTGAAGTTCTGTCTCACGACGTACCTCACTTTTGACGGAACAATCTACGAACAGATGAAGGGCACACCGATGGGTTCACTGATTTAGGGACGCAAAGCGGAGGTGGTCATAAAACAGCTGAAGTCACTGGCCTTCCAACACCACAGACCAAAATTCTGGGCATGGTATGTGGATGACACCTTCGTCGGCATCGATAGGTATCTGGTGCTCACGTTCAAGGAATTTCTCAACAGCGTCTTCGCGGATGTCCTATCTAAGATGGAGGAGGAAGAGAACAACCAGCTGGCCTTGCATGATGTTCTCGTCTGTCGCAAAGCTTGTGGTGGCCGTACGACTAAAGTCATCAGGAAACCGACAAACACGATGCAAGTACTGAATTACAAAAGCAACTACTCAGTCAGCTACAAACACCGTTGCATAAGGAAGGTCTATCGGCGTGTTGAGACGCACTGCAGCGAACCGGAAGATAAAGTGGCCAAGGTACAATACCTTCGACGGGTGTCCAGAAAAAATGGCTACTCGCGCAACTTCATAAACCGGTTCTTGCGCTAACGATGTGGCCAGCAAAGCCGAACAGACCCAAAAAAATTGGCGAGCGATTGCGTACGTCATTAAAGTCTGCTGCCTTATCACACTATTTGGAATTGGAGTCGCACACATGCCGGAGGTAACCATAAGGCGTCAGATAATGAAACAAAAAGACCCATTGTTATAGCAAGAAACATCTGAAGTCGTCTGCAGAATATGATGCAGTAGCCAGCAAAGCAATGATGTCATAGAAACTGGTAGACTTGTAAAGGCGCGAATCAGCGAACATGGGCAGAAGTGCGGCGAAGTGATGCCTTACATTCAAATTTGATTGGACCAAAATTCTCGCAAGCGGTGACAATCGGGTGAGCAGAGAATTACTTGAGTCATGGTTCATGGGCCTTCAATCCATAATAAAGTGCAACGATTTGCCCAATGCATATTGAGCGCTAAAAATTAATTTGACCAATGCAAGTTGTCACTTGGAGAACAGACAGGCCACCGCGTCATCCTGCACCAACACCGGAGGGCCATATGGCCCAGATAAAATCACCATGCGTGATAAAATTTCAGTAAAACAGAGCCCGCATGCCGTTCAACAAACTATCAGCACGCAAGAAGGCACCTACCGTTAATTGTGCTTGTTTGCATTCGCTATCTTTATATGCCACTGCTCTCTGATTATGTCTCTGATGACGAATCCACAACGGATATCGAAACGTCAGCTGAATAAAAGTGTTGTCCCAGCGATTGAGTTGTCTTCTTCTCAAAGTGGACTTTTTACTCAATACCCACATTGCACAAAGTATTTTCGATAAGTAGGCGATATCTATGTCTGAAAGACTAAATGTGATTTTAAATGCTAGAAGAAACCATACTAAGCATTATCCTTGTTGAATTTATACATGTTGCCAATTAATTTGACGTTTTTTGAGATCCCTTGCCTAAAACCCACTTGAATTTTACACTGTATCTCTGACTTCTCATACAGCTCTTACCTCATTTTTGAGTTTTTTGTGAAATTTAAATATTTTAATCTAGTAAATAGTATTTTGTAAACCAAATTATGTCTTGTTTGCTTATTTTTCTTGATTTACTGCTATAATAGTTTTGGGGCACGCAGCGTGCGCTGATTTCGTGCAACATGACATTTATTGCCTTTACCACGACATTTCACTAGATGTAAAGCTTACTGTATTTGATGGGCATGGACAACACACTGCACTTTAGGTTCACTGGACCAAAATAATGGTCGGATTAGCCGACCGCAGGCATTAACCAGGCTACGTCAAACTGGCGCGAGCACATAACTACCACCCTTGATTAATGACTGTGGTGACAGAGTTTGACGTATGCCTCATAGCGTCCAACTAATGAAGGAACTTAGTGCGTTACAATGAGCAGGGTAAGCTGTAAGTTACAATATACGATAGACAACAGTTATATATATATATATATATATATAGGTTTGTGTAGTAAATGAAAGAAGTAGTCAGTTGGTCTGTGGCCCAACCCGAGGGGTGGCCGGTTCAAGTGGCATATGGGCCGCTGTGACCGAACTTGTCTGCAAGTGAGCGTGTGTTGGGGTCGGCCAGACAACGCGGTCAGTGCGTCCGGAACTACTCGCTGAAAGGACGAATAATCTTAACGCAGTAGGGCACTGGAAAAAAGCCTCAGCCATCGCAAGCATGGCTGTCGGCAACGGCACCTACCGGGAAGAGTGGATGTTTATTGTGAGGCCAAAGATTCAATAAATGATTTTATCTCACAATTATTAAGGCTAAATAATATTTTAAAGGCGCCATCGACCTGGCACGGGCCGCGTGCCAGGTCGATGGTGCGACGTATGCGAAAGTGCAATCGCGGCATCAACCGCGGGTGTGCCGGGATGATCTCCGTGTCGCTGAATTGGTAGGTGGTTCTAAGAGGGTTCAGCATTTCCAACGCATTGCATTCTGATTGACGCTGAACCAGAGGAATACGCCAGTGAACTTGGTTGTCTATCAATCACACATGGGAGCTCAGATAAAACTTGAACTGTCACTTTTGAAAGTTCACCGATATAAATATAATAGCATGTTTTATGCATTAACACGCTTAAAGAAGTATGTTTTCGGAGACAACGGGTGGAAGAATGTCTGTGACAAAGGAATGGTCTGGTCAGATCGCGAGGCCTGTGGGTAATTGAGCTGCACAATCTATTAACCTTAACGCCTGTAATCCCACCTATTGTTGTTGTAACCGCGCCTACTTTCTACATTTAAGTAGGCATGCTAGGTTAACGTAAGGATAATTGTAACTATGGTATAAGCGGTTACGGTTGCGGTTGCAGTTAGATTTAGTTTATTTTGCTAGCAGGGTTTTTTCCCGTTAGATGTGACTTGAGGTTTTTTACTTATATTGGTGCAATGATTTTTATTGAAGGTTTAAATGTGGTATAGGGGGTAGGATTAGATGTAGGGGATTAATTATAGGGATAAAGATAGGCTTTTAATAGTATGGTTGCAGTTTGGGATTTAAGGCGAGGTTATGTATTGAAATGCTACAGATGTAAGCTTTTTCTTATGGGTAGTATTTTAATGTTTGTGTTGGGGAAGTGAGTTTGTATTTAAAGTTGAAGTTTGGAGGTTATGGGTTAATCTTAGGCTAGTCTGCTAAGGTTGGTGTGGACAATGTAATGGGTTTAAAGTAAATGTAGGCGATTTATGGATAGGGATTCGCATTTACCATTAAAGTAATGTTTATGGTAATTGTTTTAGCATTTCATTTTAAAGTAAAGGTTAGGGTTGTTAGATTATTTCATGAATAAACGTACAGTGATTCTTACGTCGAATAATAACTCCTTTGCTAAATGTTCTCATTTGTACTTTTCCTTAATTTTATTTTATTAATAGCCGTTCTACATGCATCCCCTTGCTTTTTCGTGTCCACTATATGTTATACTTGATAAAAAGTACATAATGGTAATTAAAATTTTTCGATTTGTCGACTGCGTGTTCCAAAAAGGGCTAAAAATTTCGGTTTTGTCGTATTTTTTAAACTGCGGCAATGTGTTTCCACTGGCGATTGACTGACTTAAACAAGAAAATGGCGAACATGCAATGTGTTTGCATTTCCTTTTTGCGCACTATGCTGTCTTTCGTTGTCTTTAGCTCTTACCGCAAAGCCTTAAGTGCCACCATTCCCGAATTTCTAGTGTTCTTCACACTCGGTTTCTAGGTGGATGACATACAATGTCATTTCTGAGTGTTGACCTTGCATGAAGCTACTCGATTTCCAATGGTTATTTAAGCAACTCCATCCACTTACAAATAACGCAAAAAATCTACCGAAAGTTAACTATAACGCCCTGAGAAGAAAAAAGGCTTAAAGATTCAAAATGGTAAAAATATTGTGTCCATCGGCGCTTTTTCTTTATTCACACCTATTCACCGAAAAAAGATGAAAACATAATAATTCTACCAGCTAGCGAAGTTGCTTTTACCTCTCTTTTAAGCAAGACCGACTAAACAGAGAAGGTACCATCAATTTTAATTGACGACTCGAAAAACACGACTTTAATCAATGGCCTTACAAAGTTACAGAACACACTCTTCGAAAAATCATCAAAACATAAAATGTGAAAAAAAGTTTTGCCAGAGTTTTAGCGAATTCCATGAAACAAAATGAACCAGAGATGGCAAGGACCTACAGACAGAGCTCCTGTAGGCCTACTCTACCAACGTACTTGCAGATTTCCTACTTGAACACCTTGTCTAGAAAAAACATTTATTATTCCGGGAAATACTATGGAAAGCTTAAAGGCGCCTCCTATGGGACAACCAACGTCCAGCTTTTTGGTGGAGTCTATGATGGAGAAATTATAATTTACAGCTCTTCCCACAGTTAATTCGAGATTGCGGCTGCATTATGTAGACGATTCATTTAACACGGTCAAAAAAGATTCACATGAATAACTCCATTCAAGCCTAAATTCCACATTCCCATGAATTTAATTTTCCTTCCAAATAGAGGAAAACGAGAAAATCCCACTTGTATATGTCCTCTTGCGCAGGAGGATCGATTGACCACTCCACGTACTCCAAAACCATCTTGGGTTGAGGGACGTACTGCCTAATGACTCACAAGCGCTGTACTATCAACAGTTTGCTCAGTTGAACAAAAACGTACTGCTCAGATACAGAGGTATATCGGAAATAAATAAAATAACTTTTCCGATTATCTTCGGAAATCGATTATCGGCCACACTTTTTTCGTCAATGCACACAACCAACCAGTTCAAAGGAAAATAAAATTTCAGAACTGCAACTACTTAAGCGTCACCACCAACTAACTGGCGAACCCTCTCATAGGTGATGAATGTATCTGAGCTCGCCAAAAGACAGCTAAGAAAATACCACGTATAAATTGCCCACAAGCCTGCAACTGCCTTACATACCCAGCTTCTACTCCACAAGAACACAGAGGCTATTTCGACATAAAAAATGGTCCACAAAATACCGTGTACCAGTTGTGTTGCAGTGTAATACGACTAAACCGGTAATATTTAGTCAAACCCTATACATGAATGCCAATAAGTGGTGTGGAGATGAAACCACCTATTCCAGGTTGCCGGGCAGACATTGGACGCAAAACACATATTTTCATGGGAGAAAATCCAAATTGTTGGCGCCTGCTCAACCAGGACAGACCACTAACTCCTTAATTTATTGCACTCAGACGAGGCATGCATTAATAGGCACACATAATTAGATGTACATTAAACATTTTTCTAAGGTCAGATGAAAGGATAAACAACCACTGTCAAACGTATAATTAAATACAGATGACGCTTTTTGGCTTACACTTAAGCCAACCATACAATCTTGCGTTTGACAGTGTTTTCAGTTAACTGTTTGCGTAAATCTATCAGTTATCAGGTGACTTTCTAGGGGACCAGTCTCGAAAATTTACACAAATCACTTTTTCTGTTTCCACCGAACTTTCCTTCTGTAGAAGTTTATCGCTTGGGATGTCGATATTTGAATGCATTTCTAACTATATTGCTTTGAACTACATATGCTGCGTCAGCCGCACTGTTCTGTCAATGGCATCTTACGCTAGTGAGAAGGCTACTGTAAATGAGACAGACGCCAGGACCTTCGTGATGTAGAGATGCCGGCTGTCCTGTAGTACATGCCATTACGTCATGCGCAATAGAGCGACGTCATTGATTTATCCGTTGGCGATTGAAATTATGCCTTAATGCGAACTGTGATGCTTCAGATCATACACGAAGAATGGTTACACTACAGCCTTATGCTATACGATGAGCACTTTATTGTGATGATTAAACAGTCCGAGATTATCAGACGCACGTATGCAAGTGTGTGCAAGGGATCATGCCTATTTATATCACTAACCAGAACTGCACATTAGCACAGAACATCAGGAAATATATAAGTCTTCATGGGCATCCCTGACAGGGGCATTCGTAGTACTGTCGGCTGTTATACATGCGAAAACCGCCTCCACCATCAGCGCTACTGGCACCCTCACCAGCAAGGTTATTACCATCAACAGCATCAGCAGCTGCCACTGATTAAACATGGTCTGCTCACATCAGTGAGAGGCATGTTCATGGCGTTAAATGGTGTAAGGAGGCCGAACACGTCACCCACACATCAGCCAGTATGAGGTCACATTGGGCCAGTCCGACGCATACACAACAGTCCATGTCGCGCGACCTTCAAAGGTGACATTGTGCCAGGACAAAGAAGGCACAAGAAGTCAGGCGGCCACTGGAGGCGGACTGCTGCCGGACTGCTGATGGAGCCAGCCGGGAGCCGAGTGAGGTCACGCGAGGACAGACGCACGGACGTGCGTAAGCGAGCATTCACACTTGGAGAGCCAATAGGGAGCAATGACGACTGCCCCTTAAATTGCGAGGTGTTAGCGGAACGTGGACTCTGTTGTGGACACGCTGCCTAGAAGAGACTGCTGCCTAGACGAGACCGACCACAAAAGGCTACTGCTGGACACACGCACCAGAGTTCCTGCACTAGTACAAGTGACAGTAAATTACTAGCTGTTTCCCTAGCCTGTCTTTTCTCCCTAACACCTACTGGGGGAACATCACCAGTATTGACACAGGAGCACACTTGGTTGCAACAAATGGTTTCTAACCAGATTGTATGTGACAGGAGAGTATTTGCAGCTCAGTCAGCCACTGAGCCCCATCTCAGCATCTCCTTGCTGACAGTCTCAGACAGTCGAATGGTTTACAAAAAATGAGACAAGAGGGAATTCGACTCCAAGAAGGTTCTTTGGGCAGCAGTAGCTTATGTAGCCCCACTCATACACCCCTAGTCCAAGAATTTGTCCTGCAAAAACGGTGTTTATATAGTTTTGTGTGGTGGCGAAATAGGATAGGCAGGGAAGGAAATTTTTAGAAGTACGTGCAAAGTGAAAAAATGTAGTCGAAATTTCTTCCCGCCACCGCTGGGAGCAGATTTTTCCGCATGTAAATTGAAGGTGTGCGTGGCACTTCGGGCCGCGACGTATATTAATCTAACTCCAGAATGGTAAGTTTGACCACAGGTAAGTGTAAGCAGACGACCTCCAAATTACCACTCCAATTTTTTGGGAAACTCAAGAAACCTGCCGTTTGATCATCAGGATTTTCCAAAATGAGTTAAATGATAATACAAATTAGGAAAATCTACAGATATAAATCAACAACACTTCTCATTGAGAAGAAGAAGAAGAAGACTCGATCGCTGGGACAATATGTTTATTCGCCTGACGTTTCGATATCCATCGCGGATTCGTCATCAGAGACATGAGTAGCAGTAAAGATGCAATAAAGATGCATTTAGCATTTATTAAAGTATATTCTACTGCGCGTCCTAATTTCCCGCCCACTTAACCCAATAAACACCATATTCGTTGGAAAACACACAAGTTATAGCGATTAATGAGTGGGGCTACATAAGCTACTGTTGCCTGTTCTTTGTATGTAACTTTAGCTCATTCACCTAGACAGTAAACCTTACACGCTTTTGAATGATCACAACACGATAAAATCCGTTGCCAAGAAGGCTACCAACTGATGGGACAACTTGAGAGCTGACTAGCTAGTAGGTACATCTGCGGAAAATGGCTCTAGAACTGTGAGTCTGACTCAGTGGTTTGGCTAAGTATAACTTTTTTACACTCCCAATCGTCCCTGACTATTGTATGAGAATGACCCTCAGTTTTTGCATGAGGTTGTGCGTGTGATACGCGTGGATAAGCTGCAAAGCTTTGCCAGCCACCATGCCCGAGGTAGCCTCCCATATTGTCGACTCAGTTGTGCCATCTGGTTCAGCTGGATCAGGGAGAAGGGTCGAAAGGGGAAAAAAGGGCTGTATTCCTTCTAAACTTATTTACTTTTAAGTTTTCGTTCTCTCTCTATCAAACCGCGGCTGGGGGAGGGGCATACAGTTGACATCGTCGCAAAGGACGATCGAGCTAACAAATATGACAATAAGGGGTGGACCTCGGACATGCGCTGTAAACCATGTTTTCTCACATCTTATGCGTATCTTTTGTACAACTGCCTAGGTGTACTTTGAACCACACTTTTTAAATATCATAGATGATGGAGCTGGTGGCACTAAAACTTAGATACTTAATCTTTCTGTTTTCTTCTTTATCGTCAACAAGTATATCTTCTTACGAAGCAAGCACATCTGCATTCTCCTGCTTCATTTTAGCTTTCGAGTTTATGTAGTTGAGTTGCTGCTGGGACAATCTGAATATTTGGCTCTTAATATATGCATACTGCCCATGTCTCTACAGCATAAAAAACCAGCATACGTAGCATTACTTTTAACCTTCATTCATGGTTTATTACTTTATTTTTTCCGGTCGAAGTCTCCAAAAATCTTGGCCATTTAATTTTTGATGACCTTAAATTCACAAAGGAACCCAGTACGGCATGCCTTTTGAAATTTTTAATCTAACCATTGCGCTTTTCTAAATATAAAAAGACAAGCAAGGCGTATGGCTTTGGTTCATGGTAAATACTTGATTACCTATAAGGGGAAGGCAGGACGTCCTTTAGGATATTCAGGTAGACAAAGTAGGCGTATTGTAAGGGATGAACCTCCGCTTGAGGAAGCGAGTTGTCTGAGCCCCAATACATTTGTAAAGGCTTTGTGAGTACCATGGCAACATGTACGACTGCTTGACACGCGCCTAGTTAATTAATCCAGCTACTTGTGCACAGACTCGGCGATCGATAACTGCACGCCTTATATACTTCTATAGCTCCTGAGAATCCAGTATTTGTATCCTTGCCCTTTAAGGGGGATAATGTCTTAAACACTATCAAGATACACTTGCTCAAGACCAAAGAAAAACCTATTACGACGCTGAACTCATATTTTGCTCTCCAAGAAAGCCCTTGCTGATTCCTTTTGTTAAGGATGCCATACCTTTGCAAGCCACCTCTAACTGCGTTTACGAATTCACATGTACTTGTGAATGCATGTACATAGGGCGTAAGCAAAAACAATTGGCAGCCGGAGCCAAGGAACATCTGCTCAATTGGTTATTTTAGCAGGAAAATCATTCCACTCACTCCTATAGTACTGAACTCTTGCTGGACATGGGTCAATCTGCAGACCCTATAATTTCTTTCTGAGTTATTTTTCGAGCACGAACATCTCGAATTTTGTGCTACCTGGCAGCTTGTATAAGACGCTTTAAACCTGACCTCTGTTAAAATTTGGAGCATGTGGCTAACCTTGCCTTACCATGGTAACTACAAACCCCCAGATTTGTACATTCCCTTGCCACAATCTTCCTCACAATTCACTTCCCTGTTTCCCCATCCTAATTTGTTTTAACTTTCCTTCTGTATCTGACTAGGACCTATGACATTTCTGTACAAATTCTTTTTCGTATTAATCTCATTCGTGGACCTTAACGCAATGAGTGGACGCAACTGATGAGCTCTCGAGCAATGTATGGTGCCATAACATTTTGTATTATTTATTATTTTCAAAAATGACTATATTTTATGTCGCTCTATAAATTCTGGCGTAATTTCTAGCGTTTTCAGGGTCTTTAGCTGTTCATCTTTCAATTGACATTTGGTTCAACGTTTATCTCACAACCTTTAAAATAAGGTACACGTCAGAGCATTTACCGAAAGAAATGAGTTCTTTGCTATTAGTTCTTATGAACGTGGATCGTGTGGCGCTCCGCAACACAACTCCGATAGTATTATTTATTGATCAATAAAAAACTTTCTGTAATAGTTTACCTCTTAAAAAAGGTTGTTAAATTAGATATTCAGCTGATGCATTTCTACGTTGATTAACTTTGTCCAGGGTTATATCAAAATTAAAATAGAGATTTTTTACTTTTTAAATTTACCTGAAGATAAATAATTCATTCTACCATCAAGACAGAGAAGCCAGAAAGGCCTTTTTTATGCTTATTTTGCGTTTTTTCAGCTGGCGATACCCCAGTCATCCCTAGCAGCGGAAATTGCCGCCACACCCGAGTTTCAAAACTGCGTCTTTTTGGTCAGAGGCAAACGCCATTAAACATTGAGCTGGTTGTTAATCGGGATTATGCGCTAGTAGATAGGCATACACCGATCAGTCACCTGGCACAACCGCCTTGGTTTTTGATGTCCTTTTGTGTTGCATGCAAGGAGATGAAAGACCTCGCTTTCCTCCTTACACTGGATTATTTTTGGCATAGTTAGTTACTTCCAAGTTCTGTTCTAAGCCTGTGGATGCAAATAGTGTGGCCATATCTTAATAAGATAGACCGATAAATATTATTTTTCGTTCTGTTTTTATTCTAAATAAGACATTAGTGGAACGTATTGTTAAAAAAGGCATATTTCTACATGACGTACATTAAATAAGGACTTTTTTACACTACCGTCACGGTATAATGCATGGAGATTTTGCTAATTCGCCATCTGCGCGATGTGGTTAAACAAAATAAAAACCACAACTTTTTTGCTACTGCATTTTTATAGAAAAAAATTACAGGTTAGCTCAGCATAATTTTTAACATATTGATTGGTTTTCTTTCTGAACTTGGCCTGATCAGATCTCACTTGCGTCGAAAAAATTTCGAACGAAATTGTCTGAATACAATAGAATGGGATAATACATATTGATGAAAAGTTTGGCTCTGACATACCTACTTGCAAATCAAATTCCTTCGATATGAGAAGACTTCAAATTTCGCCGAAATAAAAAGCACATTATCTTAAATAAACTTAACTAGGAGGGTGATTTTCTGAACTGAAAGGTTTTCACGGAATTAAATCTATTCAAAGGATTAAAACAGCAGGACCAAATATATGCCAAACTGCCAAGTTAATTTTCGTCATGATTTTGCATGCAGCCCTTGCCATACTGTCCTTAAAGTTTTGAAACATTTGCGTTGTTCTGGTATCTGCATTTAATACAACTTTCAATAAATAAATTATTGCTAAGTAGAATCGG
This sequence comes from Ligula intestinalis, assembly GCA_036362985.1. Taxonomy (NCBI): domain Eukaryota; kingdom Metazoa; phylum Platyhelminthes; class Cestoda; order Diphyllobothriidea; family Diphyllobothriidae; genus Ligula; species Ligula intestinalis. The sequence goes on along the minus strand of JAYGXS010000001.1, from coordinate 67,526,989 downwards.
GTTATCAAGGACAAGGGAATGCTATTCTAAGTAATCTTAATATCAAATTTCCAAATAAGGTTTACAATACACAGAATACATAAGAGATCTTAAAAAAAATTGATCTGCTTGACTGCAAATGCAAAATGGCAATAGAAGTTTCATTCAGTATAAAATATTCAACCTAGGAAGGATCAAACTTTGAAGTTATTGGACTACGAAGAAATAAATGCGTGAAGGTTTTCACTTGCAATCCAAATGTGCCCTCGGGTATGCGTCCCAATTATGAAACTCGGTCATGTTTTCGGCCTGGTTAAAACAGTTTTAAAAACAAAAGGCGTACACGCAACCGGTAAGAGAATGGTGGGTGACTATTAAAGCAGCTAAACGACCAAACAGAACATTTCATTTGATGATGGTCCGTCTAAAAATCACGCCAGATTCAAAATACCTTGCTTCAGATGGAATTTTTTATGTTGCAGGATCATTTTACAAAAGTTAATCATCTTATATAAACGTTTCGTATTTTCCCGGAAGATGCATTTTTCATAAAGGATGAAAAGGCTCCAATGGGTTTATAAAATGTGGAATTGTGAATTGGCTAGTTGAATTGATTACTTAAATCAAACGAGTAGAAATTCATTTTAATTTTAAAGCGAAGCCTTGATTTGTCGATGATCAATCTTCGCCGTCTATGAAAAATCCTATATCTACAGAAAAAAACCTTTGGAAACCTCCACTTTATAACCAAACTGATATATAAATTAAGCCTCCTAGACATGGATTTCCCATCAATACTGGGCTCGAAATGATAAGCCGACTACAACACAAACTTTGTACAAGCTAAGTGTACAAAACTAATTTGTAAAAATTAAGATAATGCTGAAGCATTTGATAAAAATCTTTTTTAAGGAGTAACAAGGTTCATTGGTCAGAGGAAGATTGACTTAATAATTCATTGAATAAAATGCTATTTTAAATTGGTGGGCTCTGATATTTTTAATACAATATTGCAGTTGACTTGACAGACTTTGGGATAAGATGTATACATATATGTGCAACATTAAACAAGCTTAATTCTAGGTGTACATAAGCGCTTATATTGAAGGAAATCCTACTCGAAATGGCCAAGATTAATAGAAAAATAAATCAATCGAAAAATTGATAGAAAATCCCAGAGTTGTGGAAAAACGAAGGCACAGGTTCCAACTGTGTATTTTTGTGGTAAAAGTACTCTTGCATTCATAAATTGACATAGTTTAGTGATTTCTGCAGCGTAGGAGATATGTTACAGAACGCTCACTTGTCAATCTTATCAGATCCTACAGTATTAAGATTACTAAAGAAATCCTCGGTGGTGGGCTGTCTGCATGTTGCCATTTAATGCTGCTTTTAGTAAACGCCAAGTCTGTATTTAAAAAAAAACTTTCAGTGAATAAGCTCATCGTTTGCGTAAAGAATAATAATTTTTCACCTCGCATGTTAAAGGACCTACAGAAAGTGTCCTATAAGCGGTAAGATATTTAAATTCTTCAAAAGTCAGTGATAAATAACCAGTGCAAATTGTCACACAATACTTAGATCAGTACAGTTTTCTTACCTTCGACTGCCCCATAGGGGTGCTTGTCCGTCTAGATCTCGTATAAATTCCGTTAGGTGGTTTTTGATGATAATTTTGGTAAGAACAGTAAGTGAACATTTCCAACGAAAATATTTTGGTGGGTTCTGAAGGAAAACAAAGGGCTGAAAGATCCTATATCATTAATTAAAATTTAAAGTTGACTGAAAAATCTGTTCATATAACTAAGACTTTCGTAGTCAAAGTAGCAAAAGAAAAGGACATTAGAAGTGGCAATATCAGCTTTAATTCTAACTAAGTGTTCAATTAAACAATGTCATTGTGAAATATTCTGGGAATATGGTGATAAATTAGTCACCTAACATTCCGCCTTCAAAATGGATTTTTGGATTTTACTACCCAAACTATGAACACGGAAGATCTTATCTCCTATTTCGTTGAAGATGAAATTGTCTGGCTTAAAAGTGCCTTTAAATAATAAAGTAAAAGCCATCATTGATTTGCTTTCCTTATTGGCCGCTCGGGACAGCCATTTATCGAAGACTCCAGATAACTGCGCAGATGATGTTGGGATGGAGTGCGGACATGGATGTTATCGTAAAAAAACATAGTTCCGCTTCCTCTTTGATCAGGTCAGTCGCACACGCTGATAGCTTATATAGAGCGGGATGAGAGCTTTACTGTTTTTGACTATTTTGGTTTGGGTCTCAACCATAAATGTTGATGGCGCAATAACGTTTTGTTAGTAAATCAAGTCTAATTATTTAAACATGCACAACTATCTGGAGAGTTGGGACGAGTTGTAAGTCCCACGCACATTCTTAGTTTGGGTTAGTTTTGCTAGCATGTGCTTGATAGCATGAAACGGTAACTTGACGCAAGAAACGGCGTCTTCGCAAATTTAGGTGAGTTGAAGCACATTCAAAAAATGAACATGCACTGGGATTAGACCTAAATTTATCTGCCAATGAAAATGAACGTGCGGGATCCTCGAACTATTTGAAAAGAACTAAATATGATAACTGAGGCAAATAGTTTATCCACCCGATGTTTCAAAGTCGTTGCGGATTCACCATCAGAGACAATGGCAGAAACGGATGAGCATTCCACAGAGATTTGCAGTATTTATATGATACAGTTACTATGCTACTGGACACTTATGACAATTAATGGCTCCCCTATGGGGGATAAATGCACGCATATGTGCTATTTGGTTGATGGCCGGCGTAGTGGCCGCGACCTGTTGAACGTCCATCACCCGTGGTGGACTTGGAGGTGAGGATTGCTCGGCCATCTGGATCCCTGGCACTGGCGTTAGATAACGCGTTGTTCTGTGCATTCACCTAGTGGTGAATGACACTAACCAAACAGAGCCTCAGCAATAAATATGGGTTAAGCAGGTCGTTGCACTCGGTTATGGACTGGGGCACGTTAACCATGAGTGATTTATGCCAACTTACATTTTTGTCATCTACCGCAACATTTTCAGCCTCGTCAACATTGAATGTGTGGTTGGTTCGCGGCAAGTTAGCCATAGAACTGGAATCATTTCTCCGTACTGCTGCCGCATGTTTGACAATTCACGTCTTAAAAAGCCCTCCAATTTCTTCGACACAGTTGCTTCATTCGCAAATGTTCTAGCTTCAATAGGTGACTCCAAATGTTTCCTGCTGTGGTGGTGTGCCTTTTGGTTTCCTTATCATTATCCTTTTCCAACTGCCAGCTTAACGCATATTTGGTGCTAACATTCAGTTTGGCTATAAAAATTAATCACTTGAGGAACGCATAGGCCAAAGTGTTGTATAACACTAGCGCTAGGGATACAAATGGCCAAATAGTCATCAACACTATGTCCACTAAAGGTGTTGTTAGTTCAGCACGTCACGAACGCATACCAGCCATAAAGAAATTATTGCACAAGTAGGCAGCTAGCCTTGACAAGGGAGCCGTTTATCGTCACAAGTTCGCAGTAGCGTAGTCAGTGTATTTGATAAATACAGCCGACCCCTGTGCATGAATTACCCCTTGCTGTAATTGTCTCTGATGCTGACTCTGCGGCGATTTCTAAAAGTCAGCGATCATATCTACTTTTTCTGAATGTATTTGCCAGCTGGATTAGTTTTTTTCTAACTACGGGGCAAGTCATGTGCTATTTATAAAATAGAGCAATCTTGCTAGGAATACGATGTTTAAACTTCCCGAAGACGCCTCGAAGAAAGGCCAGTTTTTATAACGTTCCTGAAGTGTTTTCTTCCTCCTTACTCTTTTACAATGCGGGTTTTGTATTCCTTCTTATTGGCAAGTAAAATTATTCTGCAGTATAAAACTCTGTTCTCAAATATTTCTGTTATTCAAACAAATACAGTCACTTCAGGTCATTTCTCTCAATAGTGGTTCACTCCGTGGAATGCCTTCAGTTCTCTTAATGGCAGATTATAGGGTCTTAAATAACCATGGTTAGATATGAAGTAGCGTGTCAACTTTCCCGTTCGTGGAAATCGAAGACGTTTAGTAAGTGGAGATAATGACGTGTGTGCCATGATATATCCAATTTTTGACCGTTGAAATCATTTGTCATTTCTTTGACAAACCGGAAAACCATCCATTGAAGTTATGGTTCATTTTTAAGTCTTAAAGACGCGTTAAGGCGGACAGCTACACATATTTGTGTTTTTATGTTTAAGCGGCAACACCTACTCCTTACTTGCGCCTTATTCAGTCGAGAACGAACTCAAAAGGCTACAGATTGTGATGCTGTTTCATGGCCATTGAAAGTTCAAGGTTAAATAATTAGCATAACGTCACTGGCTTGATGCTAAGAGCTGCTATATGAATAAACGCACTGGAAAATGTATTAGTTCGACTAATGCAAAAGTGTTTAGATGGTACGAAGTTAATCAGATTAATTTGCACATTAACTGATTTTATTTTAAAGCCAGGACATTCAACATTCCAATTTTTTGCATGTGGTACATCATTTACTCTTATCAATGGTTCTACTTTATAATGGTCAGCTGTTGAAACCATGCAGATCCATAGCCAGTATCGAAAAATGACCTAAAATGATATGACCTAAGAGTAATGCTAGGTCTCAGTGTATTTGAATGAAGCTGAAAACTAGTCTATGAGATGCATGATTGTGCAGCACCTACCGTGGATTGATGAAAACACATTCAATGCCCCCTTTTAACCGAAGTAATTATGATATGTCAACTTAACACTTCATCTCATATAGGTTGCGTTATTTTGAAAGAACGAAAAAGAGAATTTTGATAAATTTAGGCCAAAGCAAAAGATACAATTTTTCATTTTTCTGCTTTATATGCCAGCATTAGCCAGTCATGACCTACGAAAAACAAAGAACATTCTCGAAGAGGCGTTTGAAGAAGAAACCAAGATATAGTGTTTTTGTTCGCCAAGACTAGAAATATAATACTTGATTAGTACCCTGCATGTGATTTCCAGAATTCCTTTAATTTGTGCTCATATCCATCATTTAGCGAATTTATGGATCTTAGACGGGACCCACAAATGGAAAAAAGGAGCCCTATTTCATTGCGCTGTGAGGACAGATCAGTTACAACTGCCAGAAGACGTCTGGTAGTTTCGGACTTTTTCGAGCCTCCTTTGGCAAAGTACCTCAGAAAATTTCACCCAGCTGCAGCAACATGCTCTCCATCTGCATTTCCAAAGGAATTTCAAAGCACAAAACACTGAGTAAACGTACGGCTGGACACTGAAAAACCTACGTTCCTATCCAAAATGCGTCAAATTCAAGAGCTGTACCTAGAAGAGCACCTAGTAAGAAATCCTTCAATAACTCTCACCCTAATCGTAAACCTGACCCCCTAAAAAGGTATCGCAAGCTCATTTGTTATGCATGGGAACCTATAAATTTCCTCCGTTACATATTCTCCATAGGTTGGCAAATATTTCCTAGAAAAAGGAAGTGGTTATTGGCCTCAATTGTGCAGAAATGTCGTATAGATATGCTTTATATTCGTTGTCCGTTTCAATCAATGTGTCTTTGCTTACCCTTAATATAATGGCCTGCTTTTCAGGAGTGGATGACGGATGGTGCATATTTACTGTTGTCTCATTCAATAAACCAGTTGGTTCTAACTCCCAAGACACGTTTCCGGGGAGTTTCGTCGCAGTTGCTCGCTTTAACTTCCCACCCAATGCTCATTTAAGTGACATATTACACAACCTCACTTCCGATGGCCCCCTTCCTCAACCTGATGACATCCGTCTAGCTAGATCCTGGCGCTAAAGAGTCCCGCCAACACTCTTTTTTTACCGTTTGCCTTTTTTATAGTTGCCGCTGCCACCGCCGGCGCCACCGCTGTCGTCGTGGCTGTCAACATAGAGGGTATTTCCGACATCGTCTAGACTGCACCAATCAGAAGGCAGGTTGAAAATATCGCAGACGAGTAGCAAAAATGCGAGAGGGCAGATGGCGCAAGTGTGAGCGAGAGGCGGAACAGAGAGGGAGAGAGACAGAGCATCCTTCCGGGACTGGCAAGCGCGTCCAAATGACACACCGTGTTGGTCTCCCAGTGTGCGCCTACGCGTCAACCCGTGCAGTCGTGCCTGTTTGTGCTGGTGCGCGCGTGTGCACATGCTCTGTTTTCGGGCAGTTTTAGAAAATTTGGTGCTCCACGACGAGAGCCCGCCTCCTTCTCATTCAGTCTACAACAAATCGGAAACAGGCTGGCACGACTCTTGGCATACTATCCTCCCAAGGTAATCTAAGGTTACTTTTTTCTATCGTTGGCTCCAAAATTTGGGCGAAACTTTGTGTCCACTTGCTGTTTACCTTCCGGTCTACATGTATTTTCTAATTGTCTGACAGAAATTCCAAAAAGGCAGTAGTGGTGGTGGTGGTTCCTCAAAAAACATATCCTAACTTGCAAAGGCACAGTTGACATTTCTGTTGACATGATCGTTGTTGTTCCTTTTGAAAATATTCCCTGCACAAGTAATGGTAAGCTGCAGATTGCTTTGCGACGCATTTAGTCGTGTGAAACGCAAACTACCCAGCAATTTAGCTGTGAAAGCACTTACGAACGCCCGTGCCTGGTGCAGCAGACAGTCGGCGCCTCGAAGGCGTAGATGAAATTGCGACCAAACTTCAATCAGCAAGTTGCAGAATTTTATGATTGGTTTAATGCAAAACATGCAGTTTAAGAGCTCATTTGGTGCGGCTTAAGGTTTTTGCTACGTTTTGACGTCTAGCATGCTGAAATGAATTTTCATGTGGTAGAAGGGAACATATACCTGTTACGTCGCCCAGGGGTAAGGCCAGCTGAGTCAAAAAGGTTAAGGCAGTCAAGATATCTACAACCTCAGTAAGTTCTGTATTTTTTCCAGCATAGCGATGAACTATCAAGTAGAGAGACACGTAAGCACATGGCAAAAAAGAATGAAAAGTTAAAATGCCGACAAAATCCTATCTGAAAATTTGCAAAAATAAATGGTTCTTTTTTTAATTTGAGGCTGCTTATCGACAGTGAAATGACGTATATGTTTGTTTTTAAACCTTAATAGGTCCGCCTTAAGTTGTTCAATTAGTAAAACGTGACGATATACAAATTGAAATCATGCGCTATTGGCTACATATCTAATAATACGTGCAAACATGTTTTTGTGTTAAAGGTTTTGAGAAAGTTCGTGTTTACAAATGGCATCTCTATCTAGGACAAGGCATCATTGACCTCTTTTACTATTGAATCTGAAGAAAATACTCCATTTGAATATTCCACTAGTAATTCAGATACATTTTATCAATTGTGAATCGTTTGGCCAAAATGCAGCCTACTCGTGAAGCAGATATTTCAAGTACGTATGCTTTTGAATACGATTACTATGCAGGCGGTGCTTCTTGTCAATTCCTTCAGCGAAAAAACAGTGGAAGGTTTTATTAATTAAGAAATGGAATCAATTAGCTTCTTTCTAAGTTGTGAACTTTTGCAAGAGGCTCTTTGAAGGGATATATAAAAGCCGTATCTTATTTGTACCATTTTACAGACTATTTTGTCAGACAAAAGCTTTTTGGAAGTTTTACAGAGACCGCATTTACTAGCGGTCCTTAATTAAATGATCGATGTCATTTTTTTTATTTTCCCCACGGAAAGTGCCTTCACCAGTTACTGAAAGCTGGTTTCATAATGTTATACTTTAAACTGCCTTGGCGCAAATGGACGTAGAAATTCCAAACTTTTCCTGTCAACTATGCTGTAGGCATCTTCTATATTCAAATACTTCTCTCATTTTTTTTTCTTTAGCAATTTCTAAAAGAGACTGCTTGCCATAACTCAAGCCCTGTTTTTCTTCAATGCAGATATATCACTGTTGAAAATCAGCGCTGATGATGCGCTCGTTTATATGGAGCCAAATTATCCTTTCGGCCCTTCCGCTGTTAATCCAGTTCGCTGCTGGCGTTCAGTCCTGCAAGTATATCAGAACGATCAATGTGCAGGAATCAAATTCTCTTGAGCAAGAGCATTCAAAGCACTCCGAGTATGCACCAAGGTCATTGGCCGGTATGCCACAAGAAATATCTCTGAATCTGTCGAAACTTTTCCAAGAGGAATTAAACATTGCAGACTCACAACTTTCCTCGACAGCCATTTATTTTACAGACGCCACAGAGAGCAGACCATTTGTTATTAAGTCTGTTACCAGCGATGGCATAAGCTGGTATCAAATGACAACTGAGCAACCCATTGACCGAGAAATGGTCTGTGATGAGCTTATATTTCCGCATCGGGCTGTTATCGCGCGGAAATGCTGTCCTCCAGTGACCGAAAAGACCTCATCGCTCGGTGGCAATAGTGTGGAATTTAGCTGCTGCCTATTCCTCGACATTACGGTGGGAACTTACGGCACCTTTGCTATTCGCGTCCGGCTAATCGATGTGAACGACAATGCGCCCCGCTTTGCTCCACCTGTCGAGTCCATGGTCAGTAGGGTGAATAAGGAGAACTTGGTTGTTTTCTATCTGCCGGAAAATATGCCGCAGGGTACAATCATACCACTTCCCCAAGCAACTGATCCGGATGAGGGAAAAAATGCGGCGTTGACTTACCAGATCGACAAAATCTCACCCAGTGCTCTGTGGCAGCAACACTTTAGAATGCTTGCTGGAACAGAAGGCGGCTGCTTCAATTCGGACTTTACTACCGCGCAGCATGATGTGCCCATACCATCTCTGTGCCTTCTGAAATCAGTAGACAGGGAGGTGGTTTCTGGATTTCACTTCGAGCTCATTGCACGTGATCAGGGTGTGCCCATCGTCCTGTCTACCACACTTTCAATGTCCATTATAGTAAGCACTGGTATTGTCTGTCAATTTGACATTCAGTCAGCCCTAATTGATGCACTTAAAATCCATCAAAGTTAAACGTTAGAATTGGTTATAAACTAACTGTAGATATCTTAAGAGATGATCCGTTTGCGCCTTTCTTTATATTTAAGAGGCGATGTCGATAAGTTTACTTGTTTATGTGCCGATATGAGTTGTTAGTACCGTTCAAGCAAGAGATATCAAACAGTGTTTTATAACGTGATAAGTAAACAGGTTTTTTTCATCAAATAATGTGCCCCTTGACCTGCAATATTATTAACTGCAACGTAAGTGTAAATACCTAACATTCAACTTCTCGAGGCAATTCATTTCTCCAAGCTCCCAAATATTTTATGGATGATATTGCAAAAGACTAGGCCAATAATTTAAACTAAACACTCGGTTTCATTCCCTTTCTTAATTCCTTGAAACGTACCTTGTCTTATAGGTGATGATAGATGCTCCTCGCATAAGCTTTGTGGTACAAAAAAATGCATTGAGTGTGTAGTCCTAAGTTCAAGATGGTTCACTGATCCGCTATTGTTGTTGGAAAGTGAAAATTCTGCGAATAAAAAATTTCTGTGTGCAAATCAACTTGCAGCTACGAACGCGAAAGAGGCGCAGTGCACTCAGACGAAATTTGAATGTAAGTCTACTATTAACAGAAAGCAAATTTATTGTATGCAGTGAATGAAGGTGGCAAAATCGAGTAGACATAGCTCAGAGTTGCTGCATACTGAACGGAGCGGAATATTTGGCACATCTTGGTTATAATGCCGACAATATCTAAAAAACACTCAATAAACGATGTTATTCAGTGTAAAACTACTTTCCTCCAAAAAATTATCAAATGGTAATTCGAACTTTGGTATATTCCAAAAATGTCCTGATAAGAGTTCCAGGAAAAAGCGTACTTCACATTTTGGTAGGCGAGTAAGGAGGTTTGCCCAAATTACGTGGAGCATTCTGCTGAACAGGCAAGCCTTCCTTGCTGTTGCGGTTATCTGTATCGCGCACAATAAATGCTGGATCTTGTTTATGTTTTATATAACTGCGACTCGATTCGCATCTCCTAGATTTTAGTGTATGTCAAGTAGTAATTATCTAATCAAAGCGTTTTTAATTGCCATCTGAGAAGAGGGCACCATCATGTTCTTCCTGTTTGAATGTATTTGTAACGTTGTTAGCCATGCAATTACAAAGCTAATCGTAAACAACCAAGAAGAGTTTATAAAAGAAAGCTGAGCGATGTGCTTAATGATGCTTGTGGAGTATGGACGCTGATACTTATTAAAAATATGCCGAAACATTCATAGGACAACACCTCAATTACAATTCGATCGATAAAATATGTTGAATTCTGTCTCATGCATTCGACAAAGGAAGTTCACTCCCATTTATTCTGTTATGCGTCGTTAGTAATAAAAATAAAGGCCAAAAGTTTTAAAGTGTGCTCAAAATGATAAAGAGGATTTAGTTTTTTAAAGCGCAAACAAGTTTATCTAAGATGGCATGCTTAGTTTTGACTAGATAACTCACTGGATTAGTCTGTTAATTCTCCGTGTTTATATGTAGTATGCACTTTTACTGCTACATTGACTTGTTTCTGATTTAATCATATTTTATAGAACGAAGCCATGATATTATCTTAGGTTAAATTTCTTTCAGAGGAATATCGGATCAAAGTGATTATTTCGGTTTTGAAGCACACATAACTATAATACTTGCGGTTTCACTAATCATGTGGTCTGCTATCGCCCAACTTAATAAACCATAGTAACCTATCCGTAAAGAGAGATTATGTTTGATGAGTATCAGAAGGTCTTTTAGCAAAACCATTAGTCCACATTAGCCCAGAATGCTCTGCGAAGAGCAAGGTGACTATAGACTCCGAAATGTGCCAACGACGTCCACTCTTCCCGTATGAGCTACCACAAAATGCACCTTATCTTCATCATTCCCTAACCTCCAAGTTATCACAGTAGGTAATTCTTCAACTCTATAATTGACGATTGGCTATTTTACTCTGCCACGTTCGCTAAAAGATCATTTAACCAAGTTATGACATCCGATAGTCTGTTTGTTGGTACAAATTAGGAGTTGTCTCAATCCTATGCAAAACTTAAATGCCAACTGAAGAGGACTAAATCCGCAATATAAAAGTGTTGAATCGGTTTGCTAATTTTCGAAGTGAATAAAGCCGTCAACCCAGTTACTGAATGCCTCAATTGACCGGGATCCACATAAGACTTTTATGAGAAAATATGATGGTACCGGCCTGTGCATATTTTAATTATTATTTTGACGAACGTCTAAGTGGCTGGGCCCGTCTTTATGAGCAACTTATCTTTCAGCTTTCTCTTTGGAAAGTATGGTTTAATTAACTGAATAACCAGCACACTCTACATTACTGTTTATGGGTTTGGATATGTTTTATGCACGTGTCTGGGTAGCCGTGAGAGTGAACCCAGCTTGCCATGAGTAATGGTCCGTGGTAATCAGTACACACACTTAACCTTTATTTTTGGCAAAAAAAATTGCATAAATATTTCGTGGCCTTTGAAATGTTATATAAATTTTCACTCAAAAAAAACGACGAAACACATATTTAATTAATTGCTGTTTTTGTAGTCAAATGGTCGATTTGGCTAATAAAAGCGAATTTTAAATAAGCATGGGACCTCGGGCATGCTGTATTGACGAAAACCTACAACCATGTGATAAAAGAGCTTGCTTTATGCAAAGACACTTATATGTCAAAGAATGTCATTAAATGTGTTTGTTTTCACTTTGCCTTCGTTAATCTTACTAAGCTATGTACGTTCTTATTTCATATGCGCATCGGGTACCTTTAACATGTTTTTTATAAATTTAAAACTGCCAATGACCAAAACCGATCATCAAAACGATACATCAAAACGTTCTCTCTAGTCAAAAAAGATGATAGCCTTTCACTAAAATTTAGCTCTTCTGGTTAATGCGGTGACACATAAAATATTTTAATGTCGACATTATAGGAATGCCTCAGTGTTTGAATTTGAATTCTCGATTGAAAAACTCTTGCCCACATCAGTTTATATGCTCCTTTTGGAAATAGGTGGGCCTATTAAGTCCAAATGAACCAGGATGCTTGATAAAACAAAATGGTTCCAATTGATTGAGTCTGATACAAGGACGAAACCCGATGATTCTACTATACTGCTGTTAGCTTCACAAGACATATTATTTAATTCAGCGGTAAGCTCATTCACTAAATTGAAATGTTTGTACGGCACAATATTGTAAAAAACTTAAAAGATCGGGTGAACAGCAGTTTAGAAGGAGCTGATGCTTCCGATGCTTCGCATTTTCCCATTATTAGAAACAGTGGAAGTTGATGATAATGGATGCATTAGGAGCGTGCAGTTGTCATGCAGCCAGCTGACTACAATAATTAGCCACACTCGCATTCATCGTTGGTGGTCGTATTTGATGTGCTGATGATGGCTTGGTAGTCTGCACCCACGTTTTAATGGCCACGGTTTCAGCACTGCTGTTGATTCTCGGTATGACGTCTACTCGGCACGTTGGCACGTTGGCACTGGGGATTTTGGACTAACGCGTGGCTAAGTACTTTACCCAGCCAGGATCGCAGTACAAAACGTTGAGACGGCAGGTCATAGTACTTTTTAATTGAATGCGGCCCGGTGAACCATGACTCGAGTATTTGCATCTTTGCCTGAAACTACCTTTAGCCAATACACACTCTACGTTATAAGTATCATTGTAGATATACCTAGAATAAGGCAACAATCTTCAGCTTCTTCGACAATTTACACCTCCTTTATCTTGAGTATGCGCAGTAACTTATTTAAATTCCGGTACATTTATCAGCTTAGAGTCGTGACCTAAATTGCCTTAGAATCATTCTTCTACTTCGCAGTTGCTTTCTCATTAACTATAAAACACCTTTAATTTAAAATAAACTACTTTTAATGCTATTTTATATGTTTTTAAGCATAAACTTTGGTTAAATGTTAAATTTTTCATGTTTATATGTAAAAATAGCGAATATCTTCGAAAAAGTCGTTCGTTGTAAGCAATTTTAACCTTTGTAGACACTTTCATAACAATGTAGCCCAATTATCTAGTTATTGCTCTGTTATCTTATAAAGTTTTATGAATTTTCAAAAAAATTGCATTGCATCATGCATAATTTCTGGCAAATTTGCATGCATTTTTTCCCAAAGATACCAAAAACGTCGACATTTTCACATATGTTCATAAAGCTTTTTGCAGAATGCCAATATCTTGCGCATTAATTCACAATCATGTAACGGAAGACACAAGCTGGCATTTTACAGACCTTTTTACGTACTTCACGCGCCAATGTCTTTCTCATTTTGAATTTATTGCAAAACGGCAGCAAAAAGAACGTTTTTCTTTTCCAGAAGGATTAATATGAGCATACCACTAGGCGAACAGCAGTAGGCAAGGTGCCAACTACATTAAGTTATGCTTCCATATTTTCCAGAGATCATTTACAACCTGAAAAAGTATTTAGATTTTTGTGCGATAGTAAGGATTCAAGATAATTCACATTATGACAGCTGTCCGCAACTTACTTATCTCAAATTGCCTGAATTGATGCACAAAAAACGCTTATGACATGACAGCAAACCAGCAAGCATTAGCTAAAGTAGTGTATACAGTCGATAAGGTAGGTCTGTAGGTGTGTCCATCACAGTCTGGAAACATATTCATTAAATAGCAAATTAAATAGTTGTCCTACGACAGAAACTACCACGCACACTGCATTCTACACAATGTGGGCAACAAGCTGGACTGCTCGTACACAAGTGAAATCACACTGTGGGGAGATTTGTGTATCCCACTGAAGTTTTACGTCTTCTCTATCACCTTTTCCTGTAGTGGTGCAAAATTTCAACAGTTTTTTGCCAAGCGTTAAAGCATGCAAATCAAAATAGTTCAACAAAGTGTAAGCTAATATAAACCCTCTATCGAGGATCAAGCTACACATTTAATTGACTTACTTAGGCGAATAATAAATGCAAAGTGCTCAACAGTATACTACGGGCTGTCCACTGAATCGCAATAAACCAGTATAGGAACAAAATTCCCGTCCTTTGTTGTGCCTCATCAGAAAATCTGCCAAAATGCATCTAGCCTATTACATTTTAGTTGCTTTGTGGTGGGTTGAGGCTAGTCAAGTGGTATGTGGAAGTATAGGTAGCATAATTTTAGCAGAGATCGCAATAGCGCATTGTGCACGTTCCCATGTTTGTGTTTCTTATACCAATAAATCAACTGTCCTATGTCTTTATGTGTAAAATTATCCCGCTCCTATGGCAGAGTTGAGTCCCTGCATTTGAAACGGAATGCATCCAGTTTTTGAACCTGAATTTTTGTAGTATGCTCATCCTGGCCGTTTGCCTTGATTAACTTTCACGTTTAATTCAATAAAAAGTAGATTTTACTGTTTCTTGCCTTCCCACTATTGTTAGTCACGAGAAAGGGAGGTAGATCCTGTGTATTTATGGACGCGGAGATTACGGCAATGCGATTTGAGCAGCACCGGACCATCCCTGCAGTCGGCAGCACTGGAGAGAGCGACATGAATTCCAAAGGTTTTGTCGGGAATCCTATCTACGTTTTGGAATAAACATCTATGTATTAGCTGTCACTCCCTGATCACTTATCTCATTTGAACCCTTGACTGCTCTTAATTTTACTTCCTGGGTAGTCATTTTACAACGGTTTCAATGCCAGCGTTTTTGCTGAATCCACATTATTTCGCCCACACATGCATCCACGCCTTAGCTTCTCCTTTCATTTGGCTTACCGGACTGTCAGACAGACAGACAGTGATACCGTTTATTGAATTGCTTCTTAAGAGTATCGTAGGATATCGAGAGGTTAAGAGACCGGCTTTAGAAATTTCCTTACGTGAGCCAGAGTACGCTGACATTCGGAAAGGCAAATATTACATAGAAAGTGTGCCGTATTTCTCCACAAGGGACGAGGTATTTATCCACCTCACTGCCGTTATGTCCCACACTGTGCATGTGGTCATTGAAAGGTGTCGTTTCGTCTCGTTGCAGCAGCCATAAGTGTCGTGTTCTAACCTTAAATTGTTGTCCACGACTATCGGTGATATCGATTCCCAGCAGTCCTGGGAGACGAAAAAATATGAAAGGCTTGCAATTCTGTCGGCTTTTCTCTTATGAGGAAAGGCCGACGGAGCAATGAACGCATTCGCTCTCCTCAAAGAAACTTATGAGGAAGTTATCCTACACTATGAGGACAACGTCCCGATCTGTCATTAGCTGAATACTGTCAATATAATATTCGGTTGAAGGAAAATAAGCTGCCTTTTAAGTGAAATATATCAAGTGGAACTAAAATCTCCGCTTAAATGATATTCTAAAAGGGTGTGTCCAAAATTTTTATTTGGTGAGGTATGAGACAACAGTTGTCACGAAGAAAGAATGAGTTAGCAACATTTATACATCCAAGACAGGTGCATGGCGACTTCTGTCTAATAATAAGGACTGTCAAACCTTTTCTGACTGAAACATACATGCAACGCCAATTTTGCCCCAAGCGAAGGTGCACACGGGGCTTTAGACTGTCAAATAATTGGTTATTGCCTTTATTAGTTCCCTTCATATTTATGCATTGCGTAGATTAATGTATAAAATTCATGGTCATAGACTAAAACGACATAATTCTTGTCATGTTTACAGTTAAGATATTATAGGAAGTCGCCAAGACGATTTTCATTTGACATTTGCATCGCATATAACAGTCTGTGGAATTTTTTTGAAGAAAAGCAGTAGTTATGGCTCTCAGTTTCCCATGTTATTCTTTGAAATGGCAAACAATTTCAAAATGGAGTTGGAAGGTTAAAACGAAAATCCCAGCAGTAGCAACAGCTTCTTACTCTAAAGAAGATCACCGTAAATTTTGAATGCTAACAGGATTACATTTAAAGCGAATTATACAACGAGAAACGGTTGCAGCCGTATTGGGTTGTAGTCTTTTTTATTACCTCTAGGATGCTTCTTCTTACTGTTTTGTAGCCCCGTGTTTGCAAAACGACACAAAACCTAAAGAAAGTTAAATGATTCTAAAGCTAAAAAGTTGCCATAGATCACGCTCTATGCTTTCCAGCTTTTACTAACATTCCATACGTCATTTCAGGAATTCCATTTAGCAAAAGTACCTTTTGGCACAGGCTGTAGGCTGGCAGCTGATCACGGACATCCTAATGTAAACGTAGATTTCTCTTACCGCTTCGAGCAGCTGAATTTTAAATACTGTTTGCTATATTTCATAAGGTCGTTTCTCCACAAAGTCTAATAATTATCTCTATAACTAGATCCATCTTACTCGTTATGTGCAGAGTGTTGCAAAATACAAAAAAATGTAAACCATTGCACAAGGCCACTTGCAAATTGTCATATGGATTTCCACAATATTAGAATGCCGTAAGATATATACATTTCTGAAGGCTTTGTTAAGGGCCCACGTCAAAGTGTTTCACTGCCTTGGCAAGTTTTAATTCAATTTTTAGGTGTACGGATAAAAGTTAATTTTCGAGACTCTTGAGAACTAGTTGCCCTAAATGCTCCTCAACAAACCTATGATTGCTCATGCTTAAGTGGAACATGATACGGAGGAAATGCAACGCAAGAGTTCTAGGAAGCCATTGTGGATTAAAATGTATACCGAGCATACTGCAGATTGCGATCGTAATACGATAGCATAATTTGCCAATGTCAACCAGATTCAGATTGCTTTCCAAAGGTAAATTCCAAAAGAGTGGGCACAAATTATGTCGTTCTCCTGAACGGAAAGCAGAGTTTCTACATCGCAAGATAAAACCTGTCCAAGGAGAATTTTTCAAGCCGTTAGTTGGGTCCAAATAATGCATGAAAGTTTAAAACCCTCCGAATATCTCCACGTGAGCAAATCAACAATACTAGGATACAGTTTTATGAAGATATAAACTATTTTGCACCACAAAATGAAGGCACAAAAAGAACGCCTTGAATAAATTTAGAACCGATTTTAAACGTTAGAACAATTTCTGTAGGACTTGGCAACATTCTTGAAAGTCATGTGGTAGGACAATGAATAAACCATATTTTCTTTCGTCGAATATGTGATAAATGTAACTTCTGCAATGTACTTTTCGTGGTAAAATTTTCCGCAGCACAACCGACAGTCGGTTGTAGTTTGCACATGATGTTGAAGACGATTTTTCTACTAGTATGAACGAATATTTCATCATTAAAATATGCTAGAGGCATAGACTCGGATACTTTCCAAAACCTTCTTAATTCCGCTTGCTTGATTAACTTGGAGACATTTACTGAACTTCTGCGTTTTTTGCTCGTAATTACCTTTTATATGAGAAATATTTTCAAAATTTATGGCCGGCAGGACACCAAAGAACATAAAAGAACGTTCAAAGGCTAAGTAGATTGGTAAGTCCAGAGCCATTAAGTTATGAGCGTCACTGTCGTTTAATAAACTCACATAATTTGTTAATTACAAAATGCAGCATAATTCAATATTCAGAAAAAGTGAATTATACAGTTATTGGATGTAGTAATTGTAGTATTCAGAATGCTAGTGAACTTTCCGCTTTTGTATTTACAAAATATCAAATCACGTTATCACAAAAAACGGTTTAATATTATGTTTTAAGAGATATCAATTTTTCTTTTAATGTATGACATACTCCCCCATCCTGAAAAACCCTAACCGTCTTTTTTCAGATCCAGGATGAAAACGACAATGCGCCTACTTTCAACACTGAAACAATACATGTGTTGATAAAGGAAAATCAAATTGGAAAGAGTTTTGCTAGACTTCAAGTGAACGACACAGATGCAGGTGAAAACGCGCGCATATACTACTACCTCAGGCCCAGCAACAACTTGAAAGCCAATCAAATCCTCGGTTCTGATTTCCTACGAATTCACATCCTTGCATCTCCCGTACAAGATGGGGTTGTTCTCCGACTGATACAACCTTTAGACTATGAACAAGTTGACGCCTTTGAGTTCCTTGTAATTGCACAGGACCACGGTACTCCCAGGTTAGCCTCAACGGCAACCGTCTCTGTAGAGATCGAAAATGTGAACGATCAGTCACCAGTTATACGCTTTTTCGATAGAGGTAACATGTTGAACTCTGAATATGCCAGTCTTGAGCGGAATGAAGACATCGCCGACCCTGCGCCGAACCTCATCTGTCACGTTCACGTCTATGACATGGACTCCAGTCTGGAGGACGTTTTCTGTGACATCGATTCTCCCCAGCGTCACTTTGATCTTCGTGAAGTCAGCACAGAAAACACCGCCCAGCGCAGAAAGATATTTGAACTCTTGAGTACCGTTTCGCTTGATAGAGAGGAATCGCCTAGCTATCTTATTCGGGTCCGCTGCGCTGACGGCCGTACCTCAGATCGTCTGATTGGCCAAAGCCAGATTCGGATAATTTTAAGAGACGTCAACGACAATGGGCCCGTCTTTCAGAGAAGTCAGTACTTTGGAATTGTGCCTGAAAATGAAGTGAATGCCATTGTTGATTTTCGCGATTCTTTCTCAAAATTTGGTGGTGATATTAAATCGATTCGACCGGGGGCTCCACTTCATATTCACGCCACGGATTTAGACGTTGGTCAGAACGCGATGATCATTTACTCGCTTGCGGACGTGTACGAAAATGACAGTAATAAAGATGCCAGTTCACAGATATCCGAGAAGCCTACAAGGGACTCCGAATTCTTTTACATAGACAGACTTACTGGTCAACTGAAAACACGTGTCGCTTTGGATTTTGAAAAAAAGTCTGTTTACACTTTCCTTGTCATCGCCGTGGATCAACCCTTGGATCCGACGCAAGCGATCTCATCTACAGCAAAAGTTACGGTCTATGTAAGTTCATGAAATTGGAGGTGTTGTGGCAACTTACGCAAAAAAGGGTTAATAGCTAGAAACAAATGAATCGAAGTTCCGGTTACTAATTTATAAAATTACCTTATCATCAAAACGTGGCCTTGCGAAATATATATCTGTGCGATACGAGATTATTTGAGGGTTTACTGTTCAGGTCACTTGTACGGTACCATAACATTCCAAGCAATTTTCTCCAAGTTGCCTACACGGTACGTTCATCTTCTGCATATTAGTGCTTGCGGATCGGACAAAGTTGGGGAAACTTACAAACTAAGCAGTAAATTGTCATCAAATTGAGGTGGATTTGAAAGTCTCAAAATAAAATTAGCTTTCTCAAATAATGATTGACTCAATCATTTGAATACAACAGCAGGCCATTTTGGACAAAAGTTAGTTAATACTCTGAATAATAAAACCTTCGACATCCTGCTGAGAACCTCATTGAATGTATCTGACTGCATGATTCTTCCGCTCAAATGCGTTCATTTGTCTTTTTCTGCTGGAGATGAGTCTCTTGAGAGAGAAAAGCACAATGGCTCTGCTGGCTTTTTACTTTAGATTAGATCGTTTCCAATTTCTTCAACATTCTAAAACTAATAGATTACATTCGCTTACTGAAATTTGAAACAATATTTTGACCAATTTTTAAGCGTTCGTCTATTAACAATATAATGTGCCAAAACGCTAAAGTGCCTGAAATTCTAAAATTAGCCGAGAATTCAACGGAAAATTATTTATTAACATTGTATCAGCAAAGTATTCCACTGCACAGAACAGAAACTAGCATATTATTTTGGAGATATAAGGTATTTAGCGTAAAATGACTCTTGAAGCAAAAAACATCATTCTGCCGTCTACTCAAACGCCAAATCATGTAATCTTAAGCTCATGCTAGTTTCAGTACCATCGAAATCATTGCAAACGCCTTGCTAGCAACCTTATGAATAGCCTTGTGTATTAAACAGGAAACAAACAGGGCGTTATGTGTAACTCCTATATTGAATTTTGTTGCGTAATCGAACAACTGATATGATTATAAACACTATAACCTCGCACGATGAATGAAGGTTTTTTGTCTTAAGTCGTCGCGCAATTACGTAAGTAATGAGGATTTATGTTATATAACCTGCTTGCAAATTGCGGTGTCTCTTGATCTCAAATCAATTTGTTGTCTTGCTTGTGAACATTTTTGAGTAATTTGTAACTTTGCTGCGTCCTGGATTGCCTGGCTCGAATGCAACATGGGGCCTTTAAATTATCCCAAAGACTTTGCGAAAGCAATCTTCTTTCAATGCTTCAACTGCTCATACAATTAAGCAAAAAATTGAAGTTCTAGCTTTTACGACATTAAAGAATTCCGTACTTCTGCTGTGGTTGATTGGAAAGGTATTTCTTTCAAATTTTGGCGATTTTACAAGGAATATTGTTTCAATAATGATCGCATGGATGTCAGTCTCAATGTTGGAGCCTACCAGACCCCAATCTACATGATAATTTGTTTAAAATGACGATGCTCTATAGGGAACCGTTGCCAACAATCGGTGATCAATTTAAAATGCTTGTGTATGATTGCCATTTCGCAACACCTCTACAAGAGTCCTTGTGAGGGACACTTTCGAAGAACATAGTGTTTGTTTAAAAGGTAAATTTTGCAGAACTGGATTATGGAAAGCATTTTTGCTGCGGCGGCCGTTGCGTTATTGTGCTTCAAACAAAACGTTGCATGCTTGTGAATATCCCGTATAGTCCCTTTCACCACCGGTGCCATATTTAATAGTTCTGAAGGTTTTTTTTTCATGGTAACTCCCAAAATAAAACATCATTTTTTTCGGTTTTTTTCTGCGGGACGGTGCAGCTGATTGAGATCAGACTGACTGGTTTTTACTTGACCATACGCGCACATATATCAGTTCGTTAATGCATTTAATTGTGCTGTCTTTCAAAGAGTCGAAACAATCCCAGCATCTAATGGCTTTAAACTTACAATGGATAATGGTTTGACTGGTTTTCGGGCAGATATAGAAATGGATACTTATGACTGCTTTGGTTCTTAATAATTGTTTCTTCTCGAAACCGAAAGTGGAATGAAGTCTGAATCTCCTGTGAAGACAGAATAAAACTTAAAGTAATGCTTAGTTTTGTTTGTTCTATCGGGCATATCAAGGCCCTCAAAATTCTCTATACCGTTGATCGAGTTCATGTTATGTATTTTCTTTCGCAAGTATTGGTAAAGCAGCTTAAACTCTTTAATGGCTCTCGTCGTGTTTTTCATAAAAAATAAGTTTTAAGTCATTTTTTCTGCATCTGTATTCCTTAATAGTTCTACCTTTGTTGTTTTCGTGGACTTTATTCCAATACCCTCCTTTAAAGCACACCTTTTATGCCTCATGTAAGCCAATGAAGGCCGACTTATTTTCGATAGTCTTAGTTAAAAGCAGTGGATATTTATAAAATCAAGCAAAATTCCCTGGGAACAATTGCTGTGTTTGGCGTGGTGTCGGGGATAATGAGAATCCTGGTCAGACTACCTATTTTTAGGACCTGGATATATGCCGATAATCCACAATGTCCCCTGGAAAAAGTTATATTCAGGGATATATTCTACAAAAGTGAATGCATAACACACAGAATTTATTATAAAATGATTACTATATTCATTTAAATGACATGCATTTAATGTTCTGCAGTACATAAAGACACCACCGGAGCCAAGCATGGTTGTCGTTACGGATTAAATATTGTGACAGGTGGGTATAGTGTAAGCGGCTTACGTGGTTAACAGGCTTTGGGCCCTATGAACCTCAGGCTATTTGGATAGGACTACTGGGACTTGTAAGCTTTTGCGAGATCTTCGGCCAACCTTTGTTGTAGAACTTCTGCAGAGCTGAATGACTATCTAAGGTTGGGCAGTTTTGACCAATATCCTTTGGCCATTTAAGGTCTTGTATTCAGTAAAAAATGCGTCCTATTCTGCCATAAAACTTGGTTGGATTTGTGGAAAAGTATAAACTCTAAATTTGCAATGTGATTTCTTTCAAACCAATTTTTCACGAAGTTGCGTTAAATCTTTTGGTTGCCTAGAATCTAGGGGCCAGGCATCATCGACACCTATAGGTGTTGAGTGTTCTTAATAAGTCTGAAATTGTCGAGGGCATTGCTTGTCCCGAACGTAAAAAATAACCTTACCAGACTTGAAATATATCTTGCATTAGTTTGTTAACTACTGATGTTTCTTGATTGTAGCCTGAGGTCTACTAAGTCATTAGTGGTATGACCCACATTTGGCTGCCAAACAATTTGAAATTAATATTTACATAGAGGTTGACAGTGAGTGATTGCTGGATTGTTGATCATAATCTAGGTCTTTTAGTATTTCCTGATTAATATGATATTCTTTAAACTATCACTGACAACACTGATGGATTTTAATTGAGTAAACTTTTTGTTTCTCATTTTCAGTTGGATTTCGACTAACGGAGAATGTGTAAAAATGCAAAAAGTATTAGCCTATAGTAATCTTATACATTTTCTTCTAGATATTTGGAACTTATGTGATATTTATTTCTTCCTACTGTAGTCCCTATACGATTGGGAACATAACCATATTTAGTGAAACTGTAATATAGTTTCCCAAATAAAAAGCATATTCTTATCATTCAAAACAATGAACTGAAAATGGTCATAATCTTATAACTTACGTTAAGTCGGACTCCCATAAAAACGTCAGTAGTATATTAGAATATGGTCCATCCATGGATATCAGGGTTGGGATTAACTCTCAAATTATAATAAAGGTGAGTGTTGGGGTCGAAGTAAGGGCTTATTTTAAGGTTTGGCTTAGATTTATTGTTAGTGGTGGGTTTATAGGTTATAGGTTTCTTCGATCATAGATCATTTTTTGCTCACCGGTAGGTGTTTTTTTCCTGGTGACGTCTCAGACAGCTGGGCCGGCTGACATTTGCCGAAGCGAGAACTGACTTTATTGATCAGCAATTTAAAGTTGCAGCTGTGTGTTGGCCATAGGCTGATTGATTTTTCTACGCTCACTGCTTGGCTCTGCGCGTGAACTTTGACGTAACTTGACGGCAATTAGTTCTGTGTTCTGTTCACACGGTAGAATATGCTGGTAATCCCGCTCCGTCTTCCGATAGTTTCGTCCTGGGGCCGTTTTTTTCTAAATCGCAGGTTCGGCTTGACCAGGTCCTGCTTTTCACTAACGTAAGGACGTAGGACTTTGTAGGCCGCAGGGTGGTCCAGATGCCCGCTGAAAGAGTTGGCGTCTGAGTTTCGTGACTCAAGGGTCAGTCTTTTCGCTTTTGAGGTTCCCCGGCCTACAATGGTCGCATCTTGATTATCGAACTTTTGGCCAGTTTCCTCGATATGGGTTGCAAGCTGCGGCTTGCCACTTTGTGTTTTTATAGGCGGGTTTGTAATTTTCTTCCTGTTTCTCTAACGTAATTGCAGTCCCCATGTGTGTCTGCAGCATTTGAGTAAGATGCTTCATATTTCCACAATGTACTACAAATTTCCAATAGAACGCGTGCTGTTCTTCATAAAATTACTGTTATTATAAATAAAAGTAGTCCACATTTTAGTACGTTCTCAAACATGATAACATAATTATCGCGTATACTAGAGCGTACAAAGTAAATAGTTCCTGTATCCCTTTTAAAAGTTTGTTATAATGTTTTAGAAAACATGCACTGAATGCATCATTCTTACTGTTATCTTTATAATTTTTGTTCGGATACCTTGGCTTTGCCTGTAATGCTAGAAACCCATGACTTCAGTGATGATACCATAAAACATTGAAGAATTCTAGTTCAAAAACGCACGTATTCCATTATTCATCCTTAGGCGTTTATGGTTATGTAAGTCAGGTTAATGTAGCAAACGTTTAAACAACTAGTGACCAGTAAGTGTAAGCGAGAGGGTTGAGTGCGTTCAGAGGTCAGATGTTACTGTCTCTTTCTATTGGGGCTGAGTGAGATCGAGCAGACAGGGATAGGGAAGGAGACATGCGCCTGCTTTCACCGTAATGCCACATAGCGGGAGGTGATAATAGATATGCTGGGTAATCGTGGATCCGGAACACATTTGGATCCACATAAGAACTTCAGACGAGCACATATTTTGGTTGGCTAACCGTATGGTCACTGTCTCTGCGGTCGCACATGTTCGGTGGTGCAAACACTTAGCATGTCTCGTAAGGCTTGATGGACGTCTACCCGAGGTCAGCTATCAACCAAGTGAGCCACAACTGCGCTAGAGCTGGACATTTCCCAGCCTGATTTAGAATGGCATTATGGTGTTCTCGCATTTCCTTGGGTAGGTGCCTAGTTGTTCGATCAGTATAACCTGTCCCATAGGCGCAGGTGAAGGTGTTGATGCACAATGAAGAGGTCTGCGAGGACAGTCTATCCTTACTTTCAAGGCAAATAAGTGCAGTGATTGGGCAAATGAGTATTGCCTTGGTGGTTGGGTACGTGCGTGCGATACCAGCGTTTAAGTGACAATGCAGAAGTTCGCCTGCCAGATCCCTGAAAATGACAGTGAGAAATAACTTACTGAGTGTGGGCGCGCCGGAACGTGGTTGATGTGTTCCCATATATTTCTTCTTAAATTTATCGGTGGAGCTATTTTCTCACAGCGTTTTCGTAGAAATACGTGCCTTTCCTCCAGTGCATCTGGAATTCGTGCTTCCTTGGCTCGATTTATGTAAAAACGGACTAAGCTTAGTTCCAGATATATGGAGACAACATTGCACACTTTTATCTTTGTCCTGTCTATGTCTTTTAAAAATGTACGCTCCACCCATTTCTCCCATTGAACATTTTATTAAGCAAGACACCATATAGGAGAGGTACTATCCGTCCTCTTTTCCAGAGTGAAGGTGACTGACAGGTTAGCATGATTCAATTTATCCAGGAAGGTGCTATAGTTACAAATGTGGTCAGTGTATCCAACAGAAGAGTGCACGTCTCTTGTAACTGGACAGAGCTGGTTCTTCCCTAATTTTCTCATAAAGATATTAATTAAAGGAGGCCTGATGGATTATCCAAACACTACGGCCTCGATCAACATTAAATATGCCGTCAAATTGAACAGTTAACCTACAGCGAAAGGACAATTTCCTTAGTCTTCTAATCGGCATCCTGATTGGGAACTGTTGCCTTGCAGTATCGTTAACACATTTTCTATTCAACCCCCACTCAAAATACTGCACAGGCTTCAGGATGAGTAATCAAATACATTAGTTTGTCGAACTTTACCTCTTAAACTCGCAATTCGCCTATCAGCAAATGTGAATGGCTAAATTATTTTATGGACATTAGTTCCAATGCTGTGGATTTCTATTTCCAACTCAAATGGCCAACTTTTCATGTTTGACAATGCACCCTTCAGTGTTGGGTTCCTCAATAATTAACATCGTTAGCGTTGTTTATGCCTCACTTTTTCTCACTCTCTATTTTCCCATTAGGTTACCATTAGCATTGACCTTTATCAAGACCACACAAAACAGGCCCGATGGTGCGTGCATTTCGCCCCGTTTTAATACTCCATATGTGTTTTTGTGCCTAAAATAGTTGACTTTACAATTGGCGAAGAGTTGGTCTTCTAATTACTAAAACGATAACTTCTGGCTTATCTCAAACCAGACTAATCAAAATGCAGGCCAAGGGAAAAGTCGATACAGAGCGCAGAAAACCATCACAAACGAGTATGGGAGTATAAGGTTATAAGATAAACAACGTACCATTAAGTAGCCTCCTATGATGAAAAGCGTCACGGAACAGCAATAAGGGCATTATTATGCATAAAGGTCAGGTTACTGTGAGCTGACAGTTTGCTTTTAATACAAGCGAACATGCGAGTCCCAGAAAGTAATTGAAAAAAGAAGACTCGATCGCTGGGACAATACGTTTTTCGCCTGACGGTTCGACATCCATCGCGGATTCATCAAAGACATGAGAGGGAAACAGTAGCCGAAACTGTTTCCTACTCATGTGTCTGATGATGAATCCCCGACGGATGTCGAAATGTCAGGCAAATAAACGTATTGTCTCAGCGATCGAGTCTTCTGCTTCTTCACAGTTTGCTTTCACTGTGGAATGCGTGGGTAATGGGAGTCAGTGTTGGTCACGCAGGTCTGACATGTACTCACCAGCATGAGCACGTGGTGAGCTGAGGGTTGATCATGTGTTGGGCTACTACGTAGACCAAAACTAGTATGTATACTCAGGAGGAATGAAAAGACAATAGGGAAAAGCTACGACGCCCATTGCGTCACCCAGCGGCGTCTGGTCATGGACGATGGCATGGTTGCCACCCGGCATAAACTCTGGTAAACAAATGCTCAGAAAACCCAGATCACGAAATCTTAGGCTCCAGTATGCTTGTTTTGTCATTTAATATGAAATCTTCTTACCTTGAACTATTTCAAATCAAAATCAAATCAAAGAGCGCTTTCAGCCAAGCAATCCATACGATGACCAGTTTTGTAGTAAGGTCAGGCCTTTATACCTCTACGGCCGTGTGCGATAAAAGTCCATAAAGCGATTCAAAAGCGATTCAAAATGTGTTACTGAAGCGCTAAATCGGTATAAGATTCAGAAAGTGCATAACTAGCACACAAATTACGAAGAATAACTGTACAGTTATGTTTCGAATGTCCCCGCCGCTGCACAAATATCGTTTTTTCGCCTTTACTAGGGACAGTGAAAAACGAAGATAAAGCGTTCTTGGCTTATGCTGCGTAAAAACATTAATACCTAGTATTTTTAATTTGCGATGGCCGACGGTAAGTTGAATTATAATAATAAAAGCAAAAATAATGCCAACGTATGAAGGAACATCCAACTTTAGAGTCTGATTATGAGTGTGACATTTCTTGTTGTGAATTCAGCCCTGGCAGTGGAAAGGAATCATGTAGAAAAGAGACCACTTAACCCCCATCGTTGACATTGTTATACAATGATACATTTGCATAGTTTCCACTCTTTGAAGATTCGCAGTCAAATTAACCGTCCGGACCTTTAGACCAAAAATGAACATTCCTCAATGTAGTCTTCACTTGCTTTGCTTGTCCGACCTGGTTTTGTTATCTTTCGTGCTATCGGGGTTCGTACTTTTATTCATAAGGCGATAAATGCCTAAAAGAATCCAAGAATCCGTAGGCTAGTTGACGTAAGTAGAGGCAGGTGGTAACCAAACATTCCAGCAAGCATATCAGTATCTGCATTTATTTCTCAGGTTCGCGACCTGGACGACAACGCGCCCGTTATGGCTAAGCGTGAGTACAACTTTGAAGTACTGGAAGGCATGCCAAGTCACACGGTAATTGGCCGGGTAGAGGCAACGGACGCTGACAACTTGCCGGAAAATCGCGTGATCTTCTACGACATTCACCCTTCCTCTACCGATAACGCTGCTCGGTTCTTCACCGTAGACAGGTAAGTAGGCCGTCCATTCTAGTAGCAAGACCTAAGGCAGCAATTAATGTGTTTTCAGTATTTGTGCTCTTTGCGTATAAAAGTCCCTGAAAGGGTAAGGGTTAATTAAGTACAGGACTGCTACATGCAGCAGTTTATGCCAAAATGGTGCTCAACAAAATTGCAGCTGAAGAACGAAATTGTTTGTGCCAGCGCACAGAGAACTCTTGGGAATTAACTAAAAGCCACTCGCAGTATTCTATCGAACTTCCTCATTTTATATTGTCTTAGTGAAGCTTACCTATGGAGGTGCTGTTGGACAGTTCATTATCATAAACTATCCCCGTTTTATTTTCGTAGGATGGCTAAAATCTTCCTGTACGAAAGGTAAGAAAGTTTAAAATCATATCTAGCGTATTTTTAAAGTTTTCTTTAAGTAGTGCTATAATTAGAAAAGGGAGACAAGAAGCCTGACTTCTACTGTTTACCTTTAAGCAACCAGAAAACTTTCAGTGCCTGTTTTTGTCTCACATGACTGTTGGCTTACTGTAGGACTCGTAGTAGTTAAAGCTTCAATACAATGTATTGATGCTGAATACGTCCAAATGATTATCTACCTCCTCTTTGTATATAGTTGATTTTAGTTTTCTTCTGAGTGGGCTACGGACACTGTCGTTCTGAGACGGCTTTTGACGAGGATGCCATGTCCATTAGGTACCGCGGCCGACTAGCTGTGTTCGCAGCTGATACGACTTGTGCGCCTTTTGATTTTGATTAATAATTATTCCAAAATACGATGGAAGGGTAAATGGGTTCGGCCACTTTCACGAGTATCATCTACCTATTAGATACAATTCTTGGAGTTTCGAATCCTCAGATACCATCGACGACCATCAAAAAAGAAGGGCATGGTTCATGAACATGAACCTCCGTTGTCATTGATCAAAAACTGCGAGCGATAAGACAGTTGCTGTGGCTGCTTGTGGGAATCGCCAGCATGCAGAAGCCCACAGATCTGCAGTTGATCCAGTCAACGAGAAAACGAAGACTATTTCCTAACCACCAATTGAACCTTTCAGTTGTTGATATGATAACAAATGATCGGGAGTTTTGTTGAATATTATTTTCATTTGACCTAAAAAGGTTTCTAAACGTAGGACTGTGCTTATAAATCTTGTATTATGTGGTAATATATTGGAATTTTGGTTTGAAACTCGTGACAGAGATTGATGCACTGCAGGAGTAAACTCCATTAGCCAATTTTACGTTACAAAAAAATTTTCGGTCACTTCTTTTCGTAGCAGGTTTCTCTGATAATATCAAAACTTCGTTTCATGCCTACGGAGAGGTATGTATTGTGGCCGCCGTCACTTAACAAAATGAAGTAAATGGTAATGTTTATTCCGTTAAGGGGATACAAGAGAAGAAATTTCCCTTTATCTCTTTTGCGTTCAAAAGTGCTCATTTTCACTGTGAAAATGGTAAAACAAATTTTAATAAAGCAGCAGTGCATTTTACGTTTTGTTATTAGTATCTATCTATTCATTCTGATTGCGGCAAATGAGTGTTCATTTCTGCTCTCCTTTTCAACTCCGGTGCTAGATCTCTAAAGACATCCAACCCTGACCTAATTTTGATCGACTATTGATCATCAATTTATTTGAGGAAAGGTATCGACTACTGACTGCTCATTTCTTTTAGAAGGGTATGTGAGCCCTGGAGACCTACATTTATGGGCCCGGAATTTCGTATTTCCACTTGAACTCATCTTCAGAAACGGTCGCCATTTTGCTCCAATTGGATATCGTTTTCTTTTTCTGTGAGGATTTGCAGCCTAGCATTCTCTTAACAGGCAAAAAAATCACTTTTATCCTGGAACATTTCCAGGTCCATAGTAGGAATTGAGATACTATAAGTTGTAGGTGGCAGAACCTAGGCCCTGGAGTAAACCTGTATAATAGTTGCTTAACTGATAGGGGGTTAACATTTTCAAAATCACGCATAAGATAATGACAGCAGATAAGCTAGAAATAGAAATTTTGGCCTTCCCCGTCTTAGTCCAAAATACCGGTCGCGATTTCTGTCTATCGGTCCAGTTGTATCAAAGCTTTGTATTCTTAATAATAAAAAAATCTAAAGAGAGCAGAAAAAAGACTTAAGTCGAAGCTTAAGTGACGCAATTAGGCAAACATTACGGCAAAAAGAGATTATGCCTTTTATTTTACCCTCCATCGTGTTGTGTTCAATTTATTAAGCGCCAGTTGTTTTAACAGTCTCTGTATGAATCCACCGATTAACCGTAATACCTCAGCTTTTTTTTCGAAGGCATTCTGGAGTTATTCGAACAATGCGACCCCTGGATCGCGAACAAGTCTCCAAACTGCAAATCAAGGTTATCGCTACAAGTGGTGGAGGACAGAACATGCTTGGTCGTAGCATAAAGCAGATGTCACAGCCGTTTTCTTCCACAGCAATAGTAACTGTGATGGTGCTTGATAAGAATGACAATGCACCGTTTATGGTTTCCACGAAATCTAATCCAGATCCTAATCAATGGAGATCTGAGAAGAAGATTCTCCTTGCAGAATTTTCAGTCACTCCCGACGAACTGCATTCTAAGGGAGCCTGTGTCGACTTTCCCTTCGCCTTCTTCGATGACGATGACTCTACTTCCAATGGCAACGTCACAGTCAGCCTTGATGAAAACTCCCACTTTACTCTAAACGAAAAAGCAAATCGTATTTGCGTTAAGTCAGACAAACAGCCACCACCAGGACGCTATTCCCTAAATATACTGGCTCACGACAATCCGACGGATCCGGTTCACCGACTCACAAAACGTTTTCCTTTAAGGATACTGGTACAAAGCCCTAAGACAGAGATTATGGGCGTGGAAAAATTGGTTGGAGAGAAGCTTTCAAATGAATTGTTGTTGAAGCCGCCGAACAAGGTCGGGCTACTTAGTCCTTACGACACTGATGGTGCTGCAAATCAGATATCGGAAACCAAACCAAGAACGCCTGACCCATCACCCGGAGCCCGCAAACGCCTTCCACTTATCAGCACCGGAAAGGGAGAGTATCGTAACGTTACCATTATAGCTGTGCTGGTTTGCATGGCTTGTGTGCTCTGTCTCATCCTGCTGGCCATTCTACTCTTTCTGAGAAAATGTACTCCATCCAGAAAGACGCATTCGAAAAGTGAGTACCGCTTCCTGCATGACAGCAGAAGTATCTCTTGTATTTGTCAGTAAGGCACTATTTAATTAAGCAGTATCGTTGACTTTAGAGGGATGCAAAAGTGTGACTTCGTTCGCTGACTTGTCGGACCTTATGAATCCCAATAAAAAGACATAAATAGGGCCATACAACTTTAACCTCACGGTAAGCTTAACCAGAAGACTCTGCATTCCGATATGAAACTCCAAGGATATGTATCCAAGTGCATGTAAATTTAATAGAAGCAGGGCATAAGGAATCAGGTGAACGTTTTTGTCTAACGGGGACTTATCTCCTACATTATAAGCTGTAGATTTCATGATATCATTTTGGCACAAATTAATATTGGCACGAATTTTTGTTTGGCTTACCCTGTTTGTTAACTTAATTTGATATAATACGCTAAATTGTTCCTCTTCTTATTGCAAGAGCGCTCTCGCGCTCGAGTAGAGGTCTATTCAAGCTTGATTTTCGCACTTTTGCTATAAGGGTCGTATTTTCTGTTTATGTAAATTCTGTTTCGCGTGGCTTTATATCTACGTTTTAAAGCATGGCAGTTAAGTTGTTGTATTCATATAACCTATGACTTTCCTCAGCATATTTTTTCGTATTTTACTAGACAACGATATGACCGTTAAAGTATGAACTAAAATTGATCCGATTTGCAAGTTTGTTCAGCAGCTTAATAGATAGCAGATGGCAAAGCAGAACCGAACAATATTCATGGATTGATATTTTAGCATTCAATGTTCTAACCGTGTTTAAGAAAGGAAAGGTATGAATAAAAATTTTGCTATATGTGGAGATATAACCTTGCCCGCGATTGAACGAATAGTCTTGTTTCATACTGATCACACTTACTGAACAGTAAAATAGGGCACGGAGGTAGTGGTTAGATGTTATGCTATAAAAAGTCCAGAAATTAGGCTCTGAAAAACTCTGCGGTTTGTGAAGCGATATTTGCAGTACTTTTAGGCTTTTCGATAGGTGCAGCCTCAAAATGAAGCATATGTAATATACAAATATATTTTTTTATTGCCGCAAATAAATGAAGGTTGGAAGAAAATTTTTTAGTGTCAAAAGTACGTTTCTAATGCGCAGCCCGAAAGTAAAGGGGCTTGTGGGATAGAGTTCATGGTAGATTTTAAGATATTTTTTCTTTTCGTTCCATTTGTTTGCAACGTACGAACAGCGCTTGCAATATCAACGCACTAGAATCTCTTTAAGTGATGTGCTTGGGAAACGTTCACCTTGGCATTTGAAAAAATGGGGCACATTTGGTGGTAAAAAATATCGCAGTTCAAAGTCGTTGGAAACACCGGAGAAAATCACATTCACCCTCTTGTTAAAAATGGTATACATATATTTAAATGGTTTTGTAGATAGGCTTAACGATTGATTTTAGTGGACCATATGGGAAACAAACATAAAATATATAAGACGCAGCTCGAATTCCCTTCCACATCACCCCCTCGGACTCGATGTGGGCATAAATGAAACCGGTATGCGGGTAGGTTGTAACGTCAATACACTGAATCCGATGTGCGAGTCTGACCTGTAGCCTAGATTACTTTTTTAAGTGCAGCCATGCTGATAAGTATGTTTTTCAATTCATGTGTGTTAAAATCAATGTAAGTGACTTCCAAGGAAACACTATCTTTCTGGTAGACCGCGAGAAGGTGCCGGTGCTGTGTTTTGTTTGATGTTAGTTCGCTTGCATTTGTTTCAAGTTATGGGTAGTTTGCCAATGGCTTGGTTCTTTAAAGTGCTTGACATATTTTCTTTCCTCTATTTTGCTACAAAGAGTTACTTGGTGCCTACTGAGCTGCTCACTCATTCCAGGCGGCTACTGAGCTTACCGATGCACCGCGACATTGTTACATTTCAAAGTTAACCTTACTTAATCCAGGCCATCTAAGGAAACATATGTCGTTTGTCGCTACGTATTATTTTTTTGGTTTTGGCGGAGGCCAAAGCCTGCTTACCAGAACTGTGTGACGCAATGGATTAAAACTTGATGCCAGAATGAAGCAATTTAGTTGTTGTGAGAACTGCCACGAAATTTATTCCAAAAACTTATTGGAATACTCACTATAGCAGGTAAAAATGGTGTCAAATAAGTTACCTTGTCGTGGTTGGCATCGACCAAAAATGTACCTAAGGCAGGCTTCTACCGAAAGTAAGTGTTGTTAAGCAACGATATAACAGTATCAAACAGAACAAACCAGGAGTCATCGTAGAGCTGCAACGTGTTCTACATCCATGATAGTAGTAAACGAGTATGAGTAGACTAATTGCAGTAGCAAAACGGTAGCAAACCAATACCTACAAGCTTAAAGTTCTCTGAAAAGACAAAACCATACGATACTTTTAATTTAAAATCCTTGAAAACCACATTCTCGTGATCAAACACGTCTGTTGGTTTATCTTAAAGCCTGTGCGCACTTGTCTAGTAAAGGGAATTAAAACAAAAAAAATATTCCTTAAAATCGTCATCGCCACAATGACATTCTTGAACATTTACTTTGTAAACCTATCTATAAATTTAAACACAGTTAAATTATCATCGATTATTCACTTTAAAGTATCGTTAGACCAACAAAGATAACTTGAACACCTAGCTGAATAACACAGAATAGCAACGTTATTACAATTTACAGCAAATTCTTCAGCGGTCATTTTTAAGATGTTGATAAGGATAAGCGACAGAAGGTGTTGTTCTGACCTATCTACTGAAAACACTAAAAACCGCAAAGAAACACAGCAGATGTCATCACCAGAAGGCAAAAATATCTTACGTTGCCCCCCTCATATAACCCTAGTCCCAGAATTTTTTCCTGCAAAAACGATTATAATAGAGTTTTATGGGGTAGAGAAATAGGACAGGCAGAGAAGGAATAATTAAGAAGTATGTGTAAAGTGAAAGATGCAGTCGAAGTTGCTTCCCGCGGCCGCTGGGAGCAGATTTTTTCGCCGCGGAGTTTCGCACCACAGACTACTCTAATCTAACTCCAGAACGATAAGTTGGACCACAGGTAAGTTGAAGTAGACAATCGCCTAACCGCCATTTCATTTTTTGGGGAAATTCAAGAAACCTGCAAATTTATTATCGGGTTTTTCTGCACTAAGTTAAATAATAATGCAGATTAGGAAAATGTACAGATATAAATCAACAACACTCCAAAATACAGTAAAATAAAAATGCATTTAGCATATGTTAAAGTATATTCCACTGCATTTCCTTATTCCTCACCCATAAAATCTGATAACCACCGTTTATGTTCGAAAACATGCAGCGGCTAGGGATATGGGAGTGGGCCTACATAAGCTTTTGTTGCCTAGCAGAATTCACATAGCTTTTTTTTTAAATAAATTGTATACATGTGGCAACATCTGCTAAGTTTCTTTTTATTTTGCTCTCACAAACTGATCTCACTGAATATCATTTTTTGCGTAACAAGTGTGATTTTTCTATCCGTGCTATCAAAAAATTTTCTATTCACTGCACTTAAAGTCTTTTGTAATGATACTCAAACGAAAATATTCCTTCGAATTATCCAACAGTATTTTCAAACATATATAGGAGCACTAGAACATTGTCTAGGTGTCAAATTGCCGACATTCTGTTATTAAAGAAGTCGTTTTATTCCATGAAGTCTTCAGTGGCTATTTAGTTTGCGATATATTAGTTGCCTCTTTGTCATTATTTACTTCAATGAATAGCTTTTGCCCATTTTCCATGTAAGGTTCTACTTTTTACATTTTCTCTGTGTTAACAAATTATTATTCATCGAAGAGTTCATATAACTTATATTGCCTTATCCATGGTGGTCTTTAAGCGAAGGTTATGTTGATAAATTAGGTTTTGGTCGAGACTCTAGGATCGCATATGTAATGAATTACGTCACCTGGTGTGTATACTTCCAAAAATAGAGTTGCCGCTATATCTCCCAATTGTTTACTTAACTGTATTGAGGGGCGTGTTAATTTAAACAATGCAAAGGATGGTTAGACGTAGGATAAGGGATAGGCCTCGCTTCAGCAAGTCCTTTCACCTATCGCAATTCCTAACACTCTCTTTCAATAGTGTCAGCACAATTCAAGCAAAAGCCTTCAACTTTGTCGCCTTACTCATCCGCATCTATACACTTGACTATTATGTAAAGAAGCATTTTTTCAGTCTTCTATTTATGCTTTTACCTTTGCAGAAAGTTATGGATATGTATTTTTTCATTTGCGTTACAACAGCTGACCAACATTTCCGTAATGTCTAGTTAACCTCTGGCAGAAAGTGGTACTTAACGTACTTTTTTTTAATTTTCCAATTTTCGTGCTAATGACAAGACCAAACGTTTTCATACCACCATTCCCCACTTTTTTTCGAGCCTCCAGTCAGGGCGTGTCAGCGAATGCTGTATTTTCCTCTGACCACTCCCAAAACAACTTGGTCTCCGGGTGTCATTTTCTGCCTTCCTAACAGCCCTCACTTCTTTGTGGCTATTTGCTCTTGAAGGACACTGCGTCCTCCATGTGTCTTCTCTGCTGTCATTCCTCCCGCATTTTCGATGCATGCTTCTCATTTCAAAACCCTCGCTTATTAAAATGCTGTACGGTTTAATTCACTCGGGCACTTTTTGGTTCTGTTGGCAGGAAGGCCAATCACAACCGCGGTGGTAATGCGACTTTGTGCCTACTGTCTAATTTACTTATTTACCGCATGAAAATTAATGCATGCACACACGCAAGCTTTTAGCAGGCGCACATGCTTTTTTGAGCATGTACACTTGCCAGAATCGTCTGAAGCCTCAAAACGTGTGAACGATTGTGTCGTGGAGTCTAGGTACGGAAAGACAGCAGTGCGAGCGAGAGGTTGGAGAAAATAATTGTTATTATTTTTCCCTCTTTAATTGCGGTTTGTCCAGAGCCAATCGCACTTTCGAAACGCCTACGGCTTTGCCACAGGCTTTTTGGACATGGAACTTTCTTTCTGCTTTATGAGCGCATCTGCAAACACGCCTTAGTCTCACGCGTAGGGTTTAACAGACAGTAACATTATTTTTCCACCCAAGATTTCATTCATGGCGGGCAAAGCTGCAAGCACAATTTTTAATGAACTTACGCGCATTCGATGCTAGTTAAAGCAATGAGTTTCCATTTTTTTAAATAAAACAGGTGACAACATGTATCACTTATATACTTAAGGCATGTAAACGTAATCCCCTGTGATATTTCTTATCTTTGGTGAAGAGAACGTAGAACATTTTCATCTGTTATGCCTTTCTTAAATCCACAAAATATGCAATTTTCGACACTCAGATAACATCTTAAACGTATAAATTAGTTCAGTTTAGTTCAATTGACTGTGTCTTTCTTAAAAAAAGGCCGAGTCAGTTCTTTAAAATATTCAGATGCCATTTCTACTAAGGGTAAGCAAATGTAGCATTAAGGTCTGATGCATTTTTGTTTTTTATGGAGCTTCAGCTTACATACCAATTGTCATAAGATAACTCGAGCAAACATCAACAAAACTAATTCCAAATTGTTATATCTTTAACACAGTTTCTACGTATCAAACCTTATCTAATCTTGAATTCCCTTGAAAACAGTCAACGGAAAAATTGGGACCGTAAACAAGGAGAAGTGCATTCGCTTTCATTAATTAAGGATGATATATACTCTGGTGGTTCAATGTTGCATTTTTATTAAATATTAATTAGCTATGTTTCCCTAAAATTCTAGAATAAACCCATAACAATAAGCATGTTCTTTGTGTTTTGGACATTTTTTTGGAATTTCCTATACCAATTGTTATGAAGGAACAGTAATTGGTAACGTCATTTTCCTAATATTTTAAACTTGAGACCTCGAAGAATCTATTAAGCGATACATCGGGTCCCCTGGGTGTTGTTGTTTGTCTAGACGCAGCGTCACATGCCATCCAAATATGGAATGTGCTTTTATTATGGCAGTGGAAACGCAATCTCCCTGCATGCGTCGTAAAAGAGGCGGGCTCCAAAACATCCTAGGGAAGAAGGCTGCCGACAAAAAATGCCTTTCAAATTTGCCGTTGATATAATTCGCTCTTCGAAGGAGTTAAGCATCTGTTCTTTTTATCTTTAAACCCATCACGTTCTGTCGCCTCTTGTGTTAGTGCTAATTGCATACCCAACATGGTAGCGCAAAAACAGCTAAAAGCAGCCTACAGCCACATTTTGCATGCAAACCTAAATTTGTTTTCAGGTCCGTTATCAAATTAGCCGTATTGCATATACCTCCATTTTCTCATATTCTGAATTCTACCACCTCATCTGGCACTTAGAATATCGAGGAAATTTACATATCCAGAAATGCTGTTAAAACTCTTAGCAACGGTCTCTTATTTTATTCAACAAAAAATATGTAAGTTCAGAGTTGGCGAGGGACAAACGGTTTTCTATAGTCAGACACCAAGCAAGCACGGTATCGCCTACAAAACCTCGAAGCTAAAATGAACTTAGTTGTCTGCAGTTGTCAGCTAACCACCGATTACCCTATAGGTCGAATTCTTGAAGAAACCTTTTACAATTTCTAAAAATGACTATTACTCGACAAAAAATGTTTAATGTCTTGACATTTCGGATGAAGCTAAAAAATACAGAAAGATGAGGACAAGGATACACTGCCTAGAAATTGCTACAGAACAAAAAAGATCGAACGCATGATTAGCTTTCTTTCCTTCATTAGGTTATTCCTAAAGATAAAGCAGTCAGCTTTGGTTTAAAAATTGCGGCCTCTAACTTGAGTCCCATGAGTTGCAGTAAATCATAAGTATTATGCAAATGCAGCTTATCCATATTAGCGATGCTACTATGCAAGTCATGGGTGTCTGCCGCAAATCCTCGCCCATTCATCACATTTGGAAGGCCTGTCTTATCTGAAACATGGAATAATTAACTCATCTTCTTATTAAAAAACAGTGTGGAATATCTTCCTGCTGAACATCTCGATATATATTAAACTAATATCTACATAAGATACTCTGCTTACACTAAAGTCGACTATTTATCCAGTAGTTTATTCACAGAAACTCGTTATTAATCATAGCATCAATCTCATCAGTAAACAGGCAGCCCTTGGTTAAAAGAGAGCAGTAGAATGCATTGAGAGACTTAAAGGAGCAAACAATGTTTGAGGTTTTAAACTTCTAACGTTAACTTTCATTTCTTGAGTAAGCATTTATAACTTAAGCTTCACACGAAGAATGCACCGAAACTGAAATATTTTTCTGGAGCCGGTTTACTTTTGAAAAAGAAAGATCAGGATTATAGTTTAACTTTGACTGAGCTACAGAATTACTTAGGAACGGAATAACGTTCTCTCTACATAAACGCTATTGGATGTATGTGCAAAATATCACAGTCGGATTAGATAATCTCCACAAAATCTAATTTTTGAGCCGTTTGAGGCAAATGTGTGACTTTCACCCAAGAAATTACTGCAGGATAAAATTTAGCAAGTTCTTATATTACTTCTAGCCTGCCAGAAAAACGGCTTCACCTTGAGTTTGCATCTTGATTTTAGACTGTTCAGTAGCCTTTGATTCGGTGTTTCATTACAAATGTGGGTAGTTCGAAGGCAGCGAACCACTTATTGGCCATTAATATCTGCTTTTCGTGTTGCTGTACATCATACTGAAACTTCATGAACCAATAAGTAAGATTTTCATATGTACTTTTGCGTTGACTCTGTGATAGGAAACACGTTTGTAATTTTCGGCTATCAAAATATGTCTTTAAGTCACTAAGGACATTAAATAGCCAAATATTTGAAAGAGTTTGCTGTGCACGTAATTTTCCCTAAATTATTTCGGATATTTTTGGCTACATTTGGGTTTTATCGTTAGGAGAAAGACAATTCACTGGTTTGATCGTCTAAAAACGTTTATTAATCTGATCTTGTATGGGATACAGCAAGTAAGAAAGAGCCATTAAAAAACTGATCAATTCGAACATGGCTAGTCTGTGCAACAAAGCAATAAATAGCTTGCGTTGCCCTGCTAAATGTGCACAGGCATGAAGGTTTTCTCTTCAGTCCGTAGTCTTGTCTGTTTTAATTGAGTATGATAAAAATAAGAAGCTAGAAATATATTTATCTT
This sequence comes from Ligula intestinalis, assembly GCA_036362985.1. Taxonomy (NCBI): domain Eukaryota; kingdom Metazoa; phylum Platyhelminthes; class Cestoda; order Diphyllobothriidea; family Diphyllobothriidae; genus Ligula; species Ligula intestinalis. The sequence goes on along the minus strand of JAYGXS010000001.1, from coordinate 67,488,328 downwards.
TGATAAGTTAACACACCAGTGGGTGATATACGCCGGACTTAAAGTATGCCACGGCACAGGGCAGAAAATCTAAGTCGGTAAAATGGATGTCATTGTAAAATCCAGTGAGCTAACGCGTGGTGGCAGTCACTGGTTTACCGGCAGTGGTAAAGGCATGAACGTTTTCCAAAGATGTCTGAATAGCTTTTGAATATCACATTATTTTGCAGTGATCTCAACTTACACTTTAAATTTCTGATGGCACCTTCGTGTTCGGTATTATATGTGCTCTCTTTTCACGAAATTGCATTCCAATTTTCATCAATATGCCTTTAAATAACTTCAGAAAACCGTTCAAAGTGAAGTTCATACAAAATTTTTTGCTATTCGTAGCTTAAAGCATGTGCCAAAACCCATGAAAGAATTGTCCACCCATTCTTTCTGATCCAAGTAGAAAACTGACAATTTTCACTTTGAAGTCAAGTTCAAGACATTGAATGTAAATAAACTAAGGATCAATAAACGATATCTATAATAGACACTTTCTTTGGACGGCAAAATGTTCATTTCTGTTCAATTTGACGTAAATAATTGGTGATACGTCATCTGAAGGGCTGCCATGAAGAATGCCTAACGCACTTTGCACATATAACTATCCCAATCTTGTATAGAATACGAATTAAACAGCTGGAAGGAAGATAGTTATGACCCTAGTTTCGCATGTTTATTAGAGTTAAATATATATTTAACAGCTATGTGATGGATTCTCAACTCTAAACCATCCTCTGAAAATTTGGAGGTTTATTTAGCGCTAAAACGGTTGAAAACGGAAGAATGGTGGCTGGATGCAGGATTGAGTCGGACATTTTTCCTTGTTGAACACATAAAAACCATGCCACCGTCAAAAGCCAGAGTAGCAAATATCTGCATATGCAACGCAGCTGGCGTACTGATAAGATTAATTATGAAGAGTTCGTCCAACTGAAGGTCGTCAGTGTCCTGTCCACTGACAGCTTTGTCTCTGCCGTAAGGATGAAGACGAGTTCCACTCGTAACTCTTGGATTAGTGACAGTGCACGCTCCTTGCTTCACATAGGGCCTACAGTTTATCAAGCCAGTCATACGGATTAATGTGCTCGTTGTGACTTGCATTTCTGCTAAATGAACTCAAGCTCGACGTCAGACAGAAATCATGACGGAAACAACGGCGACTATAATGACAATCTGCGGTTTGCTTGTCGTGATCAACCGATCTTACCCGAATTTTGGTTCTGGATTACCCTGTTGATGACAGCTACTCAACCAGTCTCCATAAGCTCCGTTGTAGCACGCTTCTTAAGAATTTGCCGGCTGGTGCTATTGGTCTGCATAATGAAGTTATGAAGGCACGGCTCTTATCAATCGAGAACCGGCAAATTCTATATGTGGTTGGGCGTGCGTTCATTGAAGTTCTCCCTTCAGTTTTGAACTAACGTCATATTACATCCTAGGACAGTCATGCTATCCTTTGATTTATAAAATCAGTAATTTTGACAAACATGTACAATTTTAGGACATGCTGTTATGCGGATGGGCAATGGCAACAATAACAATAATATCGGCCCAACTGTCCCTCATGAGATGGCCGTAGATGCGGGCGACTTCAATTCTGTGTCCCAAAAACGCCTGACCGACGTTGATTCAAATCGTTTCCCATGTGTAAGTGAACTTATATATAATTTTTGTACAATTTAGGTAAGTGCCCGTAAATGCAAAGAAATTTTGCCCGCCCACTTATCTCAGCAGCAATCTTACGTTAGTTTAAATCAGAGTCGTGTGTGCATTTCACCAACTAAGCGGTTTGTCTAACTTAGTATGCCAAACCTCAGGTTAGCCTTTGATCCGATCTCTGCTTTTCTATCAAAGGAGCTAGCATTTTGCCGTGCAGTAAGACGCAAAGACGGCTGGTGCTACTGTTTTCAAGAGGATTTATTGGAAATTTACACGTGTGTTTTGTCCAGGCATCCAACAGAGGTGGTTCGTGAACGGAATTTTTTAACAACCCCGAATTTTGATGCGCCCCACCCGAGGAATTTTGGCGAAGTCTCCCTCTGTCAAAACAAGCTTCCGCCAAGAGGATCTCGCAGGGTAGGAAGGGGGATGTCCGTGGGGTCGCTAGGGCATTACTTATGCGTCCATCTGCGCTTAGCACAGGCAACAAGGCAGGCTGACTCTGGTCGTGTCACGTCGTTTAGTGCGCAAATAAATATGAAAAGGCAGAGCTTCGTAGGCCTGAACAAGTTAAAGTTCGTCAAATTTTCGGCCTTACTGACACATTAATCGGAAGAAGCAGAGGGAACGCACCGGTTTTGCCGTCTTTCTTACGGGTGCGCCGCATCCCACAAATAGGAATACGTCAGTCCGATTAAGCTGGATTGTTTTTTCCTTTTGTTTTAGTTCATATCAGTTAATAAAAGCGTGGAGTCACACGAAAATTCCGTTTATTTTTTAAGTTGAAAAAGCGAACCCACAGTGCACCAGACATGCGATCCTTCACCAAGCTATTTATACTTTTATGGGCGCATGATCTACTGTCTGGTCATTTGTATGTCCTATGTGTTACGCGGTCTTTTCCTATTGCTCACAGATTATGATTTCTCAGACGTTTTATCATAATTTATCATAAGTGTAAGCTTTCACGTAATCTCGGGATTCCTCATGGCTACTGCAATCACTTATCAACTGTGGGCCACGTACTTTTTGCCACGTTATGTTATTTGCATTGCAGGGACAATCGCGGGAAAAGATTTGACAATTTGGGCAATACACATAAGTCGAGAAGCATGCTTTTTTCTGTTCTCACGCTTACTGGTGAGATATCGCTTAATATCATGTTTCAATTCTTATTTACTCATTTCAAGTTAATCAGTTAATTTGTGGGCGATGCTAATTTGCTGCAAATATTGAAGAAAAAATTGACTACGAGGTACATTTCCAGCACGCAAGCAGTCTTTTTTGTTCCTTCTCAACGAACGGCATGGAACAGATCTTTGTCTGGCTTTAGCCTTGTTTAGATTCTCTTCTGGGTAGGCATGAAAGCATGTGGTAAAAAGGCAGCAAAGCATGACTGTGAGATAACTGCAATTCACCTATTATTTAAGGATGCTTTACCTTTTCACAGTTACCACTATCGCTAAATCTCTGTCTTCTCAATACCTCTTCATCCTAGAAAGCTGAATCCGGGTCTTCCCATAATATCCTATCTTAGGAAATGTCAATCAAAATACGTAAAAAAAAAATCGTATTCTAACATATTAGGTAAGAAGAGTTGTAATATACAGTGAAATTCGACCTAATATCAAGAGTTTTTCGGTACGAAATGATACCGGTTTTGAACGGGCTTCTTTCCGTTAAGATGGTTACTTTTTATTAAGGTATTAAATCATTGCTTCTCGATGCCCTTCTTACTTCAAATAAATTTTAGAAAACTTCACAAAACGCATCCATGCTTGTACTCATGCGGTACAAGACTATACCTGCAAACTTAATGCCTGAGTAAAGGGCATCCCTGAGCTTTAAACACGTTTCCAAGTATGAGTCGTTTAACATCGTGAAATGTTCATTCACAATATGTTGTATCCGTCAGGAGATGAAGGTTTTGATAAATTAAACAACATGTTTTACATCCATTGCACACTTTTATGAGCGCGTTGCGATCCATCCTTTATAGTGTACGGAAATGTGTGATTTTTTTCAAACAGGATGTTTACACCGTGTAGTTTGGGTACCTTGAATGCAAATGTTCAAAGTTTTTCAACCGTTAGCAACCGACAGATGCCCTTTCTTAAAATGTGATGATTCAGCTTTCCTATGGATCATATTTGCATATATGTAAGCCTAGAAAATAAATATAAAAGCCATTGTCACAAAAGTAGTTAATTTTTACAAAGAAGAATTTTTATAGGTGTACAGAAAGACGCTCGTTCAAAAGCTGTCATTTGAATCTGATTATTCTGCATGATCGTCAGTATTACAACCCTACTTACGTAATTTGCTCGAATCAAAAACACGTTTTACAACACTGGGTGACATTTCAAGAGATCGTTCATCTTTTTCTGTATACCTCTGTCCCGCGTTTTCTGTTTTCTTGTTCATCGTATTGTCTAGGAGACAGACAATATAAACATGTGCATAACCGAAGCAATGCTTGAAAATCTCTGTAATGAGGCAAGGCAAAACTCTAATAGAAGAAGGAATACATCATTTATAGTCGTTTTTGGGCCCTTACAGTCTTGCGTGGTTTTATATCCGTGCTCGGCGCACAAACTGTGACTTGCCTTTTCGCTGCTGACTGACCGTGAGTTTGACCATTGGTGGGCTCATATGACCCTTGTCCCCTTTGCGGCTGTCATAAGTCAGCGTACTGGCTGAACTGCCCCTCGTCGATCGACGGACTAATCAGTTTTTGCTGCCCGCATGAGTTCATGTCAATCTCGTGGGCGCGGCGTTGAAGTAGTGTTCCACGCTGGTCACGTGGTTCCTGGCCGGCTCTTTCCCTATTTTCCTCTGGCCCCAATTGTAGTCCATGCTTGAGTTTGTTTTGCCTTCCTTTCGATCGACTAGAGGCAGTTCAGACAGTACGCTAACTTATGGCAGCCGCAAAGGGGACGCGGGTCACACGAGCCCACCAGCGGTCAAACTCACGGTTAGTCAGCAGCGAAAAGGCAGGTCAAAGTTTGTGCGTCGAGCACAGATATAATACCAGAAATGTGGCAAGGCTGACACAGTCCCGACAAACAAGAGAACAAAGAATCCCAGCGATCGAGTGTTCTTACTCTCAATCACCTAGTTACTCTGACGATGGAACTGAGCAAGTGTCCGAAACGTCAGTCTCAATATAGTTTGGTCTCTGTCCTCGTACCCTCTACTGCATCTTCTTTGGGGGATGGTATAAACGAAAAATTAAGTTATCAGAGAACTTCAGACAGGATTCTTTCTGGACAGTTCTAGGTTAGGAAGCCTATTCCGCATGCAAGGTAGCAAAAGATTGATAATTCATCTTCTGCATGTTTACTACAGATTTCATAGTAAGTTACATCAAACAAGACGTTTTCGGTGGAAGACAGTTCATACGAAGGTCTGCTAGGTTTTCTACCGGCTAACTCAAAGGTGCCATTTAGAAGACTTCGCAACCTGGCCCTATGATGGCCCTTACCAAAGATTCCGACTACAGGAACACCAAAATTATCGACCTAGCTGTAGCATAACACAAACGTATTGCACACAAATACATACAGGGCACTAGTAGTAGGAGAGAGAATCGCGCACCAGCCATGTGTGTAATACATAAATTCAGAAGGAACTTCGTAAACCAATTGAACCCAGTGCGGAGACCTGACCTCATGCATCGAACTCGAAGCTGAAGTGTTCGTGGAGGTACAGGTTCCAAGCATGCACTAAAATCTTAAACAAAGTTAAAGCAGACGAATCGTATTTCACAACATTGTCTTATTGCATTTATAGCGATCGTCTAGACGTCTTACCAAGCAGACATCTGCAGGAACAGGCAAAACAAATGAAGTCTATTTGACATTCCGTGGTTGGAGTAGAGAGGGTAATGCAACGTTTCACTATTCCCACAGGATTGAATAGAGCATTCCTTTTTACATCACAGCCACTCAAAAGGCAGTAAAAGGGTGTATCAGAGGCATAAACTGAATTCCCCTAATCTCTTTAACTCAAAGGGATGTCTCAGGAAGTAACTCAAAAAGGTTTGCCGTACCGTGAGAATTTTAAATCTATGCTGTTATAAGACCAGGGAACCATTGCTCTTCGCTTTAAAGACAATAGTTTTCTTCCATGTTCTTCTGACAAAATACACAATTTAATGGTTTGGCAACCACTGCCTAGCTTCGAATGCTTCTCAGTGCTGAGAAGATGTCAGTTATCTAATGTGGTATTATCAGCCCAAAGTTAGTTAATGGCTTTGCCAGCGAAATATCCAACATACGGCTTTTTATCATGAATAAGGAATTTTTTGATATAAACTGAAATTAATGTATCTATTCAGGTATTTATGATTGTGAGTTTTGCTTATGAGAGTATATTAGCTTTCCTAGCTCGAATTCACTTGGATTTGGTAACACTTAGAGAACAATAGATACGCTTTACTTCAAAAAACTCATTGCATAATTTTCCCCAAACCGTCTTCCATTCATAAGAGATAAAATAAAACACAGAGACCACAGTATACCGATGGTAACAAGCAATGCGTAATGACCACAGACTGCAATGATGTTTGAAACTGTCGCAAAATGTAGGTCAAATTGTACTTCCTTCAAATCGACGCTAGCGTCTTGTGCTAAACAATGAGGGGTAAAAATCACTTTTTATGGGCGTACTGGGAGAAGCGATGCACATATAAGAGTATTTACATGCGATTGTCGGAAAGGAACAATAGTGGCTCAATTTCAGAAGGCCGTGGATTATCCATTGGAATATATAAAGAAGCCTCATCGAGAGGTTATCTCTACTCTTTAATAGCAAGTGTACTTTGCATATTTACTGTAGCTTTTGACAGTTTTTCCATTTTTTTTATACTTCAACTTCTTTCACTTCCTTTAGATATATTTTATCTGTTAAGAAATCCAGGGACAGAAGAAGTTAGGCGCGACTGTTATGTCCCCAATAAGTAAAAATAACGGGTGATGTCCATATAATGTTCATTAAAAATAAGTGGCGAAATCAGAAAACGTAAGGAACAATTAGGGTATAATCTTAGAAGAAACTTAAATGAACGACTCCTGAACATTTAACACCATATAAATGTGATGATGGGTCGGTTCCATTTAAACGCAAACCTATTCTTATGCGTACCAACTATTAAACCTGGGCATTGATAATAAACCCACATTCCCAACCTTGATTTGCACGAAGGAATAGACAATAAGTGCACTAAACACTAGCGGAACTTCAAAGACTGTTTTTTGTTAATAGAAATAATTGCAGAAGCCTGTTTTGATAGATCAATTTTAATGACTTTATGATTTTTTCATCAAATTATTTGTGTGTATGAGGCATAAATCTTATTGCAAATGGTTATATATATTTTTTTAGATGTGTAGCTCATAGCCTCCCCCCGTAAGTTTGCCCCGCAGAATCAAATACTTACCATGGCAAGTTATAATTTGGTCACACTTCCTTAATTATACTTAAGCGATTTAAAACAGGCGTATACGGGAGGCTTTATTGACGTCAATAAATTTCGTGATAGCTTCTCAGCTGCATGAGGATGATTACTAAGAGTAAAAACAACAGTTTGAAATTTCACAGCGTGAATGGGGTAACTAAAAGAATCATAGTTCAGCTTAAATAATGATCAGGTAAAGGACACTGCATTAAAGCAATGAAGAAGGGAAGGAGAGT
>JAYGXS010000001.1:67465323-67480545 GCA_036362985.1 Ligula intestinalis | reverse complement strand
GTGGTCAAACTCCAATTACCTTGATAATTGGTCACTTAGTTTTAATCCCCAAATAATTTTCGTTAAATTCCCTCAACTCTCCTTCCCTTCTTTATTGTTTTAATGCAGTGTCCTTTACCTGATCATTATTTAAGCTGAACTACGATTCTTTGAGTTATGCCATTCACCCTGTGAAATTTCAAACTATTGTATTTACTCTTAGTAATCATCCTCATGCAGCGACAAGATGCAACTGAGAGGCTGTCACGAAATTTATTGACGTCATAAAACCTTGCCGTTCACGCCTGTTTTAAATTTGTACCGGGGCGCAAATGCTTGAAATTCTTTAGGCGAGTTGTTTTCATATAGTACTCACTAAAAGCAACCAGCAAGGGGTTGGCCTTGACCCCAAAACATATTTTCCTAAGCAAGTTATTACATTGGTTTGAGAGCTTCTCCAATTAGTTGTAAGACTGAGTAGTTTATGCTTTCTGAAAGTCTTTTTGATTGCCGAAGTGGTGTCACGCTTTCACAAGTAAGCATACTGTGGTAATATAAATACGCAATATTCTTTTTGCTCCCGGTTTATTTCATAAATCATGCGTTCAACAACAGTGTTGTTATTTGATACACATCACCCACACAATTTATACAAAAACTTTATAATTTTTCATTGAGGTTTGTGAGTCTGTTTTATGTAGCATTTGCCAAAATTAGACTGAAGAAATACCTAGTAAATGGATGTCAATTACCTCGGCTGTGTTGCGGAGGTAAAACCATAGATGCTCATTTAATTTTCACATTCAGCTGATACGGCACTACCATGGTCCCGAACTTATCGTCAACACGCAAACAACTTATAAAACATTTAACAACATTTCACTCCTGCAAGTTGATACGAATACCCTACACCCATAAATGTTTTCAGGTTTCAGCTGCATACCAAACTTTGAGGAGACACTTATGCACTAGCAAGGCACTGAATACCTAACATTTTTAGACGCATATTTAATCAGATCCCTTTGAGGTGATAGCATTGGAGCTGTAAAAGTTGTCTGCCTTGAAGGGGGATTCAGATCGTAGGAAATGATCATTTATATGGGCGACGAATCTGATGGCAGTAGTAAGTACATTCTTTTGGAGGCTTCCAGATAAGTTGCTAAAACGTTTTATGAAAAATCGAACTTTCCATAGTTATTAATTTACGAAGTTAGCAGGTTATTACTTTGAACCCGAGTAGCGAACCGAAAAGATAAATGAAAAAGGTGTAGTTAAATAGGCAAGTTCGCGTTCCGTTGGTCTACATTTCTACGTCGTTAAAGATCCGACACTTTGAAGTGGGATAGCAGCCAAGAGAGGAATCACGCGTATTTTCAGCATAGGGTTCGCAATTAACTTGTTGACTTGGCTTGCTTTTGGTCTTCTGTGCGTTTTAATGAGCAGAAATATACGCAGGTAACCTAATGGACTATTTAATTGGCATTATCTAACGACATTTGTGATTCCGGGGGACTCCATGACATCATCCGGTTTAACTAGGCGTGTTCTAGCTGATTAAACCACGATTTTCGACGCAGCCGGTATTTGATAAGTGTGGACGTCCAAAGTCATGATCATATTGTGTACTGTTTCCTACCTGATCTTTCTTTTAACGTCTCATGATCGAAGTCCTCGGTTAGTAAGTGAGGGCTTAATCTGCACAGGGAAAGCAATAAAGTAACAAATAATTACGTCTTGTGAGTAACCTATTTTCATGGACAACAACAGACGCGATTTAAAACTGGCATGAGAAGTCATTAAATGGTTATAAACTGCACAGGACTAGCAGAATATTTCAATTTCGGGACTAGAGTTACTTCATTTGTTCTCGGATAGCAGTATTCTCTGCCCTAACAACAGAATAAATACAATATGTATTGTTACTTTGCAACGTATTTTACCATGTGGGTAATACCCTCCTCACAGTACAGACAGCTTGTGACTTCAACGCAGGTTCCTTCTTAACTGTGTATCAATAGCCGGGGAAAGATAAAGTAACGACCCTTTGACTTTGTATGTACGAAACCAACGTCCAAAATCTTCGTAAGGATCACAGAACAAGTGCAGGTTCTCAGCCAAGACGAGAAACCTCTTCTGGGCTGTCTAACCCTCATGTGTCATATAATGCTACTGGTTTTTAGGCCCCAGCTTAATCTGCGCGTAATTGAAGTAGCTGTCTGCTGGCTGGAAAATGTTCCATTTATTGCATTAAAATGAAGCCTTTGCTCCGAACCGCCTGACTATGTCTTGAACGCCGTATTTTGAACTAGTCTTTCAAAATTTGAGCACAAGATACGAGTTATCTGAAAGCTGAATGTCAGATATTTATTGAATTTCCACCGGTCCGTCATGTGTAGAATAGCATTAACTTTTCTCTTTCGATATTCTGAATTAAGATCTTAATGAGCCAGCCTTAGGAGTTTTTTCACTGTCTGCTCTTCTTCCTCAGTTACACTGCTGGCTCGTGTAAACTGAGTGTGAGTTCATTACTTGAAACAAGCGAGTAGTTGTCTGAAATTGTGTCAACGACTTCTTTGGAATATTCGGCTATGCCAATGCATTTCTTAAATCCTATGTACCAAGAGGGAGTTCAAAGGCGTTTGCCTATATTTCCTTGAATAAATTTGACTTGACTTGACTTGAGTGCCATTTAAGATGTATACGGCCAAGTATGTTGATAATTATTCCGAAGGAATGCGCACTTATTGTAAAATGCAGGCTCATGGGAAACACTGGCTTTTGCATTTATTTTACTTTGAGTAATCTTTGCTAGAAAAGTACATTCGGTAAACATATATTTTCAACATCCCTTCATTTGGCTAGCACATTTGCAAGGATAATGAAAATTCTACAGTTGAACAGGGCTAATAAGTGTGTTTTTCTTAAAACTCATCGTTTTTACGCATTCCACATGACGAGATCGGCGTGTAGAGGTCCTGGTGCTAGAAGATAGATGAGGGAGGAGAAAATTTGGTTCTATTATGGGCATTTGGGCTGGGGTCAGGGGCATGGGGTGCTGATCACTGCCATTTGCACGGAGCGAACAACTGACACTTGGAGGTGGGGTCGATGTGCGATTGCCACCTGGCGTCGGGGTCAGCCACGGAAATGACCCCCTGCCCAATGCCCAAAACCTAACACAATTTTCCCCCTCTATCTCCTCTCCTCCCCTCCCCGAAAACAAGAACCTCTGCAGGCTAATCTTGCCATGCGGGCGGTGTGAAAACGATGATTTGTAATCAGTTTTCCAACTGCACCATTGTCATTATTCCTGTAAATGTACCAGCCTGATTAAGGGGTGCTGAAAACATATGTTTGCCAAATCGACCTTTCAAATACTCTTTGTTAGTTGATTTTGACCAGTTTTAGGTCTCCTCTGAAAAATCTAGTCTAAGGGGCAGCCTCTCTTTTGACTGCACACCTCCTTTGCTCACATGCCATGACATGAGCTCAAACCTCATGTAGTTCATAAATTAGGGTATTTTGAAACATAATTTTAAAAGCTACACCCATCCAACTTTTGAAATCCTTAGTTTAGAACTGACTATACATTTTTGTTTTATCAGCCGTGAGGCCTTATCAGATGTCATGATGCGTAAACTTCTGTACATAAGTTCGAAAGTAATTTAGAGGGTATACTGAGCTTAAATTCAACTAAAATGCGTAAAAGACTGTGGAGGTTTCAAAATGTCTGTGTAACCACATACGAATTGATTTTTTGTAGAGGCGAAGGGGACCCCAGCGCACTGATATAGATAGTCGTAGAACTCCTTCCCCCCCCCCCCACCCCGCCTAAGACCGTTTGTAATAATAAAAAGTCGTAACTTACGGACGTAATTTCAGCTCATGTGCCCACCTTTTTGAACTCTCTCCAGCATTTTTGATAGAAATATGAATGTATAAACAGTAAAATTAAATTGTCCATTTGACAGGCTGGGATCTTCAGATTGTAATTCAGTATGTTTCTTCGTTAAACTTTTTTGAGCGCGTAGGCACCCTACCTAGCAAAAGTGCGAAACCCAAAAACCACATTTCGTTATTTGCAGGACCGTTTGCTGGAGTGCTGAATCCAGACTTAATCACGTGTCTTTGACGTTCATTCCGAATTTACTTCCCGTCATACAGACCTTGGACTGCGGCCTTTTTTCATGCCTCAGCTGTTCCCTGGGTTTTGCTTTGGCTTCGTATACTAACAGATGGTTTGAACACGTTTTCAGGGTTACTTAAATTGTGAAAATAAAGAATCAGGATCACAACTCTTAACATTTGGTGAGGCGAACAAACTGCATACTTGTCGCAGCCGCAGATGAGACCACCAACACAATTTGGTTTGGCGTAGGCCTGTTTATTTATCCTCGATTGATTAGTGCGCATACTCCTCATGTGTAAACTGAATGATATGCCCTGCATGAAGTGTCTTCTTCCAGTTTTCTCGTTTAACCATTTCCTGCTTCTTTCTGGTTTTTAGGGTGACATGCAATCGCCGGTGCTCATGACACTGCTGCCGGGCTCGGACAAGAATTATCCAAATCTATCCGGAGATAGCCGCCTTATGAGCAACATTGTGTATATTGATGAGTCCGGCAGGTTCAGCCCTTCCCGCCAAAAACTACTTGAAAAGAATAACTCTGTCCTTCCTAGCGGTCCTGACGCCCAGTGGGCTATTGGACCAGACCATGGACAAAAGTTAACGATCACGCCTATTTATGGCCTTCCTCGGTTACCTAAAACGTCCGACTCTATGCTGCACATCTCGTCCTCTGGGATTTACCCACCTGCTCAATATCATGCCGACATGCCTACAGACATCAAAGCTTATCGTCTTCTTTTACACTCCAAGTCCTGTGATGAACTTGACGCTGCTCTCGTTAATAAAAGCAACCAAGTAACAGAAAATAGGCCAGAACTCTCGCTTTCAGACACAGCCAGTGCCCACACGCAAAAGGTTCCCAGAGAGAATAGTACCTACAATGTGGTCGCGAGCCTGATTAAAAATCAGATCTCAAAGATTTCACACCCGTCAGGTGCGGAAGCTGGACACCAGACACCGAAGACGATGGTCTTCCCTGATGAATACACACCCATGATTCCAACTACGCAGGCGGTTCAAACCGGTACGGCACAGAATACATTTAAAATTGACTATGAAGGTGGGGCTTTTGGGAGACAAGGGAGCCCCAGACAGCCTAACCAGCGTAACTGCGAAACGACAAGTTTCGTCTAATCTCCCCTACGAGCATTACCAGCACAGCTATTGCTCCGTTCTTCTCGACCTCAATTCACCCCTGCCTCTTCATTTAATCTCTCCGAGATGCTTATACTCATTTAGGCCGACTCTGCATTAAGTGCGCTTCCTTCGGAGGAACCCATGATGACCGACGCATTTTATGGCTAAACATAACAGTCATCAGTCTACCGGGCAGAAGACCCGCAGAAATCTTAACGTTTATACTGACTTTATTCCCATACACAAGTTTAGTATTTTTTTCTCTGTACGAGTCGGCAAACATGAGCTAAAAGTCGAAAGTTCATTTTCAAACGTTAACTGGAGTAATAAATGCACGACCAAAAGCCCCTATTATATTTAAACGGGTCGCATCTCTTCATTATAGTTGTAAGTCGTTTCTGATGGGCACGAAACCAGAGGTTATTTTTTGAGACAATAGAATATACCCAGTTCATTGTGGCTGCACGAACGATATAATCATAAAACGGAATTCGTTATTCAAATTGACATATCTGAGGTTACATCACTGCTTTCGATAGAATTGTGATGGCAGCTGCATTTCTTTCAAGCATTTTGAAGGTCGTGCAATAAGGATGTTCTCAATTCATATCATGCTAAGCAAATCTATGTCCTATAGCACATAGTTATAAGCAGTCCTACTGGTATTGCATTAAATTCTCGAAGTGCTTACAGTTATGCTAATTAATGGTATCATTGGCGTTAAATTTGGGAGATTTAGCGTCAGCAGTAGGGTCAGAAGAGAGAAAAGATATTCCCCCTGGAATTTGATGCAAGGTGAATTATAGCATTGAAGAAGGGGAGAAGCTGTATTCAGGCGAAAACCTGTTGCCCGTGAAATTGACATAGGGAAACCCTTCAAGCTAGGGAAACAGAGATTGAAGAGCATCCGCAAACATAAAACATATTATCTGGCGTAACTGCATTGCGTGTGCTAACAAGCAGCTCCAGCAAACACCCGCGTATCTGTATGTGACGATTTCGCTTCGAATCTTTCTCTCCCACATCAGTACTCCAGGCGAAAACAAGCTAACTTTAATCTTAGGGTATTCATTTTAACATTTCCCGTAGCAAAAGTACGTTTAACCAATGAATGCATAGAAGAAAATAACTTTCGTTTGCACATTTACCTTAAACAATTTAACCGAACTTGTCGACGGTTCTAGAGTAATATGCCTTTAATTTAAAGGCGGCATCGTTGCGAAACAACATCGTGGATTAACGTGCTCAACCTACTTGACCGCTCGTAGTCTATGATTCTTCCTACACATTTCTCATATGCGGAGGTGTTGGCTCTTTGACAAGTAGGACCTATCATCAGCACTTTCGGAAGAGCTGCTACGCTTAGAAACACATGCAATATGCATGCGGCCTGTCGGGGATTCCAAGTTGGATGACACAGGGTTTTACGCCATTTCTGATGACGAGAGAATTTGACTTTTCCATAAATAGGATCGCTAAAGGGGTGACATTTGCGACATTATCCTTCTTTAACCACGTTGCAGTGGCTGAACTGAGTCAGGACTAAAATTAAACTTTTATCGTTGGGACACAATATATGTACGTGAATGCTTACATATTGAAACAGATCAGTTGAATCAAGAGCGCCCGCAATTAGAGCGAAATTTATATGGGACTTTGAACCTACTTCGTTTCGAACTGCACGTCAAGCATGCACCTTGCCGAATTCCATTTAACAGACCTTTGAATTTATCAGTTATCTAGTCCTATTTTAGGATGGCTATGTCTTTTTATGTTGAAATGTATTTTATATAAGTTTGTGCTTTCAGCATCCCTGCCACAGAAACTGCTCATCTGCCACAAATAGCATAAGCCTTCAAAAGTGTGTCTTTTCTCTAACATCCTGCATCTGATAGGGCAATCTAACAGCCTTCTTCACTGTAGCGGCTGACAGACTATTGAAAACCAGCGAAATGCCCCTTCAAATTTGTCATCGCAAACCCAATGCCAGAATGACTAAGTCACACCAGCTTTCCTACCTCATGGGCAATGGCAGGAAAGACGAACGGAGCCCTCGTAGTATTTCCCGCGCGGCCTCACTTCGCTGACTCTGTTCCCTTCTGACGTTTTATTAGCCACGTCATTTGCTACAGTTCCAGGCAGGAAAATTCCCCTATCGAGTTTGAACTACACGAAGTGTTCACCTTTTGCCCTACCAGGATTTTCGCCAGCCAAAAACGTAGATCCATAACAAGCCTGCAGAGTCCCCAATCAAGCCCGAGACTATGAGCTATTTCCGGCCTGTCATTTTATAAAGACAAACAAGCGAGAAAGATGTATAGAAACGGAGAAACGTTCGTTTCGGCGGACAAGCGTTGTTACTTTCTAAACGCAGTCTGGCGGACGAGAGCTACATTTTACAAATGTAAACACGTAGAACAGCAATGAGGAAGTTACTCGGCTTTTAGATCTAACGATGACGTCCATGACTAAATTAGCCTAGCCAATACATTGTTGTCTATGCTGCCCTTCAAATTCGAATATTTTTCAATGAGTCTGAAAATGGCTAAATTGAATGAGAGAAAATTGATAACTGACTTGTGCCATTAGTCAATACAATAAGACTGCTGAAACTGCCCATTATGTGAACTCAGATTCTGCACGATTTACCTTAATGGAAAGTTATAAGATGGAGCTATCCAGGCGAAACCGGGTGTTTGGGGTGCTTGCTATCGCTGCCTTGGCACCGTTTAGTGGCCTAGTAGGAGGCGTGTGGACGGATGTTTAGTTGGCCTTTGGTTATGGGAGCCTTAGGGCCGCTATAAACGCTTTCTGCGCACATAAGATCCGATTAGCGAAGCGTATGACGGCTGCCTCTGCCGTCGCAAGTAAGACTACAATCTGACCGCTTTTATTACTTAAAACCTCTCTCCCTTTCCCCCTTATTACCACTGATTGGTTGCTTAAACTTTTGTGAACCCTGACCCCCTTATAATATTGTATTACCCTGATGACGAATTAATCGAAAACGTTCGTTTGCCTAACTTGAATCCCCGAATGCTTACATGGGTATCATCGCTGAACTTAAACAATCCAAGTATTTGATGTCAGTTTTACAAGAAACCTAAATCTGTATTTTATCTGTATCAGGTACTTTAGATGACCGGTGCAGTTGGGGGCCTACGGCTACATTTTGTCTTATAACTGACCGTAAACCCTCATATTCCTCAGACGACGAAGCATTTCGGGTTAACACATAGCGCACAACGACACAGCGACATAACGAAATGAGTATGGCTTAGCAGCTTCCAGAAACAAACTTTATGCAGCTGCTGGAAGTTATAACAACCGCAAGATGTTTGGACTCGCAGGACTACCACAATAAGGGAGGCTGTCAGTGGATCTAATAAAAGTGTAATGATGTCTTTAATGTATTGTATTTTGTGTATGTTAATCAAGGAATGAAACCTAACAGAGGGTCCACTTTTTCAATATATACCATCAGCTTTTAAAGAGCTTAAATCGATGACAGGTTAAGGAATTAGGGCGGCAATCCTTACAGCCCAAAATTCCTAATATACCTTGTAGGTACCTTGTGGACAGACATTTTCCTATTTACACACAGAAACTCATGAGGCTTTCTGATTGGTTACCAGTAAAAGACCGTAGTTCCATAGACCAAGGCTGCACTTCAATTTAATAATCGTTATTTCACACGTGTTCATCAAGTCATCCAGGGGGTTCCGTGATGATGGTTAATGAGCCGGAAATGGCCACTCCAGCCTCCTTTGTCTTTGTCGGTAGTTTTCTTCTGCTCATAGTACTAGCTGCTTTGCGGCTGTTGAAAGGGCTCGACAGTGAGCCCCAAGTCACAACGGAGAGAGTATGTCTCGTAAACAATCGGTGAGCGCTTATGTACCATTGTTAGAATTTGTGTTGAGAGTCAATGAATTTCTATTTGGAGTTGATGTAGGGTCAAGTTTGGGACATAGTACTATTCACACTTCCTGGACTTTTGCGCAGGGCCAGACTAATTATTTGACCGGAAAGTTCTCATCCTCGTATCTGATTTATTGAGCCCTATAATTAATCTCACTCTCTAACAAAGCGTTAAGACGGGCGTCATTTGTAGACTAGACTGTATTTAAAAGAGCATTATTCTGGGGTTCGAAGAGCGGCGTGATCATGTCAAGTTTTGTTTGCGATATCATGGGATCTTTGTGTGTCCATATGAGGAACATGCAGTCAACGCCAAAACAGGTAGTTTTATACTGATTAGGCCGAGCATCCGATTTCCAAGTCAGCGCAAAATTCTTACGTATAAAAAGCGAAAATTCTCAGGCTCTATGTTTTCTGATGTGGGCAATTTCACTGTTTAAGTTATGACAGAATTTAAAACACGCGTAGATGGCAGAATTTATTTGTACCAGAGAAAAATGGACTCTATTTTAAGCAATTAGACCAAATTTCGTCTAGAGACCTCAGGTAAAGAGGAAACCAAAGCAATCGAGGACTCTGCCTGGAAAATAATTCAAAACCTGCTTGACGAAAACTTTATTGACGCTTCAACTGCGCTATCCCTAAGACCCAGAGGTACACATATCCCTAGACTATATGGAGTTCCCAAAACACCACTGCAACCAATCCTCTCAATGTCTCATTCCCTTCAACGCAAATTGGCACAATGGCTTGTTACGGGAATAAACCCCATTCGAGAACGGTTCTTTAAGTACATTACAAAGGACACTTTTCATTTTATCTAGGGCGTCAAGCGCCAAAATGTTACTTATAAATTTATGGTTTCACTAGACTCGAATACTTATTTAAAACTGTACCGCTGGACGAAACAATCAATATTATTTGTGCCAACGCGTCTGAAACCCGTCTGCTGCCTGAAATACTGCGCCAATTGCTAGTACTATGTACCAAAATTGTTCAATTTCTATTCAATGGACAACTTTACAGACAATTGGACGAAGTCTCAATGGGCAGTCCACTAGGGCACATACTCGCAGATGTCTTTATGGGTTATCTTGAAGAAAAGGCGTCATCAAGACTTAATAAGACACAATTATGCCAACAATATGTAAACGATATATTCACGATTGTGGATTCTAAGTAAAACGCCGATGATCTCGTCAATTTTATGAATAACCTGCAACCAAGCATTAAATTTACAACGGAAACAGAGCAGCATAACAAGCTATCCTTCCTATACGTCCTCATGTGAAGAGAGGAGGATGGTTCAATAACGCGCTTTGTTTTCCACAAAACATACATGGAAAGGGAAGTATCTACATTTTACGAGTTTTTTGCCAATTCAGTGGAAGCAAACTCTGGTACATACTCTTTTTTAACGAGCAAGGAAAATTTTCCCTAGGAAGACCCTGCCCGCAGAGCTTTCCCATATCAAAACAGCCCTACTTACTTGCGGCTATCCTACACGCTTTATTCAGAAGTACAGCGATCATCTAGGGCCAAAATTGATGAACATTCAGTTTCAAAAAAGATCCTTGTTATATCCTTACCCTTTATGGGTGATGATGTTTCAAATACAATCAAGCGACGCTTGCGCTGTACTACAGAAAGGACCTTCAAGCTGCGAAGCTTGTCTTCCTATGTCCGACTACGATAATTCCAGTAAAACATGCAAAGTATCCCTTGCCATTGCACGCCACCTCAAATTGTGTATGCGAATTCACATGTTCTTTTTGGATGCAAGTACATTGGGCGCACGCAAATTCAACTGGCGGCCAGGGCCGCAGAACACTTGCCCAGCTGGCTATTCAAGCAAGAAGACAGAGTACCACGGGCCTCTATCACTAAACACTTGCTTGACAGCAGTCATTCAGTTGACGTCAAGACAGCATTTTGACTACTTGTTCGGTCCGAACAAATTTAATGTTGCGTAACTTGGAAGCTGCATACATCCGACGGGAGAAACCTGACCTTTGCAAACAGCTTGACCACGTGGTCAACCTCCAATTACCCTGGTAATTGGTTACTTAGTTTTAATTCCCAAGTGATTTTCGTTCATTCCCCTATCCCCCTTCCTTCCCGTAGGTTGACTTGTGCTCTGTCTTTTACCTGATGATTATTTTAACCGAACCATGATCCTTGCTGTTATGTCATCCATTCTGCGAAATTTCAAACGGTTCCATGTCCTCTTCGTTATCATACTTATGCAGCGACAAGACGCAGCTGAAGAGCTGTCACAAAATTTACTGGTACCAGTAAATTCTGCCGTCTACGCCTGTTTTAAATTTGTACCGGGACACAAATGCTTCAGTTTTCTTATGACAGAGTATTCGCTGTCCACTTCTTAGACGGGCTTTCCCCACGGGTCAGTGGTGTTTCACAAGATAATAATCAAATATCAGAATTTTTCTCATGAGCCTGAACCCCGATTGAATTTGAAAAGAACTTCAAAGTGTGGCAGTTGGTGGATTGCCTCCCCACAGGCAGGATTAAGCGGTTTACAACTGACCTACCCAGGGTTTCAGGATAAATCGCTTTTTACACCTAAACTTGTGCTAACAAGGTACGCCTCGGCAAAGTTTGACTAGGATGTCTGCTGCATGTAAATTTTGTAGCAGCCAATCAAGCACCCATCGAATCAAGTTCAATGAATTCTCGAACTTCCAAAATTTGGTGAACTTATCTGGCATTGTAGTGAGAGACGACAAACTGAGTCCAATTAGTCTGATATCCTCCCGGCTTCCATAAAGTAGCTTTTTTCTCTGCCAGTCAATTCTAAACGGTCTTATTATTATATTACCATCTTTGGACGTCCTTGGTCCTGATATAGTCTGCGTTGCATGAGGTGATGCCTGTATTTTTATACTTTCCAGTCCCTTTGTGACGATTTGCTTCAGCTTCTTATCCAGCTTGGTACCAAGATTTTGCCTTAAAACGCCTTCAACACTTTACTAGGCCTTACTTCTATTTTCTCCTGTCCCTATAACAGATTCTGCTACTGGATCAAAGTTTCATCAAAACCTTTTATATGTAATCTTCCATTAGTGCATCTGGTGTAGGTAACCCTTCTTATAAGCATACTCCCTAGATCAAAGTAATATCAAGTTAGTCTAGTAATGTAGAGTTAAGAACTTGTATTTAGTCTTCATTTAGTAATCTTCCATTAGTGCATCTGGTGTAGGTAACCCTTCGTATAAGAATACTCCCTAGATCAAATTAATATCAAGTTAGTCTAGAAATGTAGAGTTAAGTGCTTGTATTTAGTCTTCATTTAGTAAGAGAATTGCAAGCCACTGCGCATGATGTTAACTGCGTTTAGAGCCTTAGCGGAGGTAGATAATTTGCTTGCGGTTCCTAACACCATAAACACCTGTGTCTTTTCCTTAGGTGACACTGTCATAACCAACTTGTCCACTAAAGCGTCCGTTGGTTTACTGTCCGAAGACAACAACCAGAAAGGAGTTTAATGACGCATTTTCCCTCTCTTCATTAGAACTTTCCATTGTTTGAAGTTACACACTGAGCATTTTTTCCAAAGAATAAATTATCCACTTCAACCGCATGTGTGATCTAGGGCCCCTCTCCACGCCAGACTCTAACAGTTGGCACCTCTTAATGCCAGAACCACTGTACAGACCTCACCCAGAAAACACCCTTTATTATTCTTACGCGCCATCTTGGACTCGCACATTCATCCTTCTTGGCGTGGTTTCCCTGTTCACAGAAGCGGGGTTGCTTGTGCCTGCTGACCTAGTTAAGGCCAACTGTAAAGTCCTTCTCTACACTCTAACGGTCTTTAATTTTGTTAAAAGGGGTGTGATTTTCAATTTAAGTCTGAGTGATGTTACTTTAAAGAAGCTAAAGATATTTATCGGCAAAAATTCCTTCAGAGCTGGATGCGTTAAGTGACCAAAATGGTGTCCCAAGTGCATCATCCGTAAGTTTTTCAAGGTGATACACATTGGATAAATTTCACTCTAATAGCTTATTAATTACCTGGAAGTGTTTGAAGAGATTATGATGCCTAACCGGTCATGATGCTTTGTGAGATATATGATATATTTTATGGTAAACTGATCAGTCCAATTTTCTGGCAGACGAAATCAAAATCAACATCAATATGTTGCATAAAAAAACCGGCGTTGAATGGTCACCTCGCGCGTTTGATGATATTAGCACGGTATTCACGAATAGAGCAAGCAATTGCTTCGAAATAGTTCTTTTTTCGATTAATTCAGAGCTGTCAATGAATTGATAATTTAAATGTAGACTTGTTTTATAAAAAAATAAGCGCATGATTGCAGGCCGTAGTCACATTCAGCTGACACTTTTATGGCTGCTGTCTTAAATTAGGCAGCTTTTTCCAGTGCTCACGCATCAGCTGCCTAAGTTGCCACTTCCTACTGTCATCGCTTATCCCCATTTTTCGCAAATGTTCCTCGCATCGACTCTCATCTTCACTCCGAGGGATGTACTCGGGGTGGAGCATCTAAAAGCCATTTTAGGGCATTAAGTGGCGAGTCTACTTTTTTCATCTCTCGGCTGCATATTACCCGAAGTCTTATCTGATTATTGCACACTATCTAGACCATTCTATGCCTGACTGTCCCAGTGAAAATCAGTAAGCTTTGCAAAACAGCATAGGTTGAGCTCACCTATCACACCCTCCCCTACTCTCCACGCCAGCGTGTAGAGTAAGCACCTGACTTGTTTTATAGCTCCCAACTTCCAACCCCTCCTCACCGCCCCACCCACACCCAGAAGGAGAACTTTCCCCAGCACAGCCCCCTGCGCTCTGCGCTGGGCGTGGACCCAATGCAGCATCGGCATTCCCTAGTTGAAAGCGTTCACTCCCCCGGCGGCTTCCTCGCCTGCTCCCCTCTCGTCCTCCTTTGCGCTTTTGCGTCGACAGCGCATCTGATGCCAATGCGTTTCAGCTACAGATTAAACAGAAAAACAAACACCTCAATGCAGGGGCGCCGGCGGATTTATCCGCCAGCGCAGTTACCGCTGCTATCGCGCCTTTAACACTTCCCTCTGCTCTATACAGCTAATTTTGATAATCTTCCATTTGGCGTCCCAACAGCCCGCCCGCCAGCCAGCTCTTCTTCTGCGTAAGTAGAATTTTGAGAACGAAGGGAGAAAGAAGAGGGAAGGGTGGGTGGGTGGGAGGGAGGGAGGCGAGATGTAAAGGAATGAGGGTAGGAGCAGTGTTCAGTTTCTTAGAGGGTCCATGCATACCTTCCTCTCTGCCTGCAAATTATGGCACTTGAGACTTCGGTCTGTGAAATAAGTGCCTTGGGTGGGTAGATTTTTTGTCCGACGTGGATAGGTTAAATGTTAAAATCGGATAAGAATTTAGGGGAGATGAAGAAGGGGAGAGACAATGGCTTCGGTTGGTCTGCGTGTCATGCTATTAATTATACGGGGTTAGGGCGTACGTGCAGGAAACCGGCGACAACATTAAGGGAAGGAAATAGAGAGGTTTCTCCGAAATGCATCAAGTAATTTTGAGCAGGTGACACACTGGAGAAAAAACGGCTGAGACAGAAAAAAAGTATGCGATAGAGCATGTAATTTTCTCCAAGAAATTTTGGTGCTACCTGAAAATTCACTAGCAATTATCGCAATTTTCTGGAGACCTGGTGGCTTCTTTCCAGTTCCAATCGGTGGGTTTTATCCAATACATCAGAAGAAACCACTCACGTATATTAACTTACACCTAGGATAATCGTGCAAGGACCTGTCGTATTGATTGTCTGATGATTGCAATGGACTTGCACGTAACTTTACTGTTTTAGGAGTTCGAGATTGGCATGTCCCACCAAGACGACATTGAGCCAAAATATTTTAGCTGAGTTACTGGGAGAGCTTTTTCCCGGCTAGAATAAATAAGCATTGCGGCTCTCGGTCATATGGCCTGATTAGACACAGAGACGGATTGGCTATCGTTTTAACACGTATTTATGATTACTTGCCTCCTGACTCCTGGCGTTTATTTTAAAGATAAACGAAAGAAT
>JAYGXS010000001.1:67436508-67464923 GCA_036362985.1 Ligula intestinalis | reverse complement strand
GATGATGATTTGCTGAAAACATATGTTTGCCGACTTGACTTCTCAATTCATATAAGCTTGAAAACGTGGGTAATTTATCCAGGTCATGCGTTATGGCCCTCACTGGTGCCTAAGCATACCTCAGCCCTCCACCAATATCAGATTTTTACGTTTGATGATACATCGGAATGATAATCTCAGTGTTTTTACGTCATATATCTCCAGAGGGCATAACATGATATATGGCTAACCAGTCAGGATTCAGGTACTAGATGCCTGCCCAAATTTGGGGAATTATAACCGGTGATAACAAATAAGCTAGAGTGTGCCTTTCCAGTTCCTGTTGCCCTTAAACATGACGCTCTTCTATTGCACGCCGTTATTTTACCGCCTGCAATTGCTCTAGCCTAGGGGCTTTAGGGCAAAATCAACGTGCCCACTTTCATCCTGTAAGTGGGATAAATCGGGGGCAAGTGCTTTGATATTACTGTAAACTGGCATATATTTTAATGGATTACATTGTAGAATACCTTTTTTAAATATGTACACAGTTGCACACTTTAGTATAGCATGAAATACCTCATGTGTACCCTTTTGCAGTGGATGAAAGGCTTACGGGATCCTTCGTACAGCCACTAGCTCCTCCGCACGTATTTTTAGATAGTGCCATTTTCCTCCACCACTTTCAAAAAGTCCATGAGAAACGACAATTGTTTCTAAGATTGAGGGACTTTTTCCTTTTTGCGGTCGATCTGATGATTATGGGATTACGCCAGAGACCCAGATGTCTGGAATGCACAACAAATATTATATTATGTGAAAGATTACCTGGCCATTTTATTTGTAGTCTAGGTCGGGAATTGTGTCTCGTCTGAAAAGGCTCCAACAACTGCTGTACAGCAAAAATGACGTCGCACCTGGCAACCTTGAATTAATCAATATAACAAAAAAGAGCATGACGCAGAAATCAAAAGAACATGAAGACTGGAGCAAACTTTTCTACTCGAATCTATAACCAGAGACGAGACTATTAAAAATGTCCTGGTTTATTTACACGAAGATAACGCGCTGATTCTGTAATAGTTGTGGCGTAGAGAAACTGCATACCAACTGAGTTCACACTTGCATTTCTGACACCCTGTTCCTGACATCCCCTTAATACTGACCGCTTGAATTTAACAATGTAAACGAATATATTGATTTTTAGACAAGCTCATCTGTAATAATTGTGCAACATGCATTTATTCCCTTCAATGAGAGTAAGATATTGAAAACTAGGACATATATGTAATTTGGAGGTAAGTTCAAACATTAGAAGGCAAAAAATATATCGTTGGGGGGATTGGATAGATTTGAATAGTGCAGTTGTCCAAATTGTGAAAAACTCACGGCCTCAGTGGCAGTTGAACCCACACAGCAGGGAAGGCTTTTTGCGCAGTCAACGCTCTATCACTGAACGATGAGGCTCACCGTGAGCCGTGAAGTTTACTAAACTTTGATCAACGCCAAATTTTTCATGATTCAGTCAATTAAATTGAGCAAAAAATATCGTTCCTCAAAATAAGATTTTGCTTCTAAGTACCTAAATTCCAGGCAACCTTAAGCGAGGAATAAAGGTGCACATTGACCGATTCCAATAATAATTGTCTTAGATGTCTACCACATTAAATTTCCAAAAGCCGAACCATGCATTCTTCACTCTTTTTTTTCAGCTTTCCAAAGCCGAGTGATAAACAACAGGTATGAAAAAAGTTATACTACAAATAAACTCTCATGATTGAGCTAATTTTGCCCTATCACTCTCCGTTATTTTCATTGCTTGCAAAACTCGTGAACATTCAGCTTTAAGTCTCGTCGGAGTAAGTATACTATGTCTTCTCATGTTAGACGATAAAAAGCACATCTACCCTGGACGACATCGCTAATACGCCGTCCCCCGAGAGTAAAAACGCCACCCAGTAGTACAGCTAGCCTTGCGTTGAATTCCAGAAAGATATATATTCCTCTGTCCTAATCCAAATTATAACCATTAGTCACACCCTACGATTAATCCTTGTCACTACCACAATTCTCCCCTGGTCCCTAACCAAAACCGAATCCTAGCCTTCACCTTAATTCTAATCCTGAAGCCCCTGGAGTGTAGTTAAAAAGTACGTGTGTTATACACAGTATTCCATCGCGTCTCCTGTTTGAACCACCGCCATTTTTTCCTTCACTGGGCATCGTTAGGGCATGAAACTGCCGTTAATTGAATAAGTTAATGTTTTTTGGGAGCTTTAAGAGTCGTGGGCACTCCTAGTCTATTCTCAACGGAACAGGAATGTCAGCCGCGGATTAAATAAATTGTATGCAAGCGCATTTAACTTCCCTTCGTTAAGGTCGCTGTTCATTACTTGAGACGAATAGGCTATGTTGGTTGTCACACTCTAGCGGTGGTCCGACAATATAACTAAGAAGATCATTTTTGTGTGTGGTCTTGGAACACACAAAATAGCTCGAAATGTAGAGATGCCTTGTGTGTATTTTGGACTCAAAATCCGTTTACACATACAGCTTATGTGCCATGTTTTCTTCTAGACGAAACTGATAAAATTGTCAATAGAAGCGAACATTCGAGTCCCAGAAATTAATCTAGTAGAAGATATGATCGCTGGGACAGGACTTTTAATCGCCTGACGTTTCGAAATCCACCGCGCGATCTTCATCAAAGGCATTAGCAAAAATGGGTTATTCATGCATAATCCTATTCCAGCACGTGTGACGAAAGTCCAGAATACACGCACGCTGGCCATCAAGCAATTAACGCACAAGCGGAAAATTATCCTTGATAAGGGGGGAAGGGTCCTTAGTTGTCACTGTAGGCGAACAGGCGAGTCTCGAGAAGTAATCGAAAAGAGGTAGATGTGGTAGCTGAGACAAGAATTTTATTTGCCTGACGCTTCGAAATCCGTCGCGGATTCATCAGTAGACACAACAGTAGAACCAGGTAATATTTGCACAGGGAATGCCAGTATTTATAGGATACAGTCAATGAACAACTGCACACTTTTGCTAACTAGCAACCCCCCCCCCACCCCATCGAGCATAATTGCCTGCTTGTGCGCTAATGGCTTGATGACCGGCGAATGGGTCGTGATCTGTTGAACTTTAATTACACGAAGTGGAATTGGACGTGACGATTGCTCGACCATCTGCTTCCCCCGCGTTGGCTTGAGACGATGCTTTGTCCCCTTGTGAGGACTTGCTAAAGCGATTGGAACCATCTACCCTTTGTGAGGCCTTAACTTGTGCGCAGACGCAGTTTCTGCACATGTGTCTGGACAATAAGGTTTTGCCGAAGTGTGTTACATAAAAACTCCCAATGAACATATAGCTGAGTGACTCGCAATGTTTCAACACGGAAGAAGAATGATCAGTGTGTTCCTTTAAGGTTTGCATGCGATGATGCGCAAATACCGCCAGCTAACTGACCAAAAGAAGATCAAGTGCTGTGAGTGCATGGGCAAAGGCAGGAAAAAACTGCTTCAGCAGATAGTGACTAGATGAACCCGCGAAAAGAAAGCAAGATGCGACGAAACACTAAAGAACAAATTTCACAAATTGCATAATCCAACGTCATCTAGAAACGATATACCGGTGCAGAGCATGTCGTCGAAAGATCTGACGAAGGAGCAAATATAGGTTCTACAGCACGAGTCTTCATTCAACCTGGCTAATGCTAAAGCTGCTGCAACGATTGCAGCTGTGGAATCGCTCGTTAATTTTAAAGAAGCGATGGAGGAGACAAATAACCATATCCAACGCAGGCTATCGCCGCTAATTATGGCTTATTAACCGCGCGATATGCTCTTAGTGGTCGAATGCGATGTACTAAGAGCACTTAACGCAGACCGGGACATCGTAACAGTGCCGACTGACAAGGAGAGTTACACAATCGCGTTGTACAGAAAATACTGCCTACAGAAAGCCAAAAGCTTACTAGAGGATCGTCAGTTTCATGTTCCATGTGAAGCCAATCCCCTCAAAAAGCCGACGCATGAAATTATTCTGACCCTCTTGGCACTTGAGAACTCGGGTGCGATAACGTCGGCTGATTGACGCATGATGAAAATGCGCTAAACGGCCTTGGCCGGCTTCTACGGCCTCCTCAAGGTGCAAAAGGAGGGCATTTCTCTCTGACCCACCGTATTGCTGAAAGGTACTCTAACGTACAGACTAACAAAGTTGTTGGTTCGCCTTCTCGGCACACTTCGGACACTACAGTCCGTTTATCAACACAATTTTGGAGAAACAAAAGGGGTAAACAATAGCGGCGAATATGCGAGTTCCAGAAAGCAACCATTAGACGCCGGTTCATGAGACCGAAAGAACCACTGCCATGGCACAAAATGGCTTGAGTTGTTTACCGGATCTGGTGTAGTCGTGAGCAAAGCAACAACGTCGGAGAAATCGGGGGCTTACCCCAGACCCGAATGGCCGATCATGAAGCGGCGGTAAGAAAAAAAACGCCAATTCGCAGGTTGTAGCTCACTCGGCGGGACCCGGCCATATTTTCAAGTTTGATGAGGCCGAAATCTTCACATGAGGTGACAATCGCGTGAGCCGCAAGCTGCTGGAGTCATGATTCTCAGGCTACCAGTCCATCAACAAGCACAACAATTTGGTATTCCCATACGGTGCACTGAGATATTTCCTGAGCAAGAGAATAAGCCACGTGGGAGGCGCCGGGCGCAGCAACAACTCTGACAACAGTGGGCATAATTGTCGCACAATTATCAGGCCTGCATTCGACGCTGACAAGGCGATTGCGGCAATTAGTGAGTCGAAAACGAAGTGCCAAGCCATTACCGCAGCAAGTAAGGCCCATGCGTTGGCTACAGAAGTGAATAATTATCACACCCACGCGGATGACCACTATGAACTATAGATACCGTTCAACGTGTGCACGTTTCAACCCTATGCTACCGTAACCTATGATTAAGGATTCCCGACTGAATTCGAAACGTCAGGAAAATAAAACCCTGGTTCCAGTGATCGCATCCTCTTCTTCTTAAAGGGATACGTCTCTTGCAAAGTAATGTCATGGTTTTCTTTATTTTTGCGTCCCTTTTTACTTCCATTTCCCAGGATCTGACAGTTGAGACCGCAGAACTACTTCCACGAAGCAAATAAGTAAACTCCGCTTGCGGACTATTTCTCAAATACTTTTATGGACACAGTTAATTAACCGTTGGGGTCTTAGCCTTGCTGTGGCTCTGGTTTTCAGTTCTATCTGGTCTTGGCATATTTACGGGCAGTGGTGTCTCCTTCTGCCTGGTAGTTACACCGTTTTCCTTTTCTTACATCAAAAATATACTGATATTTCTTAACTTCCTCTGTTGTTTGGTATCAGAGTTTAACAGCCCTTGTTCTGTAGAAGTCATGTAGTAACCATACCTTCGCTTTCACCTGATTCTGAGTTTCTGCTTTTGTCGAGGAAGTACTATATCAGTCTCATGGATGATTTGTTAGCTGATTAACAATTCCTCACCTGTATGTGTGAGTACATTGTTAGGACTAGATTTTCCTGTCAGGCTCTCTGTTGTTTTAGATAAGATTGTTGTTAGCTGCTGCCTCTGTGGACTTTTTGATGCAACGGAGGCGAAAGTCAAAACTAGCAAACCTTTGATTAAGTGGATGCTTTGTATCTGATTGAAGTTAAAAATGAGGCTTCCACAATGACCTTACTGAGGACCTGGCGCCAATCTCTGACAGCATCGATAACAAATGGATGTTTTTCTGTTGTTTCATTATTTTTGTAGCATGCGGATGTCTTTTCCAAAAAAAATATTTATATGTCAAGTGTTGCAACTAGCAGGAATGAAAAACATCTATCTAATCAGCAAATCTTTACACGTCGTGCATCACTGCATATTAACAGATTTTATTAAGTTTTCAAGGACCAGTCATGGTATAGTTGTTTTGATACAATTCCAGGAAATCTACACCTCTTATGGTGAGGGAGGAATATGCGTTATTTTGAAAGTATCGTTAAAATATTTGGCAAACATGGTTCTATTCATGGTGATTAGAACATTAACTATTTTGGTATTTGTGTCGCCACCCATAGGTGATCGTTCCAGAAAAGACAATGCCGAGCGGTAACATGCCCATCTACAGTAAACAATGTGCCAAACAAATGGCGTTATCAATGGAAACCAATGACTTCGGTCCTATGGTTTACTGAGTAGAGAGTTATCTGGCTGAATATGGAACTAAATTTCGTTCAATGTCCGACCCTTTTTTTCCGATTTTCCAAAAGACCTTATTATTATTGAACTACTAACTTAGGCTTACTTATTCTGGTTCTGTGTAGTATAAGCCTTATTACTTGACTATCCGCTGAACTAAGCCTAGGTCTAACTAATAATCCTTCAACTTTTCGACATAAGTCTTACGACATTAACAGCGTAATTTTGCGTAATTTTTCCCAATTTGAAGCTTCTTTAAGCCCCGAAACTCCCCTGTACTTAAATAGCTGGTTTTTTTCCTAAATAGGAGCAGAGCATTAAATAACTGATATGAATTGGAAGCTAGATGGATCATTCATGTGAGAGTTAAAAATAGAAGCTTGGGGTTATTTCCCTGTTTATAGCATGGATGTACTATAAGTCCTTTGGCTAGGTTTACAGACACACAGTAACGGCAGGCCGTCACCATTTTACTACGGTCCCATCTATTTTGTGGACAACTAAGCGATACCCCTAAAAGTGCATGGCCCTAGAGTATAAGCTTCAAAATGATCACTACTCCATTGCATGTACAAATGTTATATGTGAAAGCAACTGACGGAAACCAATATGCTATTGCAGAAGCCTGGGAGCTGACCTTGATGAGTTATACTGCTGTAACGGACATATGACCCAGCTGGAAATCTGAGTCAGCAGAGGGCAGGTGAAACCAAGCTGTACATGAGGACTCCTTTAATGATTTAAACAGGCCTGGCGTTGGAAACCACACAGCCATCACTAACGCAACTGTATGGAAAATCTCCGTATGAGGGGGGAGGTAAATCGAACAGTAATGATGCAATCGACCAAACTTCAAAAGGTTTCTCTGTATATGGATTTGTATGAAATGACAGTCGTCAGCAGACTCTCTGACATCGGGTCTTAGGACAGCCAGATAACCGAGGAACGGACTGAGAATAATTTCGATTCTGCAAAATATAAATTTATTGGAAGTCAGGCAATATATTTCTAATAACTTAAGTTTTTACACCTCCATTACTCAGGACGACGAGTATACTTCTTAGTTTATTTGCGGTCATCGTCGATACCTGTTAACATAGCAGAAGTCAAACGGAGCGAAAAAACTAGTAAGCGAGAAAATACTGCCGATAGAAAACTATGACTCCTATTTGGAGGCAGTTGGTTTGGCCATCCATTGATTTGACAGGGGTGGCACGAGAGCTACGACGAGGGAAATAAGCTGGGAAATCTTAACCTGTATCCAAGGTTTGTAGTCACGATTACGTGCGTCAGCATATTCATTTGCTGTCTATCACCCCTTCGTTCGGCGCACAGCTAAGGGTGCAAGACATCTTCGTTAAAAATTTGGATACCCTCTTCAAGCACGTAGAACACTCATTTGACTGTACAGCTATCACTTACTAAATCTGGAGACAAAACACTATTCAAGCTTCCTCATGTACAACTTTGCTGCTCCATATAGTATTTCTGCTGAGGAAGGCTCCTGTGCATGAAAAAGGTTTGATCCTGAGGCGCAATACCCCTACCTTGTAGGAGAACCACTAAGAGACACACTACTGAATGTTTGTTTGAAGCTGAGTCTAAATCATCCTACAGAGTGAAGTATTCACGAGGTAATCTACCACAGGAGAAATCAAAAATGACAGATCTTTTCCAGCATAGCGTTTGCTTTGTAAAAGGTTTCTGGATTCCAAAAACTGCATTTGTTTTTCCGTATGGTTCTCCTATCAAGTAGCGGGTAGCAGGTAACAGTAGCCTACTCGCTGAGCAAAGTCATTACGAAACGTGTAGCATTTATCGTGCTACCGTTATCTTTCTGTAGGTAATTTGCACTTGCTCATTTAAAATATCAATCGATTAATGCACATTGTGTATCCAGTTGCTTTTTGTCATAGACGCACCGGGCCTATCGTTCTTTCTGGACTGGCTTTATTGTCACAAGTACAAATTGTCCATTCAGAGAAGCTTTTCGACTATTGCTTGACTTGATCTGTTGCCTGAAGTGCCATGAAAATATTATGCTGATGAAAAACATTCAAAACACAATGTGACAAGCGATGACGTCGTAGTAAGTTTTTATTGGGTTCAGAACGAATAGAACAAGTAGTAACCACAAGCTCAAAGGGTTTTAATGACCATTGGCCTTTTTTACTCTATATTCGGTCATTTTTGATCGCGGACTCTCCCGGTGACCTTCTTGACTGGCGTTGACAGCGCTCTTCAAAAATTCATAACGACTTAACAACAAAAATGTTAATTAATATGAAGTTGTTAGGTTGGCCACTTACATTTTATAGGAGACAGGATTTCCAGTGGACGCAATTTGCGGTGGAATTGATGGTTTTTATGCAAGTCCCCCTCCCCGACTGGACACTGGAAAAGGAATTTTCCATAACACAGTAGGCCTTGCGCTGAAAATTCCGTAAATTTTTGAGTTAGGATTGCTGTTATAGCTAGGTCACAGGGATCAACACCCCATCCTTGAATTTATCCCAAAGCCATAAATACAACGAAAGAACGTTCCTATGCTCCCGTTCTGCCAGGAAAACAATAGCTGCGATTATGCCTTTCCGTGCCATCTCTACTTTCAAAATGCATCACACAAAATGAGATTTTAATTTACACTGGTGGACAAACAGACATGGCTAGCCTAATTTATTGCAAAATGTTGACGGTCAGGTTTAATGACCGAAATTTTTTAGTTTTATTTTTGGGTCGCCAGAATTCTCCGCACTTTCATCAGCTCACTTCTTCGGGTAATTTGAGGACCTCCGCTCGGTCAGTGGAAAGGAATAAGAGCTTTCAAGCCTGACCACTTCTTCACTTCACTGCCTGTCGAGTGTGCGCCATCGGCCGGCCGCCCTCACCCGCCAGCGTTGGCATTGCTCTAAGTAACCGTCCTGGTCAATAAGTACAAATGGACACTGCTGCACCCCCTTGTCCACTTAAAGCCCCACTGCGAGTGTACGTTGGACGTGAAGCTCCTGCTTACGGAGAGATGAGAGTAGAGGGAGGGAGAGCAGGGGCCAAGCTCTGCAGCTTTTGCGCGTTCGAGTGGTAAGCGCCCCAGCACATATTGGCGCCTGCCCCCACAAGGGAATGCTCCTCGCACAAATCTCTGTCAGATAGGCGTCAATGGCCTCGTGGCTAACCAAAAAGCACTCAGGTAGGACCTGTCACTTTAAAGTGCACTCGTGGATTGAAGTTCTCACATCTACAGCAGGACAGAAGGGGGTGTGCATTCTAGTGTTTGTATATTTTTGCACTGTACAGTTTCTTTCCGTAATGAAAACATTGACTGGTCAATATATCGGTAAGGATAGATGATGTTAGTCACAGAGTTTAAAATGCATCACCTGACCTGGTAATTTTCTTATTTCATGGCTATTGGAAGTAACTCTCTGTGTATTTTTTGCTGCAGACATATAACGTCATGTGCAAAGTTGCTTTCTTGTGGTTTTTGTTATTCCAATTCAATGTGCTTAGTAAGAGTTGTGTTGTGGTTATTGTGTTTAGGATCCGTATCAATTTCGTTGGCACATATAGACCAAGAAGAATTTACTTATGTTGATGTTTTGTTGCACCAATTTTGCCGCTTGCTTGCAGTGGGGGCCCGCCCGTAAAACCACATTACCACCATTCCTGTGTTGAGCGATGCTGGGATTAGTGGTGCAAAGGGGGCTTACGTAATCTACCGTTGCCAACAGTGCTTTATTAGGTATCTTGTTAAAATTGCTTTCTTGTTCTAACACGTTCATTCTCGAGTCCTAAGTAATCTTTTTTGTTAAGTAACCTCGACCATTTTCAGGCGACTCGGTGAATCCATTAGTAGTACTGGTAAGTCAGTGTACGTGGCGGAAATAATTTATACTTTATTCACTTTAGTGATATTGAGTTGATATTTTTCTTGGAAGACCTCCTTCACTTATGCTGTGATTATCAGTCGTACGACCGGCAAAAGAGGCCACATATCAGTCACGCATGTGAAAAAGTCATTCACGAAATTCATCAGGGATTTTCGGATATCCACTACCAAAGCATTCCCACCCTAAGGGCAGTTAATGATGCGCTCGAGATAAATATTTTGAACAACTATTCAAAATTAATTAAAAACTGTTAAACTGGTTCCGCCCTTCACTCCCTTAACTCAGTTAGATAATCACTTGATGGCCTACCACCTCATTCCGTGTCCCAATTCCTTTCGAGCGGGGTAAGGCGTTCTTCAATTGCATGAATACCATAAGCTTCTGATAAAAATAAAATAAAGATAAAATTTAATGAGCCATCTCAGACTTTATACCGATCCTATGCAGTAACGGCCTATCAGGTGACTTGACCTAAACAGGACAGACATGCATAAACAGGAAACGACTGAATTATTGCTGATAACATAGAGAGAAATTGCGTGTTTAAGTTTGTGGCGTGGAAATATATTATCTATGTGGTTTAAACTGGCGTCTCTTTCTCCTGCGGACATTTTTGCTAAGTCATATCCTAGCAGAAATAAAACACGTTCTAGGCAGATGCCAACTCACTTGATAGGATGAAGTCATTGTTCATATGTTTTAAGCCTCGACTACTTCCTTTATAAAACTAGAATAACCACACTTGTCGAAAGTCAATTCAACCTTATTGTAGCGCAAAAAATGCACTAAAAACAGCTGTTTTGAATCAAGCGTCAGGAATATTTATAAAACCTAGGAGTGGAACAAAAAAGAAACAACATCAGCAAATTTGATTTTGCACTTCCAGTGGCCAACAAAAGCGTCATCGACAAAAAGTGTTCTTGGGTGCTAGCTTATTTGATTAAACTGACCACAACCACCCAGGTCCATTTATAATTGTGGACAGGCGGGTGGTAGAACAGAGTGACAATCAGATTACCAACAGTGGCTTGAGCCTTGACAGATGCGTCTAGGCCGATGTAATCCAATCAAGTACTCGAAGTCTTTGTGCTTTGTATATTTTTGCATTCCCACCGTACTTACATAAAGCTGTTTTTGTATGTTCACTATCTAAACCAGATGTTTGATGAACAACAATAATGCAACTGCTGAATCTTCGAGCATGAAGTTTACAGTGTGGCATGCAGCACACCTTGACAGCTTCTTAGTTCGCATTGGTACTTTTTGATACTCGTTTTTTGTCATAAAGCTGCGTTTCTCATTCTAAATAATATTGCACTTTAACAATAATAACCACTTTTTTATTATCAATTATGATAGGCCAGTCGGAAATGTGCCCTCTTTCTAAATCATTTTGCAATTTAAAAATATTCACTTTTATTTTTATTTTTTCCCAAAGATATAAACTTCGTGAGACATGAGTACTTACATGGAACTAAAATATTGCAGACAGCTTGGAATATTAATTATTTATTGGGCTGTACTATTATCACCCAGTAGAAGGTATTAAATTGGTTTGCGATATTTTGTCCTTGTAACTTTGTCCTCAACAATAAGCCACCTGGTTGGCCAAAAGCAAAGTTTGATCATGACGAAATCAATGTTGTCGTCGAGTCAAATTCATCTCAAATCGCACATGAATTATTTTTGATGGTTAGTGTTAGCGAACAAACAACCTTAAGTCGGTAAAGCAAAAGGTTGGGTATGTAGATTCCACATAAATTGAATGAAAAGTAGAAACAATGGGAAGAAGATTGTATTAGATTGCTTTCTCGTTACCAAAAACGATTTATGTTTAATAGAGTCGAAAGGCTTGATGTAAAGTGGACTTAATACGATAAACAGAAGCAACAAGCTGATGGTGAGTGTTTGGTGATGTAGAGCCTGTGTGTTCCGTCACGATTTCATGAAGACCAATGCATTGTTCGTGGTAAAAGCATCCTGCAACTACCTGGACCAAATGCCCAAAAGACTTGGAAAAAATTTGTCTAGATTGATCAACTGGTCGACTTCTATTCCATCTTATGGCAGCGCTAGACCAGACACTGTAAAAATGACAGCAAGAAAACTAAAGGTGGTTAAATTAGGAGATTCCCACAACCAACCATACTCCCTAAATCGTGCCTTCGCTGTCTACCACTTCTCCAGAAACTTGAATACTTTTTGCACTTATAAGAGAGCAAGGACATTTTGGAAGATTAATCTTTTTCCCTTTCTTTAAATAACCGGGTCTGCTCGTTGTACTGATGGCTTCTTGGGAAAGGCCAAAATTTGTCTACTGCTAAGACAACTTTCCTAAGCAATAATCTTGAAGTTATGGAGAAACTTAACTGTGTTTCGCACACTACTTTCCGTCCAGCTATTCAAAAGCTTGAAGGTAAATAAAAGTAATTATGCCCTTGTATTCCTTAATACGAAAGTACTTAAATAATATTTCCTTGTTCAAATGGCAACTTAGTCTGTGGTGAGTTTTCAGAATCCTGAAATCCTGAAAAGTAAATGAACTGGCGTGGACTCTGACAGTAAAGATATAGAAGATTTGGAACTTGTCATATAATGTCAATATAGTCTACACTGTGGAGACGAGTTCTTGAGATTAAAAAAATTATTTTTACTTTGTTGCGGTCCTGCGGACTGTTTAAGATGCATAGCACTACGTCAGGCGTTTGTTGCATTTCAAATTCGTTTTTAACCCAGTTTTATTCGACAAGTGAACATACAGGTTTTTAGAACTTAAGATTCCACTGATTGTTTTTTTTTCATTTGGCATCCGCTAATTAGAATTTGCAATGTTTGTTCCAAAGCTTTTGGTCAACTTTATGGCTTGCAATTCAGTTCCAAGTTGCCGAGTCCCTATTAATAGGTCGCATGCAAGATTGTGAAAATCAGGACCACTTATCCGAATATCTCAAAGATATTTACAGTCGTCCGTCCCTTAACAGCATTTCCGAAGGTTGCGGCATTAATGTATCAGTTGCTTTATGCCTTTTGATCAAATTTTCGAGGTAAAGGTTCTTGTTCTTCGAAGTTCCCTGAGCTTTAACAAAAATAACCTAGTAGTTATGAGCATTGGAGCCGCTTTTTAGGTGTTTGAACCTCCCCTCTACCACGTCGCTAAAACGCTTCCAACTTGACAGTGATTTGGATAATTGATTGTTACCTGCACAATTGCGTCTAGGCTATTGTTAGCCAAAGTAACGGCCCGATTTAGAGATTGGGTCCTGGCTATTAACGATTTACCAGAGGTGGTTAAGTGTCAATGGATTCATTAAGAACAGGCTTTCTCCGTCGGATGTTCTAGCTTCTTTACGCTCCTTAAACAGCGGGCCGATCAGACTGAAACTACAACGCCGTCTGCCTCACATGAGTCAAGGTGAGGGCGTGATAATTATCCATTTGTGTTTGCTTCTGGCATGGTCAAGCAAAACAATTTTTTCAGAGAATATTAACCCTTAGCATTTATAGGTTAGGTAAATCTCTCTGTCGGTCGTGGTTTTCAAGCTTTATAAATAAGACAGTAAACTATAGACGTCTTTCTACATGATAACTAATAAAACTTAACTCTATGTTCGATGCGTCCCCTGGGCAGTTTCCTTAAAACCACAGAAGATCCTGAAATCGTACAGAATATGATAGCATTATTTGATGAAAGACAGAAGGCCAGCGCTGCAGTTATCATAGGCTGAAATCAAATTTCCTGTAGAGCCTGAATCATTTGAGCATTGATAAGTGCTTTACGGCGAACATACGTTATCGTGTAACTAACTCGATTAACGTCCATTTGAGAACATTCTCAAGTTTTCGCTAGTCTTGGAGAGATTTTAGACACTTATCCAACTGTTTAGCTCCGTACTTATGAACGCCCAAGCATCCACGTTTCTTTTTCCATGAATTTGAAGTACTTTCAATATAAATCACAAATCAATGAAAAATATCAATCT
Organism: Ligula intestinalis; assembly: GCA_036362985.1. Lineage (NCBI taxonomy): Eukaryota > Metazoa > Platyhelminthes > Cestoda > Diphyllobothriidea > Diphyllobothriidae > Ligula > Ligula intestinalis. The sequence goes on along the minus strand of JAYGXS010000001.1, from coordinate 67,450,847 downwards.
TAGAATTCTAAAACCAACCAAACTCTATTTTGAATTGATTTTTTTTAATTAGACCCATAACGAGGGATAAGAGCGGTTCACGTTTTTTAACTGAACAGCTCTAGATTAAGCACTTGAAAACTAAAATGTCGCGTTTACCTAAGTAAGTGTATCACCGTATTTTCATGCTCCGCGGTCCACCACAAGTCACCTTGCTGTTCATTGCTACACCTTCTTACTCCACAAGGTGCAGCACCATAGGCAAGAAATAGGAAAAATTAATTGGTTTTGGGTGAAAAAATTTGTGCTCATGTAAAAAATCAATTTTAAGACGTGTTTTTAGGGGGATAATTTTAAAAACATTCTCACGTCAAAAGCAGGTGTATGGTCTGCCCGACAGAACTGATGGTGAAGCTTCTTAAATTAGCTTAGCTTCTTTGCTTGTAAGATTAGCTTAGCTTCTTAGATTAGCTTCTTAGCTTCCTAAATTAGTCCAAAAGCATTGAACGCAAAAACTTACTATTGAGCATTTCTAACCTCAGCTGTGTGTTATGAGCAGGATAGTCGGCTTTACGCTATCATATATATAGTATTCTGACAGCAATCCACTGCGCACACAGGACTGAGTTTTTTATCCTAACTGACAAGGTCTATGACTGGAACTGTGATGGTTGTCGCAGATGTTTAGGGGGTTCCGTTAAAATAAATTAAATAATCATGCTGAGTTCGTGTCAACTAGTTATGCACACAAACAACAGTCAATAGTCAAACTTTCTTTGCACCGGGTTTCGCGTATGAATCACTAAAGGATTACTGAAACCATGAATGATGCTGTCAAATATTTTGGAAGAATTGGGAATTGAAAATGATGCGAAGGCTTTTTCTGAAAGGACAAACGTCCACTTATAATTCATTATAAAATAATTGTATTTAAAGTATTTTCAATTGAAAACTATAAATTTTTCTTCTTTCTGTGGCATTGAATGATCGCATTCTGAAACAGTTTACTGACCGAACAAACCTGGACTTCTTTCTATAAACTAATATGCTTCTCAGTAAGACTATATTGCACCGACCCAAAAAAGGGCTTATCTGTTAAATACAGCAGATAAAGCACAGCACACAAGGAAAATGTATATTTAAGTTTCCTTCACTTATACTAAACATAAGACCTAAAAGGTTCATGTTGCAATGCCAGTTATTCATGCTTTCTACCGTATTTTGGGTTTTTATATTCAGTACTCGACTCAAATTAAGTAATTGCTTATGCTTGTGCACAGCAGTAACCACTGCAGATAGTCTGATTGGCTCAAAGCACACCGCTCCGTTTTTACCTCATCAGATACGCAGAATTACTTTGCTTTTATGGATTTTCTGTTTGGACCTGGATGCGGATATCGAATGAAGCTTCGTAAATGGGCAGTTAAAGTCTAAGATGATCGTAATAGCTCGAATTTTCGACACCAGTCACAATTCAATGTAAAAATATTTCTAAATAGCAATATTTCATACGTAAAAATACGTTTTGCTTGTTGGCAATCCGTGGAACTTAAATTCCTGATTTCATTTTATTCCCGGTCCATGAAAACATGCTCCTGCATAGGCTGTTGCAACTGCCAATAGTCTTAATATTTATTAACGCTTGATAAAGATTGTGATCGATTAAAGTTTCATATTCTTCATTAAAAAATTTTGAGTTGCCTAGGTTGTTCGTTTTCTCTGAAGTCTAAACCGTCATTTTTAGAACAATCAAACAATTTCCCACATGTATTACTTCCAAAGGAGCATATTTACTTTGCGCTTTTTAAAGTAAGCAATGACGTTTAGAAGCACTGTTTTTGTTGATCAAACAAAGCAGTTACGCGTTTGGCAAATGTTTCAGTTCGGGCAAAAAAGGTTTTGACTCTCACCCACTAAAAATAAGAATGGTAACGTTTATACTAATTGTAAAATCGTCAACGAATTTGTTAGAGGTATTAATAATATATAAGTTGCCCTTTTAGTTACCTAAAACAGTGCCTTTCCTACGTTGAATGAGGGTATCAACTGATTGCCCAGCTTCACCCAGGATGCGGAAAATAACTCGAAAAAATCCTAGGGATGTCGTGACTGATGTCAGGTTGCTGGATCGCTGTATTTACTTACCAATAATTGCACCTTTTTGCACAATTTTGCAGTTTATTTTGGCGCAGAAAGACGCGTACCATTTTGTACTGAGACCTGCTTTAGTAAGGACAGAAAGCAGATTATATATAAACGCAAAATTTAGGAGAAGTTGCAGGTTTATCAAAAATACAACCATAGCCTTCTTCAACTGACTGCGTGAAATTGCAGTGACAATCGGGAAGTCTCTTTGACCCTGCAGTGCAGTTTCGAAACTTACCCGATCATCCGTAGAAAACGAGTACCGTGCACATATGGAGTCACTGCTTACAGCGTCGCTGCACAGTGAATATGCGTTTCGGTAAACTCATCAATCTTATCCTGCACACAAAACCTTATTCGTTCATTGCTTACATAGGTCAAATGAGAGTGTACTGGATGTCAAGAGAGTTTAGTTCACGCCCAAATCACCAGTGCTGTGCCCGCTCTGTGAAGCACCCATTGGAAGTGACCACTTCTGACCTTTGTACTGCCATGGGATGTCCCACAAATGTGGGATGATTATCAACTCAATAATTACAAGAAAGCACTCTTTCTTCAAACTGTTCCAAAATCTATTGAAATGTGCTATTACTCAGGAGAAGCGGACAATGTGATCGTTGAAACATGAGGTTAGTTGGCTTGACGTTTCGGGGACTTACCCAGATCCCTCATCAGATGCAGTCACAGTTGTTCCACTCTTATTTTCAGATTGTTTTCAGTTTTGACTGATGGAATGTTGATAACGTGAAGCACTGAATACGTGAAGCCACGAAATAAACTTTTGATTTATGAATTTATGTTTGTTTGTTGGCTCTTCTCAAATTAAAAACTATTCTACATTTCACATCGTAGAAGCAGAAAGTGTTAAGGGAAGCGAGAAATATCACACAAGTACTTAAAGTCAACAACAGGAACCCATTCACTCGCAAACGTACTTGAATGAGGATGCTTTACCAATGCATTGAGATGCATCACAGGGAAACGGAAGATAAAATAACTGAATTGCAATATCTTCAACGGGTATGTCAACCAGTTTAAGGGGAAGCGGTACGATAGGTCCAATATAACTTGCTCTCCATTCTTACAACCTTCCTACTTCGTTACGAACGTATCAGAAGCCGTCGCTCGCATCCTCACTCCACTTGGATTTGGAGTTGCGCACAGCCCAGAAACAACCATCAGCTGTCAAGACTTGACTCCGTAAAATGCTCTAGTACGATAGGAGACATCTGAAATCACCTACCGGAGCTGCTGCAGCTGCATACAAAACGAATGCATCGGAAAATCTGGGGGACAACGCTAGACCTAAGTGGCCGAACACGCATGAGCAGTGAGGAGAAAGGACGACAGCTCTCTAGCTGCGGCTCATTCGATGGAACCCGGTCATATTTTCAAGCGTCAAGAAGCCGATTTTTTCGCAAAATATGATAACTGTGTCTGTCGCAAGCTACTGGAGTCGTAGTTTGTTAGCCAGCAGTCTATTAACAAGAGCAACGAGCATACAATCTCATATTTGGTGCTGAAAGTATACCCAAGCAGGAACTCAGTCACGCGGGGAGGGGGAAGGTGACCAACTCTTCCAGTTAAAGTAAGCTAACGGCCGCGGAAATCACAGCCATTAGAGATGATCGCGAGAGCCTTTAATATTAATACGTATGTGGTGACGCTTCAAATGAGAATTCGATATGTCAAATCAATGAACTTCTTGTTTCGACGATCATACCGTTTTCTTTTTCTTCTGTAGAATTTATCTTATGAGCATTTTCTTAAAAAGTTTTGACGTATGAATTCTGGTGAAAATGAGGGTGAATGCTTTCCTCCAGAATTTCATTCTAGCAAGCTTTCGTCTTATAAGGATCTAGCATTACGATGGCAATCTGGGGATGTTCCATGATGTTAATAATTGAGCTCTTATTATTCAAAGACCTCTTTAGTACATCGAAGAACAGATCGTTGTGATTCGTTCCAGTAACTGGTGACAGTCCCCATATCTACAAAATGGCAACCAAATCCTATTGATGATAAGCCCTATCGCACTATCATCGCTGGCAATTCAACATAAGGTTTAAACTTTACGCCACTGACATCTTGATGGTGCGCCTATCATAGCTTATCAAAGGTTTGCAGGCCAGAAGTGCTCCTACGTGTTTTTGCACACATTGTAAGCGATTGAAGAAGTTTCCTTTGCATTCATTTCAAATGCTTCTTCCGCTGCAATTTTCTATATCTAAGTCACCTCCTTCTGCATACAGTCCCGTTATTAACTGGCATAAATCATCTTGTACAAATATTCTGGGTATTACATTTTTCGGTTCGCGTCACAAGCTATTTAAGTTACCATCTGAAATTCACGAAATTTGCCCCTTTAGTCAGTAGGCACCGATGTGCAGACACTTCCGAACTGCAGACGAGACCGAGGTGCAGTAGAAGAGGATCAACGGCGCTGTATGACGATCTGGAAGACGGTCATTACCTAAAACAATGGCAACAAGGTGAGATCAACCAAGGTCATAACACTGGCGACGAAGGTAAGATCAACCGAGGTTATAACAGTCGCGACGCATTTGATCACTAAAGACGCAGATGAACACTCAAGATCACAACAAGTGACTACACAACATGAGCCGTGTAGGTTAAATGTAGACGATTTTCGAAGCACAGCAGGCGACTGTCATCGCTCTCCTCGCAATGCTGTGGGAAGACTTGAAGCAAAGAAGCCGAGATGACAGATCGAATTGGGTGAAGGACATGATCACAAAAGAGGCAACAGAGGCAACTGCAGCAGAAAAAGCAGCAGCCACAGAAGCATCAGCATTTAAAGCAACAGTAACAGAGGCGCCAGTAGCCACAGAAGCGGGCAAGACCGAGCCGCAGATGACACCGAGCTGCAGGCAAGCCCGAGTTGCGGACAAGACCGAGCTGCAGACAAGACCAATCTGCAAACAAGACCGAGCTGCAATGCAAGAGCAACAGCAGTAGCAGCAACAGAGGCAATAGACCAAGCTGCAAACACTACCAAGCTTTCGACGGGACCAAGGTGCAGACATTACCGAGCTGCAGACAAGACCGATGTGCAGTACCAGAAGATCAACGGCACTAAATAACGCTGGAGAAGACGGTCAATACCGACTGCTGACGGTGGAGGAAAAGTTTTTAACAATAAAAGTCTGCCACGAGATCGCTGACGGTGCAGGATAGCGTTTCGACATGGTGTGACCTTTTTTGTTCTTTTCCGCTGTCAGCTGTTTACTTTTCGATTTTGTTTTTGCTTTGTAAAACCTGGTCGGTTTTGCGTTTCTGGATTCACTTGAAGCCTGTCAAAAGCCTCTGAAACCGGATTTTAAGTGTGCAGTGTTTTCTTACAATGCCACATGTTTCACAAGCTTGATTTTTCAAAACTCTTTTGACCAGTGAACGCTTGGTTTCAATTCGACAACAGAAACTGTAAATATACTCAGAAATCTTCCTGAAGGGTCCGCTTCCTTGCATAGGGCCTCTGGCGGACTTAAGGTGCATTACCTGTTCCTTTATCCTTTATCTAAACCGAAGGAAGTTATGTTGCATTTGAACCCTCTTGTACAGTCAATTGCAAATCCAACTTTTCTTCCCTAAGAAACATTTAGACCAGGCTCATTCTGGCTTACTTACTGGTGCGCCAACTGTCAAATGGCAGACTCTATGACAGCTTGAAGGGATCTTCTTTTTTTCAAAGCATCTTTATGTTTCAATAATTTTGTATCTTAGGTGATCCATTTAAAGGAGTGACTAGGGAGACTTAAGGGTTGGCTAATATGTGGCGCTGAGGCTGGCAATTCATGTTGGGTGCAAAGACTTTCTTTCCTTAAACTACTAGATAAAATAGTGTTTTATATATAATTATAGGGCTACAAATTTGAGAATAGGCAGCAGCTGATTGACTTAATAGAAGCAGGCATAACATTGTTCATCTCAATTTTTTGAGAAATAATGGAAAAAATGTTGATAGCTTAAGACGTAAAGTATCCGCCCTTGACATAGGAACACAACTATACACTTAAGTGATAATTGCTTTATATCGTCCGTCCAGCGATCGAAATTGTGTCTGTCTGGATAACTAGATGCAAGGTTTGATTCAAATTAAACTTTATTATTCAAAACCCCTTTGACAATGGAAAACAAATTTGTGTTGATCAATTAATACAAGGGATCTGTCCATCAGGCATTTTCCTGAATAAATAAAATACGAATTTTGAAGCCCAGATTAAACTATACTATTTCTCTAATCTCCGGAGAGTACCTCGCAAATTTCATGTGCCTTACTTTGAGTAAGACACCTTATGCAAAATAGAAACCTAATTAACAGTTTTTGAGTAATCGTTGCAAATTTTATAATGACCATTCACGCTCTAAACATCACGTAACATCTTTGAAGAGTAGAAAGGCATAATTCCGGACAAATACCCGACCGCTGGGTAGTCTTTTGAAGAAGTTTTTGCCAGTACGTTCAGAAACCATTCACTTTATTACTGTGAAAATACTTATTCCTTTTTCTTTTGGCGTAGGTTGATATTAATTTTTATTCAATATTTTTGAAAAAATAGTTCAGAAAAACAAAAAACGCTGATCTCTTAATGCACGCTTTAAATGTATCCCAACCAGCAGTGTTTTCCATACTCCTTTCATTTAACTAAGTCTATGTTGATTATTGACAGTAGAGATCTTAAAAAATTTGCATTTAATGATATCAAATACCTGATTGGATAATTACGACACACTTAACAAAACGTTGAAGGAAAAAATGGTAAAATTAGATCAAAGTCTGTAACTTTGCGATTGATCCGCGTTCCTGTGTACATTTTAACTGAAGACTAGAACAACTTCTTCCAGCATCGTTACACACCAAGCAATCGCCACCGCTAATAGATAAAGAAAAAGACATCGATTCTTGATTAACTTGCAAACGCGCTTATAAACACGTTCATAACAAAGCCCTTGAAATGCGGAAAATCGTCTGCAACATTAAAAATCATAGCGCTATTTTTATACCTATGCGGTGGGCTGTACTTACCAAGTATAATACGTTTTTCCGCTTTGGCTGAAATAGGCGCTCTCAAAAAAAGTACATTTAATAGCTATGCTTAAGTTAAAATGGATCTTCACTCATTTTAGGCTGGAGGTTCTGAAAGCAAACTTGACTCCATAAACTTATGGTGTTGGTAAGTGCGGAGAAACAATTTTAATTTGTCAGATTCAATTTGTCTTATACATCCATGGATAAGTAAAACGCTAAGCTCATGTTTTGCACTTTTAAGCAAGATGAATTCAACAATATCCCTTATTCATCCGATTTGTACATTATGTGTTCAGTCAGAGTACTTTTCGTTAATTTTTGTACTGGCTTCGCTACAAGTTGCAAATTAGGAGTAAGCTCTCTTCTAAGGACTGATTTTATGTGGTTTTACGATCTTTTATTGTCCTTCCTTTAGATTATGTTATGATTAATCCACTTATTCCCACGTTTTTATCAACATCACCTTTCGAAGTGGTTTCTTTTTTGTTCGGAAAAAATATAGCTTATCCGGCACGAAGAACCTTGACTTATCCGTCCCCCTTTCATATCAACATACTTATGATATTTTTTGCTTTTTGAAAGTTACTTAGTTGTCACAAAATCTTATCGCAGTGGTCGCAAGTAAAATTCAATAAAATCAGGCAAACCTTATTTTTATTAATCATCAATGTAACTGGAGAAAAAATGGCTGCCAGAAGAAAGTTGTGTGTTAGAATTCCCAAAATAAGCATACTCTGCGTCAGCATACAAAACTAGCTGCATATGGTAAACATACGCTAAAAGCCTTATTAACTTACCTGGAGGAAAACTTGATAACTCTTTAGCCACATAATCCTTCTATTGAATAGTTGATTGCGGAAATCCTGAAGGACCTCTTATGCTTTCCGACAAAAAAGCATCAGTTTAACATCAGCACCTGTTACTTTTACTGGGCATCATGTTAAGCCAACATTTTAATTATAAACGACTAAAACAATTCCGAGTGTTCAAACTGCTGAATTGTTGTCAGTCTTGTTTATACTTTTGGAACAACTGTGTCCTGTCTATTCAACGCACAAATAGTCACAGTAAATACGCTGTACACAAAATCGAATCGTTTCTAGTCTCCATGAATTGAATGGGCATTAAACCTTTGTTTTTGTGGGGTTCTTGGTCAGGCCTGAGCTCAGGAACGGCTACCAAACATTTTCCTGATCCAGCTTCGTACATGTCCTATATTGTAGCGTTTTGTTATTTACTTACCGATTTTTAATTTGACTTGAAGTAAATTGCTTGCCACGAGTCTTGTAAAATTTGGCTTCTGCTAAACAATAGCCTTATTTTTCTGCAGTATTTTTGATAAAAGCTAATAAGCATAACCAGAGCACGTTGTCTGGATGAGCAAAAGTATGCCTTATATTTCAATGCAACGTCCAAAATCAGATTTATTGAATAGAGCTCTTAACGATGGGAAGCTTTTTAATTCCGAAAATTCCAGCAAATCTGTGTGTCAATTTCTGTTAAACAAAACACTTAAGCACGTAGAACAGTGGTCGTATCGTTTTTCGATCATCAGTCAATAAGACCCGGGCGACAGTTTTTCTCCTTAAATCTCTCAAATGGCATTCAAACCCCTAGACTTCTGAACAATGCCTAAGGAGTTTTTTCACTGTCGGCCTTCAAATTTCTGGCAACGCCACTGTTTTGAAATGTTCTGCAGATCAAATGCATTGAAAAAAACTGTACTAATAGGGAGTTCAAAGGTATAAACCTACATTTCCCTCAATAAAAACCCGACCTGACCTAACCTGACTCTTTCCGGTCAATCTAAATTTGCCTTGAACCTATTGCTTAACAGTGCTTCACAGAAAATAAGTTTTTTTGCTGCTGAGATTTACGTTAACTTTCATTTTCTGATGGTTTTTTAATCAAATGAGATAGTAGCGGATTTTTAAATTTTTTGTGCGAGTGTGAGAAACTGATGTGTTTCGACTGATGTTTGCAGGAAAGCCTTATCTTTGACTTTAAACAATTCTTCATAACAAACCCCAATCAACAAATTCCTAGTTTGCTCATTTTCCTCTTACATTTTAGTTATTACTTCACCTAAGTAAGCACTAATTTGTCCGCGATACGATTAGGATGAGTGTTCCATGTTCAATAGGCATTAGTGAGGGAAACTTTAAAGAGAGGATTATGAAACTCACAGATTTAGAATGACTGACACATTAGCTGCATAGCTTGCAGAGGTTTCCAAATTTTAAGTATTCAAGTGCTTATGCACTCTGACATGCGGGCAATCAGAGGCTGTTATTTACTTTATCGACGGTAATAGATGCTGTTTTTTGCGTGTCCTCTGTCCTCCTGGCTTTGCCGGATGCCCAACTTCCTCTCTTGCACTTAATGGCAGCTAGCACGCAAGATTTTTTACTTAAATAGACAGCGAACGATATTACAGACTAGAACTACAAAAGAACAAACTATCATCAGTTTTTAATTTTGCTTAAACAAATTCATGGTGACTACCATGATTTACAGATCGTTTGCGAACGAAAGAAAGATTTGATTGTAAACTCCTTTAAAATATACACCCGTGCAAGTCAACCAAACTTTTATAAACCTTTCATACATTATTTCTGTTCTTTGTCTGCCTAATCTTTGGAAAAGGCCAAACGGTTAAAAACAACCATCTAAAATAGCATTGACTCAGGTTGCGATACTGATTATCGTGTAGCCTATTCTAAAATTATTTAAGTAATTATAGGATGCCGGCTTTTTAACGAGTTTCGTTATGATCACTAACAAAACGTTAGTACTGTAAAAAGTAGCTGCTTAAATAGTATGCATTTTTATCATTGATTTTCACTGCCTTTATAGATTCAAATATATTTTAAGGAAAACATGACCGAAACAATAATTCCTTGTACTCGTTTGGTAGAAAATTACGCCTTCTTTACATTTTATACTTAAAGAAAGGATATATTTGGTCTTGAAAAAACTTTAAGCTATGAGCTCTTTTACGATAGTGAGGGTTCATTCATAATACATCCTATCAATTAATTTATAAATGCTGCCTATACTGTATAAAGGATGTTTTACACCTATTGCAATATTTTATGAGAACAATGTGACTTTCTCTACAAACTGTAGGTAAAAACGTTCTTTTCATTAAGTTGGATGTACACAGTGCGCAGTTTGATACAATTGAATTTGAATGTAGCAGTCAGTAGGTTTCAGAATTATTCAGTAATTAAGAAACGTTTTTTAAACACGAGAAATAACCTTTCTTTAAGTATAAGATTTGAAGAAGGCGTAATTAACTACCAAACAAGTACAAGAAATCAACAATTTTCATACGTTTTCCATAAAATATATTAAAGTTTATAATGGCAGTCAAAATCAGTGATAAAAAAGCATACTATTTAAGTAGTTACTTTTTACAGCATATACGTTTTTAGCGGTCAGAAATAAGTTCGTTAAAAATCCGACATCCCATCGTGACTGAAATGATTTCAGAATAAACTACATGGTAGTCAGTATCACAACCTAAGTCAATGCTCATAAGTGAAAGGATATCAATCTTTCGCATATATCAGCATGTTTCATGAGTTCTGCCGCATACTGTAGTATCGTTTTATTCTAATTTGTCACCAGCCTCACTTTAACACCTTCAGTGTTTTCTAGTGCCTAGTTTTGAGAAACAAATGCTTTGTATCCACTTCACGTTAAAATAAATCTTCGTGCAATTTCTCATCTTTACTTATTTGAAAACGCCATATTTCCTCTCCATAAATTTTTTGTCACTACCATTTTTATATTCGAGATGGTTCTGTGCAACAGCTCACAAAGGCACTCATTTGCAGTCATCGATTCCTCTGTAAAGCCGCAGTGTTTTCCACTTTCTAGTCATACGTATGTTTTCCCACTAGACAGGGTTCAAATCTACTTGGTTTCCGAACAGCAGAATGCTGTTATCGCTTCGAACGCCAGATGTCATATATTTATTTCAGTTATGAAAAATACAACTTATTACCCGATAGTATCCTCTTCTTCGTATTTTCACTGCACTTGGTTGTGTATAGTACGTAAATTCATTGCAAAACTTTAAAAACTTCGCAATAAAAATCTTCCATTTGTTCAGTGATCTTTGAATATGGGTTATTGTTATAATCTGCGCCTGGTATTATTTAGTAATATGAACTGTGTTCTTGCCCACCTGTCGCCTAAAAAGTATTCCGGCAGTTAATTCCTCGGATTTTGACTTCAATGAACAGCAAAGTTAAACGAAATATCGAAAGACAGTACTGATTTACCCGGCGAACCAATTCTCGTAGACTTGTCAGAAGTTTCGGCATGCATTCTTAACTAAAGTGAATGAAAAATGGTCATGGCTCCCAGCAAAATGCGTGATTTAAGCTTGCAGTGTTTGAAGCAACCACGATACTAAAATAAACACTGAGAAACGTGAATCCTTTTTCACTCATAAGACATTTCATCCTCCTCTTGTTTCGCACCTATGCAACATGCATATTCCAGTCCTAGAAAAGGTTTCAATATGTGTTTCATTTTCTTATCTCCTAAACAGTTTCTCCGAAATTTGGTATTCGACGATAAAAGACTACTGACGAGAAGTTTCATGATTTACCTTTTTATCGTATGATGTCCACTTTGAAATGCATGACTTTTGGCCACCTAAAAAGCCACACTCAGTACCACTTGGTTGCACATCACGTTTTTTTTAAATTTTAAACCTGAAACCGTTTTAGAATTTCCGAATTATTTTGAGCTTGAACTGCTGTCGCAGTCATTTTTAGTGACTTGGGGCTACCGGCTGAACACTTTATGCATGCAAAAGTCATATGCAACTTCGTGCCATTAAGAGGATGCCATATAACGCTTATTAAAGTTTGCAATGGGCGTCAGCTATACTTCATGAGGGGGGCTTATAAATGGCGCCATTTCAAGTAAGAAATTGCATAGCTTAATTTCATAAGTTAAATATTTTTTGCATTTAAATGTCGCCTAGGTCTAAAATTCGGTGTCTTTCAAATCAGTAGAGGTACATTAGTTGCGGGGACGTTTTCTGTAAATACATATGAATTTATAAGGGCGCTGACCATCAATAAAAAAATGCAGTCAAAGGTAACGTTCATTTTTGCCACATGCGGTTTATGCGAAGGACTCTAAGGGAATCCGCTCCAAAAACGAAAGCCTGAAGTCCTTAAAAATAGATGCATTATGTCGCGTAATAAAAATATCACTTAAGTAGGCTTTTTTTACACAAAACATTTCACAATGTTGGTTAATATTTCATGGGATTGGTTAAAAGCACAGTTTTTATGACCGTCCTTACATCTGATTGCGCAATGATGCTACGATTATATTGTAGTTTGAAGCTTATTCAAAACTGACTTTCGTCATTTTGTCAGTACGGAAGTAGCCTACTTTGATCCTAACGCTATCGCGAACTGCACTAGTCTGTGCTATGTTACCGCAGACTGAAATATTACGCAAGCATACACTTTTTACAAAATCTTCAGCTGTTTATTTTGGCCACTACAACTGAATAATCTGTTTTTGTCAGAACAGGTTTAAAAATTTCTGCTTCAACAGACAAATCGAATTCTGCCCTTTTAGTAAGCCAAAAAGACCAGCAGTTTTCTCACTACAAAAATGAACGCCTCTAGCTTTTATTTTTCGATTTTTTAAAAGAATCAACTGCGAAGGGTTTTATTTTATGTTGAGTTCTCTATGGTTCCTGCTGTTTTTTACATTATTGCAAAAGACGTACCAAAACCTAATAAAATAAACAAGCCTAGAAGAACACAGACAATAGAATTCGAAAGAAAAGAATTTACTGAGTAAATATTGACTTGCATAAACTAGAATGGTAATTTCATGATGAAAATCGGCTGACAAAAATGAAATTTAGTCAGCGAAAAAGGCAGCATTTCGTTAGCAGTTGCATATCCGCACTGAAATACACCACCCAGCAAGCCGAAGGTAGCCGGTTGCAGTATTGCATGCAACATTTTTTATGTTGTAAAAATTGAAATAAAGTGCAATCACGGTATGCAAAATTGGCTATCCTAGCTTAATCTCGTCAGGCCTCTGTAATCCACCTACTATTGCCCTTTAGGTACGTATTTGCCTTACCGAATAAGAAGGCAACCAATTGATTGTACTCTAAGGTTTCCTCTGTGAATCATCATGGCTGCAAAAATACTCACGTCTCCGTTCACAGAAAATGCCTGAGAAGTATAAAAATTTAAATGCGCAGTGCATTGTCTCTTTCTGTTTATTTGCGCACGTTTACTCGGTCACTATTATATTTGGAACACAAACTGTCAGGGTTATAAAATCAGTTTTTACGTTGACATGGATTGAAAAGGCCACTTTTTTCCCGCAGCTTAACTTCCGGTGTGGGGCAATTTGATAACCACAGTATAAAGCTGTTCACACTGTGTAGGCAGTGCTGTTATTCGTCCGAAAGCGCATAGTACCGTCGCCTTTTTTGTCCCCGCACTCGGTGATATATGTACTGAAAGCCAACTGGCGGCTTGACTACAGCAAGTTTCCGGTCGTCACTGGGAGTTTTACGCTGATACATAACTCACGGTGTAAATGGAAAATAAAGGATAACTTTTAACTTCAATGTTGTGAGCTTACAGAATGTCCTAATTTGGAGTAGCGTTTGCAATTTAAGCATAAGTACGAGTGGCGAGTGATAAAATCTAAAATACTCTAACTTCGGCACTACTTCCTTTCCAAAGGGGTTTTTTCGTGATAAAAATTAACTTGTCTGACAAATGCCACAAAAAATACAGCTAAAATTTAAAACCTAGTTAGACAATGTTCTTTCCTCAATTAACTAGTGTTATAATTATAAGTTCAAACTGTTTCCTTACTGCAATGTACTGTATCCTCCAATGGCATCGAAATAATGGGTTTAGTTTTTGTTAATATGCTACCTTCTTTGCTTATGCAACTTATATTTTCTACTTTTTTCGAGCATTCAAAGACGCAGCAGCAAAAATTATGTGACTAAAATTATAAAGAGTTTCTGGGGGTTAGGAATGTAAAATCGCTCGCTGTGAGCTTTAATGGCCAATCGCTCACATCCTGCTAGGAATTAATTTAGGGTTTTGCAGCTAATGGCTAAACGCACATGCATTAACATCTTCTG
>JAYGXS010000001.1:67395234-67421508 GCA_036362985.1 Ligula intestinalis | reverse complement strand
GGAAACGCAACACAGCAACCATACACCACTTGAACTCGCTTCACAATCACGTAAAAGCAACTGTCATCGTTCTCGCAAACACACACACATACAGTCGGACACTCTCAAGCACGGCTGGACGCAGTCAACACCAGCCTTTGCTTTGTTAGGGGTCACTTATGTCTGAGACAGCAGTGCAGGGTTCTGTGCACAATAAACCCCTCGTGCTGATGCTTTCTTTCAGTTACCTTCCACCTGGGATTCGGCCTGATGATTGTATTGCTCTAAGCACAACCATACATTAGCCACTATAGACTACCTTTGCACATGGGAGAATACTCTTGCTCTCGATTGATGGGCTAACAATCCATCGGCTCAGTAGTAACAGAAGTGAACTGACTAACACTCCATCTTGAAAGAACGGGGGATTAGAGGATCAGCTTTCACAAAACCTGGGTTTGAATTGACAGCGACGGCTAATAAGCCCAAAATGGTCATCCTGATATATTTTGTCTTTGTCTTGACTCTTTCAGAATAGTAAAACTCGCCCTGGAATAACAACACCTTTTCATGTTGGGGCAAGTACATGAACATGAGTGGCGAGTCCCCGTAGACTCCGCAGTTTTCGTCAAGTGAAGTCGAAAAGCGAATGTTCTTTGTACTACCTCAAATCTTTATCAAACTAAGTGGAATAGGACATGCTTTCGAAAAGAAAATGCTCCAAAATATCTGTTTTAGTGACATAAACGTCAAATAAAAATACTTTAAAATTGGGAGCACAAATTCTTCCTGTAATTTTTGCACCGTCCAAAACACCTCCAACGTCTATTAGCTAACCTTATTAAACTCTTGAAAGAGGTTTTCGAAAGTTACCTGAGTTGACTGAATATTTTGTTACAGATGGCTGCTTTATTTTATCGTGACAGTGTCAAGCATGTCCTTCTGCCTTTATCTTTGTTGACATTATATGTTTGCAGGAGCTAGCTCCACTAACGGATTTGCCTGCTCAGAAATAAATCTGATATTCCAACTTACGGTTGCTAGAACACAATTTTGTCCGGTTTCTGTCCACTTTTTATCGAATCTGCTTGTTTGCTCCTCTGCTTGGTAGTTTATATTCTCAAGAAAAGCAATGATTCACCTCCACGCGTTATGAGGTCTGCCCTAGGAATGTTCAAGCACCTTTGTTTCGATAACAACACACTTTAATAAATTGGCAGTCTTTTTTGCTAGAGCGTGTTAAATGCCACAAAACGCTTTTGCTGGATACTCCTATAAGTGAATAGGGAAACCTCTCTGGTGGGCAGAGAATAGCACCGAGGTGCAGTCTAAGAGGCAGTTGACGAGAAGAGCATCTCAAGAATATAAGCCTTAGCGTCATTCTTAGCATCTACTCGGACCATGCCTATTAGCGCGATTTTTCGTGCCCCCCCCCCCTCCACCCTCCCTTTCCCATGCCCCTCAAGGAGCTCTTGGGTGGGCGAGTCTGCCGCGCTTGAGCAGTGTTCAGCCAAGTAGGACGTCGGCCGCGGTGCTACAGCGCCGCCGAGCGCAAATCACATCAACAAACGAGCCTCTAGAGACTAACGCCCCCCCCGCTTCTCGCAGCCTCTGCCCGCATCGCGCTCACTTGATGGCCCCTCTCTCGCTCCCGCCCCCCGCCCTGCCCCCTCCATGCGCTCACCACCTGTCTACGCCCCTGGCTGCACAGCCGAAGCTGGACAAGCTGTGAAAAGTCCTTTTAATCCTTCTCTGGACGCGGTGTTAGAGCGGCAACTGCGGCTGACTTAAGGATTCTGACAGTAGGCCGGGCTCCTGCCAATTTGCATGCTAATGAGAAATTCAAGCTTGCGGTTGTCGCCCTCACGCGACTGTTAAAAGTCACACCCAACTAAACTGTGATTCGTTAACAAAGTTCTATGGGGATGGCTGCGAGCTTACTGTGACCACTCCGTCGACGACACAATAGGGCGTTAGACGACCTGCATGTTCACAGGCTTACAATGTATCAACAGCTATGTCGCATTTACTGGGTCTGCATATCTAAACTTAGCACTCTGATTGTTTAAGTTCAGCGATGATACCCATGTAAGCATTGAGGAAGTCAAGTTAAGCGAACGAACGTTTTCGATTTATTCATCATCAGGCAATACAGTAATGTAACACTCTGAAACACCAATTTTAACTGGCGCCTCCCCTCTTTCCCTCTTATAGTTTTTTTCGTCTGGTCTGCAGTACCATTTTTTACGCATAACCCTAGGGTAGGTTTTGCACACTGGCGGTGCCTAGTTGGGCGGCATTCCGCTCGCGTGCAGGCGAATGCGCTCGAAAACGATATCTAGCCGAATTGCATCTATTTCTTATTCTAATTGAATGCGCAAGCGCAAATCCGGCAATACGGTAAGACCGACAATGCCTTCAAATTAATGTAAACGCGCTTTTTAACGCAATACTATAACTTGGATTTTGCCAATCCGATGAATAAATCTAACTGTTTACTACCATGAAATAACCTCATGGATCAATTTGATTGCCCTTGTTACTTCTAAAGGAAGAATAATGATTGAAAACTGTTAGCATGACCGTTTGCATTTTACCAGCATTTATAGGCACGATTAGTTAAAGCCTCCGAGTACCGCAGAGGTGTGCAGTTATTGCTTAAAAAAGGTCATGCGAAGAGGTGTAAGTAACATAGGAACCAAACTGGGTACCTCGGTTGAACATGCTTTTAACGCCGTACCCGTCGGGTTATTAGGGTCACGCTTGCTTCTGTCCATGTAGAGTAGGCAACGAAAATCAAATAAACGTTGATCAGAGTCTGTAGTTATAAATATAAGGAAAATATGATATAGCATTAGCTAATGTAGCAAACCTCCATTCATATGAAGTAGAATAACCTCAAATTTGAAATGTTATATATCCAAATGAAAAAAACACAAATTAAGTAGAATTTACTCCCACTGGATCTACTTAGCGTGTACAAATTTCAGTATATTACACAGACAACTGCAAACATTATTCCTTTTCGTATTCACCTTATACAAAGATGCCTCATCCGTAGAAAGTAGGAATTCCAAATTTTGGCTCATTAAAATTTACTTCTATATTTTATAGTCCCAAGAACAAATATAACCACCGGAGGTCTTTGCTGTGATGGCCCGGAGACATAGATCTACTGTCGGTTGGCCTTGGTCAACGCAAGTTTTTTATTGCCAACCCCTAACCTGCACCTTCCTTGTGAGTCTCAGCCTGTCTCACTCCATTTGCGGAAGCAGGACCGCTAGAGTGGCACACAATTTCCTTCTCCGGCCTGCCTGTTCGAAATAGTAGTGTAAGAACGCATGATCTGAAAGACAGTTACCGCAGTAGTTAAAAATATGGTGTTCGATAACCAGATTGAACCTATGCGTTTGTGAATGCGCCAGAGAAAGAGCATTTTTACAGTCAAAGCTGCAGGCATTGACTGTTTCGACACTGCCTCCCGCTCGACAGTATATGTGTACGTACATTTATGGCACTCGCCTGCTCCCCAGACATTTGTTAGTGTTCATATTGTTGACGGTGATTTTGTGCACGATAAGTGTGGTCGCCCAAGTATGTAAAGGTTCGTTAGGTTGCATCAGACGGGAGCGGAACTTGGTCTGCTGTGTGTGGGCAGTGTCCATCCTAAGACGTCCTTCTAACATTCGTTGAACCTCTGTTCCGCAGCCAACTAACTCCACAAATGAGTTGTTCCGCTGTCCTCCTGTAATACGAATAAAGGGCAAATTTATTTATGTTTATTGTCAGCAGAACTGATGCGTTGTTCTCTACTAATTGAAACAGCACGCGAACTAGAAATATTCCTGTGAAAATCCAGTATTTTGGCGTGTTGGTGTCCTTCCTGAAAATCGCTATCTGCAGCTAACGGTTACCCAATTGCGCACGGGATATTTAAACTGCTCTCAAGGTTTGATATTTATACGACATATTTTATTTAATAAGTCTTCTGCCGGTAATAATTGCTTGCAACAGATATGGATTCGATTGACCAAGTTGTGAAACATTTGCGGCCTTGGTGGAAGTCGAACCTTCACAGCAGGGAAGGCTTTTGCGCAGCCAACCCTCTACCATTAGGCTACGAGGTTCACCATGCGCCGTGAATTTAATCCATTTTGGGTCGATTTGTTTGCCCGGCTTTACTGCATGCATGGAACCCACCAATAAGGACGCAGTAAGCTGACTGCCAGGCCTCCCGCGTACTCTACATGCTTTGTCAGTAAATGTCCATGATTATGAGTGTGGTCATAAACAAAATACCACCTCTTTCCGCTGAAATAGTTTTAAAAAAGTCGAAATTAATCCCAGTATAAATGAAGAGCACTGATTCTGGACAACCTGTATGATTAAAATCTATTCAAATATCCAAAGTCACTAGACGTTCAATCGAAAAAAAAATGTTTCTGTTAATTTGCTATTTTAGAATGCCGTTCTATTCCTATTACGTCTGAAACCGAGTGCCACTTCAGTTTTATTTTTTTAAGGAATTTGTAGTGTTCTGCTCTCGTGGTTGCCGATGCGGCTACCTACCCACGCCGCCTTAGGTCTGTCTAACTTTCCTGTCAATCAAACGATTGCGCCGCGCGCGATTAGGAGCCATGGTGGCGACAGCTTGACGCTAATCGAGGTTGTACCCTTCACTGATTGGTTGAAAGTAGACAGAGCTCACAAGCAAACGCAAACAACGCACTTCGCGTTGGGGGTGACAAACTCAACGGCGGACAATCGGTTTGTGGTCGCAGTTGCTGCCACTGCCAGCGCAGCCGCTCTTACGCCCTCTTGCCACAGTAGCTCCGTACGCCCGGAGTCTCAACTTCGGAAACATCGCCTTGTCGATTATAGCTGTTGAAATGTGTTAAACGCTGTTTTACGAGTTCCAACATCCTTTGCAACCGACGGATATTCCCTTCAGACGACGTTTTTGCTGGTATAAGAGAGCTTGTTCTAATCACCTGAAAGCAACCAGAACGTCCCACCTAGATCTGTCTGGAAATGCGGAGCATGCACCAAGCAGTCGGTGATGAAGGAGCGACAATTAACAATAAAAAAGACATAAATCAAAGTGAAATGCCCTACAGCTACTGTTTGGTGAGCATTATGAGGAAGATTTGTAAGTTTTACGTACAAACTGAAAAGGAAAGGCCTTTACAGGGGGGTCAGCTATCCTTGAGGATCAGACCAGGGCAATAACAAATACTGTGCAGGGAATTAATCTAAGGGGCATAGGATGAAATCAGCAGAAGAAGTACCTGAAATAACAGAGGTAGTTACATAAGCTATGAAATCTGATCACCCAAAATGTTGTTTCCTCATATCCGATCAAGATACAATGAGG
This sequence comes from Ligula intestinalis, assembly GCA_036362985.1. Classification (NCBI taxonomy): domain Eukaryota; kingdom Metazoa; phylum Platyhelminthes; class Cestoda; order Diphyllobothriidea; family Diphyllobothriidae; genus Ligula; species Ligula intestinalis. The sequence goes on along the minus strand of JAYGXS010000001.1, from coordinate 67,416,155 downwards.
CAATCCAGAATCAATTGCGTTACATTAACAAAACGGTCTCTCAGGTGCGACAATGTATTCCTTCGTATATTTTAATAGCGAAAGACGGTACTCATGCATATAAAATTCATTCACTACACTAAAAGACGAGGTTGTTCTGATCCGCTCAAATAAACGCCAGTTTCGAAGTATATGTCTGAAATTAATAATTTAATGGAAAATTGGTTCCAATCATTTTTTCTCAGTAACTCAATAGTTCAGGCTTCTTAGTGAGAAGCATCTTAACTGAAATATCTCTTGATTGGGGCCTCAAGTCAATAGTGTGAAAAGGTGATCGACAGCTATCATCACGATGCTCTGCGTCAAGGTCAGTCGCCGGTGAGCGGCTCCAAATGCGCTGCCCTTGCAGTATGACCGACTGTAAGATGCCTACACGCGTGCACTTAGACGGTTAAAGCCGTCTGTGCCCCACTTCCCCCACTTTGAACATGCCAACTACTGCAACGCAGACCACCAGACATAGTCCCTCGGGAAATGTTAAATACATCACTTGGACTCGAGACGATTGAACTCCCTCCCAAAAACCCATAAAAAACAGTCGTCACCACAGGCACAAACTCTCTTTTGGGCATTACTTGATACTGTCAGAATGTGACTTGGCTTCGTTATCGGCCACTGCTGCCTGACACAGCAACTGCGTTTTTCGCACACCATCCTGGTATCCTATTTCTCATCCTGTTAACTGGGACTTCACCTGATTACTTTAGTGCACAAAGCTGACCTAATACTCGAACCGCTATAGAACAACTGCGTGTACATTATTTATGTAGGCGTAGAACGGCGTGCACCCTCTTTGTGCAAATGGGTGTGCACTTTATTCCTGTCGTCTTCAATGATACCTTGTGCTTCGTGAACGTAGATGAGCTCTCTCAGCACCTACGCCTATTTCCCGCATCAGACAACTGACTTGCTCCGACATAAGCCCAGAAACAAGAAGCGAATGAGGTCAACTGCCTCGGGGCATATCCTTCACTAAATAAAAACACAGGCTGACACGCTAGAACCTGTCACGGTGCACTAAAAGCCGTGGCATGGAGGACTGCCAGCTGACGGGATCACTCAGACCATGCAGTCAGTCCAGTGTGTTTTTGTGTGTGGATTGTCTGACTGGTGGATAGAGAATCAGGCTGCAGTGGCCCGTTCTTAAATGTGGCTAAACGGCACTCCCACTCAGTTGGATCCGAGCCGGTGTGGTGATGCAAGTTCCTGCCGGTCTTCTTCAGTCTGCCATGACACCGGATCCAGGTGAGAGAGGATGAGTGGGTACAGCAGATGTTACACAATTTTGGTCGCACTGTAAGCGCACAACGTGCGCAAATCACTTTCCCTGCACATGCAATAATATGGGGTATGAAGTACACCTCCTCAGTATCAGTGATCTAACTGTCGTGTTGCTAGAGCCTTGGTTGCTCCTGTGTCAGCACTGGTTATGTCCTCCAGTTACGTGTAAGGAAATGAAGGCAGAACAGGCTAGCAGAGAGTACTTTGTTGTTACTAGTTCTGCTTGTACATCAGCGCTGTCTTCGGTGTGTCCGTCAACAATGTGTCTTCTGTGGTCGGTCTCGTCTCGGGAACTTGGCTTGTGTCCCCAGCAGCAGAAGGTCGGCTCGTCGGTAGCGCGTCTCGGCAACAGAGTGCACCTCCTGTCCGCGGTGTCGTATTTAAGGGTCGGCAGTCTTTGTTCACCATTGGCTCCTCTGCTAGAGGCCCATGCAAGGAACCACCGTACCTTAGCCATCATGACCTCATCGTGACGCATGGCGCGCGCTTTGCCCTGGCCAAACATGACCTCACGGATGGCAGACCCCGGCCGCGGTTGTCCTTGCGTGCGCACGTGCCTTCCTCTGAAGGTCAGTCTCTTTGCCCGTTCTGCATGCACCGGTAACCTGTCCGATTCCTTTGTTCTAATGCACCCATGACAGCGCGAGGTATGACTCAACCGTCCCAACACATGTCTTTCGTGCACTGTTCATTAGTGTGCGCAGAAACGATGTGGAGTTGTAGCAGTCTCCCTTAAGAAGATGCATGTTAGTATAAGGCCTTTGATCTTAACTTGAAATATGGCACATAAAAACAGAAAAAGGGAACTGCCAAGACTTACGTCCAAATAAAAAGGAATGAAAGAGAAAATGATGAAACAGTAAGCAGACAACCACTTCTACATACACAATAACGTACAACACCAAAAAGATGGAATGAAAACCTGAACTGAAGTGACCAGATACTGAGCTGTCCCACTATCAACTTCTATTTCAGGTTTTTAAGCTCCACCAAAATTCATTTCTGATCACGCTATATATCAGTATACATAAGGTCTATAGACGTAGACCGAAATTGTAAGTGTATATTTTTGTTGTAACCCGTCAACCCCAATGAAATAGACACCTGCTGTCACAGGACTGTCTAAAGTAGCATAAATTGACGTTGAACCTTACTATACTAACAGGCTAGATCTTTGTTTAAAGGCCTAGACACGAGTTTCGCCAGTATTCTGTCACTGCTTCACACAGTTTTCAAGGGTTTGGCTCATCAGTGGACCCCCGCTTTCCCTTTTTGCTTTCTGGTTGATAAACCGGTTAAGAAAGTTCAGGTTTTTAATATACAGAGAAATTAATTTCTGATCGCGGTATATATCAGCATGTATAAGGTCTATAGGCGTAGACCAAAATTGTAAGTGTTTATTTGTGTTGAAACCAGTCAACCCCAATGAAATATACACCTGCTGCCACAGGACAGTCTTAAGTAGTATAAATTGACGTCGTAACTTACCATGCTTACAGCCTAGGTTCTTGCTAAATGGCCTAGACACGTGTTTCAACTTCAGTTTATTTTATTTGGTGAGGATAATAGGCAATGCCTTTGAAAACCCTATTATGCACTTGTTTAAGCACCTATAAAATTAACACTACTAACATAGTATTGGCAAACAGTGAGTGCCATTGTTTTTTACAATATATATCTGGCTTTTAGGGGTCAGACTTGGAGAGAGGAGAGGGAATGCATGTAAGTATCCAAGCGTTGTTTGTACATCTGAAGCGAAGTGGCCTCCATGTCTGACTGTGGAAGGTTGTTCCACTGTTGTATGACACGTTGCGTGAAGAATTCAGAGCGGAGGTTTAGCTTGGACATCTTCGTGTGCAGCTTCATTGTGTGCCCACGGAGATGAGGTGAGAGGTGCCACTGAATCATGTCTTCAAAGCGTAATCCTTTCTCAAGACCGTTTATTATCTTGTTAACTACGATAAGATCCCCTCTTTGTTGCCTGTAATGCAGAGGGAATAAATTTAGGCATGCCAGTCTATCTAGGTAAGTGTGGTTCATTAGAGCTCTTACTAGCTTTGTTGCCCGACGCTGCACTTTCTCCAGACATGCTGTGTCCTTTGCTAGCCATGGCCGCCACGCTTGTATGCCATACTCTAGGTTTGGTCGAACAAATGTGCCATACACTCTGCCAAAGAGATCTTCATCGAAGGCTAGAAACGCCCTTTTGATAGCGTGCAGCACTCCCGTGGCTTTATTTGCAGCTTTGACAGATTTTAATGAGGAATTCAGATTACTCTGTATCCAAATGCCGAGGTCTTTTTGCGTAGATGCTACGGAAATTCGGATGTTTTTCAGGTGATATATCCTGCTGCTCAGGGGCATAGGGTAGTTTGTTGGACGCAGGTGGAAGACGGCACACTTTTGCACATTGAAATACAGCAGCCATCGCTCGAACCACGTCTGCAGATTTCAAAGATTATTTTGCAGGGCATCTCGTTCGCTTGGGCGCTTAATGACCTACCACAGATTTACATTATCGGCGATTATGAATTTACCGCAGTCCAGTTCTTAAAGGCTGTCATTTACATAGATAATGAAGAGTAGAGGACCGAGAACGGAGCCTTGAGGAACCCCAATAACTACGTAAACCGAATCCGAGTTATCCTTCCCATGCAAATGCGTTGTTTTGACCGACTAAAAATGACCTGATCCAGTCCAAAATTTTCCCCTTGATGCCAAGAACGCTGAGTTTATGTAAAAAGCGGTGATGGAGCACGCTGTCAAAGGCTTTGCAGAAATCGATTTACACTAAAACCACTTCGAAGCCCTCTTCTAAAGCACTTGTCCAGGCCTCAATTGAAGTCAGTAAATTTGAAATGCAGGAGCACCCTCGCCGAAAGCCATTTTGGAAATTTTGTATGATGTCACTTTCATCACGAAATCTTAGTATGGCCTGCTTGACAAGGACCTCCATAATTTTGCAGGAAAGGCAATACATGCTTATGGGCAGAAAGCTGTTTGCAGAAAACTTGCCTCCTCACTTATAAAACAGTACGATGTTGGCCGTCTTCCACTGCAAACGCAAGACCCCTGTGTTCATGGAATGCTCGAACAGAATTGGAAGGGGCAAAGATAGCTCGATGGCAGGTATTATGCCGCTGCTTGACACAGCTGCTAAGGATCCGGCTCATCAGTGGGTCCCCCACTTTCCCCATCTACTTTCTGGTTAATATACGAGTTAAGAAAGTTCAACTTTTGAATCTCCAGCAAAATAAATTTCTGATCACGGTATATATCAGTATACATAAGGTCTATAGGCGTAGACCGAAATTGCAAGTGTATATTTCTGTTGTAACCCGTCAACCCCAATGAAATAGACACCTGCTGTCACAGGACCATCTTAAGTAGTATAAATTGACGTTGTCACTTACTATACTAACAGGCTAGGTCTTTGCTTAAAGGCCCAGACACGAGTTTTACCGGTATTCTGCCACTGCTTCACACAGTTTCCAGGGGTCTGGCTCATCAGTGGGTCACGCACTTTCCCTATGTGCTTTCTGGTTGATATACCGGTTTAGAAAGTTCAAGTTATAATTCTCCACAGACATTAATTTCTGGTCGCGGTAAATATCAGTATATGTAAGGTCTTTAGGCGTAGACCTAAATTTTAAGTGAATATTTGTGTTGAAACCCGTCAACCCTGACGAAATATACACCTGCTGCCACAGGACAGTCCTTATTAGTATAAATTGACCTAGTAACTTACCATAGTAATAGGCTAAGTACTTGCTGAAAGGCCCAGACACGTGTTACTTCGGTATACTGCAACTGCCTGACACAGCTGCTTGGGATCCGGCTCATCAGTGGGTCCCCGGCTTTCCCTATTTGCTTTCTGGTTGTAATACAGGTTTAGAAAGTTCAGGTTTTAAATATCCAGTAAAACTTATTTCTGATCGCGGTAGATATCAGTATATTTAGGGTCTATAGGTGTCGACAAAAATTTTAAGAATATATTTGTGTTGACACCCGTCAACCCCAATGAATTATACACCTGCTGCCACCGGACAGTTTTCAGTAGTATAAATTGACCTTGTAACTTACCATATTAACAGGCTAAGTACTTCTAAAAGGCCCAGACAGCAGCCTCACCGGTATTCTGCCACAGCTTGACACAGATGCCAGGGGTCCGGCTCCTCAGTGGGTCTCCCACTTTCCCTATCTGCCTTCTGGTTGATATACGAGTTTAGAAATTTCAGGTATGTAAACACCAGAGAAATTAATTTCTGATCGCAGTATGTATCAGCATATATAAGGTCTATAGACGCGGGCCGAAATTTTAAGTGTATATTTGTGTTGAAACCCGTCAACTCCAATGAAATATACATTTGCTGCCACATGACAGTCTTAAGTAGTATAAATTGACCTTGTAACTTACCATACTTACAGGTTAAGTACTTGCTAAAAGGCCTAGATACGTGTTTAATCGGTATTTTGCCACCGCTTTTAAGCAGCTACTAGGGGTTGATCTCAGCAGTGGGTCCATCGCTTTCCCTATCTACTTTCTGGTTGATAAACCAGTTTATAAAAGTTGAAGTTATTAATATCCAAACAAATTAATTTCTGATATCGCTATATATATATATATAAGGTCTATATGCAAAGGCAAAAATTGTTATGTATATTTGTGTCGAAACCCGTGAACCCCAATCAAAAACCTACACCCACTGCCACAGGTCAATCTTACGTAGTATAATTTGACGTTGTTACTTACCATAATAGCAGGCTAGAGAATTGCTAAGAGGCCCATACACGAGTCTCGCTGGTATTCTGCCGCTGCTTGCCACAGCCTTTGAGGAGTCCAGCTCATCAGTAAGTCCTTCGCCTGCCCTATCTGCTTTCTGGTTGATATACCGGTTTATAAATTTCAGTTTTTAAATGTCCAGAGAAATTGATTTCTGATGGTGATATATGTATCTATGCATAGATAAGGTCCATAGGCGTTGAACGAAATTCAGAGTGCAAATTTGTGTTGAAAGCCGTCAACTATAATTATAAATATACACCTTCTGCCAAAGGACAGTCTTACGTAGTATAAATTGACGTAACAACTTTCCATACTAACAGGCTAGGTAAATCCTAATGTCCCAGACAGGAGATTCACCGGTATTCTGCCGCTGCTTGACACAGCTCCTAGGGGTCCGGTTCATCAGTAGATCCCCCGCTTTCCCTATTTGCTTTCTGGCTGTAAAACCGGTTTCGAAAGTTCAGGTTTTAAATCTCCAGAAAAATTTATTTCTGATCGCTGTATACATCAGTATATATTTACCTAGCCTGGTATTATGGTAAGTAACAACGTCAATTTACACTTCTTTAGACGGTCCGTTCACAGCTGGTGTATATTTCATTGGAGTTAACGGGTTTCAACACAAATATACACATACAATTTCGGTGACACTTTTAGAAATTTTTAATACTGATATATATCACGAACAGTAATTAATTGCTCTGCAGATTAAAAATCTGAATTTTCTAAATCGTTATATTAACCAGAAAGCAGACAGGGAAAGCGGGGACCCACTAATGAGCCGGACTTCTAGCAGCTGTGTCAAGCAGCGGCGAAATAATGGCAAAACACGTGTCTGGGCCTTTTAGCAAGTACCTAGCCTGTCTGTTTGGTACGCTACAAAGTCAAGTGAAGCTACTTAAGACTGTCCTGTGGCGGCAGTTGTATATTTCATTGGGGTTAACGGGTTTCAGCACAAATATACACTTACGCTTTCGGTCTACGCTTATAGACCTTATATATACTGATATAAACCGCAATTATCAATAAATGTATCTGGAGATTACAAAACCTGAATTTTTTAACCAATATTTCAACCAGAAGGCAGATAGGAAAAGCGGGGAACCCACTGATTGACCGGACCTTTAGCAGCTATGTCAAGCAGCGGCAGAATACCAGCGAACACGTGTCTGGGCCTCTTAGCGAGTACATAGCCTGTTGGTATGGTAAGATACAACGTCAATTTATAATACTTATGACTACCTCGGAGCAGTCGGTGTATATTTTATTGGGGTTGACTGGTTTCAACACAAATATCCACTTGCAATTTCGTTCTACTCCTATAGACCTTTTATTTACTGATATGTGTCACAAACAGAAATTAATTTCTCTTGAGATTAAAAACCTGAATTTTTCTTAACCGGTAGTTAATTTGTCTGGCGATTGGAAACATGAACCTTCTAAACCGGTATATCAACCAGAAAGCAGATAAGGAAAGTGAAGGACCCTTTGATGATCTGGACCCCTAGCAGATCTGTCGAGCAGCGCTAGATTACCGGTGAAACACTTGTCTGGGATTTAAGAAAGTACCTCACCTGTTAGTTTGGTAAGTTACATTGTCAATTTATGCTATTTAAAAACTGCCTTGTGGCAGCAGTTGTATATAGTAATTAGGGTTGACGAGTTTCAACACTAATGTACACTAAAAATTTCAGTCTACGCCTAAAAACCGTATGGATACTGAGCTATACCGCGATCAGAAAAAAATATCTCTGTCAATGTATATTACTTAAAAATGTACTGTGGCAGCGGATCTATATTTCATTGGGTTTGACGGGGTGCAACACAAATATGCACTAACAATTCCGAATTAAGCCTATAGACATTATATATACTGATATATATGATGAGCAGAAATTAATTTTTCTGAAGATTAAAAACCTGAACTTTCTTAACCGGTATCTCAACCAATAAGCAGAAAGGGAAAGCGGGGGAACCACTGATAAGCCGGACCCCTAGCAGCTGTGTCAAGCAGCGTCAGAATACCGGCGAAACGCGTGCCTGGGCCCTTTTGCAAGTACCTAGCCTGAAAGTTTAGTAAGATACAACGTCAATTTATGCTACGTAAAACTGTCCTCTGGCAGCAGGTGTATATTTCATTGGGGTTAACGGATTTCAACACATATACACACTTACAATTGCGGTCTACGCCTAGAAACCTTATAGATACTGACCTAAACCGCGATCAAAAATTAATTTCTGAAGAGATAAAAAACCTGAACTTTCTAAACCGGTACATCCACCATAAAGCAGATAGGGAGAGCGTGGACCCACTGATGAGCCGCACCCCTAATAGCTGTGTCAAGCAGCGGCAGAATACCAGCAAAACACCTGTCTGGGCATTTTAGCAAGTACCTAGCCTATTAGTATAGTAAGGTACGACGTTAATTTATACTAAATAAGACTGTCTTGTGGCAGAAGGTGTATATATCAAGGGGTTTGACGGGTTTTAGCACAAATATACACTAACAATTTTGGTTTGAGCTTGTCAACCTTATATATACTGATGTATATCGTGAAAAGAAATATATCTTTCTGGAGATTAAAAACCTGAACATTCTTTACCGGTATATCGATCAGAAAATGATAGGGAAAGCGGGGGACCCAGTGATGAGGTGTATATCTCATTAGGGTTGACGGGTTTCAACGCAAATATAAACTAACAATTGCGGTCTACGCCTAAAGACCTTATAGATATTGATCGATACGGCGATCAGAAATTAATTTCACTGGAGATTAAAAACCTGAACTTTCTTAACCGGCATGTCAACCTAAAAGCAGATAAGGAAAGCGAAAGACACACTGATGAGCCAAAGCCCTATCAGCTGTGTCAAGCAGCGGCAGAATACTGGTGAATTACGTGTCTGGGCATTTAAACAAGTGTCTAGCCTCTTAGTATGGTAAATACAACGTCAATTTATACTACGTACGACTGTCTTCTGGCAGCATGTGTATATTTTATTGGGGTTGAGGTGTTGAAACACAAATATACACGAATACTTTTGGTCTTCACTTCTAGACCTTATATATACTGATATAAACCACGATCAGAAATTAATTTTTCTGGAGATTATAAACCTGAACTTTCTTAAACGGCATATCAACCAGAAAGCACATAAGGAGAGCGGAGGACCCATGGATCAGCCGGACCTCTAGCAGCTGTTTCAAGCAATGGCAGAATACCGGCAAAACACGTGTTTGGGCCTTTTAGCAAGTACCTAGCCTGTTAGTACGGTAATTAACAACGTCAACGTCTTTTATGTCTGATGTCAGTCATATCATTCAGAGAAATTTTCAAAGTAGTTGTAGAATTGGCTGCATTCAGCGATGTAAGAAAGGATTTAAATAGTCAAAAAACTCACGAATATGAGTCTAGAGCTGAACGGATATGATAGTTCCTCCGATTTGAATGCAACTGTATCTACGTTGGGCGAAATTCTTTAGACACGACAATGTGCACAATTTGCTCGCCCAATGTTCTGTTAGAGGATGCTGACCACAAAATAGAGGCTGCATAAGTGAGCCACATTCACCGAAAGCACCTTGCGTACATCAAGCGACATCTATGAATGTCAAACCGAAGATAGGATGGTTTTCCAGATGGACACCAGTATACCATAGTATCTCAAAACAAAAAACTAGTTAATTAATAAGAGGAATAGGCAGATTTTATTCAGTTTGTAAAAGCCCACCGTCCTCGGTGGGATTGGAACCCGGTTGGTATTAAACTTACGGCTCTCGGTGTTATTTTGCAGATCAGATGGTAAAAACGCTGGCTGAGTTGAAGCCTTCCCCTTGCTCTCGTAGGTTTGAATCACACCGACGCCACCGATGTTTTCAAAGTTCACTTAAATAAAATAAATAGGCGTATTATGCATAGGGCTATTTTTCGCCATGTTTAGGATGCATTATTTACTTTGAAACATGGAAATTGAGTTTTCTTTAGCTTCCCTATCCATAATTGCATTAACTTTTTGAAAACTTGACTAAATTCCTTCCAGTTCTGTTTTTTGTACGTCTGAACATGTATGCCTCGCCCAAAGTGTGATCCTGGTTTTTTCATCTAGTTCAGCTAGTTCTGATTTGGTCAGTTCCCTTGAGCATGGCTAACTTGCGGCGGACATAAAACTGCACGTTAATAATTCTTTTTTACGGGACTGAAGGCTCTCCGGTCCTTCTTTGGAATTATAAAAACAATTAAATGTTTAAACCTCGAGATGTCGTTTAAAAAATGCTCTCGTCTCACCAAATTGTGGACGTCTACCGCAACAAGAAGCCCCTTCTGACAATATTGAGGTGATATCAATGCAAAACGGAAAATCTATCCCATCAGATTATATACTTAATATCAGCTTTGGGAGAATACTGGTTACTATTATAACTGAAAGTCGGATCCAAAATATGTAGATTCTATCCCTCAATTAGTAGATCGTTGGGCAATTCATGGATACTAAATTAGCTACATGAATGGACACAAAATTGACCGCAATTTCTTTTTAAAGTTATGTTGTCTATGTCCAAAAGACTGCTTGCGCCAATTCAAGAAATACTTGCTATTTGTTTGAAACATGCAGAAAGGCCTTCAGTCTCAGTAACCCACAAAGTCTGCAGGCCAATAATATGAGCGCATTCACTGCATCCAAATGTTTGTCAAAATTGTCTGGGAAGAAGGTTAGCTGTACTACCTGTTCATACGTAAGTCAAGCTTTCCTCGTGATATAATAAAGTTTTGCTACAATTATAGTATAAACTATCATAATTTTTATAAGTGCCTTAACTTAATGCATCCTTCTAATCATCCCCCAGTGCTATGTCGCCGTGACGGTTTTCGACTCGCAAACTGAGCAGCGGAGACGTCGGCTTTTAAGCCACCAAGGTTATTTTAGTTCAGCAAAATTATCAGACCTTCGCCTCAGCTAGCCGGACACTGTAAAAAATCCTCCGGGAAGCTGTGGCGAAAGTCCAGTCTCGTTAGCGTGAGAGCAGTAAAAGATATTTCCGATGACATTGTACCGGTGCAGTACAACACGTTTTCTCGCATTTCACAGTCTTCCCCTTCTACCCCTGACAAGGCTGTGGTGGTGGCGGCGGAGTGCTTAAGAGAGCGCGCAGGTGGAGACTGTCGCCGAGACAGTCTTTCACCTGTCGATGCGGACTGGACCCTAAGGATGACTCTGCCTGCCTGGGGTACATGACTGTCATTTTTTTAAATCCCCCCGTTTGCACACACACACACACAGCGCACGCCCGACACGGTTAGAGGCAGTAAAAGTGGCAACAGCAGAGGTTTAACCACCACAAAAAGATGCTTAAAACTGGCAGGGAAAGGGCGCGAGTACGAAAGCCAGCACACAACGTAGTGCTCATGGGAGTATGAACCTCACGTGATCGCGCGCTTTTAGCGCTGTTCAACGCCTGCCGGGACCAAATATGCAGTAGTCGCCGAAGATCACGCAATATGTCGAAATATGCAAAACATTGATACTCTTTCGCCAAACGGCATTGACTCATATTGTGATACTGATCATCGTGTAGTCTATTCTTAAGTCATTTTAGTCATGATAGGATTCGGGCTTCTTAATGCGCTTTCTTCTGACCACTAGCAGAACGTATCTATTTTAAAAACTTGCTACTTGAATAGTATGCCTTTCATCATTGATTTTGACTGCCTTTATAAGTTCAGATATATTTTAGGGAAAACATGCGCGAAACATTATTTCTTGTACTTGTTGGATAAAAAATTACACCTCCTTTAAATTTGATAGTCATTGAAAGGGTAGCCTACGGTTTTCAAAAACTTGCTCAATTGCCGAATAATTTTCTTAACTAATGACTGCTACACTCGAATTCAAGGTTTAAAAACTGCGCACTGTGTAAATTCTGTTTTAGGAAAAGTATGTTTTTGCTTACAAATTATGGAAGAAGTCGCACAATTGCCATAAAATATTGAAATAGATGCGGAATATATTTTGTGTAGTATAGGCAGCATTTATAAATTGACGGATACGATGTTTTATGAATAAGCACCTCACAATTGTAAAATAAGCTCATAATTTGCAACTTTTGGAAACCGAAACCTACCCTTTCTTTGAGTATAAAATTTAAAGGAGGCGTAATTTGCTATCAAACAATTACAAGAAATCATATTTTCGTGCATGTTTTCTATGAAATATATCTGAACTTATAAAGGCAGTCAAAACCAATGATAAAAAGGCATACTACTTAAGTAGCCAGTTTTTACAATGATAAGGTTTTGCTCATGGTCAGAATGAAGCTCGTTAAAAAGCCTGTTTCCTATCATGACTGAAATGACTTTAGAGTAGACTACACGATAATCAGTATCACAACTTGAGTCAATGCCGTTTAGCAAAAGTATAACAATCTTTCACATATGTCGACATGTTGCGTGATCTTTTATGACTATTGTACGTGCAGCTTATGCACAGTAGGTCTCGGAATTCCTGCAACATACCGATTTTTGTGAAAGCTTGATACTCACTTGCTGATCAGTATTGCGTAAGGTTGTAATACTGAAGACGACCTTGTAGCCTTTTCTCAAGTTAATTCATTCATGATAGGATGCTGGTTTTTTAACTAGCTTCTTTCTGACCGTTAAGAAAATGCATGAACTGGAAAGAAATGGCTACTTAAGCAGCATGCATTTTATCATTGATTTTGGCTGCCTTTATAAATTCAAATATATTTTATGGAAAGCGTGCGCAAAGAATGTTTCCTTTTGCTCGTTTGGTAGCAAATCACGCCTTTTTAAAATTTTATACTTCAACAAAGGGTACCTTTAGTTTTAAAATGTGTCTAAATTGCTGAATACTTTTGAAATTTACTGATTGCTACACTTGAATTCAAGGTTTACAAACTGCGCGCTGTGTACATCCTGTTTAAGGAAAATTACGTTTTGCCTGCGCTTTGAGGAAGGAGTCACGTAGTTCTCATCAATGGCGCAATCGATGTAAATGATGCTGCATACATTATAGGCAGCATTTATAACTTTACTGATAGGATGCATTATGAGTGAACACCTCACAAACGTAAAAAATTTCATAATAAGACATTTTTCTACAATCGAAAGATACCCTTTCTTTATGTATAGAATTTAAAGAAGGCCTAATTTTCTAGCAAACGAAAAAAATAAAGAATTTTTGCGCATACTTTCCATAAAATAGATTCGAATTTATAAACGCAGTCAAAATCAATGATAAAACGGCACACTAGTAAAGCACCCATTTTTTACAGTATAATCAGTTTGTTAGTGGAGAGAAAGAAGCTCGTTAAAAGGCCAGCATCCTATCGTGACTGGAATGACTTGAGAATGGGCTACAAGGTAATCAATTGCACAACCTCACTCAATGCCGATTAACGAGTGAGTATTGATCTTTCACAAATGTTGGTATGTTGCACGAATTCGGAGTCGTACTTTAAGCCTACACTCACGCAAGCGTGCTGTTGTCTTCAAAACGAACCTGGAGTTTGCATTAAAGCAATAAAATACCTTTTTCAAATGATCAGTCTACGTCACTTGCTGGTTTGTTTTACTGTCAACAAATTAAGGCTAGCGCTCTACCCCGAATAACTCACACGGATTATATTCTCAACTGCCGTGTAAGTCAGACGCATCACTCGAGACCTTCTTAATGCCCGGGAAACGGTTCGCCAAATCCGGCAATCAACTGCCCGCCTTTTGCGAACGGTTCGCACTTCAGAGTAAAAGACAGCTGTGTTGCGTCCCTCGGGACAGAGTGCTAACTTTTGCCCTTTTCCTATTGGGAACTCTCAGTCTCCGCCTGTTTGCCGATCCGCGGAATTCCGCCCGCAAAGCCACCTAGGTCGCGGACACGCATGAGCGATCAACGCAGACTGTTGGCGCACAGACCGCACCCATCAAAGAAATCTGCCTGAGCGAGGCCCTTGGGGGTAGGCTGAACTACAACACCCCATCTCTGGCGTATGTATCCGGCCGTTCAATCTCAAAAGGTATTAGTCTGCGCTTGGATTGTGCAAGTCAAATCCCAACAGTGCATGGGGAAACCACATTTTTTTATTGCGGACTATGTACTGGGGTGGATTTAGTTCCTGAAATTTATCCTCAACGGAAATATTTTGCAATATGATTTGGAGTCCTTTGGTTGAATAGATAAAAGTTTGACTCGGCTATCGATGTGTTTAATGGCCATTAAGCTCTTAGCTCCTGGATCTGCAGCCGCCAAAGGACACCCGGCATGCATCGACCGGGTTCATCACGCCCGACGCCGTATTGAAGACTTCCAAAAAAGATCTTTTGCTACTTATTTTGTTCCAGTAACAAAGATTATGAAATTTAAGACAAACATTTCCAACCGCGGCTTGAAGCATTCCTCTAAAAAATTATATCGGATTGGGTGATAAAAAGAACACCAGATCTTTTCTTGAATCAAAGGAGGGTTATATTTCGCTGATTTTGTTTGAATGCGTCAGGGCACACAAAATAATGAATGACTCAAATGTGTATGAACATATGAGCTCAGCAATATTGACAGGCAGCTTTCTCTAAGCGTGATTTTTGGCTCACGATAGCGGGGGAGGCCACAGAACCACCTAGAGGTTCTAGTTACATTTGTTGACCTCATTATAATTTCTCATTTTATGTATTCTGCAGAAACTACAAAGTTTGGCATTCGCTCTCGCATAGCAAGACTGCTCATATTATAAGTGAAAGTGCCATTTGCTGATCTGCAATTTGCTTTGTCATTTCAGAGCCCAAAACGCCCGCGCGAATAAATGCGAAAACGCAGTTCAAAAATGCGAACCAGACAAATTATTTATCCGGTTCGACATTGAAAAAGAATTAGTAGTAACACTAGAAGGTACGTAGTGCCAACAACTCGAGCCTCCAGATGGCCTGTACTGCCGAGCCAGACGCAAAAATCGACAAAAGAAGTATAACAAGAAGGGGGCAGCTGACACGTTTGATGTCCTTTCCTGGTGACTTCACTCCGACTAGCCATTGGTTTATGTTGACTGAGAACGCCAGTTTCGCGTCATCGTTCGTCGCTTTATGCGACTTTCGCTCTTCTGCAAGGTCACGTCACTGAGTTCAAGGCAGTCGGGGCAGACCCTTAGGGTATCTTTTAGTCGTTGCATGTATTTTCAGCCACGCCGCCTTAGAAGAACCGCTTGCACAGTCATTCGTCTAACTGATATGGATGTTAATTGGGAAGAGCAGTTGGAAATGACATCAAAAAGTCTCCAAAGACGTGATTTATATCCGTCAAGGTTTCTCCTTTTCCTCTCGGAGTTACTCGTCAGTAAAGCTCTCTATCAACGTATTCTGTGCATTCCCCAACGATGAGTGTGCTCAAGAGGCCTTTGGATACTCACCTGTTAACAGTCAACCAAAAGTCCCGACAACCTATCTAAGGGATTATTGAGATAACTGTAAAAAATACTACTGTCTTCATGTCAATAGATTGTTTCGTTTACGTTAACCTCTGCTCTGATGAAAATTTAATGGTATGCATGCAATGAACGTGTTGCTTGTTGTTATTTCGCAAATGACAGACTCACTACCATTTCTGTTTATTATTAATTTTATGCATTCCGTATACTAAAACTTATTTTTTAAAAACTTCGCAAATGAGCTATTTTTCATGCATACCTGTACGGTTTAAATGGAGTTGTGGAGGGCTTCTGTTATTTACGTTAGGAGTCAATCTAACGGACTGTCAGCATAAACTTCGGGCTGTCCTGCCGAATCGCTCCTGCGGCCGACAGCCAACAATGATTCCTTGCACAATGTGAACGGCCTCAAGGTCATGTCTGCGCTAGTGACTGTCCCCACTCGATGACCTTTAACCGTTGGACGGATATTCACCGGCACACATACGTGAGCGCGCCGCCCTGTGGCCATGCAGCAAGTGACCTCAATTCTCCACGCTCCTCGAATAATGAAACACACCGGTCATGCAACATTTGAACTCGGTTTACAATCACTTATAAGCAACTGTCACATCTCACACAAGAACTTGCAGACACCCTCAGGCGTGACTGAACGCAGCCAACACTAGCCCTGGCTCCGCCAGTGGCCACTGCCACCCGAGACAACAACTCCGGGTTCTGTACACAGCAAAACCCTGATTCGGGTGACTTCTACTTTTACGACCTCGCTGCTGTGTTCTCCTTTTGGGGATTCAAACACAGCGTAATCAGACGGTGACATCTCAGCTTGTCACCGTTACAACAATTTACTCTGAGTAAATCTACACAAAACTGGTTTGTCTGGACCGAAAATACAACTAAAGGTATGCGTTAGCCCAGAACATAACTTGAAACCTTTGGTCGGTAAGTTTAGCCTCCCTTTGTCAACAGCATGCATTTATTCCTCTGATCTTAGGATAGACCAGTGACAGGCTTTCTTAATGTTCAGCTCAGATACCAGTCACTGCGTCAAAGCAAGACCGTCGGGCAGGCATACGAGTGAGAGACATCCTCATCATTCAGCCACGCAAATACCGCTCCGAGAGGTCGTACTTTTACGACTAACACTGCAGCCATTACTCCGTATGAAAAACCGTCTGAATATCAGTGTTCGTGACAATATGAGTGCAAGATTGTTAATCCTTGGTGTTTGGAGACACATATAATCGGCAGAAACTTTAAATCTGGTCTATAATCGACATATTATTAAAACACAGACATCATGCCAAATTTATAGGGGTATTCATTTATATAGACCCTTGTATACATTTATATAGACCCCTGTTTTAATTTATATAGACCCCTGTATGAATTTATATAGACCCCTATATGCATTTATATAGACCTCTGTATGCATTGTAATATTTTCGTCGGGCACCAAGGCGATTGCATTCGCATGAATTCTCCGGATGTTTATGAGTGTGGGTGCATTTCTTTCTACAGGCACCAATGGCAACCGCTTTCTTGAGTAAATGATTTTTTTCATGATTCTTGTAACGGTAGATTGTGACGTCGGCACTTGCAGGATCTTCAATTCCTGAATGATTTCTCTCTCGGTCATCTCGTTTTAAACATTAACCATCTCAGCAACAAGCTGCTTAGTTGTTTCCCATGTTTGTTTCAGCCTTCTCTTCTTATAAGCGGTTTTGAAATCTCACTCGTTATTTTCATTCTTGCTCAGGTGTTTTTCAATTCTTGTGACTGTCAAATAAGACAAATTGAGTGTCTCGCCTATCCTCTTCAGAGGGATTTCCTGTTCAATATCCCGCCCAACTTTTCCGCCCATATGGAATCCACCAATAGCTAGCTGCCAAAGCAGGATTTCCTAAGCAATCATCTAGAATCCACCAGAATGACTACTAGGCGGGCGGGTAAATCGACCCAAGTGTGATTAAATACACGGCGCGAGGCGGGACACTTGTAGCTTAGCGGTTAGAGCATTGGCCCCCGGCAAAGGTCTTCTCTGATGCGCGGGTTCAAATCCCGCCAAACGCCTCGAGTTTTTTTCACAATTGGGTCAACTCGAACCCGAAATGATCATAGCAGGTAGATAAAGAGTATAAATATACCACTGTTTATATGAGGACGCACGTTCCCTAAAAAGATAAGAAACCTATGCACACCCACCCCGGGAAAGACAGCAAAATTTATGCAGCGATCGAAAACTAACAGAAAACATATGAGCATATGAACCCTACTAGCGACTTGATTTTCTATCATACCCACCGACTATTCGAAAGACTCAACTAATAGTCAGTATACTAAATTACCTCGATCGTCATTATCCATAGGTTTCAGAAACGCAACTCAAATTAAATGGCTTGTAGCAACAGAAGGTGCGTTAAGGCGTCAAAGTTCGTCCGCCGAGCACGGATATAATAACAGGCATACAGCGAGGCTGTGACAGTACCGGCAAACAGGAACAACCACCCCGTTACTCTGACGATGGAAACAAGCGAGTGTCCGAAACATCAGTCCCAATATAATCCGGTCCATGTCCTTGAAACTTTTTCTTCGTCTTGTTTGGGGGATGATGAAAACGATACGATATCTGGACCTCAGATCTTTGCGCATATTATATTAAAGCCAGTGTTTCATGCGGCTCAGTGCCCACGGTACGCATGATACATGATGTAGAATGGAGAGGCGTAGTAAAAAGACTTTTATTTTGACTAGCCTGCCTTCAAAATACAATAAGTAGGGTTCGTCGATGAAAAAACATTACTCCAATGCCACTGATTTACACCTCGGAAAGTGACTCGCGAGAACCCTGTTTCTTGGCCTGATGTTCTTGTAATTCCTGTTTCCACTCCTTCAAGCGAGACCATTGGCGCTCCCGACGGGTGCGTGGAGCCAGCCATGCACGGTGCTCGATTGTGCTGAGGTTATCGAAGTAAGTCAGGCGCTCCTCCTCATCAAGAAGTTCACGCAGTTTGCTCTTCACTTTGTGAATTACGTTTTTACGTCGGATCTTAGAGATCTCTCGCCGCCAAACTTCATCTCGGGTGGTCGCGAATTCATTATAAAGTTGTTCTACTTGCGCTTTCTCCTGCGCCAGAATGGTCTCGTCAGCTGTTGTTGTGGCCACAAAGTTAGCGATCTCCGTGTGTAGGGTCTTCTCGGTAGGCTTAAGGCTCCTTGAGAGATCCTGAAAAAGGAAATGTTTATGGTATAAAGAGCAAAGAAACAATAGGCTCGACTTTCTTCAATAGCGACAGAACACTCACAAGACCGGAGACGTTTTAAAGTATACCTGAACTATGATTCTGAGGTATTATGATCACAGACCATGAAAAACCAAAACAGATAGGCGTTATTCACGGGACGTCCATGTCAACAGTAAGCGACTTGGGCAGGATTAGCTTAAACGCTTCAGGCTGATTGGTCGCCCAGATCCTTTTGTGCCTTCGAGAAACATTCTGTCTGACGGTGTAGGGTGCACTTCAAAGTGACGTCTCTCATTGCATTTATCCGCTCTGAGGACCTACCATGTCGTGGTTTAGGACAGAGCCAACATCTTCCTGCTTATATTCCTACATGAATATTTAACTGCTTCGACTTGGGAATGTGACTACTCCTCTTCCATGTCATTAATTGGGTTTGTCGTACGTTCGTGCTAATGGGAAACGACAATCAGTGCCGCTTGACGAAAAACGAAAACCCGCACTAACTATCGAAAGTCCTAATTAAGAGAGGTGCGTTTGTCTCCTTGGAGTCATACTGTCCGAATCTTTTCGTCACAAAATTTTATTATTTAGCAGTAAAAGCGTATAATTTCTATCGTTCAAAAAGTCCGGTGATTAATTATAATCGTACGTTTGCCTAGACTGACCCAGCTACCTTCCCGTGGGATGTATTTACAGAACTGTATGAAAACCATTGAGCGGATATCAGTGAGCTGGAGGAACAAATATTTTGAATCAAACGTTTAAAAATGCTCTAGGCCAGGGACTACTGTCTCGTTTACTAATTGTGGCTGACCACAATATCCCGTGGGATGAGAACTCTTTCGTGGGTGTTAAGAATATGCTACAGCATGTTTATCCGGAGCGTCCAAGTAGCCGCAGAAAGTGAAGTAAGGAAGACTCTGAGGTAATACCTTGAACGTTTCCAGAGCTGCATAAACTTCGGACGGCTTTAAAAGAGGAGGTTCGCCGGGTTTTGCCTCCGCATCCTCGGGGCGTGTAGCGCATGACTCGATTAGCTGTCCAATGCAGGTGAGCTAAAGGTAAGAAAAAAGAGATGGCAATAAGTATGCTGGATAGGCGTTGTAGACAGTAATCAAAAGTTTGAAGAACACTTACGCATTGCTCATCGAGCACAGGAAAATCGCCGGGAGATTCCACTGCTTTCCGAAGGCAAGCCAACAAATCACTCGTTCTTTCGGTCAGAGCGAACCCGAGAAGTCTGAGAGTTGGGACAAGGGGCAACACCACAGCCAAAGTACTCGAGACAACCTTTTTTTTGGAGGAATTACAATCGCGCTCAAGAGCCTTTGCGAGAGAAAGACAACAGTGGCCTAGCTGGAGACGTGGACGAGCGATGTCGAACCATGCATCGTAGTTGGGATTGCGTACGTACGGTACTCGTCGAAAGTCCATCTAGCATAAAAATATGGATAAGAGGGTGCGTAATGCGCAAGGTAACTCGGTACCTCACCGTCAGCTATTAACGACTGTAAACAGGCGTTCAGGATGTTTAGCATGGTGTGGACTCTTGATCAATTTTTTCTGTAGACGTGTCAGAATACCCCCAACTTTAGATGTTTTATGACAGAAGGATGGTATTCGCTATTCGAAAAATAGCTAAATTAAAAAGATGCATTTAGTAGATGGGCACCCACCGATCGGTTATGGGACGCACTCTTCCCGCAATGTTAGATTTATAGTGACGCAATAAAGTCGTACGCTGTGAGGTAAGCAAAGCTGATGATAACTGCAATGATGGGCAGGTTGCAACGGCCCCTTCATCGCGCAGGTAGTATGGCAGCTCATCGGTGCGAATTCCGAAGAAATTACGGGCGGCTATAGTCTTGTCTATTTTGGCCGCAGTTATGTTCATTCAGCCTGACTTTTTTTACCATTTCAATACTGACAGTGCAGGAATATAGGCTGATAGGGCTAAAAAGTCAGTTGTGATTCAGTGCTATATTGATCAGCCTTTTTGTTCTAGATGCTACTAAACATAAAATTAAACTGACCACTATTTCAGTTCCCTCAACAAATATACTCTAGTTCGGCAAAAATTCCCATTTCGTTAACGATTGAAAAGTCGTGTTGGCAAACAGCTGTTTTCGGTCATTCACTTC
>JAYGXS010000001.1:67351848-67366069 GCA_036362985.1 Ligula intestinalis | reverse complement strand
TTTTTTTTCGGGCCATCACTACACACTAAATTTTTATCATTTGTCGGACATGTGTTTTTAGATCATCGGAGGCGGAGTTAATAGGTGACAGCCATGTTCTTCACGGATATTGTCGACTAATCTTGCGTCACCATCACGCAAATAACAGGTGACGCAAATTTGTAGAAAACTTCGGATTTTGATAGTCACTTTTTTCATTTTGATGTTGGCACCTCATGTAGCAGGTAAATGTCGCCGACTTCGCCTATACCTATCCAATTTTCAAAATTAGCAAATGCCGGATAAGATAGAATCTAAGCTCTTCGGATGATGCAAGTTTGTTTTAAAATGCTTGCCTATGGACTCGCAGGCGAAATAAGTCGTTGAATGAATTCGCATCGATGTAAGACTATAATGCTTTCCGGTCCGCGTGGACGACTGTGAGATTCGTTTAGTGTATCAGGTGTTTAGAAGACCCGCCATTCTTATGTTCTACGTTATTTTTGATCCTCAGAAGGGGCGTTGCTAGCCGGCGTAGGACGACAGTCGGCGGCACCGACATGCCCGTATTGTTATCTCTTAGGATGTTCACACATTTTCCTAGACGAGCTCTCGCACATCCCTCATGAAAAATGACCGCCAATAGCTCTGGGAACAATGATCAGTATCCTATAACTCGGGCGTACTGTATATGCATGGTAGGAAACTACTGACCTATTGGGACGTTTGCTTACGCACCGCACTAGCCACCTTCGCAAGCGATGACGTGCAAACGGGTCGCAGCGAGTGGACACAGAACTAATATTCTTGCGCGTGCGCAGTATCTACCGCGTTCCTCTGTCATCGTGGAACTAGCTTATGCTAATGACGGCAGTGGCGACACAGTAGTGGCAAGCTCGAGACTAAATTAAGTGAGCATTGAATTAGAATGCTCCAAACTAGAATTATTACATAAAAACGTCCGGAACCTGTTTTTTAAGCTCAATGAACTGTAAATACAAGTAGCCGATATGTCGTCAGATGCTATAGAACCAACAGAAATGTGGTTGTTACAGCTTCAGCGATTGCAAAGTAGCAGTACTGGGAGAAACAGAAAAAAATAATCGGTATTGTTTTGTCCTGCATTAAAAGAACTACTTAACCGTGTATCAGAGAACCAACAAGATGACGCATGGGCTATTTGGTTGGCTAAAGATAAGGGGTCGCAGTCATTGAAACCGTGAATGACACAGATACAGTTGATGTTATCTCATGAAATTTCAATCAAAATGCTGCAATGTGTTTTCGATTCGAAAAAAATCTTTAAGCAGGCATGTGAGATTGCTGGTCGTGCAGCTTAATCCCAAAATATTTCTGTTGTGTCAGGATGCCGGTTTGCAAAGAGCTGCCTTGCGGTCAACTGAAAAAAATAGTTCCCACGATTACTAGAGTAATATTTGTTAATTTCCACTGATTTTCGATTCAGTTATCAATTTCAGTATATATTTTATAGAAAATAGGCACAAAGATATTATTGCACTCATTCGGTAGCAAGTTAAATTTTTTTCACAATTATACTTGAAGAGAGGGTATATTTTGAATATCTTGCCAGGTAATTTTTAACCCGACTCTACGTTACGCTTGCATTCAGTGTTCCCAAGCTGGGTTTTGCACATTTTCGGTTAATCAGGATGTCCCTTACACAGCCTGAAGAAGAAAAAATAAACTGCCAGCGTAAGAGTTAACTAGCTAAGAATGAAATTGAAAAGTACTAGATAGAGGTGATACCTACGGCACCTCGTTAGCACAAAGAACGGTATCCGCAAGGCAAGTAAAAAGTCAGTGATTTCTCCACGCGCTTATGAAAAGGTTACATAGTGCTCATAAATGCTTGCAGTTGATGTGGATCATATGTATATTTGAAGAGGGTATATTTTGTTCTTAGAAAAACGTCCGGTTCCGGAATAATTTTGGACCCTACCTGCCGTTACAATTGCATTCAGGGTTTCTAAACCACAGGCTGTACACTTCATGTGTAGAACAAATCGCATGTTTCTTTACGCTCGGAGGAAGACATTATATGGCGTTCATAGAATTGGCAACGGATGTGTACCATGCCAAATTTATAAAAAAAGCCTCCATTAATGGCCATGTAGGATGCTTTATGCATAGACAATTGACGGTCTCAAAAACCTCATAATTCGGCAATTTTTTAAAACTACCAGATACCCTTTTCTCATGCATACAATTTGAAGATAGCGTATTTTGCTTCTAACTGAGAACATGAAAGGGTATTTTTGAGCATTTTTCTATGAAATATATTTTAATTAATAGGGCAATTAAAGAAGGCGAAAATTCATACTGATTCAGTAGTCATTTGGGCACCGCAGTTTATGTAGCTGGTCAGAAGGAACCTTATTCAAAAGCCGGCACCCTGGCAAGCCTCAAATATCCTGGGATCAGGCTACACGCTAGCTGAACTTGTAAGCGTACTGAAATATTTTTCCAACCGAAAACGCGGATGAATTTTGGTTGGCATTTCATGAGATAGCAAATTTACTGTGATCGCCTGTTTCATAACCCAAAGAAACTCGACAGTCGACCTGCTGCTGTTCGCATGGATGACTTCAGCACAAAAACTGACATTCGCTGGAGTGATATGCAAGTGAATCGTACAAAGTAAGCCTTCAATCCCCGTCTCCTAAAAACAACACGGCGCTTTTCTGATACGGCATGTTCTAGTTCCGACAACAGCGCGTGTAGGGCAACAGGCCAGTAGTTTTGATCTCATCTTCACGAACGCTCTTGAAGTAAACCATTAAGTACTTTTATAGGTAGTACGTTTTGTATTATTTATCATATGTAATAAACCTAATGAGGCCAAATGCATGGAAAGGAGACTTTTGCTAACTTAGAATTGAAACATCGAGAATAGTTCGGGATGTTGTCTTCTCAGAGAACGTAATGGAGGATAGGAAGTTATTTAGAGAACGTTGACGATATACTAAAGAGCCACTGTCCCCTATCGTAGGCCAGGAATCAACCAGCCGATCTTATTGGCTAACGGGAACTAACGAGATCAACAAGAGAGGAAGTCTGTGGACGAAGTTTGGTAGAAATAGCGAAAGTGCAGCCTTCAAGCCTTCAAAGAACACAAAGTCCAAGGAAACAAGGCAAAAGACATAATTTTCAAAAGGCGTTGAGAAAATTTCCCCACTGACCTACTAAGGGTCCCGAATTGCGGCGCGACTACTTGCTAGGGAGCACACTTAACAGGGACCCGATTAATATTATAAGGAATGATAATGGTCTTGAGATATCGAGCGGTCAGAACAACTCTGGCTATTTTTTATCAGTCGTTCTAGTCTGTTTGCGCAAGAGAAGCAGATTTTATTCCACTCGGTTACGAGAACAGAGAAGTGCCAATAGTGAGAATAGTTCGTTGCGAGAAAAAAAGTTATCTTAAAGAAACGTGAATCTGCTGTGGACCAGATTCTAGTTAAATCTGTTACTTTAACTTGCCCGAGAACTGGTGGATCCACTATCCGTTTTAGGTAGGTCTGTCCTTAGAGGTCCCATTTTCGTTTGGCTCATAACAATAAATTACTTTTACATTTTCAGTAGTCTGATTTTCATTTTTTAGTTCAATTCTGCCAATATGGAGTCAAATTTCCATAAAAAGGCATCAGTTGCCCGAGCAGCAGGAATTACTGCTGATAGAGTTGATTGTACTTAGCTCATGAAAGCAATCATAATTAGCTTTTATTTACTATTCTTTGATCGCTTTCAAAAGGAATATTAATCTACACTCGTTAAATAAGAACTAAATGTTAAAAGACCAATTCTGTGAAATAGAGGCGTCTCACCTCCAGCCTCGTGTTGTAGCTGTGCGCGTGCGTTCGTTCGTCCGTTGGTTGGCTCCATTCTCGCGGCTGTCGTTGAATTTGCGTATGCGTGCTCGTCGGCCTCCCCCTCGTTTGGAGCATTCTTGGTTTCGCGAGCGCCTCCGTAAGAAAGCGTGCAACGTCGGTCATGTGACCCACCCGCTGCCACCTTCCCTCGCGGGCGTCGGCTGTCAGTTTTGCGTATCTGCATTCGTCCGCCATATTGCACTGGCCTGACCATATTATCACTGGCCCTTCCGATCACCCTTGCTTTCCCAAAAGCGAAAACATAGTTCTGCTGCTGCATGTGACTGTAGACCATCTAACACCCGCCCTTGCGGTTGATTACGAGCTGGTGCTCGTGCAACCTCGTGCGAAGACGTTTGCCTGATTTACCGACATACCTCGCTTCATAATTTCAACAACGGATGTTGTAGACCACCGAGGATTGTTTGGTCATCGGTAGCGAATCCTTGGGCTTCATAACCCGCTGCCTGAAATTTAGTGTCGGTTTGTGGACCACGCTGATCCTGAACGGTTTCTGGAGTCTTGCAGCCACCTCTGATACATTCTTCAAATCCATAGTCGATAACCAGAACTTCGGTTTCTCCTGAGTCGACACCTCAGACCGGGACTTCCTGATATACCTGCGTACGAAGGACGTTCCTATGTGTTGTATGTCTAAGAGGTGACTGTTCGCGTAAGCGTGCAGAGGTGGATTTTCCAGTCTGACCACAATAGACCGTATCGTACGCTTCACAAGGATCTCGTAGACAACTTCTTTCTTGTCTTAATAGTTCACTCTATTCGGTAGAAGATGTACCTTGGGAAACGTTTGTTTATTGTTTGAGTTTTCGAAACTGGCTCACCAGATCGTCGTCAGATGGATGGGAATTGTGCGGAACAGTTAATCCAAAATGATGGCTAACGGAAGCTTATATAGTTGGTTGGAGTAATAGTTTATAATTGTCACCCGCATTTGATTACGCGGTTTGTGGAGAAAAGTAGTTGTCACCCGCATGTAATTATGCGGTTGGGAGATAATTGCCGTCCACATTAAATCGTGCGGTCGGTGGTGCTTGGTTTTTGCTTCCTCTAGTCCCAAAGTACTTTACCGAATTCTATTTCTTGCGATGCTAATTTTTCAGTTCACCCTACCTTTAGGGTGAACTATTTGGGTGCGTAAAGTCATATTTGGTTTATAAGACATCCGAATCAGGTGCTTCCTTAGGTGTCTGAACGATTTCAGACACGTTTTTGATGTAAGGAAGGCTACGCAAAGTATATTGCTTGGGCGTCTTATTGCTAAAGCCTGAGTTCTTTTTATTTTATTCTTGTTGCCTCACACATTGAGGTACGAATTCTCGGGGATAATCGTTCGAAGAAAATAATTTGAACAGGCAAAAACGCATTGTTCGGAAAAAGAAGACTACCATATCGAACTGAATTACAGGCAGTAGCAATCAGACGCCCAAACCATGTACTTGGTGTAGCCTTCCCTACATCCATTTTGGCATGGTATGCCGTAGAAAACTGCTGATTGTTCCCTTACCGGTAGCAGGTCTTTTGGCCTCATTTTCTGTCGTTGAAGAGTCGGTTCTGATTTATAGGCCATCCCATTTCCAGAAGGGTTCAGGATTCGTGCTGTCGCCTCCGAAACATGCTTATATAGGGGATCGCGAGAGAAAGGACTTTTTTGTCATCGTTTGGTCGCTCACGGGAAGATTTTAGTCGGCATTTATGTAGGAAGGACCTTAGTTGACCATTGACTGGGAACAGGGAGTTAAGGTATTTTGTCTCTTCCTTTTTCTCGTTGTCATCACTGCAGTGTATTTGAACACGTTGGAAGAGAGTTCTGACCAACGGGTAGTTATTTCGGAATTTGAGGATACGCCTAGTGTTTGTTGCCTTGCGGTACACCGCAGTTTTTCTCCTCTCCTCAGAAGTCCCCGCAAATTTTAAATCCGGGAAGGGCAACTGGTTGTTGTTTTACTTCTTGCATCGTAAATTATATATCAGGGAATGTGGAGTACAGTAGGGTCTTAAGGTCCTTAACTTCGTTCCCTCTGATTACGATTTCTGTGTCGTCGACGTATTTGGCACAGAATTTTGGATAGTACGAACGAAAGACTAGTCGTTCGAGCCTCTCTAGGACTGCCTGGGCAAATAACCCAGGCAGGATGAGCTCACTGATGTTCCCTACTTTTGCTCACAAACCTGGTCGTTAAAGGTAAAGAAATTCCTAAGACACAGTTTGAAGAGTTCAATGACGTGCTGTCTCTTTATTTGTTGTTTATCGTCCTCATGCTTTTCTTCAAGAAGTTCGTCAATAGTGCTTATGGCGAGGTCGGTTTAATGGAGGTGAATAAGGATATCGCGTTAAAACGATATCATAACCTCGTCTGAATCTATGTCTAGATGTCTGATGTTCCCCAAAAACTATTCAGTCGACTTCACTGTCCATTCGGAGTCCTTAGTGCCATTTCGACGGTCCAAAGATCGGGGTGCCACGTGAGGTGGCGTTGAGCTTTTGAAAACTTTTGTTTACTAGGGTTACCACATTTGTCGTTTCGTTGGCATGGCCTGGCACGGCACAACCTGAGAACGAACTAACCTGACGCAGAAAGAGTCCCCAGAACGAGCTACACGGACAGAGGCTCAACCATTCCCAGAGATTAAGAGAGTGACTCATAACGCACACAGTTAGACTACCCGTTAAACATCCACTAAAGAGCCGAGACAGCGAAAAAAATTGAGCAGCCCTAGGCCAACAGACAGGCCATGGCACGAAACTTCCGGTTATATTCGATTAACTTAATTTAATGCTCTGAAGATGGAAAGTCGACCAACCTCTCCGAAAAGTCGGCATATGAATGAATTGGTTCCGGTGCCCCCTCCTCCCTATTTCTCAATTTAATAACCCAGATCTCTTAAAGTTGCCAATCTGATAATAAACTTATTTAATCAAATTGCACAATCGCTGCATCCTCCAGAGCACATGCGCAGATTTTAGACTCGGAAGTGGGCATTAAAGGTCGTTCCGTGTGAGTCTGAGGAGTAGTACCTTCTTTCAATCAAAAGCGTCTTCTATGAAACAGCTGATTCTGAATCACGTGACTGCATTCAGGGGCCGTCAACGACATGCCTCGGGCCTCGAGGCAGGATATAGATATACGCGGGTGCGGGTGTACGCATAC
The DNA here is from genome assembly GCA_036362985.1 of Ligula intestinalis. Taxonomy (NCBI): domain Eukaryota; kingdom Metazoa; phylum Platyhelminthes; class Cestoda; order Diphyllobothriidea; family Diphyllobothriidae; genus Ligula; species Ligula intestinalis. The sequence goes on along the minus strand of JAYGXS010000001.1, from coordinate 67,359,030 downwards.
GAATTAAGCGATAAATGGCCTTCATGTAGAGGATGCGCGCGTGATTAGCCCTAATCTGGATGTACAGCATATTCCCCCTTTAACATTGAAATGCTAGGAAGTCAGCACTCTCAACGAGGCTTTCAGACACGGTGGAACTTTCGCTGTAGTCTGAATTTCCGAGGCAAAATTCGAGACTACCTTTGTGTGATTTTGGATTTACGGGCATGTGGCGCTGGGCTTGAATTTAGACTCGAGTTCAATTTCAGCTACCTATCACCGCTGCTAGCGTATAGTCAGAAGGCTGATATAGAGATTCATTTTATTAATTAATGGATTCTGGGCATATCAAAAAGCATTGAAGTGTCTCGAATTTTCCGCGTTTCTCCGACCACTTTATCTTCAGTCCTCGCCAATAAGTAGTGAGAGTTGTGGGCGAGGCAGCTGTTTACGGCAGATGGCTAATTTCAAAATACCTGTATCGACATTCCGAAATGTAATTTCACTAACAGTTGCTTATGTGAGCGCTTTCAGCCACCACAAGCCCTTGGCTCGGACAAGAGAGGAATTATTGTGATGGAGGTTTTAGGGGTAGGACTTCACCGCGGCTAAGCAACTAAGCATGGAAAATAAAACATTAAAATAAGTAAAATTTCACCACTAGGCCTATATATAGCAACGAAATCGGTAGTTATATTAATAAAATATAAATAAAAGTATTTCTTAATAACTAAAAGTAATGTGAATAAGAAAAACCGCAAAAACCCCCTTTGTGCATTACGTTATATGAATGCAGTAGGTAATACGTACAGGGTTACTTCCCATAGTTATGAAATAATAAATCAAACCAGACCAGGCAATGTATTTTAAACCCAGGATCCTATGCAACCTATCCTAACCGTAATTTCGTCGCACAAGGATTACTTACGCGGTTTTAAAGCTCGCGTATCACTCAGCATAATCCTAAGATATCGTAGTCAAAGGAAGATGCCGATAATAAATAAATAGATTGTATATTTAAGGCCCAAGGGGCCTTTTCATTGCAAATGTAGTGCCGTGTTAAAAATAAATACAAAGTTGGTAATCAAAGCTGCTCGTAAGAAACTGTATAACAACAGGAATGAGTAGTATACTTTACATATTAAGCCAACTACGATGAACAACGGGCCGCTTAAAAAAAATTTATATTCAACAATATTAGGTATATATGGTGAACTGAGAAAGAGGCCGTGAAAAAAACTTAAATAACGAAAATCGGTGGCAGAGTTCAGAAAGCCACCGATTTCCAAAAACAATGTAGGAGAAAAAACCGTTTCGATAGGTAATTAGATTGAGATGCTATGATATGATGCAGTGAGATGAGCTCGTGACGTTTAGGGTTCGGAACGATCCTTGTATGAGAGGAAAATCATATAGTATCATGGGCGTGAGGCAGGAGGAGTTCATCGGGGACAACGGGGTCTAAAACATTATACGAACCATTCTGGCTGCGTTCAGAAACCAAGATGCAGATCAAATACTATGATTCTTAGAATTTTTTCGACGCTCTTATAAATGCAAATGTATTTTAAAGGATGCACACTGAATAATATCCTTTTTTGCAATTATTTTTAGTAATATTTTAAATGTTGGCTCAGGGAAATAGGATCTTTCAGTCGCAAAATCTCAACTTCCCGACGTACTTCTTCCCTTGCCTTGAAGGTTTTGCAAATACAGGCTGTAATTTTTATTTTACAGACAGTGTTAATCCCTCCACACGCTTGGCACTATGACATAAATAGTTAATGATCTTTTGCAACGGGTACGGGCCACTGTCTATACAGCCTTAGGAGCATTATTAAATAGACCAGTGCGTTATTTGAACAGACTTTTCACAGCTCTGTGGAGTCTAAAATCACGGACATAATCCTGTTAGGTTTGTTATATCCTAATACTATACTGCATCATACTCTACCTTGCAACGCAACCTAAGTAATCCTTTCTATTTGAAGTAACGTCTCAGATCAGTTGGTCAATTTTTCTTGAGGTACACCATCTACTCTAGATTCTTAATCACAGACAAGTAGCCGCACTAGGCCTTGAAAGTTGCAATTCAACAAAAAAATAAATTAAAAGACCGAATTACTGAAGCTCTAGTTATTGGATTCCGTGGTAGGAGAAATGAACAAGTCTGAATCCCTTGTTCTAGTCATTGTATAGGCTCAAGGTCCGGCATGACCTTGATAAGTGCCGTGCTCTCGCAATAAGGAACAATCTAAGTGTATGCGAAATGCAACTAAAATTGCAGTCATCATAATATAAATAAAGTAATATTCCAATTCAATTTTGCTTCATTTCCGAGGCAAAAGTAGCTTATGTAGCCCCACTCCTATACCCCTAGTCCTAGCAGTTTGTCCTACGAAAACAATGCGTATGGGATATCGAGGGTGCGTGTTATGTACGTTTAGTTTACCTTAAGTTAGTCACCCGGGCTCTGGTAGGGGAGCGCCAATCCCCTTTTCTCCACGAAACACAGAATTGACTTTCTACACTCATTAATCACAACCATCCGCGAAATATGACCTCTGCTATGGCGTCCGTAGGAAACCGACGTGCCCCATCCTCTTGGCATCGCGGGAAGGGTGTTAAATCTGCGAGCTAATGCTGGATTGCGAAGTGCGGACACGCACAACACAAGAATACCTATAAGAGCTAAGGCTACGGTGGTTATGGCCTTAACACCTACAATCTTCGGATACCCTGCTTCCTTAGGATACTGGAGAGAAGACGGTGGAAAGGCGAGAGTAGACGGAACAGTGTATTGTTTCCAGAAGGGATAAGGGGAAGGTTGCCAGTAGGTCTTGCAGGGCGTACGACCGCGAGGCCCGTAGGACAGGGCGGCGTCGCCGGCCGCCGCCGCCGCCGCCGCCGCGACCAGCGAGGCCGGAATTCCAAGTATCCTCCCACCGCAGTCCTCGTGGGCATCTTGCCTGAAGACAGAGACAGAGCACGTTCAATGGCAAGGTCGGCCTGTGATTGGTTGTCTTGGCGCAAAGCTGGCATGGCGAGACTGGGTGCGTTCGTAAGTGGCTTAGACCATTGAGCGAGAACGGACAGGAGGTGCCGAGACTTGGCACCTGGCCGCAGGCAGCATTAGCGTGCAGGGCAAAGGCGCTGTCCGTCAGCTCTTGGGTTCCAATTGGCTGCTAGGACCACTACATACCTACGGCGTCCGCGGGAACTGACGCGCCCCATCCAATTGGCATTGCGGGTGGGGTGTTAAATTTGCGAGCTGATACCGGATTGCGAATTTCAGGCTGGAATGCTTAAACTCTGAGAGATGACGGCGCCCAACTTTTTACAGCCAAATTCCTTTCTGAATACCGTGTTGGTGTGGCGTGTCTCTTTGAGGTCCGCCTACCTGGCACTGGCTACAAACTGCTTCAAGTGCCAGGAGCGGACTCTGCGTACCATCTCTACCACAGTGGTGTCTCCGACAACTATGGACGGTATTGTGTTGCTATAGCTTTGGCCGATGAATTTCACTCGAGTCTGTTAGAGTGGGAGGCTGTCTCACCGTGGATCGCTGGGGTCCGTTTGAAAAGTACCACAGTCAACGTTTCTATCATCTCGGTATACGCGCCTACTCTGGCTACTGATGACAGCGTAAAAGACAACTTCTACGGCGACCTCCAGTGAACAGTTGACTGTATCGCAAGAAGCGATCTACTCGTCATTGCCCGTGATTGGAACGCCTGACCAGGTGTGTGTGTGACGCCGGAACCTGTCATGCGGTAGGCAAATTTGCTGTCGGAGCGCAGTGTGCCAATGGTGAGTGCCTTGTCAACTGTGCATTGTCGAACCGCCTCGTTGTGTCAAGCACCCGTTTTGATCATCCGCGCCACCACTTTGTCACGTGATACTCAAATGACGGGCAAACCCAGGCCCAAATAGATCATATCCTTGTCCGAGCACGCTGGGCCGGCTCGGTCTTGGATTGTCGAGCCTATCGCGGTGCTAATACAGGAAACGCTCATACATCGAACTATGTCCTACAGCGGACAACACATCGCTTGCGTTTGAGAGCTATTCACAGACCCTCTCGACCACAGCAGATCGATGTCGCAAAGCTGAAGTCCTCTGCTGGCGACGCCTTCTACTAAGCACTCTAGAACCGTTTCGACGGCCTGTACCCTGACGCCCGAGCGGACCCAGAGCCCGCGTGGCAGTCCTTGAAGGCCGCGATGTCAGAGCTGGCATACACCCATCTGGGCAAAACCCGGCGGTGACATCGCGACTGGATCACTAGACCCACGCTTGAGTTAGCTGAGGAGACCGGCCGAGCCAGATTCACTGGCTCCCCCACTTACAAAGAGCTGCGGCGCCAAACGACAAGGGCCATCCAAGCCGATAGGAACGCCTACTCGAGTGACTTTGCCACAGAAATGGAGCAAACAGCTTCCAACGGTGACACCCACAAGCTCTGCCGACTCTTAAAGCAGGTCAGCAGAGGTTCGTGGAACACCACCGAGACTCTACTGGATCGCAACGGTGCTGTCATCATTAAAATCGATGACCGGTTAGAGAGATGGTGCGAGCATTTCTGTGACCACCTTAACCATGATCCCCCTGTGAGGTCTGGCCTGTCGCCCAATGCAGACGATTCTCATCATCTGTATGAGTGCAACACAGAGCCACCCAGGGTAGAGGAAGTTGTCTCCATTCTCTTGAGGCTACGCAACACCAAGGCACCTGGTGAGGATGACCTCCCGCCGGAGCTCTTCAAATTTGCACTCAAGGTTATTGGGCCCTGGCTACAACAAATATTTTTCAAGATATGGGACAGCAAAGTTGTGCCCTCCGACTGGAGTGTAGTAGTGCTCCTCCCCCTGTTTAAAAAAGGCGACAGACGAGCGTGCAGCAATTACAGAGGCATTAACCTTATCGATGTAGCGGCGAAAACATTCACGTCTCTTCTTCTCAAACGTTTCCAAACTGCGAGAGACCAGCGCACCCGCCTAAAACAGAGTGGATTTCGACCAGGTCATGGCTGCACCGACCAGATCTTCAATCTCCGCCGTGTGCTGGAACTGAGATGGGGTCACCAACAACCCACTGTTCTATGCTTCATCGACTTTGCTGCCACATTTGACTCTGTTGATCGCAGTTCGTTGTGGAACATAATGAGGACGGACGGCCTACCACCTAAGCTTCTCACTCTCACGCAGGCATACTATCGTGGCACTTCCACACGGGTGAGGACGCAGAATGACGACACGGAAGCCTTTAGCGTCAGGACGGGCGTCCACCAAGGCTGTGCCCTTTCACCAACCCTGTTCAACTATGCGGTGGACTGGATCATGACCAAAGCACTGGATGACTTCCCGGGAGTGCAGTTTGATCGCTCGAAATGGGTGACTGACTTGTCGTAGGCTGATGATGTCATCTTCTTTGGCGATAACTGTATTGCAGTTCAACAGGCGCTGGACAAGATCAATGAGCGTGCACGATCCATCGGATTGCGCTTAAACGCCACTAAGACCCAAGTCATGCTCTCTCGTGTGCCCCCTACATCTGTTACTCCTATTTTTCTTGACGGTACTACTCTCGAAGTGGTCTACTCGTTAAGGTACTTGAGCTGTTTGGTCACGGAAACGGGTCAAGGTGTCGACGAGGTTGTATCACGCGTCAACCGTGCTCGATCTGCCTTCTACCGTCTGTGCGCTCCTCTATGGAATAGAAGGAAAATATCACTACGCACAAAGACCCGTGTTTACCAAGCAGTGGTTTGATCTATCCTGCTCTTTGGCGGAGAGACATGGCCTATGCGCGTTGAGGACATGAGGAACATTGAGGGTTTGACAATGACTGCATACGCCGCATTCTTCGTCACCGTCGCGTCGACCGAATTTGCTGCTCCGATCTCCGCCGATGCAGTCACCTGAACGCTCTCCCTCCACTCCTGCTTCAGAGCCGACTTCGGTGGTTCGGGCATGCGTCCAGGCGTGAGGATGGTGAGCTTATTCGTGACCTGCTTGTGGCGACGCCTCCCCCCCCCCGCCTGGCACAAACGTCGTGGCGGACAACTGAAAACTTGGACAGCAACGGTCACGCAGGATCTGTCGTCAGTTTCCGGCCCATGTGTCTACGGCCTACGCCGATGGAACCGTGAATGGATGGCACTCTTGTGTGAACAGGCGCAAGATGGACGCGCGTGGACAGTTGTGATTCGTGATGCAGTCAATGTCAAAACTGATGCCGGCTCAACCCGCCTGAGGTGAATGCCGTTGCAGGTACAAGTAAGTAATTCCATAATAAGCCAACATTTACTTTCAAATTGGTTTGGTCGAAATGGTCCCAATTGAAGAAAAAACAGGTTTGTCACTATCTTTACACCTTAAAAAGAGAATTCTCTGATAGTGACAGCTTTTAATTTTTTCATCTCGTGACATCCAGGAGTAAAAAGGCTGGTCAGGTGCCTCAAGCTTCGCTTCGGGAGACTCCGCGGAGGTCAGCTAACACCGCACCTAAACGTCCGTGAATCAAAATCAACCTTGTTTCTCATTATGAGAGATTTAATTGGGGGCGGTATTTTCAGTTATAAATGGCCTTTTCAAAAAATTGTCGATATCACTGCTATAAGCCGAACTGGTAGCAGTAAACGAGACATGCAACCTTTACTTCAACAGTAAGTTTTCCAGATGGTTAATAATACAAAAGAAATAACAGGGAATCCAGAAGCACCCAGTGCGGTAATCGCCCAGAATTCCTACCTCTTACATGAAATCACGCAAAGTTAGCTTCTTACTCAGCTCCTGAGTCCATCTACTTTTTCTCCTATGGATGGCTGTAGAACATAATATTGCCCAATAGCAGAAATGTTTGATGGAACGTGGACAAATGAATTATAACGCATCTTGTTTTAAAAGGAAACTGAATGGCGCAAGACAAAGTGAACGAGAACAGTAAATCCATACGCATTTTGACCTTATGACGTTTCATAAAAAAGGGCAAAAAATGTACTCTTAATCCTCAAGATTAGAGACACGTCTGCTAGCCTGAACAATAACAGTGGAAAAGATTTTTTGTCAAAAAATAAGTACGATGAGAGTCGACAGGTTGTAATTTGAGGTGACGTGATAGGCGCCGAAATTGATAAGTCGCTGAAATATTTGTCTGATCATAATTTCCTTCGCCTACACTAGCCAACGTTGCATACAATCT
>JAYGXS010000001.1:67301891-67351748 GCA_036362985.1 Ligula intestinalis | reverse complement strand
CTTTACCAATAGAAATTCCTGGAATACGAGTATTTTCTCGCATTCGTAAATGGCTTCGTGTAAGTGCGAACACATACTTATCACCAACATGACTCAATGAACAATATGAAGGTGTGACATCTGTAGACGGAGACGTACCTTACATCCTGGCGGTCTAGTTTTTTTGATTACCGCCTGCCTAACTAACGTAACTTCTGCAAAGCACGATCGAATCAACAGCTGCGAGAGTTTGGCGATTTTGATTGTTGAAATACTAAGCCCAAAGCTAACAATACGTCATAGTAAATGGTCCTTTTTAATTTTAAACAGTTTTTAGTTAATAATTCTTTGAAACTGATCAACGTTGCCTGTACAATCTGGATTTGAAGTGAAAGCACGTGACAGGTAGAGTGCATACTAGCTATAAGTTTCCTCTACAAGGTCGTCGTATTTTAGCAGTAAATGGCCCCCATCAGCGGCTTTAGTGGATGTTTTTTACATCGGCCTGACTCTATTTACGAAGGGTTAACCTTGTGGAATACACATGGTCGTATTTTTTGTCCAACATTTAAACTTTCTAACGGGCTTCGTTATGACTACTAGTAAAACTTATCTATTGTTAAAAACTGGCGACTTAATTAGCATGCCTTTTACCACTTATTTTGACTGCCTTTATTAATCCAAATATATTTTATGGAAAACATGCACGAGAACCTTATTTCTTGTGCTTGTTTGATAGAAAATAACGCCTTCTTTAAATTTTATAGTCAAAGAAAGGGTATTGTTCGGTTTTAAAAAAAGGTTACTAAGTATGAGCTTTTTAACGATTGTGGGGTCTTCATTCATAATACATCACATTCGTTGATTTATGAATATCGCCTTTGCTGCATAAAATATGTTCAAAATCTTATTCAATATTTTATGACTACTATGTAACCTCTTCCGCAACTTGAAGGCGAAAATGTGCTCTTCCTTAATCAAGATATACCCACTGCGCAGTTCTTCAACCTTAAATTCGAGTGTAGCAGTCACTAGTTTAGAACATTATTCGGCAATCGGGCAACTTTTTAAAACCGAAATATAGCCTTATTTTGAGCATAGCATTTAATTTAGGCGTAAATTTCCATCAAACAAGCACAAGAAATAATTTTCTCATGCATTTTTTCCATAAAATATATTGTAATATATAAAGGCCATCAAAATAAGTAATAAAAGGCATACTAATTAAGTCGCCAGTTTTTAGCAATCGATACGTTTTGCTAGTAATCAGAACGAAGCCCATCAAAAAGTTAAAATGTTGGACGCCTATGCCTAGTTTTACATCAGATAATCAAATTGCGGACACATGGGCTTCCCCGTTTCAGATAACAAGGTAAATCCCCTCAGTATTTGTTTAAAATTTTTCCGGCTTGGCTTAACATCAATGAGCATTTCATTCAAACCTCAAGATAATTTTGACGACCAGGTTTGTTGCCTATCTACATTTGACTTAATTTCACAATAAACACTCAACGATGTGGGTGTTTTTCGTAATTACAGGTGTCTATGCATAAGGTCGAGTTCCGTACATATATGCATATGCATCCAGGTTTCTTTGACGCTTCGATTCTGACTCACATAGCAATGTCTGAAAACGTTTACTTTGTTGCACCATTAAGCGTTAATTTTGAGGGCATTTTTCCGTTTCAGCTAATACAAGCCGGTATCTATTCTTACTGCTTGTGCTTCTCCTCACCGTAAGGTTTGACTTGTCACCTATGGTACGCAGCGCGCCTCCCTTTCTGTACTTTTCAAAGTCTCTGTATTGGATAGAATAAATTATTTAAGGTATACACAAAAACTACTTCTTACGTTTGCCTTGGTGAGAGCCATTTTTCTTCACCTACCTAGAAATGGTTTTCGGGGATGCTGATCTTATGGGAAACTGAAATACAGAAAACATGCATTAGCAGGCACCAATGGAAGGCAGGACTGGGGCTAGACCAAATCCTTAACCTTACCGAAGCCCCAACAGTCCTGATTTAGGTTCAAACCCTACTATATAAATATTGCCTTCATTCTTATCCCAACCGTAACCATAATGGTCAACAGGGTTTTTTTTCAAAGGCGTAAGAATACACCTTACATATTGTTTATGAACGGAATCAACAAGGAAAGCTAGCAGCTCTATTGTCGCGTACAGGTAAGACACAGAAAATCTCGCGGATTATAGAGTTATTTTTAAGGCTCCCTCAGGCTAGCAGATATAAAATGAACAACATCTGTTGGTTACGGCAGAGCTGCATCCAATTAGGACGCAAGCTGTTCCTCTGCGCACAGAAAAACTACTTTAGACATGTACTGCAATTACCATTGCCCAAGACCACCAAGCCGTGCGTCCACATATAATTAGCTTTCTCCGTAGCCACCATCCACCCTGACATTAAGCAGAGGGCGCGGACCTCAACTCTGTCTTTCGTCCCTGACCTTAGCAGTAGCATACCTTTTCTGCTTACCCTCATGCTTTCTTCACTGTCATAGCAACATAAATGTACAGACCCAAAGAGACGCTAACTAACCTAGCTGTAGCCTGGGTAAATTATCTTTTGCCTTTTTAGTGGGATTGTGACGACACACATCTGTCACCCATGTGTATTTTCATATTAACGCGGCCAACTGTTTAGCCTCGGCGTAAATTTCTATGAAAGTCAGTATGTTTCTTTACAGGGAGCTAAAATTTGGTGAATTTTTCCGGAAAGAGAACAGTTCAAAAATGAGCACAGCCCCAAGCTTTTTTTAGAAAAGTACACAGAGGACATTTACTTATTATATGCTCTTTTCGTCTTCTTACTTGAAAAAAGCCCATGAACTTCTGTAAGAAATGACCAGGTGACCCCACTTCCACAGGGTACACAAAAATTTTCAAAGTTATCGACAAAGTACAAAAAATGCAGATTGTATGCAACCTTGGCTAGTGTAGGCGAAGGAAATTATGATCAGACAAATATTTCAGCGACTTATCAATTTCGGCGCCTATCACGTCACCTCAAATTACAACCTGTGGACTCTCATCGTACTTATTTTTTGACAAAAAACCTTTTCCACTGTTATTTTTCAGGCTAACAGACATGTCTCTTATCCTGAGGATTAAGAGTACATTTTTTGGCCTCTTTTATGAAACGTCATTAGGTCAAAATGCGCATTAATTTACTTTTCTCGTTCACTTTGTCTTGCGCCATTCAATTTCCTTTTAAAACAAGATGCGTTATCATTCATTTGTCCACGTTCCATCAAACATATCTGCTATTGTGCAATATTATGTTCTACAACCGCCCATAGGAGAAAACGTAGATGGACTCAGGAGCTGAGTAACAAGCTAACTTTGTGTGGTTTCATGTAAGAGGTAGGAATTCTGGGCGATAACCGTACTGGGTGCTTCTAGATTCCTTGCTATTTCTTATGTATTATTAACCATCTGGATGACTTACTGTTGAAGTAAAGGTTGCATGTCTCGTTTACTGCTACCAGTTCGGCTTATAGCAGTGATATTGACCATACCATAATTAAAAATACCGCCCCCAATTAAATCTCTCATAATGAGCAACAAGGTTAATTTTGCTTCACGGACGATTATGTGCAGTGTTAACTGACCTCTGTGGCGTCTCCCGAAGTGGAGCTTGCAACGCCTGCCCACTTCTTTCATTTCTGGCTGTCAGATCTCTGGCGATAAATGAATTTTGAAAAATGAAGCGTTACGTGAAGTAGAATAAGAAAAGTAAACAAAGTCTCTGTTCGTGTGATGTAACTAAAGTGAAAAACTTAAGGTACCCTCAATACACACTCTGTCATATAAAGTGCACAATGATTTGCATATATTGATAGGTTTGAGACCATTCTAAATATGGAAAAAGACACCCTTTTTATCCGTTACACAGCATGCAAACTCATGCAAAATTAACAGGGTATACTAAATACGCAAAAAGAGCTAACTGACCGACGAAAGTACATTATGGTGAGTGCTGGCAGCAAAATGCCGCAATTTGCGAAAGGCTGGTAATCACTCGCATTAAGTAGGGTTGCAATATTGATTATCCTGCAGCCTAATCTGACTTCTTTTCTGTCACGTTAGTCACGTCAGTATGCTGGCTTTTAGGAGAGCTTCCTTCTGACCGCCTTTAAAAAGCACATTCTGAAAAGTAGCTATTTAGATAGTATGCACTTGTATCACTGATTTGGACTACCTATATAAATTTCAATACATTTTGTCGAAAACAGTCACGTAAACGTTATTTCTTGTTCTCGTTTCATACCAAGTAACGCCTTCTGTTATTTCTATAGTTCAAGAAAGGACTTTATTTGGGCTTTAAAAAAGGTTTTTTAATTACCAAATAATTTTGAAATTTGGCAACCGCTACACCTGAATTTAAGGTTTTCAAACATCATGCTGTGTATATTATGTTTGAGGAAAAGAACGTTTATGCCTACGGGTTGAGAAGGAGGTCGCATAGTTCTCATAACGTTTTGCAGACCGCTCTCAAGTAAGCTTCCTTGTCTCCCAGCCAAATATCAAAAGCTTGCATTGGTGTGCACGAGGTGTAGAGGTTAATGTTACTGGTCACTTATACCCACACCACGGATCGCATCGAGATGTGCTCGACAATTTTTCTGTGTTTTTGTACGTGCGCAGCTTAAAATTAAGAATGACAGTTGGATGATCACGATTATTCTAGGCCCGTTTTATCCAGGGCAGCAAAAAGAAGCGTCTGAAGGGGCGTCCTATTTCCTGAATAGTATGGTCTGAAACGTATCCACATATGCAAATCACGCTTTTTGTCGTGCACCTAAACTGACAAAGAATAAAGTAGGAACAACAATTTTTTCATCCCTGACAATCGAATTCGTAAGGATGCCGTTAGTGCACGAGCCACTCCGACAGAGGATCACGTGCTTATCAAGCCTCCTGTAAATATCCTACAAAATGTGACTCTGGATAGGTTGTTGCGCAACTGCAACGGTAGACATCTCTGTAACCGAACTCAAAAAATCCAAACATTTGCTTTCCACTTTAAGTGTTTAATGCTATCTTACAGAGTCCGATGAACGTCATAGTCTCCTTCTCACCGTTTTTACCAAATAAAAGTCCTTGTTAGAGGATAAGAAAGCATGTTATGAAAGCCCTGCTGGGTTTCTTTAGGCTCAAACGCCCACTGAAAAGTCTCAGTTAATCCTGCTCAAGAATAGCATGTGCAATAGACTCAGAGCTGCACAGAACAGAGTCAGTATGCTAGGTTTGGTGACATAAACTGAGCTTAAATCTACGCTGTCAGTATAGTGCATTCTGTACACTCAAGGTCTACTACTGGCTGTCTTTTGTCAGTTTATTGCATATTATGTGGTTATTCCGCTGTAGCTTATGGATTTTGGTCCAAAAATCCATATAAACTTTCAGTTTGCGTGTATATACAGTAGATGACATATCTGATTAAATGTGCAAAGCAAAATTTGAGTATGAGATTAAGCACACATTAGAAGTTGTTTATTGAGTTGTCTTCAGCCGCAAAAATATGTTTAGTAGAAAAGAGTTCGGATAAGATCAGTATACTGGGGGCAAGAAGGGATAGAATAGGGCCAAATCAAACGTTTGTTGATATCGACGACATTTTCTGCGCTACTAAACGCTGCAGAAAATAAACTTCCTATTCACGCGTGTTGTACTATAAGAGGACATTAATAAAAACCAAAGGCCTTTTACTTATGTGTTCAGAGAACAGACAAGTTCGTTTTCCTTTCGTGAACTTGAATTAAGTATTATTACGAGATAACGCACTATTGTCGGAAAAAGGAGATCGAATTATGTTTACAAAATTCCATTTTGCGAACCTGCCAAGACTTTTACCCCAAAATTAAGCAATAAACATACAGTGCTGTAATTTGTTTAAAACCACCGAAAATAACGACCATAAAGAAGCATATGCACAATGATCCGAAACATGCCATCAATTTTCTCCGCGAAGCCGTGGGAAAATGTTTTCCTAACACTTTATATGTATAGAGCAGAATTTATAAATATAAAAACATGAAACGGAATGACCAGAAGTTTATTAGTTTTCTCAAAAGCGTTGTTTATATTCTGCCACTCTGCTTTGCATATGCTAACTTACAACTGAGCCCAGAATTTAAAAAATGTATTCAAAACTGCTTCGGTATACATCAAAATGTGAGTTCTTTCATTTTAGCGTGAAGATGTATCACTTATTGAGAAGAAAATTAAGAAATTGTCCAAAATGTCCCCTGCTGATTTCGATTTTATCGTCAAAAAAGGGAAAATACTTAAATATTCGAAGACAAACTATCTCATAAAAGCACTTTTTCAAGAGATTACTTATTATAGAAAGGTTTTTCAAATAAGCTTAGGCAAATTCATTCGCTACTTTTTTGAGTGGTTCTAAAACAATGACTCAAACAGATGGCTGCATAAGAACGACTGTTAAAAACCTCGTTATTTCGGTAAATGCCTTTAAGAAATATCTTATTTTGAAGGTATTGGTAAGCACGTAGAACATAATCCTTATTTTTGTTCCATAGACTGAGGCCAATGAAAATCGTAAAGTGTTAACTGGCATTTTAAAGAAGATCTAAATCTCTTCGTGATAAAAATCCCAAAATAATTACCAATAAATATGGCGAAAGAACATTTCCCTTAGTGAAAAAACGATGGTATATGTACAACTGCACCTGACAATTCCATTAAAATTTAATAGACACCGACCCGTGTTACTACTGGGGAGTTTAAGAAATATTTTACTCCTGTGACCTTTCAATGAGCAAAAGCGGGCGACCTTGTGGCTGCCTTGGTCCAACGTAACTCAAACACTGTATAAAGAGAAGAAACAACCAGCGATTCTCGTGAAACGTGTTGGAATACATATTCCAAATTTGGGCTTTTCCAACGTACTTCTGCGTGTGCTGCTTATTCACTGAGTGCTTTGGTATGAACAGGCTTCATCTTCATTGAATACTAAAATTTACCTAGTACGCCGTTTTTCACTTTTTCGGAATTTTCAGTTTTGCGAAAAAGTCCGGTATTTTTTAATTACGTAATATTATTTGATCAATTACAATATGCCGTAATTTGAAGAACTACCATTACTTTATTGCTCTTAGACTTTGTGGTCTGCAGCTTGGGCTGCGTTTGCGTAACAGGGAGTTCCTTTAAAAGATCATTGGATTTTATGAGTAAGCCCACCTTCTGTACCTTAAGTTATTTTGCTCTGTCCCAAGAAAGTGATTAAATTTCAAAGAAGTTAAAGGCAACCGAAAACGAGCTCTTTCACAGCAGTTTCTTGCCTGCGCTGGGTGAGGCTTCACCATTCGAAATTTTGCTCTTGGTTGCTTGGCCATGTCCCCACTTGGCTAAGGCTCTCGCTTACCTCCTTCCCGGACAGGCAAAATACCGGCTAAATATTGGTATGATAAGACATTTGCTGCCTTCGAGCCCTGACTCGCGTGTTCTCTCCCGGCCTGTCCTGCTAGTTTTGTGCCTCTGCTTCTCTGTTTGAGGGTCTGCTTGTTGTCTACTTTACCTCGACAGAACTGTCTGAATTCGAAGAGGATTTGAAATTCTGTACTGCCATATCTCGGGCAAAAACCAAACAAACCCTCGCTCGATGCGGGTTTTGTTTAAGTATGGTCTTTGAGGCGATGGGCCAGTGGTTTTCCCGCTATTGTGCACGACTTTTCCCCCAGCACATTGCGCTGATTCCGCCTGCTGGCAAGGGTCTGATCCAACGAACTCTTTGTCCTGTGCTAGTCAGCCAAAAAAACGAGCCTATTACCTCTGCAGCTGTCTGTAGCTCTGTAGCTGTAGAGCTGACTTTTCACCGAAGGCCGAGGGATCGGTGTCTGTAGATCCTCAATTTAATCTTCTTCAACAGAGTTGTGTAGGCTGCGTGCAGATCTTTGTAAAAATAACTTTTTTGCGTAAGCACTGTTAACCATTATAATGGGAGCGTAGGTATTGGCGATTTCAACTAGTTTGTCACTGTGTCGATGGAAGAAATTTGTCTTGTGACCTTAATTTTACTAACATGTGAAATTCCAGAGTCTCTGGCTGTTCTTTCGTCTGTTTGACTTTGTTTTTTGAAGCATTTCAGTCTGAAAGTGATGATGGCCACTGGTTCGGGGTGGAGCCAGAGCTCTCCCTGGTAGTGGTTGTTTGCCTGTAGAGTTGTGTAAAAAAACGAGCATTTCCGGTTTTCAGATTGGGAAAGCGGCCACTGAGAATGGAACAAGTTTGTTTTGTATTTCTGGCGCATGTATCCTGTCCAGTAGTAACTGTCAGAGATGAGGACAGTATGCACTACCGTTGTTCAGTGCGGCTTTTCCCTGGATGAAGTATGAACGTTGTTCACGTAGACCCTTCCCTATGTATCTCCGAGAACGCAGTGGAAATTCGGCGTGAATTGAACTAGTTCACCTCGGGGACTGCGTACTGCCCTCAAACTATAACTTTAAGACTGGAAGAGAATAAAACAGTAGGAAAACAGAACATAAACTAACATAAAGCTCACCTTTCAAAAGTCAACAAAACAAAGTCCGCAGACAGGTCCTGTATTGTAAGCTCTCATAGCCTCCAAAAGGCATTTAAATCATGTTAACTAAAGGCTTCTGATAAGATGCTTTTGTGGGAATATCCATCTTCCAGTTCTTGGCTTTATACCCTTAGATAATAAAAAAGTCAGAGTCTGCGTGTATGCTCTTCAAGAAGCTTCAAATATATCGCTCACGTACCCTAGGTTAGGCACGATAAAATAGACTGGACTGGCTCTAACAACTCCTCCTCGCCACGTACCCAGCATGCTTTTATCGACTTCGCCCAGCTATTCCCACGACTCACTTGTATGACAAAAAGAACATTATTGACAGCATGTTTAACTTGTGGTCTCATATAAGTATATTGGCCCGACGGACATTTATCAGAAAAACCCATGCTCCCCAACTGCTCTTCTGATAATGTGTATTAGAGGACTTATGAGGGTGCATCAATATCGTTAATTGGAGGTGAGCCCATGTGGAGGGTAGGCTTGTTCTTAATACACTGAAAGTTTTAGAAGTCCTGATAATTTATATTGCATTTGAAAAGTATGCATCAAATACTCATTCTTGTTGCACCGCCACGTTCAAAACCAAATGCAAATCGTTAATAGTTTAAATTAAATCAGAGAATATGAATAAGACTGATAAACATTACAAAATATATGGAAAAACGATGAGGTTTGATTTTGTGACAATTATATCCACATTAACTTGCAAGCGGGGCAAGTAGCTGTTCATAATAATTGATGGGAAATTGATGCGTTTAAAAAATCCAGCACCAGATGAGTATTTAGAAAGAGACATCAATTGAGCGCAACTGAAGCTCCGACCGCCGAGGAATACCTTGGACAAATCTTGCCATACCATAGTTAAGAAAGAAATACCAGTAAGAACCAACTGTCATACTTTGGAAATGTGTTAGAAATAAGATCAAGCTAGCAGGCCGTTCACTAAGTGAAATTAACCAGGCCAATATGGGAATAAGATTAATGTGTGAGTGTAATTGGCAGGAATCGGAGTCTAAAAATGGATAAACATAAAGGTCAAAAGGAACCCACTGCGCAAGCATACCCCATTAGTAACTGCTGGACCACTGCCTTCGCAACAAACGGAGTAAGCGTCATTTGTGAGCGACAGAAGCGAAGAACAGTGTTGAATGTCAGACAGACCAGTGGCCCGTCCTCTAGCAGACAAGATTTAACTCCGATCTCCGCAATTGGCTTCAAATGTCAGGGAACTGAAGTAAAGCACAATTGAACGCAAGCAAACGCGAAATGAAGAAGGCGTTATTTGCTGTCAGCTAAGTGCAAGAAAGAATATTTTTGGGTGCTTTTTTATAAAATACATTAAAACTACTAAAGTCATTACAAAGCTATCAAAAACATGTCCAGTAATTGAGAAGCCATTTTATCCAGCAAGGTTTTAGCAGGCCAAAGGATGTTCATTCACAGACCGGAATCTTGGCGGGCCTAAGATACTTTCGAAATATGCTTCAAGGTAATAAATAGTAGAATTTCATTCAAGTCATCATTCCTAATATAAAACGCAGGTCTAAATTTTGGTTGACATGCATGATTGTATAAACAGCAAAATTTAATGGGTCCATAAATTTCGAGAGAGCTCTTCAGTTACCAACCCTCATTGCATAACGGGAATGAACGTCAGAGAAAATACACAACTGATTTCATACAGAAAAATCTATAAAAAACGGCAAGGTCATTGTACATGGCCAAAAGGCATTCGATAAAGCTGAAATTTAAATGCTGTAGACAGCTAAATCTGGTGGAAAAACGTCTAGGCAAAAGTGAAAGATTATTTGGGGAGGGGAATGTGTAAACAGGGAGCCAGTGTCACAAAGGTATATTTAGGTTGACTACATGCTCAAATTTTTAACGTAGTTTGGGTTTAAACCGCCTTATGTAGGCTGCCTCTAAGTAGCGTAAGGTGCGAGTTGTTCGTGCTTGAACAAGTACACGGAAGGAGGTTTTAGGTTCCACGGAGTGGCCCGTATCTAGCAGGTGTTCAGTGATTGATGTACGAGGAGTTCGTTTTTTTGCTTCAACAACCAGCTAAGTAAGTGTTTCTTTGCTCTGGTGGCCAATTTCTTTTGCGGTTGCCCTTTTTACTTGCATCCGCAAGTGCATGTAAATTCATAAACACAGGTTTAAGTGACGTACATCGGCAACGCTTCCTTCGCAAGAGAAATCGGTAAAAGCTCTGTTAGATTGCAAATTATAAGCTCAGCGGCATAATATGTCCTGTAAATGGCATTAATGAGTCGTATTTTGATAGTATTGAACATTTTGTCACCCTTAAAAGGCAAAGATATGGAAACGGGCTTCTTCGGAACTATCTGTTCCGTCATTTTAGGCCGTAATGGTTTGTTATATTTGTCTATAAACTGTGTTAGGTATCCGCACTTCTGTAGAGTTACTTTGAGTTTAGTTATTTCCGCTTCCAATGTATCCATAGAACATATTTTTCTCGTTCTCTGGAAGAGAGTGCATACCCAGTTTCGTTTCCATTGAATGGGCAAAAAACTCAAATAATGCAAGTACTGTCCTTTCCACGTATTCTTATGGTAGACAGTTCGTGTGATAGAGCCATCTTTCTTTCTTGACATGTGAACATCGAGGAAAGAAAGCTGGTTCTCCCGTTCCTGTTCCATTGAAAATTTGATCTTGGGATGCAGGCGGTTCATTATAAGCAATAATCGTTCATCTTCTTTGATGCTGTCTACGATCGCGAACACGTCATCTACGTATCTTCTGTACAGGGTTATCTTGTTTAACTTCGTGGATACTTCTTTTCTAGATGCTTCATAAATATGTCAGCCAAAGTTGGTCCCAGGGGACTTCCCAGTGCTACTCCATCAATTTGTCTGAAATTGCACATCTTTCGTACACTATTTTAATAATTCACGTAATATTTCAGGGGATAGGCAAGTTTTGGAAGAATAGGTGCAGACGATTTCAATAGTTTCATCTAGTGGCATGTTGGTGAATAATGATTCGACGTCCAGAGAGATCATATTTTGTATGAAATATTTTCATTCCTAATTTCATCCACTTTAATCATCATCATCAACTTTATCGAATGCCTCTTGGCTATGTACAGTGACTTTGCCGTTTTTTATCGATTTTTATGTATGAATTCAGTTGTGTATTTTCTGTGACGTTCATTCCTGTTATGTAGTGAGGGGTGGCAACTGAAGAGCTCGCTCGAAATTTATGGATCCACTAAATTTTGCTGTTTGTACAGTCTTCAAATTTTAACCAGGGAAAAGAAGCTTCAAGTAAACATGCATGAGCAAATTTGGTTTGTAACTCAAAAACATATGAATAGTTGAGTAGGGAGAAGGGAAGAGAACAGAAATAAGAAGAAGAAGAACGGGAAAGTAGCAAACAAATAGAAGAAAGAAGCTAATGCAGTCCGCTCAGCTGTGTTAGTGTTTTTAAATTTTTAAGCCGACATCGGAAAGCCAACATCCTAAGCGAACTGCAGTCGGCTCGTGCTGACAGTAGCCGAACCTCCACCCCCACCGCTCCAGGCCCGTTGAGTGGTTGTTACCCATGAGACTTAAACACTCGGCTTGGTGACATTGTCACGCCCATCGATATTTCTCTCCTTAGCAAATCACGCACATGGGCAGTAACTCTAGCTCACGCTCATGCTTCGTACTTACATAGAGCGATACCCTTCCGGCTTTCGACATAGTGGAACCTTCGCTGCGTCAGCATCTGGACTGTTTGTACTCCTCTTTGAAGAACAAAGACTGTCCTGCTTATATTCTGTCCCCTGAATTTAGGTTTGCGAAACCTGAGCTTTGCTGTAGTCAGATGATGACAATGAAAATAATACACTCACGTGTGAACAGTAAAATAGTGCTAATGAAATCCGCAGACGTATTATTGTGGATCCTAGAAAAGGCAGACTTCGATGGAATCAAGAAGGTCTTGAAGGTAATTATAACTGTCCTCAGTCCTGACCAAACGGAAAGTTGGTTTTTCCCATCTCGGATGGCACCATTCAATTGTAAAAGAAGTGACGAATACTAAAGTGATACACCAAAAGGCTAATGTTTAATCTACGATGAAGCCAGTAACGGACTTCCCGAACATGCAAAAATATTTGCCGAAGATCACCAGCTTCCTACGCTCTCAGTGGCATCTTTCCGCAGTGTATCCACCTACGTTGGCTAATGCAGTTGCCCAGCTAATCAGTAAAGGCAGGGACGCCTTTTCAGCCTGCAAATTGGACCTGAGGAGACGCCATTTTGTTTCAAGTTGAGGTGCATAAAAGCTTAGACTTTAACCTAAAGTGGGCCACGTGGTAGGCAGGCTAGATTAATAAACAGGCCAGATGAGGGCACGACACGCATTATTTGGGTGGTACCATCATAAAAATGCCATTCATGGTGGGTACGGTGGCGCGCTTAGTCGCCGCCCACCTGCGTCCTATTCCCGAATCGGATGACTGGCCGGCTCGGACAATCAACTGGTGCACAGTAGGGAGATGAGAGAAAGCGGGAGGGTGCGTGCGACTGGAACCTGCACCCCCGCAACAGTCAGCCCATGTGCTTCACTATAAGCCGTGTGGAGCGTTTGAATCTCCTATGATGCGCTAAACGCTTCGAAGGCTTGAAGATTATACAACTAACGGGGTAACCCGATCTTCCTTTCAGGACGAAGAATGAAACCACAACTAATCCCTCTGGAGGTAGCTTATATGGCTCTTGCACTCAGTTAAAATCCCAGCCAACAGTCTTGTTTGTGTGCAAACCTGTTTTATCGTTCGCAGATCAGACACCTGTGGCACACATAGACAAGCTGTTCAGTTTTGCCAGCCCCTGTAACCAATTGCGTCTCCTGTCTTCCTACCTCCCTCTTGACAATTACAACATCAAAACAGTTTTGACGAGGTGAGAGCGTCTGGAATTATGCGAAGATAAAAGATGCCTTATGCCGATATCTGGTTCGTAAGTAAATGTCACTGATACTGCCGTATTCAAGTTCGCACATTAACTCCAACTCGCCACTTAGCCTAGCTCATTAGCCCTCCTGTTAAAAGTGGAAAAAATTACCTTCTTAGGCCAAAATCGCTAATGAAAAACAGCGCATCCAGACGGAACACAGACGACTGAGCTTAGAAATAAGGCCATTTAGGGGAAATGGATAGATTTTATTGTGATGTATTTTGGCAAAACGTATGCAAGAGCTTTGCATGGGTTCTAATCTGAGGATTACCGCTCATGTAAGGGAGCTTATTCTGCGCTTCAGATTAAACTAAGAGTCGGTTACGCCGATGTAAACTTTGCCTTGCCAGGAGCGTTTATGTTCATTAATTCATTTACTAGACAGAAGTTAGTACTTCTCATCAGCTACTGCGGGAGAACCGCGGAATATTCATCAAGTTTATAACAGACAGGAGTAGGGCATATTGGATTTACAGGCCACACTACGCTCGGTTTCCGCCACCACATCGCTACCGCTCTGTCCAATCCTTACAGTACCACTCCCGTATTTTTCATTTTGTGTCTTCGAACCGAAGGTGACGGTGACTTTTACTTGAATTTTTTTGCTTGATTTAAAGCAACAGGGTTGTTCCAGCACATGCTTACAAACTCTCTCACAAGGCATTCATTTGGAAAAACTTGTTGGATTATAGGGAGAAAACAACAGTAGTCATGAGACTGCAAGCCGTTTAGGGGAAGAGCGAACATTGTGCTTGGTTTTAATTCTTTTGTAAAAAGGCTCATCATCGTGACTGTGCAATACCATATTCCGCGTCACATTTCTCTAAGCATTTGCAGGTGACTTGAAAAACCCGTGACCACATGTCGATTTACGAACTTGATTCACATCGAAAACCTGTTGTTCCTCCTCTACATCTTATCAGCATAAGCGCACACCAGTAAGTCATTTGCATTTGCTTCAAACAATGTCAGCAATCAAAATAGGACGCCTCTTCAGGCACCTCCCGTTGCACTGCTAATATCACTACAATGCTCTGTGTCAGTCTTCACTTAAAATCGATAAGCACAAAAAAGATAAATTGGTCGAGCCTAATTCGAATAGATCCGACAATCTGGCGTCGATCCAGTCGACCATTGAAATAAACGAGCCAGCTCTGTTGCAAAAAGCTCATGTTCTGCGTCCTTGGATCGTATTATCTAATTGCGTCTAGGTACCCTTCAAATTGCGACCTAATTTAAAGCCCAAATGTTGTGATTCGTTTTGTCTGGATAGTCACGTGACGAATTTAGGAAGCAGAAATAAGCACTATGTGCCCCGATACCTAAGATATCAGTCTCTTATCGAGCAGAATGGAAAGGCATGTGCCCACATTCTAAGTGCTTCAAGTGTACAGAACCTTAGGAGAAAAAACACAGACATTCTACGACGAAAGCTAACTTAAACCAAAAACCGACCAAGGTACAACCTGCAGATCTGGTAAACTTGGAATTGGTTCACATTCTCTCATCTAAATAACTAGGTGTGCTACGGCATGAATCCTGTTTCAACAGCGCATATGTCGGCCTGGTCGACTTCCTTTCAACCCTGGAAGTGATGCGTGTGAATTGTGTGAAGGGCAACAAACGACAACCTGAAACACTCCGTCCGACACCCTGGCACCTACCTGCTGATGGCAAACAGATTGACTCAATGTGTAACGAAAAGTAAACGAAAAGTCATAAGGGAACCGAGAAGGCATGGGCAAATTGTAATTCTGATCGCTGCGAAGTGACGAATATCTAGGCGGCCGAGCGCATAGCTACAGGACTAGGTTTTTGAATAGCTCCTGGCCAAGAGCTATCACGCGCAACAAATTCAAGGAAGCATTTCGATTGAGTCCTTATAATAACATAAGCCAACTTCAAAGCATTGCTTCCCAGGTATAAATTTAAAGCAAGCGTACACAGCAGGATTTATTTGTACAAACACATTTCCGGACAGCTTTTCAACTGCTTCCTGTCTTTGCATGAATTAGATAACAAATGGAGAACACAATAGTTTGAACCAACACAGAATCAATATATAACGGCAAGCTCATTTTAACGCTCGAATCACACCCATGCAAACATGAGCTGACCGTGCACCTAGCGGACGAATTATCATCATGGGTGGCCTACAACTACGACACGGTTCACACGTTTGAATTCGCATCCATCAAAGCAATTTTCCGGGCTGGAAGCAAGCCAGACAGATACCTGATTGAAGCCTGAGCTTTGATTGAGAACTCAGTTAATCGATGTATCGATTTGACGCCGGCATACAGACCTTTGCGTAGCCACCTTCAAGTCGGTACGACTGACCATTGATTATCTTTCCCATATAATTGTCGCCTGTTTAGTTGCTGCTTTAATCTTTAACGTTAGACTCCTACAGGCGTTTAAAAACTCAGGAAAATAGACAAGGGATTCCGGTGTCTGACGGGTCTTCTTCATACAAACACCTGGATTCAAATTTTCCTTCAATTTCTGGCTGTTTCTATAATACTTGATTTTTTTAGCAGGACAAGTCGCAATCACGGTAAGAAACGACCCCGATCGGCAAGCAACCTCAGAAGACGCTCGACATCTAGCATTTCACGGAATATTCACAGGTGCATGACTATGGAACTGAAATCATTGAGACATTTGTAATTTTAAATGGTTTCCACCGGTGTCGCCTTTTTCAGTCACGAGACTTCGCCTTTCCGGGCATATCAGCATAGAGTATGCAAACCTGGACATGAGGTGTTAGTGAAAGGCAGTTAGACTGGTTCACGGTTGCGTGTGGAAGGCTGATTTTCTCTAGCATATGGTTTCGAAGGCAGACGTGTCTCTCCTCGCAACTACAGGAGGTTCCCTATCTCATGAAGTGTTCACCGAAATTGTGAAAAGTGTTTTCGGTCTGTTTAAATTATTTCAGTATGGCTATAACATTGACTATAATGCAGCCTAATCGAAAGATACTTTAGTCACGTCAGTATGCCGGCTTTTGCAAGAGGTTCTTTCTGACAATCTGAAAACGTATTCTTGGGAAAATAAAAATGGCTGCTTAAGTAGCATGCTTGTTCTCATTTATTTCAATGCCTTTATAACTCCAAATATATTGTTTAGAAGGTTTGCACAAAAGTATATGTTCTTTAACCTGTTTGGCAGTAGACTGCGCTTTTTTCGAATTTAAAACTTGAAGAAAGCGAAGGTTTCGGTTTAAAAAATATATTCTAATAATGATATGTTTACGACCGTGTAGTGTTCAATCACACTAAATGGTATCCGTCAACTTAATAATCCTGCTTATGAAGTATAAAGCAGGATTAATCGCTATTGCTTACTGGTATGAGCACTCTGTGACCCCTTTCTAATACCGCCAAGTAATATGAAATTTCCTTTAGACAGACTGCGTACCGCATGCAGTTCTGAAACCTGGAATTTAAGTGAAACCGTCGGCAGGGAGCAAATTATGCAGCAACTTAGAACCTCTTTTTTGAGAAAATGGAGGATGCCCTTTCTTTAAGGATAAAATTTAAAGAATGGGTTATTTGCTATCAGTAGAGCACAATAATAAAGGTACTTGTGTATTTGTTCAATGAAGTGTAAACATTCGATAAAAGGTATTAAAATTCAAATGAAAAAGATGAATACTATATCAGTGGTTATTATTTATGGAGTATACTGTTTGCAGGCGGTCAGAAAACAGCTCGTTCAGAAGCCGCTATTCTGGACTGACCGAAAAAATCCTGTGATCAGGCTGTAAAATAATAAGTATGTTCAGGTTTTTAATCTTCGGAAGAATTACTTGCTGATCGCGGTATATATCAGTATATATAAGGTCTATAGGCTTAGACCGAAATTTTAAGTGTATATTTGTGTTGAAACCCGTCAACCCCAATGAAATATACACCTGCTGCCTCAGGATAGTCTTCAGTAGTATAAATTGACATTGTAACTTACCATACTAACAGGCTAGGTAATTGATAAAGGGCCCAGACGCGTGTTTCGCCGGTATTCTGCCGCTGCTCGACACAGCTGCTAGGGGTCCGGCTCAACATTGGTTCCCTTGCTTTCCCTATCTGCTTTCTGGTTGATATACCGGTTTAGAAAGTTCAGGGTTTTAATCTCCGGAGAAATTAATTTCTGATCGCGGTATATATCAGTATATATAATGCAGATAAGGAAAGCAGGGGACCCACTGATGAGCCGGACCCCTAGCAGCTGTGTCAAGCAGCGGCAGAATACCAGCGAAACACGCGTCTGGACCTTTTAGCAATTATCTAGCCTGTAAGTATGGTACGTTACAATGTCAATTTATACTACTAAAGACTTTCCTGTGGCAGCAGGTGTATATATCATTAGGGTTGTTGGGTTTCGACACAAATATACACTTAAAATTTCGGTCTACGCCTATAGGCCATATATATACTGATACATACTGCGATCAGAAATTAATTTCTCCGGAGATAAAAAACCTGAACTTTCTAAACCGTTATATCAACCAGAAAGCAGACAGGGAAAGTGGTGGACCCACTGATGTGCTGGACCCCTAGCAGCTGTGTAAAGCAGCGGCAGAATACCAGCGAAACACGCGTCTGGGCCTTTTAGCAAGTACCTAGCCTGATAGTACGGTAAGTTACAATGTCAATTTATACTACTGAAGACTGTCCTGTGGCAGCAGGTGCATATTTCATGGGGGTTGACGGGTTTCAACACAAATATAAATTTACAATTTCGGTCTACGCCTTTAGACCTTATATATACTGACATATTCCGCGATCAGAAATTAATTTCTCTGGAGATTAAAAACCTCAACTTTCTAAACCAGTATATCAACAAAAAATCAGATAGGGAAAGCGGGGGACCCACTGTTGAGCCGGACCCTAGCTGCTGTGTCAAGCAGCGGCAGAATACCGGCGAAGCACGTGTCCTGGCCTTTTAACATGTACCTAGCCTGATAGTATGGTAAGTTACAATGTCAATAATAAGTATTACAACTCTTCTTAAGTACTTTGCTGGAATCTATACCACTTAAGCCTTTCGGGTGATGTTTAATGAGAAAGGGAATGTACTGTACACTTATATACAGTTACATTGTTGTTGTATGCGTAAGAGAAGCTTTTCCTGGCAGTCAACCGCATTTCTGCATCGTCATACTCCTTCCACTTTTGGCCGGTCTGTAGGCCAATAACAGAACAGAGGACAGCCACTTCCACCTGTCTCTCGTGCTAAACTCTCCGTCGGAACACCGGTCTTTGTTCGTGACTACCGAGCTGGGATTCAAAACTGAATTGAAGGGACAATAAATGTGCACAGAGGCAGCATGCTGTTTGACGTTTCTGTCGGTGATGACACCTGGGTTCGTCGCCACAATCAGATCCGGCGGCGGCAGTGCAGCAATCTAGCCGGACCTGAATCAGGCGTCTCACTCCCTCTCGACATCCTGCTGGACACCTTTGCCATTCCAGCGGACAAGTCATTCCCCGAACCGACTCCTGCAACCTATTCGGATGTACCGCTTTCGGAACCAGTTCCTGGCCTCACACCAGTAGACCTGAAACTGCCCACAACACGCCGGACTAGCCGTGCTCGTCAAAGACCGCAGAGCATACAGGTCAATCCACGGCATAAGCGGTACTGACAGACTTGAAGGGGCAGTGTTGGGACTAGCCTAACAGATAGGTAGCCCGTGCACTCAGCTGCACGCAAAGCAGGCTATCGATTGGCCTACAGGCAGCAAAGGCAAGTTGCACTCACATCAATCGATAATTCGAAATTTAAGCTGAATGTCAGCCGCCGAGTCCCAGCCAATCGCGCTGGTAGCCAAATGCTGATTGGCTCGATGGACCTAGCTCACAGTCGTTCTTTGCCCTAAATTTGTTGTACCTGTTACACTCAAGGACTTGCTCTGACTTACTGTAACGTGCTTGTCTGAGTAAACTCTTTCTCTGGCTGGCTGGTCTTCACTCTGTCTTCCTTACGGGCTCTTAGGTTTGGCATTTGTGTTAATTAAGTACCAGGCGCGGGTCAGAACGGATTCATCGTCAGTAGACTGCTGATTAAAGTGTGTATGAGATAACCCTAAATTGCCCGACATTTTTGCATGCAACAAACACTTGAACACTACTTCTAGTTCACTTATTACGGCCGCATAGTCAGAAGTGAGGTATATTGTTGGATTAGTCATCTAAGGATGCAGTGATAAAGAAACAGTAATGGCGCTTATAAGCATTTGTTGGCGGGAGTACTAATTACAGCATTTGCGGTACTGCTGAGAGCAGTCCTTTTATGACAGTACTGGCAAAGGCGTCTTGCCAAGATCTCAGGATCGTGTTCGACCCCCCCCCCTCTCTCCTATGCACCAGTGGTCTACCGGATAACCTGGACCAATTGCTGCTGTTATTGGTTACAGCGGCTGACATTGCCTAACGTTTTCACCTACTGTGGGCACGCAAGTGAGTTTACCGCTTCAGTGACCACTACCGGTGTTTTAAAACAGTACTCTAGGACTGGTAGTAAGGGTATGGACGACCATGATTTAGAAACATTGACTGCATGTGGAGCCGGTGTAATAGATTACAGGAGCAATAAGAACTTTATTATCAAGCCCCCAGGCGAATCATAAATACAGTACAAATTCAACTGGTGAAATATTCAACGTTATCGGTGGTTCGGAAGTTTGCCTAAAGCAATCAAGTATACAGTCATAGGAGTATTCTTGATTTTTTCCCTCCCAATAGATTATACTTTGATATGTTCCCATAACTTAATGCCTCTGTAGTTATTGGCAACATTTACATACCATTCAGACACCAGCAGTTTGGCATTCCAATTTGTGGTTCTTCCCAAAAGTTTACTGTCGTGAATATTAGCCCTATTTATAAATAGCAATGAACACGATTTGTATTCTAGCAGTAAGCTTAAGGCTCCACCTTATGCGCATGATCAGCCGGTAAAAAATGCCCAAGTGATGGCCCTAGTTTCTGAGTTTGCCCCGATTAGTTTGGTTATTGCATAATTTTACGCCTAGGGTCGAATGTCCGACTCAACCTTCACAATCAACGGTCTTCACACTAACAAGACCCCGTTGACAAACGTCGCGGGGACTATATCCTCTGAAGTAAAGTCACCCTTACATCATTTGAAAGTCACATCTTTTTCATTCAATGTCTGCTTCGTTATTATTTTGCGAGAAAGAAAGGCATATTTTTGTTGTGTGCCTCATCCTCTTGGTTATTCTAGCAATGAGGACCACCCCCGCTAATTACTTAAACGTATCTCAACAACTGCATTAGAAGTCAACCTGTTGGCAGAGATTGACTGGCATACAATTAGTTTCCTTCCTAAAGTCTATCTGTTTATGGATAATACTTGCCTTTCAAGCTGGTTCCTTCTTTGTGACTTAGCTTTTGGGAACGGCGCTATGTTAGGCTTTGTCCGTACCACTGATGTCTTATCTCTGAGTATCAGTTTTCTTCGAGACCTTTTCACCAGCTATAGTTATTGTAGTCCTTGTTCGATTGTCGATCCCGATGAGATCAAACCTGTGCTCCACTGCATGCTGGTGCAAGGATAATAACCTGCACATGATTGTGTATGTAATTTGTACACCTACGCCGCATTTACCACACTTTCCCCTCCCTCACCCGGGTCCAGTGTATTGATCAGGTCAAGAAGCCTAGAGTCGGGAGAAAGCGCTGATGGTTAGCGCGGTGGGAGCCGCCCTTAGGACTGACATTTCATTCGGTTCGGATCCCACGAAGTGAGAAAGCCATAGAGGCTACATCAGGCGCGAGTAATATCAGCCCGACCCCTAGTTCACCAGTCGGACCCTCAAGAAAAATAAACACTCAGACAACTGCTTGGTCTGAGTTGAATCGACCGCTAGCGAACTCCCAATCCACGAATTGTAACGTACCGTGATAGTCCCAGGCGCGTCTAGTGAACGTTGGCGGCAACTGCACTTCCTATTTCCCACTCCCACATATCAAACTTCTGTCTGAGCTGGCTATTTGTCTGATGTGGGGAATGGGCACAGTAGCTACCACAGATAACCTCTTAGGCGCATGCCAAATCCACGAATTGGCCAATCAAGATAAAACACCCGGATTGTTATTCTAAAGGGGATGCGAGGTACGGATCTCACATATGTACAAGTGCCAGAGGTTACGCCAAAAAGGAGATATTATAGCCTGACTCTCAGTCCGCCCGTCCGCCACTCCACACAAACGCATACTGAGGTAAGACCAAAGTTGAAGTTATTCCGTGGGATGGCAAACTTAAAAGTACTTGCTTTTAGCGCACAATGATTTTATCTCAATCACATACGTAGTTGAAGAGCGACATTGAGAGGGAGCCAAAGAACACATCCACAACTTACGTGAGAAGTGTCGTTTACGAACCTGCCTTGTATAATATTGGGCACATGCAGCCGATTAGACCGATTCAGTGACTGAATATGCGTGGGCAATTTCGAAAATTAAGATGAGAATGGTGAGTTATTTTTATGTTCTTGACATGGGTTGGTCAGTCTCTGTGCGAAGGATTCACTGATCTACGGTCAGGCTGGATATTAATACTAAATACCGGTTTGAAAACATAGTCTGTGATGATTCACTATTGCTGCAATGATGAGGCCCTCCGGACCTTAAATATAAAATTTATTCATTTTTTATTTATCTTTCTTTCTAATTAGAGAAAGCGCCTTGTCCTTGCTCATGTAAACACTGATTTTGTAAAAGATTTTACGGACTTTTACGTTTAACAACACGTCTTTTATTAGTGACCCCACATTTTTAAAACTCCTTATAGCAGTTAATAAATGCGTTTTCTATTTAATCCTTTAGATCCTGTCTGAATCAAGTGCCATTTACTGTATTATTTTTCAGTTTCTTAGGAACAGACTGAGGAAGCTGCAAAAGAAGCTTCGATGCATATTCATAAGCTGTCTATCGGTTAACTTAAGAGTTGCACAAAATATTCGCATTAGTTCATAGCATTAGGGTCACTGGAGGTAGACGCAGAAAGCTTTTTGCCCTTAATGACTCAAATTCCTCCAACTACAGTCCTGCAAGTGCTGCAAACAACTTTCATGACAAAAGTTAACTTGGTAGTTTGGCATATAGTTGTACAGATACTTTCATCAACTGAGTAGATTTGATACTAAGAAATGATTTAGTTTGGAAAACAGCTGTCTTAGTTAAAGTTATGGAGTGAAAAGGGCATTGATTTTGGCTAAATCATGAGAAAGTTTACATCGAACAAATTTCCTATGCTATATATTATGACACAACCAAAGTTTTTACTGATATGCATTGAGCAGTGGAAGATTTGCAGAATAAGTAATAAAGTGGAATAGTACTCCCTTCCAGAACTGGAAACTTTTGTGCGAAGTTGATAAAATGAAAGTGAAGCGAACTTTAAGGAATCGCATTTAGTTTTAGCAATGAAGACAGATTTAAGTTAAAAAAATTATTATTTGCTAATATGCGAAGTTTTACGCCATAAAAGCCAGTTTTATAAATTTGTATGTTAAATTTGTTTAATCGTACCGATATACAGGGTGTCCCAAAAAGTATACACATTTTGAACAATTATAACTTTGAGGTTTATGATAATTTTATTATTAAAAAATGTTACAATGTTAAGAAGTATCATTTTATTGTTTTTCTACTGCATTTTTACTATATTTCAAATAATTGAGAAAGAGAAAAGCCATTAAATATGAATGCACCAAAATACGAACGGAACTGTTTTATGGAATGTGCGATTCCATTGCTTCGCATTGTCAGCAGTGTCTGGATTAAATGAACTTCAGTTTGAGAACATGCAGTTGAAAAAAATAAAATTATACTTGTTAATACTTTTACCTTTTTGAAATCATAAAATTACAATCAATACCAAGTCTACAATTATTTGAAGTGTGCATACATTTTTTGGGACACACCGTATATGAGCATCAGCTTGATATATAAGGGGAACACGCGATTTGCTTTTAGTTTTATGTATCCTGTCGTGCTGTTCGGATGTCAAAGCATTTCCTGTCTGACGCCGACTTAGTGCGCATTCAAAAATTGGCAGCCGAAGGGCTGCTGCATTAGCCGTCAGCTAACATGTTTGATATTAATAATGCCACAATCCTTAGAATTATTTACTATAAAACAGTGCCCAGACATAAAATTCATGGGCAAAAACGGTCAACAACGAAGCAAGATGACGATTGTATTCGTCGACTTGTAAAAAGGTACCATTATAGGTTCGTTAACACTATTCAAAGAGAACATTTGTCAATGTTCTCTCGCTACGTTATAACAAAAAAATGCACGAAAGCGGTCTTCGTCAGCAGACAGCAACGATGAAGCCATATTTAAGTAGAAAAGTAATTGAGGAACGTTTTGTCTTTGCTAAGGAATATATTGGACGTAGGCTTTCACTTTGGAAGAGTACCTACTTCTGCGATGAGGTCCTATTTTTAGACAAGCCACCGAAGAAGACGCAGGTGCTTATATGTGGAAAGACCTTTCCAAAAAATATATAGCGTCAACACCGACTTTCAAGAACTGTCGTCGCCTAATGGTTTGGATGGCTATCAAGTTCGGGGAGCGACGGTTTTTGCGGTCAAGAAAAGGCACCATAAACAGCCATACTTTCGTGGGCAAAGTAAAGAATGCCCACGAATACAACAATATTAAAAGACGTTGGATGTACACCGTTATGCTTAAAGATAACGCTCCTGTTCACTGGTTAAAGGAGGTATGATAATCATTACCCTAAAGAATAAAATTTATTTTTTAAGACGACAGCCTGCCCTTCTATCTGCGGCCTGTGGAGCATTTTTATTCCTCTCAATTCTCCGGACCTGCATTCAAGTCAAAATCTATTTGCTTTAATCAAGAGGAACTGGAAAAAGCCAGCCAAACATCTACCAATGGAGCAGAAGTTGGAATTTGTACTTCATAATTGTATAACTCAAACAACAATTGACAATTTGGTTATCTCCTTACCGTCCCTACTTACAGCTGTTTTGAACACTGAAGTACAATCCACGAAATCTTAGTATGTTACAAATTGATTAATTTTTCTTATTTTGTACTTTTATCTCTTTTTCCTATACTGATGTAACTTGCACAAGGACTATAATAATTGACCTCTCGTACATTCCTTTTTTCGATTTTACAGTTTTCGATAAAACGAATTAGTTCTCGCTTAATAAATTATACTTTATATGTTCAAATATGCTTTCCTTTTGAGAGTCATGGTTCCTCTGTGCTTCCGTGAGGTTAACGCTCTGCGAGCTGCAAGGGTTTTCGTACGACTTTGACGGTGTTGCTTGCAGGACTCGCAGGACTGTATTTGTCACAGATTTTCTGTTTCACAGTCGGTTTAGACACACCAAACATTTTCTCCTTTCCTCTATGATAACATTAATTTCGCCACACAAGAGCAAGACAAACTAGATGTGCTCGTTTTTTTCAAGTTTTTTTACCTCTAAAGCTAATTCCATTTCCTCCTTCCCTCCATTATGTGGGTTATTCCTCGTCCCATTAATAATTCCATTTCGACTACGCAGGATCGGAGGAACCATGTTGCTCTCTTGATAAAAACGGAGAGTTTTTATGACATCGACGAGCAGATTCTTCAGGTCATCTTCCATAATGACTCTTTATTTTTTCAGCATCTAATTTTCGTCGTTGTGTCGCAGGTTACAAATTATCGTACCCTTCAGGAAAGGCCATCTCTCGGCAAACGTTTAGAAAAATCACTGATGTTTTTGTATAGTAAACCGCAGTTTTATCCCTTTGCAACGTGACTCTTTATCAGACCGCACGTGCGGAACCTGTCCCTCACTTTTTTCTGAATTGTATAACTTCATATCGTAAGAGACATCGATAAGTATTTATTGCTTAATGGAACACATGTAAAGCAGTTTATTATTTGCATTTCATACATTTCAAAGTAAACGCTGAAGATGTAGGAATGCATGGTATCTTCAAAGTCTTAGTTAAGTTACACGCATTCGATTGGAAACTTAAGGTTTTAGTAAGACCACCATTTTCAAGTGACCACCCTTCTATAATTGTTCCTCGTAATGATATCGCATCAGGTCTTCCCTTGTTCGCACTTTTCACTAGTAACCTTTCATCGGCAGTTAAACATGTTCAGCCCTTTTATCTTATTGGCGATCTCATATGTTAATAGGCCCTCTCTTTATAGTCACTGTAAGTCACTTTAGTAAAGGAGGAAAGCTATCGCCCTTGAGCTCGCTACCCACATCCGAAAATTGCAAAAAGTTTAATTTAAACGAGAGTACATAAGACAAATTTAGAGTTACGATCAGCGATATGTGTGAGCCAGTTGCAAACTGCCGCGACTGACACAATGCTCATTATATGTGAAACAGTTTCTCAGCAAATGAGGATCCAGTTTACTTTTAAAATGTCCGAACAGTTTATGGCAGGACCACCTCGTCCCTCTGCGAGAAGGTGTTCCGTCGAACGTCTATATGGGTCGGCTTCCTCTGCAGTTTAAAGGTATGACTCCGTAGATAGTCCGTCCGAGCCAATTCGAAGACGTCATCAAATTCTAGGGCATACTACCGGCCTCTGAAAATTCGGCAAGTTTGAATGAAATCATCGCGCAGTTTATTTTGCTTGAGAGGAAAAAAATCTAGTGCAGTTTATCTGTCTTTGCACGGCAGATAACCGAGATTCTCAAATATCTTTGTAGCCATCGCCTGCAATCGTTCTAGATGCAGATAATCCTTCTTAAACCACGGATGCCAGGTCTGGACGGCATACTCCAAGTAAGACCGAACAAACGTTCTGTACCTTTTTCTGAAGAGTTTGTTGTCGATGTGGACGAATCCTCGTCTAATCGCAGGCATGACCTGTGTCGCACGTTTAGCTGCTTTTAGACACTGTGAAGGTTGTGGAAGCGAGAATTTTATTAGGAAAACGAGGTCCTTCTGTTCTTCAACATTCGTCAACATCGCCTGCCCAAGCAAAACTAGCCTACCCATGCTATTTTTTCCATGTGGCAAAGTCACTCATCAGAAAATAGTTTTTTTCAGTCCATTCATCCTGAGTTTTGTGAGGAGAAATAACCTTCGCAACCCACATAGCCGAAAAATAGTTCAAACCATGACCTTACTTATCAAGAGCCAGATTTGATCATTGATATTGAATTGCCTTAATCCCTCTCCGATTTATATCAGGTCTCCTCAATCAGATAGTTTGGCATATTTTTCCATAATAGGCAATCCCTTCCAGGAACCTATTTAAAACGGTATGCAAACATATTCCAGCTGAATTAAACTTTAAAAATGTACGTTACTATAACATAAAGAGTAACATATACACATGTAAACATTTGTGATAGTGAAACGTGCATAATAATCCTGAGGATCGTAGATAAATTGTACATATCAGATATTCATTTTATTTTTAAGTGTGCGCTAAGCGTCGACGTGTTCTGACAGTGCTTTTCTTTACATATGAAAGATATCCGTTAATTGATAATCAAGATTATGTTCAAATGATTCTGTTGAGTTCACCATTATGATCTCCCCGAAAAGCCTGTGAGAGGCACCGAAGATTCGCTTTGAAAATGAATGGCTGTGGACCTCCAGATGGGATAAGGGTCTTCGGAGTTTGAGGGAATTCGCGCGCAGGTTATTTGATGTGACGAATGCGAAGACATCACTAAACTGCAGGGCACAGTTCAGATTCACCACCAGCCGGTATGTCTATATGAGATCAACTCGAAGCTGTCTGTACTCAAGAGGAAAAAAGTTGAATTTCCTCAAGTATGCATTTGTCAGAGAAGGACTTAGACCTTTCACAACTATGTTGCCCTCTTTCAGAAACTTCTCAGAAGCTTCCAAACATGTTGCAACCATGGGTACCATACCTGGAATCCATATTCTAGATACGTATTAATAAAGGTTCCGTTTATTTTCCCAACGTATTTCCTACCCATACCGACAGAACTACGTTTAATGTCAAAGAGAACACTAGTCGCCCTCTTGACAGCCCAGACAACTTGAGAAAAGTGCTTCAAAGTTGACACAATTATGATTCCTAGCTTCTTTTTGTTTACAGTTGCGGGCAACTTCACTCACCTTAGAAATTAAGAGGCTCTCGTCGCGCACGCTTTCTTCGTTTTGAGTTGCCGTGTAACACGCTTATTACTAGCCAATTATCCGACCATTCAGTTTGACAGTCAAGTTCTTCTTATAAAATTCGTTCGTCAGAACCCTCATTGACCGATTACCATATTTTTATATGATCTGGAAGCAGGACTCCGTTGCTGTCTAGTCCATGTCTACAGTCATTGACCTAGATTAAGAAAAATAATGGTCCAAGAAGGGAACTCTGAGGTTTACCCACGACAAAGGGCATTTAAGTGGATTTTCCGTTGCCAATGCACACGGACTGCGATCGGCCTATTAGGAAATCTTCTATTCAATTTCGTTAATTCCTTATTATCCCGGATTCGCCGGCCAGGTGCGCATTTATTAAGACCCAGTTACTTCGAATGTCATTCTGTCTCCGCTAAAACCAAGTAAGCTCGTAGGAGTTCATTGCCCGCAAAACCCAGGCATAGCCAGCCTAACTCCTGAATTTAAATACCATAAAGCGAGATATCATAATCGGCCCGTCGATAACCTATACCGGTCAGGGATTTTCTTCCTAATTTTATGGTAATTTTTTTCTAATGTAAAAAAGTCTTCATCCTGGTATGCATCTTCCTAATACATTAGCGTGACAGTTTTACTTTTAAAAGAATTTCTTAGTTTAAAACTCACTTGCTTCCAAATATCCCTGCGCTTTCCATTTAGGAGTTATCCTTTAATTTTCACTCAGGTGTTATATTTTAGTTTACAACAATATTCATGTTGGTTTCTGCAAGTATTTTTCTAATGAGTATTATCTACGATATGCCAAAGCAATAGAGAACGTAACTAGTAGATCCTCCGTAGTACTTCTCCTTTGATTAATTATACTTCATATTTATTTACCCTGACAGGTCTCCATTCCAACATGCTGACGCGCATTTTTGCTAGTTTCCAAGGTTTGCTTTACGAACTAACCCGTGCGCGTCACTATGAGACCGACTCTTTTTATTGGAGGTGTAGGATGGAGATATCAGGTTTCGTGAGGACAGGATATGTGAAAAAATAATTTGAAGATGGTTTCCTTAATACCCAGTGGTCTTATTCTCGGTGTCATGGAGAAAGCTGCTCACAAAATCTGAGGATAATAAAAGGTTAATGGGGTCTTTTTAAAATAAATGCATGGCTTCGCTTAAGAGCACAGAAAGTATACTATCCATTGGCAAGTAAGTCCAATGAAAGTTTTACCTAGAAAAAAAGAGGGAATGACAGAAAAAAATGAATAAATGAATGTTTTACTTAAGGCCGACAGGTTCCCATCATAACAAACTTAGTACTGTGGTAAAAATACATACAAAGTGGATAATTGTTGCTATGTATATTCAACCATACACACAACATAAATTTGTAGTATGGTAAGCAGAGTATTTCCTATCGATTTGCACCGATTCTGAGTTTTAAAATAAAAGTCAACGATCGTTTGACAATATGGTGGACGAAGGAAGAAGCAATGATAAAAAATCACACGGATATATTGAGGCAGAGTTCACCCAGCCACCAATCACCAATTTCGCGAAAATGTAGGATGAAAAACTGCTGCCCAGAAAAAATTCAACGTTCGATTGATAGGATTGGTACGCTGCCGAAAGCTACTGGCGTGATGTTATTAAGAACGTGTAATAGAATGGAACGTTGCTTGTCTGGGGAGAGATCATATGACAGTCGGAATTACTGTTTACCTCTGAAGCACTTTTCGACTCTCTACAGGATCAACCATCAGGAGGAGTCTGAAACGGGAGGAGCTCAGCACGAGCAGCAAGGTCGAGCCAAAAGAGGGATAGTAGATGTCATGAGATCATCATCAAATTGCCGGAAGTGCAACCGAGCGGATTGCAGAGTCCACCGTCAAGATAATGAAAACAGAAGAACCCGCCATGATCATCAACAGAGACCACGTTAACCATTGTCAGTGTTGCAAGACAGAAAAACGCGTCAAGTTTGTTAACAGTTAACAATAATAGCGAAAACGAGGAGTTAATGAAAATGGCTGCGAAGATTTACTCTGAAAAAGATCCTGACAGCACCTGTGCCTCCAAAACCCTTATTGTCTCGTGGGTTAGAATTGGAATTTGACAAGGCTTTAGGGAATAAATTCCGCGAATATTGCGGTAATATTCATTGGTGCGGCCTTTTTACCATTCCACCGGAAAAATGTGCAGAGGACGTCCCGCTTTCAGTTTATTGCAGTTTATTTGGTGAGTATAATAGGCGATGCCTTTGAAAACCTTATTCATAACGTGTACAAAACCTAAAAAATTTACCACTATAACACAGTATTGGCAAAGAGTTAGTAGCATTGTATTTTTAATATATGTCTGTTTTTAGAATTCAGACTGGAAGAGAAGGGACGGGACGCATGTAATTATCCAAGCGTTGTTTGTACATCTGAAGGGAAGTGGCCTCCACAACTGACTGTGGAAGATTGTTCCACTGTTGTATGACATATTGGATTCCGCAATTGTTGAACTCCATTTGCCCTACAGTTGGGAGCCCGTTCTAATCACGTTTGCACGGCATAGAAGACAAGGTGCAAACTAATGATGGTGGATAATTTGTTGATCAAAAGGTAAACGTGATAAATGTTTCTGATAATTTTTTTGATCCTCATAGTATATCGAAAGGGGAGCCTTAGTTGTCCTCATCTGGTTCCTGCATCATGAAAAGTCCGCTTGTAACATATAAAAAGCCAACAAATTAGTTTGCAAAATTCAGAATTAAAAATAATTGATTTGTCGAAGCAGTTTAGAGCTATTGATACGAAAATATACACTTAAGTCCATATACACAAACGAATAAAGATGGACACTGGCAAAGTTACGCTGCCTCATAACCGACAGAGTAAATCTATATTAATATTTGCGCTTCTTCCGTAGTCATATTTCCGCATAATCACAACTTACTGTCATGATAATGGCGCATAGGAAAGCTTTGTGCAAAATGCCCTAATTTACTCACTTAGCCATAATAAATGTCTACCGTCATAATAAAATTACATAGGACAAACTTAGTGCAAAAGGTTTTGAACTGTACCATACTAAGAAATCAATTTGTTATCAAGGAAACCGCGTCAAGTACCAGGAGGACCGTTTTCGAAGTCCAACAGTCGCATGTTTGGGAAGAAAACGGACAACAAGAACTTGTTTATCTTCCGAAATCAAATGGTTAGTTAATTTGGCATTAAAGAACCAGTAATGTAGATGACAAACTAATTTCTAGTGGGTGGTCAAATTATCATGGAGGATTTACGAACGGCACATTTAGTATATGTAGGAGACATGTGATCGATCTACAGAGTTTTCAAAACCGCAGAAGTTTAATATTTGCTAAAAAACATCTTTCCGTAAAAATGATCGTGAATTCGGAACGGGGGAATAGTCCTCGGGCAGCATCTCTGAATATTGTCAAGCTTGCTGTGGTCAGAAGCCTTCATCCCACCAAAAAGAGAACAGCAGTATTCTAGGATGCGAAGAACGACCATGCGGTCCGGAGGGAAGAATGACCATTGGCGCTCACGGTTGCATTATGCCTTACGTAACAGATTGCTGAATCTGATGTCTTTTTCCTACCGAAATTAAACAATACTTGTTTGTAGAAGGATGTAATCATCATTGGATACTTTTAAACTCCCAGTATTTACGGGCAA
This sequence comes from Ligula intestinalis, assembly GCA_036362985.1. NCBI lineage: Eukaryota > Metazoa > Platyhelminthes > Cestoda > Diphyllobothriidea > Diphyllobothriidae > Ligula > Ligula intestinalis. Next base: position 67,320,398 of record JAYGXS010000001.1, on the reverse strand, counting down.
ATATGGACTGTTTTGGTCCACCGGAATTCTGTGCCATCTTTTTGCTTAGGACGACAGCGGAGAAAGTACTCTTCCAGAATGTAAAATTTTGCACACGTCTTAGGACAGGGTAGTGTTCACTTTGTCTAGACACTCTCTTCATCCGAAAAGAATAAAATATGCTGGATCTAGAAGAATTCCCACTTATGTATGCTAGCTGCCCGATGGTACAGCTTGTTCAATATTCTACGTTATCACAGCCTGATGCAATGAAGTAATAGGAAGTAAACAATTGGAGAGGAGCTTATCCAACATGTTTAGGTAGGTTTCAGCAATATCGTAGGCAACCACATTTTGGGGATTTGCTAACGAATATTTACGTAGTTCAGTTCCTTCTTTAAACGAAATAGTTATCTAAATTATCCACCAAAACCAAAGAAAGCAAGGAACACTCCGCTGTGGATAAAACCGAACTTCAGGCCGCCCTTAAAAGAAGAAATATAATGGGTTGGCTTTTTCGAACAGCAAAAACAACAGTTTCTCTTTAAGCGGGAGATCAGCAGACTTCGAAGGAACTATGAGCTTACCATACCGCAGAACCTGGTAGATCCCATACGGTTACAAATGCAATAACCAAAGAAATGTTAACCCGATTCCACAGTGAAGTCCCCAAGCCAAGTACTGGAGACTGATGATCAAACAAAAGCTTAACTTCTGCATGGTTTTTTTGCACGCAGCACTGGCTCATCAAAAACATTGCCCTCCAGCACAATAAACAACATCGGAAACACTTGCAGTAGGAGAAAATTCTTACTTCTTGCATACGTAGATAACGACAAGATTACTCCAAAGTAAGCTTGCCAAGCCACTTGTTTAATCAAATGGCTCTTCGAGAATTCGTTGATTTACTGCGTACGCCGATGTCAGTAATATTCAAAAACCCCATAGAAGAAGGCGAACTACCGGGGAATATATATATATCTGCCTTGAACTTCCGGATCGGCAAAAAGGGTCCAGAGCGAAGTCAAAAAACTCCATCCAATTAGTTTAACCGTAATTATATGCTAGGTTATATAGCGACACCGTAACAGCAATTTAATAACGCTGCTGCACCAGAAGAATTTTATGAACTGCCAATCACAGTTTTCGCCCATGCAATTCATAGAGAAGGAGGAGTTTCGATCAACGGAATCGCAGTTATATTTGTCTAAGCTTTTGAACTCTTGCGGGAGTCCATCTTCAGAGATGCAACCGTCAACGAAAGCAAGCAACATTTACAGGGGGAAGGGGGGAGCAATTAGCCGTCAACGAAAGCAAGCAAAATTTATAAAGGGTAAAGGGGTCGAATAACCGTCGAAGAGGCGGGGAGGGTGGAGGGGGTAGGGAGGAAGAAAGGGACACGACCACTAGTGTCGTGAGTCTGTAGATACCTGCACAGGGCAACAAATGCGGACGCCAGCTCAATGCATCGGTTAACTGAGTTGTCATACGACGCCCAGTCTTCAGTCAGTTCTTGGCCCATTTTGCTGCTTGCGTGGGCAATTATCCGTGCTGCTGCGATTTTGAACTCGTAACCCATCTCCTAGGTGTGGGCGGCCACTTGCGATAATGCATCACCACGCATGTTATGAAAGATGATGAAGGTCTCGAAATATCGGACTGTTAAAGAAAGTAACACATTTTGCTGACTTCTTTCGATCGGTATCCACCCGAGAAACTGCTTTTATTGCACATAGTGAAGGGTTCAAGTGAACGCGAAAATCCAGAACATTTGGAGAACATACGATTTTTGAAGAAATTAAATCCTTGAAGGAATGTAAATCTGCCGGTCCAGATGAGATTCCACCAAAACTGCTCCATGAACTTGCCGGAGAGCTGGTTAAACCATTGTATATTATGTGCCAGCTAGCATTCGATAGTGGAAGACTTCTCTGGTTTAGAAAGCAGGTCCTGCACTTGCGAAAACCTACAGACCCACACGTCTGACCTCCATACGCTGTATGTTACTGGAGAAGATCATTAAAAAGGAACTTGTGACATATTGTGGAACCCATAATCTCTTGTCCAATGCGCAATAAAGCTTTTTCAAGAGTAGGTCATGCGTTTCAAACTTTCGTTATATGGCGCAAAGCTGAACAAGAATAATCGAGGCAAAAAAACGTCATGCATGAGGCCTACATTGCTTTGGGTAGGGCCTTCGACAGTTTTCTATAACAACGATTATTGCACAAGTTGAAAGTGATGGGATGTGGATGCAAACGTCTTACGTGGAATGAAAATTTCCTCCCAAATTAAGCATGTAGGATAACAACAATCGAGGCCAATATTCGTCGATAGTGGAGTCCGTTAAAGTCAAGTGCATAGTGATTGTGCGAAGAAAATCAATTAAGAATTGGCCATGTTTGCAAGTGATGAAAAAAATATTGAAGGGCATCAAAAGTGTTGCCGATTAAGATGAGTTTCAGTGAGTTCGTTGTCGATTAAACGATTGGTTACGCGTCCGTAGTAAAACCCCCTGAGTTTCTCCGACGTAGTTGCGTTGTCCACAACTACACCAGATCCGGTAAACTACTCCAGCCATTTACTGACGTGGCAGTGGGTCTTCCGGCCTCATGACCTGGCGCCTGCTGGTTGCTTCTGGCCTGTGCACAACACCAACTCCAAATGAGTTGAAATTACTCTGGAAGCGAATGGCTGAGCATGCAGTGGCGGTTAGGAAGAAAGACGTCAACTCCCAGGTTGCAGCTCACTCGACAGGACCTGGCCGATAGTTCACGTTTGACGAGGCCGAAATCCTCGCAAGAGGTAACAACCACGTAAGCCGCGAGCTGCTTGAGTCACGATTCTCAGGCCTCCAGTCCACCAACAAGCGCAGCGATTTTGCATTCCCATACGGTGTTCTGCGAAATTTTCTGAGCGAGAGTATTAGTCACGTGGAAAGGACTGGTTGGAACAACAACTCTGACGACAGTGGGCATATTTTTCGCGCAATTATCAAATCCGCATCTGAAATGGACAAGAACGCTGTGGTTATTAATTTGCCCCCACCACACCAAATTTAGACCTCAAGCGGTTGCCAAAGGAACTGACAATTATAGTAGGCATGTGGGTCACCGCTAAGAACTATTAACACCATGCAATGTGTGCAACTATCATCTTATCTGCGCATGTCTTAGACTGGTCTTCTGTTACCTATGATTAAAGATTCCCGGTGGAATCCGAAACGTCAGGGCAATAATCATGTTGTTCCAGTGATCGCTTCTCCTTCATCCTGCAACTCGGATATTATCCTCTATTGGTGTTTTACGTTATTTCTTATTCTTGAGATGTGATCAATATGGAGCTCAAAGGAACAAGCCTTTTTATAATCCAATACACTGGTTGACTGACAGACACTTATTTTGGCACTCTCTTCAGTTGAACCATCGCTTTACTTACGATGGCACCGAGGTGATCGCGATGGATAACACGAGGGAAGCGAGAGAATTACCCGAAGCTTCATGCTCAAGCCCAACTTGTATTAACAGACACGCAGATTTACATTCATACTACGATGGCTTGCGTACACGTCTCACTGACTCACCCACAACAGTCGCATATCAATACTCGGCCGAGCAGAAATGCATCAATACGGTTTCTTCCCAACGCGCGACCGCATCCGACTTTTTGTCATTTCTCCCCCCACACAAACATTTACCATGACTGATTTAACAACTTCTCCTCACTGTGAACGTTTGTCTACCTACCTCCCCACCAAGCGCTCGAGTGACACAATCCCGTTCTGCATCTTTCATTTAGTCTGACGACGGAGAAGTAATATTTCATCGAAAATTCACGAGCAAAACTCGATTTTTGTAAGACTCTCTACCTTTTCATTAATGCATCTCGGAATGCAAACTACTTCACTTATGCAGTATAATATTCCTTCGTGTTTTCTACACTAAAAATCAGTGCAGTAAGTCCGTCGGGCAGTTATACCCTAAAACATTTTCAGTTTTCTGCCTTCTTTTTCCATTCTTCAAAATTTCTTTACCGGGCCGCGAAATGATCTCGTGTACGGAAGGAAACCACATTTTTAAATAACAGGAGCTTGAAGAGCAAGTTAAATTGAACATTTGTTCTATTCTTATTATATTTCTTATTCCTTTTTCGTGCATTTTGCTTTTCTATAAATTGCAAACTTCAGTCTATCAATTAGTTTATTATTTTCTCTTTATCTTACTTTGTCTCCGATGGAGTACTGTACCTCGGTTGAAAATCTAAAATATCATGTTAATTAGCTGTTGTTCCAGCGGTCATAATAGTCAGAGACGGAGATCGATCTCCGTCTTCGGAACCACTCCCCTATAGAGCATACAAAGACTGTCTAGTCCTAGCCGGTGTGATGTCTTGTTGAGATCCGAGAGTTCTCGAAACTCGTCTCTTCGCCAAAGAAGAGATGATGCGATTATCTTCGGCAAGTTAGTCGACGAACATAAACCGGCAATTATGGCGGCATTGGCGGTTTTGTAGGACGCAGGTCTGCGTCTCAACCCAAGTAAGCTCACTCTTGACAGTGAAGGAACTATGTTAAAACAGAAGTAGCTCTTACCATCAAGCTTTACCATAGTTGTATCCAGCTCACCCGGCGTTTTCTAAGTGTATCGAGCGACCTTTTCGGCGCCTCATAAATGCCACTTTGATTGGCATACATCTACTCTGCCACCCCTGTTACAGGTGACATAGATCTCTATTGTGCAAGTGGTACGAACGTTTTTCGCATAACAGACATTGTATCAACTCTTAAATTTTAAACTGCGAAGCCCTTCTTAAATCTTTTTTGCCATTGAAGTTGACGTTAACGGTCAACTCGTCATCGAAGATGTGCGTATTATGCCTACCCACGCAATCCGAGAAAGTTATATATATTTAGACCTTATCAGTTTTTGTGAATATTCAGGGTCTTGAAGCCATGGGTTGTCATAATTTAAGTCTTTTTTTGGTGCTGATTAGGCGGCTAACGGCTGCCACCAGGTCCATATTGCTCAACCGTTCGTGCAACTTCTGGTTGTGTTTGATCAACCAAGCCAGCTGCCGGCGCATCATATGAGTTCTTGGTGCTGCTTTCTGTGGTTTTTAATGAGACCGGATACCATGGGACGCAGTGAGTGAGCGTAGTATTATAAAAGTTCAGCGAGTCACATGCTGTATTACCTGACTGATGAACTGGCCCGCGCGTAGACAGTGTATCTACGGACTCATTGTCGGACATTTGCGACTCAATTGTATGTTGTGCGGCAGCAGGGAATCTACCATCTGTGATATTTGTGGACGATGTTCCCTCTTTATGGTATCACACCTCGAAATGCAACTGATGTTCGCATTCTTTCTAATTCAGCAGACGCGCCACCTTTATTGTGGATAATATTGTCGGTAGTTTTGTTACGGAAGGAATCATCGTTGAGGCAAGAAATGAACGACCCATCTGCTTTGTTAGAAAATCTTCAAGTAAACCACAACGAAATACTGCACTTAGCACAGGAGGCTATTTGTCTTGGTCAGCTCTCTCAATTAATTTTTACCTCTCCTTTGCCAGTAGGCACTTTATCGTACTTTCGGACAACAAAACGGTAAAGTGTTTGCAAAGCGTGAAAGATGCCAAGGGTCAACTAGCAAGAAAAATTACCACAATTTCACTTTCCGGCTAGTATTGGCTAGCCATCAAATACTAACTTGCAACTGAGATGGAAATCACTCACAATGCAATGCTTTATATGGTGGCCCGGAGGAAAAGGCCGCGTCTTGAGGCGACGGTGCTATGGAGTTCCAACTCTGAACCCTATATATGTTCTATTATTTTACAATACTTTTTTTAGTTTGCTCTTTTATGTTAAGCTTATTTAAAGTGGCCTCGTCTGATAGTGTATAAGGGCACATCATGGCAACACGCAAACTTGAAGAGCAAACTTCGTAACAAGATTTTCTTTTTATCCCCGCATCTCACTTTAAATTTTGATAATAAACTTCTCTGCTATGAAAAATTAACCTTTATCTCCACCGCATGAATTTTCTTGTCAGGAGCGAGTCAATAAATAATGAACCCACTTTTAGGAGCAGGAGTAATTGAGAGGCCTACAGGAGTTGACCAGATATCAAATAGTCAAAAGAATACCACAGAAGGACAAACAAAGTCCCCGAAGTGTCAGGCTCTTCGTACTGCCATGTCAGATAATCAGCTGATTTCCATTGGCGCTGGTTTGATTACTCGGGCACTCGAGTTGGAAGAGAAAAGCAAGTTGACCGAATCATTGGTATGCTACGAGGAGGGGATAGAATTACTTATCAAGGGTTTGCGTCTGTGTACAGGTTTGACACCTTTTGCCCCGAACCTTTTGCAGACAAAGATTTAAAGTGCAATCTGAAGGCCAAAATTGAGTCATATATGACCCGGGCTGAAGGATTAAAAGAACTTATCAAAAAGCAAACTGCAGGTTCGCCGATTTTTACAGTTTTTTTACCAACAGGTGGAACATATCATGAGCAGATTTGCATTTCTGATGGTGATACGGGCTTTGGCTATAAAAGACTGTTCGGACGGTTTCTACAATATGGTAACGTCACTAAAGTTTTCGTCGAGGATCCTTATATAAGGTCATCTATGCAAGTAAACTGCAAACTTTCTAATGTTACCGTTAGTAGTTAGAAAAGTTCTCGCATTTCTGTGAAGTCGTGATTTCTTCACCATCTCCCGTCCAGAAAATATCGCTAACGACCGGCCAGAATCCACAGGTATGTAAGCGCTTCGTTAGTCGTGTTTTGATAGTATTCCACTTGTACGTTTATGTTTCTACCAGCCACCCATTCTGACTCATTAACTTTATCTTGCCACGCACTCGGCCCTACTTGTTTTGGGCCATCTGATTCACGTTGCTTTTAGGATTTACATTTTTGCTGATTCAGGATTCGTGAACTTGAATCCTTTATTGTTACGCCGCAATATCACCTTTCCCAGGGATTCCATTCTTTCGAGGTGTAGCAAAACGTGTCCTTATTACTTTCACCTTCAATATAGGTTTCTTTATACGCATTTATACCTGTCATCTGAAGGTTCATTGTGCGTAGCTGTGCTAAAATTTACTCGTTGCATTTCCTCAGCGGACACCAAACTTCGTTTCCTCTAGAGGTAACTTTAAGTAATCGTGCTTAACTTACAAGCCACTCGTAAAAGTGCAGTTTCGATAAAAAAAACTGACAAGGCAGTCTGTTAGGCAAAACAATCTGGCTGCCCAAGTGATCCTATAGCTTTAACTACGAGTCCGTCTAGTTGTCTGACACGCGTCGAAATAGACGTGTCAGAAATCTTTTGCATTATGTCACAAAGTAGTCAATAAAAACATGCAACCTAACCAATTTATTCCCATCAAAAGTGCAGCTCACAATCGTGGTTAGCTTTTCATGAGATCAGTCACTGACTACACGATTGGCAATTAATCGTTTTTAGAGGGAGAAAGCGCGCTCACCGGCAGAGGTTTCTTTTGTATCCGACGTTTCGGATAGTCATCTATTCATCTTCACAGATTGAATCAGCTGGCTCCTGGCCCTCGCTATATGTCGCTCCTTTCTTCTGATTACGAGTTTTAGCCGCTCGAACTGGATTGCTAAACTACGCACGCGGAAGAAAGGAGCAGCATATTGTTCCTCTAGAGAGCGCCCACTGAAAACGGATAGACGAGACAACTATCCGAAACGTCAGATAAAAAATAAACATGTCCCGGTGAATGCCCTTTCTCCTTCTGACTTACCACTTGGGAATCGAATTTTTGCTACTATCACTGATCGCTGTTAAGCTCACGAAATGGAAAAGACGCTCGAACCGCAGACGATGCATTTTCACGTAGTGCAAATCGCATGAAGTTTTTTAAACTTTATCAGCATCCTGCATGCATATGTTTTTTTCGAATACAGAAGCTTAATCAACTGAGCTTGACCTTATTCCTGTTCACCTGTTCAATACATATGAAAAGTGAGATAAATAAATATAATACTATATTTGTAACGCCTACTAACATAATACGAGTAGGCATGTTTTATTACCTGTACGGCAGAGCTCATAATAACCCCCTGCGACCTTCTGTTTCCCTTTCCACTTCTATTTTTGAAGTCTTACTTTTCTATCGTGCTCTGCCGGCACCATCTGCAGTCGTCGAATCCTTCAAATCGCGTTTTTGCGATAAACACGAATTTTACTGGTTTTTGCTGGCGGCCGAAACGACGTGCATTCAAAAACCGGAATCCTGGCGTGCCTGAAATGCCTTGGGATTATGCTGCAGGATCACGAATATTACAATCCGACGTTAGCAATCCGTCTTACCGTAAAGGCATTTCAGGGTTTAGGCTAGCGTTTCAAGACATCGGTCGTAAGAAGGGCTAAATCCAAAATTGTGGCGGTCACTCTCTAAAGAATAAAACTGCGTAATTTTCTGTCTTGCTTGAACATGGGAATAGGTACACTCAGTAGGTACAGTTAACCATGTGCTAATTTTACGGAGGGGGTTGGCTATTGCCGTATCCTGTGCCTGAAGTATCTTGCGATTATACTCCAGGATAATAAATATCAATATCCCACTTAAGGAATCCGTTCTAATCGAAAACTTATTTAAGGGTTGTGGTGATAGTTTCAGGAGAAAGGTTACAGGTTCGTTTGTTGCGATCATCGATTGACTTCTGTTCTCCAGGTATATAGCCCTATCTTCGTTCGCATACATCGTGTTCCTGTCTAACCATCGAACCAAGGCCTCTGGAGTCGGAGGCATTGGCCGACGTGACTGAAGCGGGCTTAATACCCGTCATATAAGCGTTTGTCTCCGTTTCACGTGAAGGCTTTTGAACCTTACTTTTGGACCAGACGTTTTCGTTTGTATTGGCAGTCTTCGAGAACACCATAAAGAGTGTTCACTATGTAAAAAACCATTTCAGCCTGACTCTCAGCCCTAGGTTGTATGTAGTTATCTCTTCAGTTGGTAACTTATGGCTCGACAGTTATTTGCGCGTCACGATTTTCTAACTACCTGCTTATTCGTTTACAGCGCAGGAACTAGGCACTGCACCAGCACCAAAGTAACCGAGCTTTGTCTTCTATCTCAGCAGTAGCTCAGAGTAAGACTAACTATATCTGATTGAGTTCTGTGGCTGACGTAACGCAATTTCTCCGCGTTAAGCGTTTCGCGTGTAAAAATCCAAACATAACTTTGTAGTAATCGTATTGTTGTTGCATGATTGGTGTTGGATGCCTTGCCATTGGCCTCCGTATATGTGCATGTCAAAAATGTCGTGAAATGTCAACTGCACCTCTGAAATGTAATTTAGATTCAAAGGATTACTTACTGTACAGCTATTACTGCATTGTGATATTATTATTATTATTAATTATTTTGGTACAGCATGATCCCAAACCATTTCAAGCACCTCAAGATGCAGGATTTTGAGCGAGCTTCTTTTCGATCGCCCGCAAACATAACGCTCTGTAATAATGGCTACTTGAGTAATGCGCACTCTTCTTACTCATTTTCGCAGCCCCTATAAATTCAGATTCATTTTTTAAAAAGCGTCTACGAACACACTTTTGTACTTACTCAGTGAAAAATTATGTCTTCTTCAAATTTGTAGTCAACTAACAATTATCTTTCGGCTTTAAAGAAGTATCTACGCATGAGAATTTTGAAGTCATGAAGTGTTGACCTTTAGAGCATCGTACTTGTCCACTTGTTGATGCCGCCTATAAAGTAGGCAACATAGTCCACATCTCCTACACAATTTTATGGGCGTTTTGTGAGCTTTCTGCAAAATATAGAGAAACGTGCAATTTTCCTTAGACAAAACATATACAGCATGCAGTTTGTAAACCAAACGTAATGGCAGGTCGGGCCCAAAGTTATTCGGCAACTGAAACAAATTATTTTAAAATTGAAAGTTACCCTTCTAGTATAGTTATTGAAGACGATGAAATTTTATTGAATTGAGTACCAGAAATAATATGCTTGCTTACATTTTTTATGAAATAAGGACATCAAAAATAAGAAAAATGTATGCTAATTCAGTAGTCATTTTGTCATAGTGGAGTCTTTTCTGGTGGCCGGAAAAAAGCTCGTTCAGGAGCTGGCATCCTCACTTGATGTAAATATTTCGGGATTGTACTGCACGTTAGTTGATATTGAAACTCTATTTTAGTAATCTTTCCGAAACGAAAATGCATTTGAGGATTTTGGTTAACATTTGGTGCGATACCACAGTTTCTGCAAGATGTTGGCATGTGCGTCAGTGTCACGTACAGCAAACCTGGGGAGTATTGGTGTTGTAACTTACCATACTAATGGCCCAGCTACTAACTGAAAAGGCCCAGACATGTGTTTCGCCGGTATCTGACTGCTGCTGGACACAGCTGCGAGAAGTCTGCCTTATCAGTGGGTCCGTACTTAAAAATGAATTTTTGTCCGTGGTATACATCAGTATATCTAAGATCTATAGGCATGGACCGACGTTTGACGAGTATATTTGGCTGAAACCCGTCAGCTACTGCGTGATATACGCGTGCTGCCTTCAGACAGTCCTCAGTAGTATAAATTGACGTTGTAACTTACCATACTAGCAGCCCAGGCACTAGCTAAAAGGTCCAGACACGTGTTTCGCCGGTATTTTGCCGCTCTTTGGCACAGCTGCGAGGGGTCCGGCTCGTCAGTAGGTTCCCCCAGCTTTCCTTGTTTGCTTTCTGGTTGATATGCCGGTTTTGGCCGGAGAGCTCTGCTAGCGGTTCTGAAAGTTGTGGTGCCAGGGTTTATGTGGCAGGAATGTGCGGTTACAAATGGGACACGTTAGCATACGCGCTACGTCGGTCAAATATGTGTTCAAAGTGTATGACTGTGCGATAAGTGATGTTTCAGTGATAACTTTTATGTATACGAATATCACTGCGTGGGCCCGCGTGTTGCGCTGATAGAGTGACTGTTGCATTTCCACGTACTTGCACTAGATCTCATAAATTCTGCTGTAAAACTTAAAGGGAGCAAGTGTTATACCAAAGTGTTTTTGTTTTTCACCCCTAATTGCCCTTTCGGAGTTATAGCCCCTATGACTTATGTATTTTTTACAAAATTTAAAGATTTGACGGATCCCTGATAACAATATTATTCTAGTAATAGAGTCACATTATTGTTAATGTGTGATTTTTGTTTCGGTATCTCTGTTGGAGAAATTTGGGAAAGAGCTGAATGCTTGCTTAAAAAGTTTCATTAAACATTCTTAGAAACCCCCCTCTTGCAACCTACCTTAATGACAACTATAGGCTCAGTCCTGACAAAATGCCCCTTTTATCGTTATGGACAATTTCATGGGGGATATTATGTAACGACTTGCTAGCCTAAAATTTTGCCAAAAGCAAATTAATCAAATAGGTACCACAAGTGAACACATTTGCAAAATAGCTTGCCTATCAGTAATGGCTGACTATATTCTTTGAAAACATTTTTGACGTAATCTCTGTCCAACTGGAGACGTGAAACTTCGCCACGGCTCTGTTTTATCTCGGTTAACAGAGTTTGGCCTGAAGTATACAATCGTTTGACCGACGGCCAAATGTACTTAAGTCGATTTAACCGCACACTGCAAACCCGCATATAGTCACATAGTTCCTAGGAAAAAATTACTCAACAAGGATCGTATACATCAGTAGCGTTGCAAAATCAGATAAATTTTGAAATTGTTTTGCTACAGGAATACCTGGTAGACAACTTCTCCGGTGCTCCAGCCTAGAATAATCATAGGAACGTTAATCCTACGTGCATTCACGTCCATCCTAAACGTCATCGAGGTTCTAACCTATGTCTACTTTGAAATCGGGCAGCAAAATATTTTGCAAGGCTCGAAAGCGCTACTGTCTCGAGGAATTGGGGGCTAGTACAGGTGTTAGAGATGGTTTAAAAGTCAGTATTCGAAGTTAGAATCCTGTAGTCATTGAAATTTTCCCTACCTCCACATATCGGCGTTATCGTAGTTAGCGTGCCAGTGGCATACTAGTGCCTAAAATAGTTAACCTAACTGGCATTCTATGTGAAAAGCATTTTTTATATAGGCAGATTTTTGGATTGTCTTGCACAACAGCCAAACCACTGAGTGGCGGCAATAAATACGTGTGGTTTCGGTGGTACATAGGTTTGTGCGTAGAAAGCACACCTAGGGGCAGAGGCTTTAGGCTGCGCAGTCGCTGCCCCCAGCCGCTGCACCTCAAATCGGTGCGGCGCCGACCTGCCGGGCCTATAAGATGGTACAAAGCTACGGCGGTCGTTTCAGTTCTAATACAGTGCCTAATTTCCAAACATAGCAATATAGTAAAAGTTATGACCCGGAAGATTTCAACTGAACAAATCAAGATTCAAAATCTCTCTTTGGAGATGAACTCATGTGATAAAGGTGCAAGCAGTTGTGTTATGCACGTTAGCAGTGCTTTGGTAACCTCGGCTGCTGCGTCCATGTGCATCTCCAGTTGCTTTGACTCAGTCGTGGGACTGTAGTCGTGGGATGCAGAAAGTGAGGGAAGTAGATGCAACGGCAGCAGCCTGTTTCACCACAAAAGGCAGGTTTATACCTCCACCACGTCCTCTCTGACATCCTTATTTCTCGTCGCATACGACCGATGGTATAGTTTTCATCAGTTGAATTGCATTCCATCGATAACTGCTCGTGCGAGCAGGAAATTCTGCTCAGTCTTCTTCCGAGATAGTACGTGGAGAACATCATTGCATATTTGCTGTTTTCCTGGATGTGGGTGTTTTGCTGAATTGTGAAGGGCCAACCAAACAAATACGAACACCGTCAACGTTAGAGACTTCCATGCATTTTTAGGTAGCAATTTGAGGACGTACTTAATTTCATTCGAAAAGTTTCTTATTACACCTGAAGAATGAATTTAATATCTTCTTTAGGTTTAGCCCTTTAATTTATTTTTTCCCCAGGTGCGCGGCTTCATGTTTATTTCTTTTCCTTCGCTGATGACGGTGGTGGTCGCAGTTGTGCGTATGGTCCTTCAGAATACGACGACAAAACAACCTATTCATTTATCATTGGTAGAAGCTCACCTAAAGACAAGCGAGTTACTATTGCCGTCTTGGTAAAGCATGCACCCTCTTCCTTTTTTGCCGAGTGGAGTACATTTTTACAGCCCACTCCCTCCCGAAAGGCCTTCTGCACGCAATTAAATATGGGCCAAATGTTCTCCGAAGAGGCAAATTCACTAGAGGGGTTCATGAGAAAGCTTGAAGTTGAGCTGTATTTCATTCAGTGTTGTCGAGGGTCCACCCCGTCCTCCTGTTTAATCCAATAACTCGTTCTCTCTTCTTCCATCAATTTTATTAATCCTACCTCCCATTCATTTGGCACAACTGAATTCACTGCTTTTGCGTGATCTTCAGACCAGTATTCATAGTCCTAGTAACTTTGAACATTTCCCCCCACTACTCCTGCTCGTTTGATCCAGTTCCTCTTTACCACTCACCCCTACCTCCCTCCTTCTTTCTCCATATTCTTTTTAGAACCCTACCGAGCAGTTAGAAAAGCTACGGATTCTGCAACAGGACTTGCACGCACGCAATGTTACCTTCGAGTGGACGTTTTCATCAGCTCTTCACGATCGGAAGATTTGGTAGGTTCAAAGAACTAACTTATCGTCTGTTTTTGGCAACCTTGCGGAGATTTCCGCCAAATACATGGCTGGCTGTGGCCTATTGGCTCTCTCTCTCTCCTCTGTCCTCTCATTGCCCACTTCTGCTGGCCGCGCCACACCCCCTCCCCCTCGCCAGGGGCGAGCCGGCGCATCAAACGCAGAGCCTGATCTTGTCGCGATTCTGCATGGCCAGTTGTCCAGGCGACTTGCACGAACACGGCGATAAAATCGCCGTTTCTCTGCACGTCAGATCTAGATATAGCAGTCTCTCTAGTGCTCTTTCCTCCTAGACCTAGAAACCGAAGCCAAGTCAACAGTATGCTATGCAAACCCTCTGACAGTCTGCCGCATTTTTACGCATCTAATTTTACTCAGTTAAGAGCGCCTTGCATAATCCTTATTTTGTTTGACTACGCCAACTACGTTGTCGATTGATGTACGACTAATCGCCCACACATGTTAAATGACTTTGAAAAAGTAGTTCATATTATGGTCTCTCTGACCTATTCCAATGTAAACCGTTTACCTAGATAAAAGGGTAAGCAAGTCAGGGCACTGAATGCACCTCTAGGGTAGTGGGAGTGTGAAGATGTCAATTTTCGGCATTATGGAACTGGCATCAATTCCAAGGTTCGAACGCGATCTCCAGACCGGACGTCTACATTTCAGCAGATAGTGGCCCGCATGCCGCACCAGAGGGCAACCATTGTTGACGAGGGGGGAGCCGTTAATTGTCGTAGGTATGCAGTTGCTTAGTCGCTGCATCCTATACAGTACGACCCAGGATTCCTGTGGCATGTTGACATATGCGAAAGATTGATACTCTCTCAATAATCGGCATTGAGCAGGGTCAATTCTTAAGTCATTTCAGTCACGATAGGATGCTGGCTTTTAATGAGCTTCATTCGGACCACTAACAAAAGGTATACACTAAATAGTGGCTTCTTAAATAGTGTGCTTTTTTATCATTGTTCTTGAGTGCCTGTAAAAATTCAAATATATTTTACAGAAAACATACACTCAATAGTTATTTCTTGTATTCGTTTGGTAGCTAATCACGCCTTCTTTAAATTTTATTCTTAAAGAAAGGGTATCTTTCGGTTTAAAAAGTTCATAATTATGATCTTTTTTACGATTGTGAGGTGTTCATTCATAATGCATCGTATCCGTCCATTTATGAATGCTGCCTATAATGTGTGCAGCATGTTCCACAGCTGTCGCAATATTTTATGGGAGCTATGTGACTTCTTCCTCAAACCGTAGGCAAAAACTTACTTTTCCTTAAATAGGGTCCACACAGCGTGCAATTTATAAACTTTGAATTCAAGTGTAGCAGTCAGTAGGTTTCAGAATTATTCGGCAATTAATAAACTTTTTTTAAAACCGAAAGATATCCTTTCTTTAAGTATAACATTTAAAGGAAGCGTAATTTGTTACCAAACGAGTAAAAGAAAGAATTCTTTGTGCATGCTTTCCATAAAATATCTTTTGATCTGTAAATGCGGTCAAAATCAATGATAAAAGGGCATAATACTTAAGTAGCCACCTTTTACAGTACATACGTTTTGTAAGTGACCGAAAAGAAGCTCGTTACAAGGTCGGCATCCTATCGTGACTGAAATGGCTTCAGAATAGACTACACAATAATCAATATTACAAACATACTGTAATTGTGCTTGTTACGGCTGTGATCATGCCTGATCTAGCCGGCCTGAATGATGTCACGGACGGTACCTCTCCACGTGTGATGATTGGCGTCAGCGGATCTGGAGATCTCCATCCAGTGTCTTCTCCAGCGACGGAGATTGAAGATAGAGGGTCCAAGAACTGCTTCCATGTCTTGACGGACCGTGTCGAACCAAGTCCTCAGTTGCCCTCCTCTTCGACGCCTTCAGGTGCGTTGTGGTGCCAGATCGAGGACAGTATAGCTAAGCTCGTGGGTTGGACGTCGGTGAACGTACTCAAACCATCTCACTTGCCTTTCTTGAATGGCCTGAGATATTCCCGCGATATGATCGCAGTGGGTGTGGACTGTCTCATTCGAGATAAAGTTGCTATACTTAACACACAGGATGTTCCTCAGACATCGGTGGTCAAAAACCTCCAGTCTCCGCTCATCTTCAGCGCGCACAGCCCAGCATTCACATCCATAGAGGAGGACTGACCGGATGGATGCACGGTATACACGAATCTTCGCGGCGATGGAGATGTCACATCGGATCCATAGGCGCTTTCAGAGGATTGCGAAAACCCAGCGGCTGCATCGATACGGGATACAATGTCGTCCTTGCTCTGCCCATTCAGTAGCAGCCGCGGCCCGAGGTATTTAGAGTTGTCTACTTCTTCCAATTAATGGCAATTAATTTCGAACCTTTTTCATTGCCGATTATCGGGAGAGTATCAATGTTTCGCATGTGTCGACATGTTACACGAATGCTGGGTCGCACTGTAAATACTGCATTTCCTTATGTATGCATAGCCTTATCTGCTGCTGTCGCAGAAGATGGGTTCGAGCTGGAATCGGAAACTTCAGGCAAGCAACGTTCGATTACTTCCTAGGATTCGTATGTTCCCTTATGGGGAACAGAACCTCCCCCTATATGGCCTCTCTTTTGAAATCTCAACACAAAGTCCTTTAAAACAACAAGTTTGATAACGCATAATGAAATTTCAGAACCATTTTATCTGCAGTTTTTTCAATGGTTTGTTGACTTTGGTCGCATTGTAGAAGACTGAGTCCATAATATTGCAGGTATGTCAACTATCATATTGGACTGAGATTTTAACGGTGGTTTTCAGCACTCAGCGAGCTTAGTCGCCGAGAGCTAATGCACGCCGATTAATATGCAGTCCCTTATGTTCACAGCCTTTTAATCTCTTCCGAAAGTACTGCAGCAACTTGTTCGCATCCTAGCCGAGTCCAAAATTTGATCTGAACGTTTGTGCTTCAATAGAGTATCTGCGTATCATTCATAAAAAAACTGGTGACAGGTGGCCATTATTTTACACATCTTCCATGATTTACCTTATCTAATAGATGTCCTGTCCCGAGTTGACTTTGGATTTGGACAACTTTCTCATCATTTGTGCTTTATTTGCCGTCAATATTGCTTGCTCAGGCCTTAATTTGCCTGCCTATTGTTGGCATTTTCACATAGATAAGGGCCAAATCTGAAATGAACTTTTTTGCCCCATTGTCATTTCCAAGTTGTTTTACTGACCTTGTTTTACGCTTCGGGGGTAGGGTGTTCGACAGAAAAGACTGTTTCGGTAAAATGTTTTACAAAACACCCTGACAAGTAGAATTTTTAGATGTTACCACCCTCAAGTCGGGACGGTCAGGGCTTGAGCGTAGGCGCGTTCGTGACCTTGTTTACATAGGCGGCACCCACGCGGTCTTTCTTTCTTGAAACGATCACACTCGCATTAAATATCTCATTGACTGAAGTCGATGAACTGCAATACATCTCTGGATAATTTTTTCTTGCATCTACATCGTTCAGAAAAGAACACTGTGTTGCACATATTTTTGTCAAAATTGTTGCTAAACTTTATTTTCAAATGACTTGACATTCTGTAGAATACCAAGTTCCACTTGTCACAATGAGCATCAGACTACTAGGAGTTTGACCATTAATGCATTACGGACATTGAATACTGGCACCGCCAAATTTATGTTACTGGTTGTCATCGCCTTTTTCTGAAGACCTCAAAGGTTATCCAATTGGCCGGAAGTAGTATTTGTTCATCGAAACGTTGGTCTCATGGTGTATTCTGTCTGAACGTTAGCCCTTTCTGCACCATTAAACGTTTGCTTTTTATTTAGTTTACACGCAGTCGCTTCTTGAAGATCACCTGCATTTCATATTATTTCTTTCGAATTCTGTTCAGTAGATGCACATATGGTATCAAGGTCTTCCCATGTAATCCTTTCTCCTTTGTTTATAGACTTCTAAGTAGTCTTCTGTTAATCTGGGTTTCTGCATTTTATGCATCCACCTGCCATTCTTGAAGGTAGCTTTTCCAAAATCAAGTTTCGTTTTGTCACTATTCTGTGATTTCAATGCATCTGAATGCCCCTTTCTTTGTTTCGTGGCAGCGCAAACAATAAACAATCTAAACATTTCCGTAGAATAATTCCCTTTCGCTGACTCACTTCGATGGGCTAATTTGATTGAATAGACTAGCGAATTGAAAAGTAACCACGTTTATGCAATTCCTGGAAGTGGGATCACAATTTTTGGCTTGGATATAAGAGCGTTGTGGATTATGGTTGGGGAGCCACGGTAGTAAACAATAATTTGCCATTTCTGAGACCAAAGTATATTCAGGCTGACGTTTCAAAAGCTCGCTCGCTTTCATCGTCAGAGCAAGGTGTCTGTATTCCTGTGTGCGTCAAATAGATGTAAACGTCCATTCGCCCATGTGTCAGTCGATTGCGCCGATCGATTTTCTTGGCTTTTTGAATTGCTCGCGCCGTCGTGAGCTATGTCAAGTCGTTTTTGTGACTCGCCGCTACCGGCTGTCGGCCCTGTTTATCTCTCTCCGTCCAACCTATTGCTCCGTTTTGAGCCGATGTTAGCCTTTTGCGGAGCGCTTGGTAGGCGGGATGAAGGTCCATGGCTCTGTTTAGTGTGCCAGTCTAGGACCAACTTTCTAGCAGCAGTCTGGCCATCTTGTCGTTGGCCCGGCCTATTACCCTTGCTTTTTCAAAGGCGAATTTGTGTTTCTTCTGCTTTACGTGGTCATAGACCAAAGACAGCTTATCCTCGCGGTTGATTGCGAGCTGATGCTCATGCAACCTTGTGCCAAGACGTCTGCCCGTTTCACCGACATAC
>JAYGXS010000001.1:67231260-67301491 GCA_036362985.1 Ligula intestinalis | reverse complement strand
ATCTGACGCACACAAGAATACAGACACTTTGCTCTGACGATGAAAGCGAGCGAGCTTTTCAAACGTCAGCCTGAACATATTTTGGTCTCAGAAATCGTCTCCTCTTCTTCCTCATCCGGGGATGATGTAAGGAATATTTTATCTGGACCTCGAATTTTCTCGCATATTAATAATTTGCCAGTCTTGAATTCGTTTAACTTGGCAGCAGTAAAGCTATTGGTTCCACAACCGACTCGAGTGACTTTTTGTAAGAGTTGGTAGTATTTTGTGTGACACAAACCCCCTGGATGCGAAACCGAAAGCGTCCTTTTAGTTAGTGACGGCGAATAGGGCAATGTTTTTATGATACGCTTGCTGCGAAATAATCGGTCACTCTGTTCTAAATGATAGTCACTCGCAGCTCATGCAGCTGCAATGACTTTACACATGCCTGAGCACTGATGCTGAAAAATGGGTATGTTATGGTAAATACGCAAACCAAAGCTGTATTAAAACCTTTTGAATGTTGCTCTTTACTGCGCTTTATGGATTAGAACTTCATGCACAGGTCGAGCGGGCTCTGGGACATTGTCTGCACAGCATCCCTACAACTGCATGATTGTTTACGATTTCGATCTTGGGCTCTGAAACTGCCTATACCTTAGTTGTCGACAGTTGAACAGGCAGTAACAATACCTGCAATCTCTGAGAACCTTTCGTGTACTATGAAATGGGGATCTCTGACAATTCGACCGTCGATTTGGACGAGGTCTACAGTGTGCTCCACAGCAGGGCGTTGAAGGGACGGAGACTTGCGTGTAGGTTTTACTGGGAGTAGACTTGCGCTCACATGCACTTGTTACGGCTGCGATCATGACTGATCTAGCCAGCCTCATTTATGTCCCGTGTGGTGCTTCTCCACCCGCGACGATCCGTGGCCGCAGGCCTGGACAGTTCGACCCATTCTCTTCGCCAGCGCCGGAGACCGAATACCGAAGGTCCGAGAACCACTTCCGTGTCCTCGCGGACTGAGTCGAGCCAGGTTTTGAGTTGATCTCCTTTTTGACGTTTCCAATTAGGCAACGATTTCAAGTCAAGGGCAGTAGTACTGAGCTCTTGAGGTTGGCGACGAAAAAACGTATCCAAACCACCTCAGCCGTCTTTCCTGAATGGCCCGAGATATCCTTGTGATTTGTCACAGTGAGTTCGGACTGTCTCATTTGAGACGAAGTCGTTCTACTTCACTCGAAGGATGTTCCTCAGGTAGTAATGGTCATAAACTTCCAGTTTCTGTTCATCCTCCACGCGCATAGCCCAACATTCGCATCCGTATAGGAGGACGGACCGCACGGTACACACGGATCTTAGTTGAGATAGAAATATCGCGTCGGGTCTACAAGCACTTCCGAATGCTGGAGAACACTCGTCGTGCTGCGTCAATTCGGGAGACAATGTCACCCTTTTTTGTCCATTTGGAAGCATCCTCGCTCCCAAGTATTAGAAACTGTCGACTTCTTCAAGTTGACAGCCACTAATCTCGAGAGGTGCCTTCTCTTGGGCAGGGATGCAGCATGAAAACTTTGATCTTCCCAGCGTTTATGGACAAGCTGATCGATTTCGCGACCTCGTTCACCCGTGACACCATCCACTTGAGATCGCCAAACCCGGGAAGACGGGTTACCCGTTAGCCTAGCTGCTGGCTACTCGACGCGTCCACGGGTGGCGGATAGTGGAACGACCTTAGCTGTGAAATAAGCGGACTCTCGAGTCTGACGAATAAGCAGCTGCGGACGCAGCAGCTGCAGTGCTACTAGGGCGCGGCGAGCTTAGCCCTGGCAAGCCAAACGCCTATAAGTGTCGCAAAGCCTGACGATGGCACTGTAACATGGCGAGTGTGAGCCGTCATTCAATAAGTTCGCTTGCCACCGCTGCCTTGTGGTTAGGCTAGTGAGCCAAAGCGCTAGTGGAGACAACCTCGAACAAACAATCCGTGTGGCTGTTGGAGACCCACTCGTACCCAAAATTCCCAAGTCACTTCAATGAATCTCATGTCCTACCCACAAATACTGGCTAATGCGGACACTATCACATCGCCTCACCCTTGTGGCGCCTCGCACCTGCCTGTTTGCCTCTATCCGCGATTTGTGTCTACAGATATGAGTTCCTGTCATTTAGCTGGTATCGGTCGAAGCTTTGGATGTTTGAGAGACTCAGTCTTATTATCCTTTGTCTCCGAGGATCTATTCCTAATTTTTAAACATGGCATGCGAAATAGTGTATCTAACGACTCTATTGTGGGCCGAAACACGTCATGGTTGAGTGATTCCTTTCCATTCATTTTTTTTTCTAGTTGTGTTTCATGCCAGACCATGCGCATGATGGCCCAAAGAAGAAGGCTGTTTCGCGAGCTGGCGTTTCTATTCAGACTAGTGCAGTGATATAGAAACAGGGCCGATTACGACACACGTCAGTCATTGGAGAAGCCGACTGAAGGTCGTGGTTCATTAGACAATTTAAACCTAGACTTGCGCTACATATACCTAACTCTCTGTTCCAAACCCCCACATGGGCTCGGTTTCTCGACAGAGTCAAGAAGATCGGAGATGGCAGAGACCACAGGTCCAAACACTGTTGAAACCGCACAAACGTTAGGGGTGGCTCGGAAGAGAGCGCGCAAATGTATTATCACTGTGAAATAATTCACGCGCAAGTCATCGTCTCTGCGTCTACCATGACCTGGGACGACACACGGTAGACATTGTCGAAACAAACAGTCAAACTGTTGATTTAAGACAATAAACTTTTGACTCGAAAATAAGCACTTCCTACCCGAAACTCTATAACGCGCAAGTCTATTAGCTAAGTAGGGCAAGAACCACAGTCTCTGCGTTTACATGCCGTGGGCCACGCGATTGGCGTCGTTGGAGTCGAACTGTCGCTGAATTATACGAATTGGCCATTTTTCCGTTTGAATTGATCCTTTGGAGACATTACGACCTAGCGGCATTTATCCGTTCTTGCTTTAATTCTTTTTTTTATGTTGGCTTTTCAGGTTCGACAATGGCTGGGTCGTCAAGGTCGGACGAGGCTTGGATTACATTAAACCATCCAACCACAAATTTGTCGGCCTTGGGGTCCACGACTTTGACTTCCGGCCATGTTTGCAGACCGACATCGATATCTTCTTTCAGGGAAAGCCGCCAAGCTGATTGTACAACTTATGGAGACTTTTTTTCTATTTATAAAAGGCTTTGCAGAACTGTTTTTTGTTATGACAAAAGCGATCGTTTTTAATACTTTGTGTTGAGAACTACGTTTATATAACTGGTAACCATTAACAGGTCAATCTCGTAGCTTTTTGCAACACATGACGGCAATTCCGTATTTCAAGCACTGTGTCCACCATTATTTATTTATTTATTACCTGATTTTCCTGCGATTGTGAGCTTATCACTTATCATTTCTTGCAGGAATCATTAAGTTAAAAGATTTTGCAAAACTGGTCAAGTGTTTTACAGTGCCGTTTACTTGTTTATATAACACCGTCGCCACACGAACAAAAACGGCACTGTAGGCTGTGTCTATTACCTACGTACAGGTTGTGGTATTCATGGAATAATTCCACGAATGCTTACTTTTGAAGGCATAGGGCCTTCCGTTAGAGGAGTGCGCACAGTTTTGCCTACAGATATGTGAACGGATGACTTACCTGGCGTAATCGAATGTTTTGAAAATTCGTGAAATGCACTTGTGTAGTTCATCTACTTCATGAGCAAGAAGACAACTCTCTCCCCTCTTTTGAGCCTTTCATTAATGCGCACAGACGTTTGGCACACAAGGGGGGCATTTTGAGGTGATGGCCCGACGTATTTCAGACATTTTGCTCAAAGCAGCAGGGCCAATGCCAACGTAGACAGACGTAGGACACTTTATAGTGTCTTGATGGCCACTCAACCGTCAGTTCCTTCAAGGCTAGTAAGAAAAAGTAAGTAAGCAAAACTAAGTAATGAATTCGGATAGGCGCATCGCACGTTGCACAGACACTACGTAAATATGAGTTAAGCTGTAGTACGCCAAACCGTAACTAGGCAATTAGCAAAGGTGATATTTCCGTTTATTTTACTTGCAAGTTTGTTTCGTTCTTTGCGCACTGTGTAAACAATATGAAAAATTATAATTTTCCGATAGAGCGAGTGATTTACAGTCAGTGGTATCCGGCGACATTGGCTCGCTCTTATCGTCTGACGTTTCGATAACCGTGTGCCTGGGAAGTATGAGGCTTCCAAAGTCTATCGTCGATGAAGATGCTTTGATCCTTCTTGAATCCCAAGAGGTTGATCTACCTGCCGAGACTAGAAAGAAGGCCCTCCAGGATTTAGTAAGAAAACGTTCAGGTGTAATTGGGACAGGCTAGCTTGGTTTCAGCGCACATCTAAAAAGTGCCTGCTTAAATGTTTAAGTTGAGTTAATGCTGAGTAAAATTTACACAAGTACCCTCAGTTCACCCCGAGATTCGCGTTAATAAGGTTTTCTTTTGTCAGTAAAGGTTCACCGATCGTCCAGCTCTGGCTCGGGGCTCATTCTCCAATTCCACCAGCAGCCGCACAGCGGCTAGTAGTTCAACATTGTCGGCAAAGAAAAGGACGACCGGAAAGGTCATTTGTGGCTTATTAGCCGTCTGTACCACCCGAGCCTCGAAGCCATGACTTTTGATCAGAAGTCTTTTAGTTTTTGCAAATTAAACTGTAAAACCTGTAATTTGTTTAGATTAATTCAAATATCGCTCATCGGATGCAGACGGCCTCTCGCCTCTTCAGACTCTGGCATTAGTAGTTGACGATTCAGTCGATGAAATTGCTCGGCTGACAGTTAAGTGCGCTCAACATGTCCCATCGGGACGAGTATGTACTATCGTCTCCACTTAAAAGGGGGGATTAAGGGTTTTTAGTCAAATTAGAGTGACCCTTAATGAGTTGGGTTGCAGAATGACCGGTGCGCTTTCCGTTTTGCGCTATTTTTGATCATTAGCTCCTGTAGATGTTTTCACAGTGGCAAAACCAATAAATCAAAAGAAATGCCGACCGAGGCACGGGATGGGAGGGGAGGGATTTCTCTCATTTAATAGCCCAAATGAACTGCCGCTTTAAGACGAACTGAGATTTAACTCATTTGACCGTCCGTCATGCTTGAAGTGGACACATTTTCCTAGCTCCCAACCTATGTCTTGCTGGAAGCAGTCGCGAACGTGAACGTACTTAATCTATCCAGTGGAATTTTTACATGAATTCCCAAATGCATCTTCGATTGGAAACGGTCGCTTAAATAGAGTTTTACGTAGTGATTGTTGTGCAGCATAATTCGAAGATATTTATGTTATATAGGGATGCCGGCTTTTGGATGAGCTTTCTTCTGATCACCTGCAAAAACACATTTAGTAAAAAATGGGTCTATTATTATGCATTTTACACTGCCTTTTAATATCCTTATAAATTCGAATATATTTTTTAAAAACATGCATAAATATATTTCTTCTTTTACGAATTTGGGGTGCAATTACGTCTTCAAATTTAATACTTGATTAGAGGGTTATTTTAGGCTTAAAAACCATTTCCAATTCCCGAATGTTTGTGAATTCAACTTGCATTTGCGCTTAGGGTTACCAAACTGCATGCTGTTTACTTTGCGTATAATAGCAAGTCATGTCTATCTATGCCGTGGAGACGTCACCATATAGGATACACAACATTTGTAAAGTATGAGGGCTATTTTGAATCATTTATAAGACGCATTTATAAGCGGACATTATTGATGCTGTATAAATGGTAATTGCTTGATAGTAAAAAATCTCACAATTTCAAACTTTTCTAAGCTGGGAGATACAATAGTAAGGATGACAAGACACGGAAATAGGAGCGCCCTGGCCACTCAGCATAGTTTGCTATGTGGTGATCTTCAAGTGGGCTGACTATTCCCCTAACCCTCGAACCTTAACCCTAGCTCTGCCCTTCTCAATGTTCCCCATGAGCTTTCTGGTTTGCACTCTAGATCTCGAGGCTTATCCTATTATTTTCCTCCGAAATTAATAGGCGTATTTGGGGCAAGTCAGTCAGGACTCCTTTTTAATGCCACAATTGGGTCAACTCAAATTAAGCGAATCTACTAAACCTCTTAATATATAAGTCAGCCTAGTAGTCATTCTGGCTAATTCTAGATGATTGCTTTAGAAATACTGCTTGGGCAGTCAACTTGCTGTCCCGTATTAGTCGATTCCATACGAGCGGCAAAGTTGGGCGGGTAATATCGACCCAAGTGTGGTGAAGTTCGTGGAGCAAGGTGGAGTGTTTGTAGCT
Source organism: Ligula intestinalis (assembly GCA_036362985.1). NCBI lineage: Eukaryota > Metazoa > Platyhelminthes > Cestoda > Diphyllobothriidea > Diphyllobothriidae > Ligula > Ligula intestinalis. Next base: position 67,295,162 of record JAYGXS010000001.1, on the reverse strand, counting down.
TAGCGGTTAGAGCGTTGGCTTCCGGTAAAGGCCTTATCTTATACGCGGGTTCAAATCCCGCCGAACGCCTCAAGTTTGTTCACAATAAAGTCAACTCAAAGTAAAATTAATGGCAGCCTACTTAGAAGAGATTATTATGCTTCACAGCGGATAACCTTAAGATCTTAGTTCCAAGGCATGCATGTGTAGGTCGTAACACTACGAAATATCGACACGTATGAAATTTAAGGTAGGAAATTACTCGTTAACTGCAGATAATCTCAATGAAAATCTGCGATGCATAGCAGAATATTGTTCATGTGAATATGTACACGAAGATATAGTTATCTGTTCCTTTATGCAATATATTTATTCGGCACCGAGCACGCTAGGGTGCACAGATCACGGGTTAATGGCGCTGCCTTCGAGGCCACAGATAATTAAAAGCTCCAGACCAAGAAGAAGGTTATTACCCACTGCCAGTATCCTCCGCTACCACCTGCGAGGGGATGACATTCATCAGCTTACATAAATGTCAGCGGGCTATTTTATTGTTATGAAATCGTTTGCAGGCTGCGGAGGTCCATTAACCACCGCAGGATTTCTCGTCTTCCTTTATCTTAGTAGAAGATAAAGCTGAGTTCTCTTTTGGGGGGTGAGGGGAGAGAAGGAAGTAAAATGTCAAAAGGCTGTCAAACGCACCCGCGTTCATCCATTCGTGCCCGGGAGGACCACCGGGCAAATAACTACCACTGAGGCTAAGATGTGCTGAAAACAGCTGTAGAGGGGGTGAGCATTTGGAAACCAAAAGTCTCGCAGTTGATCGTGTCCTTTCTGCGATCATTATTACCTACTGCGTTATCAGGTATCGCAAGCTTTTTAAGATAGGTCTGAAAAAGGTTTCAAGTCTTGCAGAGGTTTTACGGCACGGTTGAAGGTTTGCTTCTTTTTTTCTCTGCCAGATTATCCAATGAAGATCTAAGATTTACCTGCCCCTATTAAATGGAATCCACAATTTAGAGGGCTGAAAACTGACCAATCGTAACTATTTTGATCACCAACAAGCTCAGCAAATAATACATCTTGACGGTGTTTACATCTGGCTCGATAAATTATCCAATCAGCGAAGTTACATTACATTTTACGCAACAGAATTTCGAGTCAGTAAGTCAGATTCAGAGATGCGACAACCACACTTATCTTCAGGGCGTTTGTTGGTACCTTGAGTATTGATCGCCTGCTGTTTTATATCTAAAACGATTAATACAGTAGTCGCCGTTTAGTAAGCCCACGGTTAATAGGTCCAGCCGCATATTAAGCCCAAATCCGCTTTGGACGGAATTTTACATCGCAAAATCTGCCCGCTAATAAGCCCAGTCGCCGGCTAAAAAGCCCAGTTTGCCAACAGGATAAAGTGAGAATCTCATCTCTCTAAGTGCGCAACGATTTCCGCTGCCTGGAGGAGGACATCAACGAACACTTACGAAGGAAGTTTCCTCCAAAACAACTGCCACTAGGCCGCTTTTTTTAAAAGTGTCACGAATCATTTTTTGCTTTTGTTATTACATAAAATGCAGATCAACAGCATTCTTTTCTTGTACATAACCAAGCTCTTCACATAAAACAGTAAGTTTGTAATGTATAGTGCCTATCCTGCGTTTGCTAATCAAGAACTAGGACTCTCCGGTCAGTGAGCCCGCCGCTTATTAAGCCCAATTTGGTCTGGGCCCGAGGTGGACTCAATAACCGGTGACTACTGTAAGGTTTATGCTATTTTCATCTCCCCCTCACGTACATGGATTATTTGTGTCTATTTTGTACAGAAGAATCTCACTGTTGTGATCGCTGGACTGCACCGCACAGAGACAAGGTGAACTTTTGCTAAAGAACATGATGTTCATATTTGTTACATTGAGCTATTTTAGCCATAATGAAATGGCTGTAAGCCTCTCGTGTGGGTGTCACTTAGGCTGATCTAAAATATTTGTAGGATCAATTGGCTATAATTGCTCATTCTTAGCTTTATTTGCCAGTTCAGTGCAATCTTTCTGCGTACATATAAATGGGTCCAAAGAGGTTTCAGTGTATACTTTAATTGTAGAGAACGAGTTCCTTTTTGATAGACAGATGTTGGTTGTTGATTAGTTGCGTGAACAGGCTTGAAATAAAAGTAGTAAGATAGACAGTAATGAGCGAATAGTTTGGATTCGAATCCACAGAATGTGACCTGGGGCTGGGTTTTCGCTTGAAATGGCGATCTTAGGCTGCCGGTCACCCTAGGTAACGGTATTGGGTAACTGAATGGTTATAGTTCTGTAACCATCCGCGGGGTATGGGGGTGTGGGTCGGCATTGCTAGGGTAAATCGGTACAACCCTGTTCAGTCCTATGAAATGGATAGATAGAGCAAATGTGCTTTTTTATGAAATGTTAACCAAACTTCCGAAATTTTTTTTCTATTTGGTGTTTTGGCATATTGAATTTTTTGCTATTTTGCGTTTTTCTTCTTACTGAGGAAATCACCTTTAGTCTAGTCACCATTGCAAGTCATTTCCCTAATGATTATATACCCTGCTTATCAGCACGACTTTCTGCCCCATGGGCCTCGTGTCTAGATAGACATTATGTTTCCATCGATTTCCGTTACTCAACCTTCTGACAACGTCGAAGACAAAAACAGCGTGAAGCTCGATCCCTTTGTCTCAGTAAGAGAACACTGTTTCCCCGCCAGAGCGGACGTTTAACCTCGAGGTTACTACAACCTTTTCCTCACGCCCTAGGCACCCCAGAATTCCTGACTTTCATAAATAATCGTATTATACCTTTACGAAAAGTAAAGTCAAGACAAACGACACCCAGATGCCGCTAGCAGCACAAACGCAGCCAATGGAGTGGCGCCCAGTGAGAACACAGCCGGGAATTATAAGGACACCACAGAGCGCCACAACTGCTTGCGACACGCACGCTGTCGATAGCGATGGTCAACAGGTCATGTCGGAGAAAAAGAACCCAGATTTTTTCGTGATTCCCACTATAATGACACTGTGGTCAGACGACCTGATAGGATATTGCGACCATGAACGCAACTGAGTACCTTGAGGCGGAGCCTCACCTTATCCGATAATAAACACCCGTTAGCTAATGCACGCGGAAGCCTTACGGCACTTAGAAAATACTTGATTTGCACCCGTTAATTAAATAAAAAACCTAATTGTCCTGTCAGAAAAAACATAGAAAAAAACATATGAAAAAACATATGATCTGTTAATTGCTTTATTTTTACAGAAAAGTAAAAATCGCCTCAGAAGCGTCCGAATTCGCTAAATGCAAGTCTTCAGTCAGACGCTATATTTAGGTTCTATTTCGATCAGTGAGCAAGCAAAACGCACACCCCTGTGTTCGGCAGTTTCTGGACGCATTGCGAAGGATCTCCTTCGAAAGTTAACTTTCCTTATGCCCTGCTACCGCACACTAACGTTATCTACCTGCTATGTGAATGACATTATCGTTGTCCCCAGATTTATTAAAGTTTAAACTGTCCAATAACTTTTTTATCCCCAATTCCTATGACACACGATTTATTATAGGGATGATGGGAACAACCATTTGGTTTTCGGCAGTTATTTTGTGCCTTTGCAATATATTTTCTGGCCTGTAACTGATGTTGTTCTTGATAATGCTAAATATCCCTCGAATAGGCGTCTTTATTTCAGTTCAATCAAGCAGTCATAAAATCACTTCAGTGAGGGTTATATATTAGCATGCTGAGATACAGTAAAGTGAATTGGTGACGTTTTTTCCAAATTCTAAGACTTTTAGCAGTTATTAAGAGCTCTAGGCTCTTAATACAACTTTGCAAATTGGTAACTACTAAATGAGAGCTCTCCAGTGCATCAGAGATTGTGGCCAAAATGCTTATGAACTCGAACAGGAAATTCCGGTGCGGTTGTGAACTAAGCTGAGAAAACGGAAGAAAGTTCTCTAGATCTGGAAGAACCAACAGGGGTTAAAATAAAGTAGTGACGCAAACGCTGGAGTCGTGTCGTGATCGGCACGACAAGGATGCACCTATCGAGGTTTGTTGTTATCTCTAACGACTGCGATCCTTAGGAGAGAAAAAAGCCACGGGAAGGCCAGAGCGGTTGAAAGAGTATATTCTGTAAAGAAGAAATGGGAGAATAGGCAGTAGGAGATTAACTATCAGACGACCGCACAACCGCAAGCCAGTGAACGGCAACTGAAGTGATGCCTGCGCCGGTGCGAAGTGGTTGCTCAAACACGTAGTGTGTAAGGAACGGAAAGGCCCGAGACCTGTGTGACAGTCAAACATTTGTAATAACCCAATCAATCAGCTAATGGCATCGGAATACCTGAGACCTCTATACCTACCTAGTGGTCACTGAATATGAAGTGCTAAGCCCATGAACTTCTTATGTTAATAATCTAATACAATTTTCAAAAATTTCCACAACTCCAAAATGCCAAAATAGCAATGGTTGGTTTCTTAGATAGTCTCACCTGCTCAGGTTATCTTTAACACAGCCGTCGGATTTTGCTTATGTGGACCTGGATTATGAGAAAAAAACTATGATTCAGGCAACTTTCTCATTGCAACTTTAGCACTGCTTTTCAGCAAACTCTGTAGAACCCTCGAGAATTTGGAGTAAGATACTCAAGAAACGGCATCAATTGTCGGGAGCAGCCAGTCGTCTGTTTAGAATACTGTGAACCGCAACGTGTAGAGTAAGCATGAAAGCTTTCGAAAGCTACTTATGATTGGGATGTGCACGCATTTTAATCATCAAGATGGGCCGGCAGTATATCTGAGCTACGTGCGCATTATTTTATTTGTTATACACAAACGGATGCTTTAAAAAGCTAGAATATTCATAATTAGGCTAGCTAAAAACGGCATTTTCTTATAATGGAACAGTCTCCTCTTATATTCGTTGCTATATTTGAACTAACATCGATATATTTTCTGTATATTTGCCTAGTATGTTTCCCTGGTTAGCAGTTTTACCCTTATAAGTAGTTCTTAAATAAAGCAGATTTTTATGTTATGTGATGTTTGCCTAAATTCGGAAATGTGTGTTTGATTTGAATGGATTTTTGAAATAGTAATTGTCATTTGGCATAACCCCACAGTCTATCGATCACCATAAGATGCCGGTTTTTGAAATAGCTTCTTTCCAATCACCTAAAAGAGCTACACTCTGTTCAAAATACTACATAATTAATGTGATTTATTTCCGTGCTTTTTGATGTCTTTATTAATTAAAATATAATTCATAGGAAGCATGTGCAAAATATTCTTTTTTTTACTCCTTTGGTTTCGGAATATCTGTTTCTCAAACTTCACCATTGAAAAAAGACATGATGGGTTTATTTAAAAACTTGACCGATTCATGAATTAATTTAAAAACGGTCTGCGGTTTAATTTGCATCCGGATTTTCCCATCCACAAGTTATATACGTTCTTTCTCCTGAAAAGAAGATATCACATAATTCTTATAAGATTTTGCCTTGATGAAGAGCGTATTGCATAGTTAACTAGAAGCATTATTAAATGAACAGACATGGGCTTAATGGGTAGGGCTGTCGCAGGGAGCATTGGGTGAGTTAGCTTCAGGATGCTGATTGACCCGATCAGTGTGGAGTGCGTGCGTGCACCCCAGCCGCCCGAGGGCAAAGGTTACGCCTGGCATGTGGAAATCGGCCATCGCGCTGGGTCGAGCGACTGGGCGGCCAAGATCGTTCCCGGGAGACCACGTCTGTGGCGTCTCGCGTTTAGAGGAGGTGGCCTGCAGCACCGCTACAGGCCTTTCACGGTCTTAAAAGGCCGTATAAGTAGCAACTTTCTTAAACGCGAACGACAAGCCTGTAGTGGCCCTACCGCACGCGGCCGCACAGGTGATTGCAGTTCTCGGCGTGCCTCTGGGGCTAGCTGAAAACTCACGCACGGACGCTCACTACTGCTAACGAATGTGCATGTACCAGCCTGTACCAACTTGGCCAATCATCTCCCCTGTGGCTGACTCGCACAGGACCTCGTGTGACGGCTGCCGAACTCAAATACTTCGGATGCGGCCCGTTGGGCTGCGGTTGCCCGCTCTCCTGAAGTCAGCTTCCTCCTTGCCCATTCTGCGTTTCTCCCTTGTCAGCACACGCCCAAAACTGGGCACGGTTGACGACGCGGGCACGCGGGTGTATCCGGGGTTGATGTTTATTCCGCAACCCAAAATTCTGTAGAATGCTGAAGCCGGACCTAAAAGGCAATCTAACTCACTTTTGACTATTTTTGAACTTAAAGTGCGTTTTATGTGACATTTAATATTATTTTTATGGATAATTTGATAATATGCATACCCACCCCGGAATTTTGACCAGGAGATCCAGGGGTAAGGACGGGAGTTACAACCCGCGTATTCCTGGAATTTCGACGGGAGGATCCGAGGATTTGGCTGGCAGGGTCCTATACAGAATACACTATTCCTGCCACTGACGTCTTCCTTCTTCTTTTCCCACAAGGAACCGTGCCTGAATATCGCTGCGGTAAGGTTTTCCCTATTAACACAACCGCCTGCGATACGCCTTCTCCAACTATAAACTCTAAGGAAGACATAATCTGTTACCAGATAAGTATAAAAAAGAATATGTTTGCTTATGTAAGGCACAGAAAGTCTAAGAGAAAAATCCTTCTTCTGGGGAAGATAATTCCTTACAGAGCGTAATGTATGCAGACGGTTGAGTGGAAGCTTGTCTAAAACCGATATTCTGACACAGAACTAAATTATTGTTGGATTATGCCGCAGGATAATTAACATTACGATCCTACATAAGTGATATTTTGAACCACAACGATTTGCAACATTTCTGCAATAATTTTGCAATCGATTACATCCACTGTAATAGGTGATCAAACCCCACCAATGCAGACACACTGCCGCCGTTTTGGAAGTTACTCTCTGCATATAACATAAGTGCCCGAGAAGCTAACTTCAAACATATCATTGATGTAAGCGATCTAATGTTGACCCCAGTGCTCTTGGTGAGGATAAAGCATAACAGGCATGTTTCTGATGATCAGTGCTTTTTTGACCATTCCTGTCGAGTGAGCGTATTGCGCCCATCTTGGTAATCATTTTGATTTCACTTCTGTCATCCACCGTGTGTAAGTTCAAGAAGAAGGCTGTAAACACGCTGGTGCGCTTGAAGGTAAGTTGACATTCCGAGGATTTTGGCTAGGATTTTAGCTGGCTTAAACGCAACTTTCACTGTTATGGCATAGTCCTTCGTTCAGCACCAATCAGCCCCATATAATGTCTAGGCATGCCATCACAAAACCCCATCTGCCGCACTAACTATGGCCTTGTGAGTGATTCGCGCTGTCCGTGTAACACGTGCCGTATCCCAATCTGACCCGAGTTTTGGTCCACCTCATCTACGACGAACTTCAGTGGGATGACCAACAACCCCCTTATAAAACATCGCTGTAGATGCTTTGAATGGAAAGGTGTTTTCACTATTCGTTGATTGGTTTCAGAACATCGCTAATCAAACGTTTTACCAGAGAACATAATGTTGGCAGGCAAAACCTTTCCACGCATTTTCGCCTTTGACGTTTACTTGAAGTGCAGTAATCCGTTAGCAGAGAAGTTCAGGGCTTTTCCCTTCCTGCAGTTCAGCATAAATACTCGTAAGGAAACGGTCGAAGGAAGAGGAGAGCATCCGCGTTATGCAGGACACTTTCTGTGGAGAGTCTGATGGAATGCTGTGTGTATATGGTTGGGGCTGGGACTTTCTAGCGTCAGGTGATTGCCTTCGAATAGGAACTTTGCACGCTGATTGGGATTAAGAATGAGAAAGACAGAAGTAGGCATAAAAGAAGAAGGCGGCCGAAGACACTCTTCAGAGACTTAGGCCGAGAAGTTTTGAAAAATTCTGGGGGGAAGACCACAGTAAATGCTGTACTCGCAATCCTTTGGGCAAGCGGCACCGAACGGTGCACTCCGTCGCTTCGGCGGTTGGAACAAGAAGCCGGTGTCTCCTGACGGACGACAGCGCTGGCGACATATTGCAGGTATCGGGGAACAGACGAGGAGGTAATTCCAGAGGGTGGGAAGATGAGTATGGCTGCAGGCACCGGAGTAGGGCCGGAGGTTTGCCAGCGGTCGTCCGTTTCGGCAGAAACCTATGGGCCAGACTGGGTAGTGCATTTTAGCCCACAGGTGTATTACAGTTGGAATTGCGAACTTCAGATGGCTATCTCTATGTTGGTAACTGCTCCAGCCAGAACGCTGCCTGTTGTTGTTGATGGTGGTGGTGGTGGTGGAAGTAGTAGTAGTGGTGGGGAAACTGTTCACTTGGGTGGCCTCCGAGCCCTCGTGTACTGTATTAGACAAATACCAGGGTACACTGCTGGGGGAGGAATGTTGCTGACTCTGTTGCCCCCTCTTATCAGGTGTCTCCGGGGGTTGGTCATGTAAGTGCTGCAGTAGTAGAGGGTGGTTCGGAAGTGAACCATGCAGAAGACAGTACAGGGGTTTGGGGGTTTTCTGAAATAGACAATGGGAAATTATAAAACCAAAAACCAGCAGTTTGGTTTATTTGACTCAAGACACGAAGCACTGGAGTTTCGAAATTTAGCAAACACTTGCAAGTTAAGAAGAAAATCGGGTTTCTTCTCTGCTGAACAGTAAAGTATTAGAGAGATGCATTGAGCACGTATATTTGGTGATCCTTAACGAAATTACATTCCCTCGCGTCATGCACTATGCAGTTTTCAAAAATTTCAATTGCCAGTTAGCAATACAGCAGTTAATCCTAATTGTTACCTCGATTTCCAGTCCTCCTTTAAGCTTTCCTTTTCTGCATATCCCTCTGTTGAGCTGTGACCACAGTGTTAAAGACGGTTGTTTAAGTTTTTTTTCCAAATCCATTAGCACAATTTCGTGACAATCACATATTCTCATACTCGCTCATTATTGCCTAATTTTTAATTCCATGACAATCCTCATCATTATTTTGTGCTGCCAAATAGCTACCAGCCTTCATTAGGTTACAGTTGACTCTGCTATATATTTTCCCGAAACATGACCCGAAAACAGCAAACTCTAGTATCAATATATATCGGTGCCTGATTGAGTATAAGATAAGGCTTAATAAAGAGTACTGGTCGATCCCATCAAATTAACTCATTCGAGTTCTGTACGCTTATGATATTTACTCTGTGAAAATAGGTCATTCCCTGAAACACGTTTATGAAACCCTACTGATATCTTGAACTTTATTAGGAATTCTTTTACTGGCAACTTCTACATAACTTAGATAAGTAGGCAAGTAGTACTTTTACGATTTCAGACAACCTAAAAAGGACAAGAGACTTAAAACTTTTTAGGGAGTCGGTAGAGCAGTTAAAGTCCAACGAATGTCACCCATAATTAAACGGCCTGTTTAATTTCCATAAAAGTATCTTCACCTATTGATGTCAGTTTTGGCCAAATATCGGTGCTTTTGATCATGAACCTTTGCCAAAGCAATGCACTTATTTACCTCACATTTTGTCCTCATTTTGCCTCACCTACGTAGACGCTAGCGCCATGGGTGTGTACACTCCTGAAACCCGGAGTGTCTAACAAACGTAATAAATTTCCATCTGTTGCTTTCACTCTATATCTCACGTTTTTTGTTCTTCTGTGGACACAGTCTTGAAAAGGTCACCCCAGCCGTACTGCTTCCACCTATAACCATTAATTTTAATATGTCTACTTGCGAAGCAGCATTGCAGGTTAAGAATGGCGTACTGAAGGCTTCAATTTGAACTGCCTTTCCAAAACAAAATGCAATCGAGCCTATATCAGATTTCTAGTCGAAATCAATTTTGATTATCAAAATATGACCGCAGAACCTGGGCATAGCATGGAACTCTACTTAAAGCTACGTTCCTACTGCTTAAAGGTGGCAATATATATTTGCAGATGCAAACAAAAAGCGTCCGCTTGGTGGATTTTACAGGTCACTTAAGGCGGCTAAGGAGCAGTGCACCGTTCTAATAGAGATTGCTGGTAATTGTCTACCTATTTTTTCCAGTAAAAATGTAGTTCTGTAAGCTTTTTTTAATTTAAATTAGGGTAAGATTGGTCTTGTAAATTTGAACACAACTTTTTACTCCTTGCCTCCCGTTTCGGTGTTAGAACTACGCATTAAACCGCGAAGTATGCAACAAAAAATGGTCTACTACTGAAAGGGTTCCCTTCATTTGTTAGGTGAAACTTGGTTTGTTCTGTGTTCAAATTTTAGTCAAGATCTACAGCGCATGAGCGGAATTTAATCTTGTATTTAGGACATACATTTTTTGAGCTCCACTGATGTTTAACTTACGCGAATTGTGGGCCGACCATGGGAATTGAAACACAGATAATCCTTTGTTTCTCTGTTTCGAAGGTAAGCGCCCTTTAGGCTGGTTTGCGTAATCCATTCCCATTCAACTGAAGAGTGTAGAAGTAGTTTGAATAATTGACAAATTAATTATAACTCAACAAAAATTTGGAAAATAAAAGCAGACCATCCTTTGGTTTGTGTAAAAAAAATTCCTGCAAAACCCCTTATGTACTTATGACTTCTAGTCCCCAATTAATGCGCTACTCATTTTTCCATAAGCAAGTATTACGGTTAAAACTGTGGCTGCCCTGAATGATACGTTTTCAAAATATGTGAAAAGTATGCTTTAAATTGAAGTATAATTTAAGCTTAAAAGCGTTTCGTCTATGTGGGACAACCTTGCCATGCCAGCTCAGCACCATGTTCCATACGATTTTTTCCATCTTTTCAGTACACCCTTTTACCTTATTTAGCAGTCGAAGTCAATTTTAAAAGTCATTGAGAGACAAAGGAGGTACTTCAAAGCACTCTGGATTGTTCGAAATGTCCCGGAACGGGTTCACCTCACCAAGTTCCCTTAAACAATAACTGGAAAGCCTAATTTTCAACTGAAAGTCACGCCATTTATTGAGATAGTGTTTTTTCCTTTAATCTACCATCAATATTAGATTATCCGTAGGTAAGGCGATGAAACCTTTGAGCCGGCACCCATTATAGGAATTGCAGGTTTCTTTACCCAATTTGCAGTAATTTTAACAGTAGAAATTTCCATTTACTCTTTAAAGAGGGTGCAAATTAATGTCTTAATTTCTGACGAGACTGAATGAATCTATAAAATTACCACATTCCATGAAAGTATGAGCTGCGCAGGCCAAATTTCGAGTATCTTTGCGTACATACGAGTAAAGAAACAATTTATGGATGCGCTAAGATAACGTTGCATGCATGAATTCTAACTATATATACATATAAATTTGCATATAGCAGATTCCGTTTATTATTATTAAATTTTAGAAACGTTTATTAGGACTCTAAACTACACTTTTACAATTCAAGTTAAATTTACAGGCCTAGATGCGAATAATCAATCTGCATAAATGTCAGTTGCTTACCTCCTAATTTACAATATCGGTCAAAACATGTTCTCTTGGTTCTGCCTGGATGCCCTTGTTTTAAACTAAGCTTAGTTTAAAAATCGAAGTTAAAGTTTATCAGGGAAAAGTATAAAATCGATAGGTTTTCAATAAAAAAGGGAAAGCCGTAATTTTCTTTGCGGTGATCAAGCGCTACTTACCTTAGCTCTCGTTTTAAATGCAAGTTTGCATTTCATCTGAGTTTGCCGCAGCAAAATGCTCAGTTACGAACCGAAAATATTACCTTACGTTTTTTGAAAATGAATTTTCAGATCAATTCCTTTCAACTCATTTGATTTTTAACTCAGGCTTACGTTTTTTTCATGATACTTGCTTTGAGATATTTGCTACATTTTCCCTCTTTATTTCCTCCATCCGAGACGTAGGCAACACATGTAACTAGCATATAAGTAAAATAATTAGGCAGTTATGCTTTATCTGTCAGTTACCTATGTAACTACCTTCAGTGGTCTGTTAGGGCTTATTCCAAAGTAAACCTCAGAAGGTTTAAGCATATCAAATTGCTGTTTTTAATGGTATTTTTCGTTAGGTCTGTTACTTTCTGCCCAAAATAGACTGACCTGAGTCCTATTTTAACTTCATTTAGCCTCTGTGATCGTTAAATCGCACAAACTTCAGAAAAGAGTTTCAGTCTTCGTACAATAAACAAGCTGGCCGCTTTAGCTCAATCTTAAATCAAAAGTTGGTCGTTTTGTCGTCCAACAAACTCAAATATTTAGACATAAATAGGTGAACGTCAAAGTAGTTAAGTGGTTAACAAAGCGTATAAATTGTCTGAAGACATAATTTGAGCAAACAAATTTCTTCATTGGTAAACGTGAACCTCATTCCCTTTTATGCGAATAAATTGAAACTTATGTGCCTTAAAGAGTATTTAAGAGCATTTTTGCAATGCCTGAATTATTTTTGTGAATAATTGCGATTCCTCAACCGTAGGTGGTCGAGAAAAAAACATTCAGTGATTATTAGTGCTCGGAGTTAGAAAATGTATGGCAAGACCCAAAATATGGTTTTCTTGCAAAAAAAGCCGAAAACGGGTTAAACGATTTCCTCCGATAAAGCATATATTTCAACTTTAATAACACTAAAGTCAGCAGAGCCTGTAGTATCATTCAAAAAACAATACGCGAATTAGAGAGCAGTGATACGGCACTTAAAGTTTTCTCACCTCCTCGACTAAAAGGGTTCGTATTTTGTGCAACCACACTTCGCGACAGGTTGCCTCTTGATATGTATGCCCTGGACGCAAGGCTATAAAATCGATAGGCGGGATAGAAGTCAACTCTTTCAGCATCCGACTGATCTGCTTTTCTTTTTATCTGGCTGACTGTCTGAGAGGAAGCTGGACTGAGGGGATATCTATTTGAAGGATTGATTAGACTGAACTTCTCCGCAAGCAGCAGCATCCATGCATCAAAGTGTTTGAAGTTTCTTTCCATTTCAAAGAAGCAAAGTACATGTTGAGAGGGAACGTTGATTGGCCAGCCGGTTGCGTTCTTTGAATAGTTCGTGTTTTTCGAGATCAAACTGCGTTTGATGTTTACAAAATGTGGTCCTTGAGCATGCCTTGACTAAATAAGCCAAAAAAATTAATTTTTTGGATAGAGTTGGTCATAAAATCATGATATCTTTCGAATTCTTGTTTACACCGATCTAAAAAAGGAGGATTAACCATAACAATTCGGAAAAATAGTTCAAAGAAAAATATTTAGAAAACTCCATCTGTTCCTACTAAGGAATTCATATTCAAAAATAAAAAAATCAATCACTCATGAATCAAAAAAATAGTTCGTATTCCATAAGAGCACTGACCGGTTGCTCTGAGTTGGTGCCGCACAGTCAGTAACCCATCTGGCATTTTTAACCGTTTTTCTCAAATGCATTTTCCGTGAGGAAGAATTATTCACATGGGGTTGTTAAATTGATCAACGCCTGGCATAAAAGTCGTTATATTTCAGATAGGCCAGGATTTTAGTTCTTGTATGCAGGGCCTTAGGGTCACCTGAAAAAACCGCACGTGGTAAAAATGACTATATTTTCTTTTGATTTTTTATGCTCTTATACATTTAAGTATTCTTTTTTAGAAAATTGATCAAACTATTTGTTCCTGCTTACGTTTGATAGATACGTCCATCTTCTTCGAATGTAATACTCAGCAGAGGTGTAAATTTAGGTCTCAAAAAGTGTTTTCCAATATAGCATAATATTAACCCGATTTGTTGCTTAAATCAAGTTTATAATTTATTTTGTAAAATTTGTAAGATTGAGTTGACCCAATTGTGAAAAAACTCGAGGCGTTCGGCGGGATTTGAAGGCTTCCTGTATTATACAGGTTCAAATCCCGCCGAGCGCCTCCAGTTTTTTCACAATTGAGTCAACTCAAATCAAGCAAATTGGCCAAACCTCCTAATAAAATAGTTGTAAAGTTCTCGTATAATTAAATATATGAATTCCTATACGCCATTAAGAATTCGCCATATAATGCACATAAAATATTTCAACAAATTTGAACTCTGTTGTCCACTACTTGAACAGCATTAATAAGTGGACATTTTATGGTCTTAAAAAATCTCATAATTATAACCTTTATAAAAACCAGATTATAACTTTTCTTCGAGCATAAAATTCAGGGTACATTTAACTGGCCATGAAATTAGTACCATACTAGACTATTTCAATCATGTTTGCTACAAAATATATTTTTATTTGTAAAAATGCGAAAATATATGAGAAAAATCCCATTAGTTTAGTAGTCATTCAATCCCGTGTGTTTTGTTTGTGCAGACGGGCGTAAAGACGTGCATTTAAAAACTAACATCCTGGTCTGTCCGAAATAAAACGAGATTCTGCCGCACGATAAATAAGCTTACAACTCCAATTAAGTGCTCGTTCTAAATCGGAAACGCATTTCAGACTTTCGGTGGAAATTTCATGAGATCAGCCACTCTGCTTGACTAACTTTAAGCCATTCCCTTAGCCCTCAACATATTTGCCTTTTAATTTAGAATAAACACATGCAAGAAGTAGAAGACTGCTTGAGTACTTTGTCCTTAAAAATGTGGAAGCTTTAATTTTAGTTATTTTCCGTGTTGCCCGTGAAAGCCTTGCGCTTTGCGTTCACCTTCAGCATGCTGCCAAACTCAAAGCAATGCAAACAGCAAAATGTATTGGATCCATTAATTTCGAGAGTGCTCATCGGTTGCCTCCTCTCGTTGCATAACCTGAATAACGTAAGAGGCAATACAAAATTGAATTCACTTTATGCAACGCAAGGAAGCAACCGATGGGCACTCTCAAAATGAATGGATCCAATAACTTTGCTATTTACAGTATCTTCAAAGTTGCACCAACCAAAAGATGCTTTAAAAATCTGAATGTATTACCGCAGATGGAAAACAAGTGCTGTTAATTGGATTGTCCTGGGAAAAAAATGAAGAAAGACAGGAAAACGGAAACTCGTCCAATTTCAGAGTCTCGCACAAAATTATACGGGAATTACCTTTCATATGAGTGCTAGCATTGGGTTGGCGATGAGTGAGGGTTTTAATAAAAGTTCGTGCTCAGGTCAAGTGAAGAGTTACGTTTATGCTTGTAGGTTCAAATTAGGCTAGGATGTGTGTTATGACTATGAGCCTCTATTATCAAGCATCCCTGGACTTTTGTGCACGGAAGTTGTTCTTATTTTCATCACATGTCTAATATTATCTAAAATTTATTTGCCTATCTTATTGAGAATAAGGGCCGCCGTGTTTTTTACAACTGAATCTGGTGGATCATACAAATCTGCTAAGAAAACACTTGCTTTGCATTACTTGTTTATTTTTTATCTCAATTAAAAACGCACAGACGAAACACTTTTAGGTAAAAACGTACTTCCGAGTATTGTTTTAAATTTCTTTTACCACTAATATTCAGTTTGTCTGATGATTTGGTCCTCTAGTGTTGAGTCGAGAAATAAAAGCACATCAAACTAAATCATTGTGATTAAACTCACGGAGATTGATGGGAAAGAAAGTAGTAGAAGTATTGCGGTCAAAATAATTTCAAACCTGAAATGGAGAAGGAATTTGCAAGGTTAACCAGCCACCAAGTTTTAATACTAACTTCGAAAGGTTGCATCATGCGCTGACAATATAGCTGAATGCTTTTGGTAACAACCTCATACTTAAGGACAACAAGCTCCAGCGTTAATATCAAGAACCAGCATTTATGCTTTGAGCAAAAATGCCTGCTCGTAAATAGTATAGTAATATTACAACAACATACCCTTCTTTATTAACATGACATCCGTGGAAATATTTGCAATTGCGGACGCAATAATTTACCCAGAAGTTCCCATGATTATAGTCTGTCAAAGACTTCAAGAACTGCTCACACAGTATAAAGTACACAGTCATGACAGATGGCTATTTGTTTCCCATTAGTTGCTGTTTGCAACCTTTTTGAAATGAATTTAGGTGAAATTTATTCATGAAAGCAAGCTGGACGGCGGGCGGAGGTACAGCAGAAAAATGAGAAAAACCTGCAAAATATTTTACGTGTTTTTTTCACCGTGGAATTCTTACTAATGGACTGTAGGTAGCAATGACCAACACTCAATGTTTTCTGCGCTGCTTACGGCGCCATTTAGGCTGCATAATAAGTACAATGTTATTCATATTTTACCTCTCGGTCTGCACAGAGCGCCAGTAGACTAATTGTGATACTTTAATTTTCAGTGAAGAATGCTTCTGGCATCGGATAAGGATATTTTTGAATGTATCAGAACGCGGTATATCCTTAAATAAAACTTCATTAAAGTGAGATTTGAGGTCAATTTAATCATAGTGGGACACATTCCTAAGGAGCTGTTTTTGCATAATCCAGGCGCTCGTGTAGAGAATATATCAGAATTGTGGTTTTACTTGCCTGCTCATAGTAAAAATCTATCTTATCTCTGCTTCTGTTAAATAATTATTTGGAATAAATACCCTATGATCGGGGGTTTATTGCGCGAAATAACTACTTGGCAAGAAGGACTGTAGCATAATTTAAAACTTCGGTTCTTATTTTTATATTTTGTAAATCCGATTTAATAGTTCACATAAGGACTTAACACAGTTTTCACATGCCCTCTCAAACTGAGAAAATTTAACTGTCTCGGCTCATCTACTTCTTGGACGCTTGCATATAATATTTAGCTAAGGATCATAGTATGAAATAAAATGCAGTAAATCAGGTTTGTCACGCATAAAGCTTAGCACAGAAGCTTTCATGCAGAGGCAAATTTCTGCAAGAAAATAGAAGTCGTATCTACTAGTCCGACAGAAGCAAACGTATCTGCAGGAGCTGACATCACCAATTATTTGCGAATTCATCAGCGCTTTAACAATAACCCTGAGGAAATCTGCATATAATGAAATCTACGTCCAGTATAAAGTTATTTTTACAAAATTTTATCTACCTTATCTGGGCGATCGGTTCGATTTTAAACTGATCGTTTCAAATGACAGATATTACCAGGTTATATTAAATTATATAAATGTGCCTCACTCAAGCGAACGTTAAGCAGTAGCCCGTCACATTTTTTCCTTTTCCAGGTTTAGTCTTCCCGAACTTGTTTCAAGAGCTTGAGATTGACTAAGTGTTGTACTAGAAGTGTCCTGGCATATCCAAATTACTCCTTGCACACAAAACCACCGATAAATTGAACTATTTCCGCCGAGTCTGCTAAACTGTACAATATTTGTAGGTATAATTTTAGCTGTAAGGAAATCTCCAATAATACGACTAAATAAAATAAGAAAACCACACTTTGCTCTTTCTGGTCTTATATTGCAGGGCTTTTGCTGGTATCCTTGCTCTCAGCTTTCTTGGTTCTAACCGTCAATGGCATTTGTCTAGAAGATGAATGAGGACCATTATTTCTCCCAAAAAATTATCATGCAATAAGCATGCATACAGAATATGCTGTAATCCCTTCGCACACCAAGCAAGTTAATTATACAAACCGATCTTACTTCCAAAAAAAGCTTCACGCATACTCAGAGTTGGCATGACTCAAATAAATTACCTAGATCCTCTCATGAAAAAATTAATTGTTTACAAAGTCGTAACTTGTTACCATTGATATCTTCCTCCTCCTCTTCCCGTTCCCCATTCTCTTTCTTCCCTTGTATCTACCTGCCATACCTTCGCCCCGTGGATACTGAAAAATCATATGTGCACACTTGCAGCAGTGCTTAAGGTCAACTGTCTGCTTTCGGTTTGTCAAATTTGCCGCAATGCGAATTGGTGGTCTTTCCGCTCTCCGCTCTCCCCAGGCCCCCTGGCCGCCCGCGGCCACCGCCTTTGGTCAGCCATCGGACCTGGCGTGCGAAAAATTGACCTGTCCCACACCGTGCGTACGCAGCCTTCGCACTGGGAAGGTTATCTGGCTCTTCCTCGCCGTCACCAGGGTCTCTGGGGCACAGACGGTGAGGATGGATAAACCACCCAGATTTCTTTCTGTTTGCCCCCCACGCAGTGGCTCACATTGCCACGGCGTTCAAAAACTGTGGCACGCGGAAGGGGAGTTCCACGCGCGCATGATGGCAGAGTGGGGCAGGGGCGTTGTGTGAATGTGGTTGATTAGGTTAGCTGGGATATTAACACGCAGTGGTCTTGTTAAGACCACAAGGAGATGTGTGCATTTGACGTGATATCTTTCAGTGTGTACAGTTGTCGGTACGAAGGTAGTCAGACAGGAATACACACCTGCAGCCTCTGGATGTTTACGACTGGAATTGTGCTAAGTACAGCATACCCAAAATAAACCGAGTTTCAGCCAGAAAACTGCTGTCTTTTTTCTCCATCTACTGTTTGGAAGAAAGCGTGCCCCCTCCCCTTCCTCAGAGCTTACCTTTAAATTTGCATAAATTTTGCCGTGGTCCTTATATAAACTTAAACCTGAAAAAAACAACTTCCGTCGATATGTGGGCTTTTGTCTTTTACTGACAAATCCTATGCCGTATCTGTCTATGCCTCGCCAGCAGTAAATCTAGGAATAAATAAACACCGCGGACTAAATTATTGGTCTTTTGGCCTGTGGAGCCACTGCTGCGAAGAAAAAAACAGTCAAAGGCGCAAAATATTAACACAAGGGAAGTCCTTTGGACTGCAGTACAATGCATGGACGATGTATGTCGAATCCAGTAGAGAAACGTTTGCTCAGTCGGTCCTCCAGCAGGTCCAACTCCACAAGAGCTGCCCTTGACATCATACAAGATATACGCCCATCCTGAAGGGCCTGCGTTAGATTTTTTAAGCTAACCATTAGACGTATACTCAAAGTAACCCACGGTGAAATACAAATACCACTAAAGAAGATTTTGGAGTTACGTTTTGATACTCACGCTAGCAAGACCACGATTTCTAGTGCACAACCGGTAAAGTAAGCCGAACTCGTCATGTGGCATAAAGTTTATTGCCCCAAAAAATGCTGTTTGTCAGAAATCAAGACAAAAATCAGCATTAGAAGTCATGCGAATCCCAGAAACTGCAGAAAAACTATCAAAGTCTATTCATTAGTTTCCATTTTCAGGAAGAGGAACAAGCATGTGGGAAGGCTATACTTTGGCATATCATAACACTAAATTTCAGGCGACGATATCTGTTTCATGGCCTTAACTGAACTCCTAATGCCAATGCTAGCTTTCCTTAACCTTACCCGAAGAGGGAGGAATGTATCTGAAGCCATTACGTTTTCTTTCATGCATGACCAGTCCGATGGTTTTCACGCGCATGCCAAGGGAGTAGACAGTTAAAGAAGAAACTTGGAATCGTGTTCAAAATTCTGAAGAAAATTTTGCTTTCTGACTCAGTCCAGAACATTCGCAGGCTAGAAGTGTAAGTAGAGGAAGAGATACCTAACAAGGCAACGGTCAAATGATAGCCCTTTTTAATTTATTTACCTTCATCAGCTATCTTCAAACAACTCCAGGAGTGCAATCATTGATGCTCGAACCAGAGACCTGATTGCCAGAAATCAAACGCTTTAACCAGTAAGTCATGGCTTCGTTTCTTTGATGGTTATGATTGGGTGCATTAACTTTAGTATTGGAGTTAGCATCAGTGGCTCAGAAGCCAAAAATGGTCATTCTTGTCTCCTTGGTCATTGTGCGTACTTTCATTCTACACTTACTGTACTGGCCGTGCGACTAAGGACAGCAACTAGAGTCACAAGGTACAAAAGAATAAGCAGTTCCTTTTACCAAATCAGCATGTGTCCTACTACCAGGAAGCGTACATCTATATATATAGACGCACAGTGATTTGTATCATCATTATGATGATATATAATGCTAACGTACATTTAGTAACTATATACATTTAATATAGTAACATGTAAAACAAGTCACTGAGTGAGTGCCTGAAAGGGCTCTATTGAAATCCAAGGCAAAACGGGACGGGCATGTTCCATAACCAGATCAGTTAGCGCCCTACTATCATCAAATATCCAATCACAACCACGAAAAAAATAACAGGCCTGCGATGCAGTGGTAGAGGGTTGTACTGAATGACCAATTGTCATGGGTTCGAGTCTCGAACGATTAATAATTGTGATTGGGTATGATTGGCTGTAACTGACTGCCTTCGTCGATTTCATCCATCATATAATATAATTCACTATGCGACTGCCGGTGAGGGCTCCAAATTGAACTGAAAGGCTCAAGGGGGAAGAATGTCCCCTAATTATATCAATGAGCTCCCTACTATGATATTCATGGTTGAGAGAGGCTCACCGATCCAGTGATGTGACCTACTCGTCTGCATAGATGGTTTTATTCTATGACCGCAGAAAAATGAAAAAGTACTACACATGATCTATTCTATAGAATCGGTAAACGTCCGATAAAGGTTCATATCAAAGTTTCCAATAAAAAGAATCGGTAGTGTATACCAACTTCTCATTTCTAGGTGGACACAAACTGTTTATCGTCCATGCTGCACAAAATTGTTGTCGACACTGAGAAGCCATCAACACAAAACCGTATCGCACAAGTTCTGCTACTAAGCTCTACATTCGTCCTCGCCTGCATAGTCGAGTGTACTGTAGAGTTTAATCTTCAGGCACTCATTTTCGCTAGCGACGTGAATAAATCGTCAGGAGACACTGATAAACTGACTGCCTGATCAACTTTATAATGTTTAACCTTTGTCTCTCATTTCAAAGCAGGTTAATAATATTTTCCCACGCACCGGTACTACAGTAATGGGTTTCCATTAAAAATACTAAACATACGAGGATGTTGACCTTTGGGCGAAGACGAAGTAGATGTAATCACAGCACTTTCAAAAAAGCAGTCAAGGGAGCACCAAACCTGATCTTCGTTGCACAATTCCTACCGAGGATCTGCCGCCCAGTTTTTCAATAAAAACTCATGCAATGAACTCCCCCCCCATCATTGGGACATCAAAAGAACCCGAAGTGCTTTGCCATTAGGAGACAGTTCTGAGCGCTAATATTCATTCGCTGTTGATTGCATCGTTGACCTTTTACTGCTGTCATAATAACGAAATTTCTTCAATAAGCAGCAAAGCCGAATGTGCCGCTTTCGGCTTCAATAAAAACTTAGAACTTAGAGCTTAATCTCGTATAAATATGCATATTATTTCTATCACCTGTCAGCCCCGGTTATTACATAAATTTGAAAGCATTGTGTTTGCTATTATTGAAGTTCTTCTTTAAACTTCCTGCCTCGAACTTTGTTTCAATATCTTATGGATATCTTACACCATTAAATCGGGAACGACTTAGCTTAATTATTCTAACTATCGAAGGACTTGCTTCTTCGACACACGTGCAGTTGTTTTTCTTGGACATGTTCTTAATAGTGACCTTGCCTTTTTTCATTTGGCAAATTAGAGCACTGCCGTCTTATTTGGCTGAAACCGTTTCACTGTCTTCCAAAATCAACTGTAACTCTAAACCTGGGTTGAAAATTACATATTACAACGACTCTTTCAAAGCAACTGCTTCAGATTTTTCCCGCTATTGTTATCCAATTTTTTTCTACTTTAAAAGTTTTATCCCTGTCTTACCAATATTACTACACTTTTAAAAGTACTTGTGATATATTTTGTTCTCGAAACCTGGTGCACTTAGGTCCGAAGTTCTCATATCCCAAACTCTGAAGCAACATGAGAATATCTTCTGCAGAGCAAACTTTATTGGTTAATTTAAGGTCTTAACCAATTGTTGATCAACCACATTGTTAATCGTCCACATATGTGCCCGTTCCTCTGCCGATATTGAGAATAATGTCAAAGGGCTTACTAGTCAGAAGAAAAATACTAGCCCATAGTAATGCACATTTTGCAACAGTTTATCAAAAGTCTACCCTAACTGCCAATTAATTTAGCGTTCTGCTTCGGAGTTTTCGAAAATCTCGGTGCAATACCTGCTGAACCGGATATTGCCAGATTGCGTTTGCTTACTTCTGATGAATTAAACAGGTGCCTTTGAAACTCAGCATACGAAAATGCCTTCATTGAATCTAATATTTTGATTGTTTTGCAGTTTGTTAGGATAACGTACATTCTTGCAAAGCCTTTTAGCAATTGTCCTAACACCTTTCATCTAGTTGCCAATTCACTCCTAGTTCTTACGCTCTATATGCAATTACAGGAGCTTTCTCTACATTGTCGAAGTACCTATAGTAAGCGTAAGGTGTTTTAAGCAGGGAATTACGTGCTGGTCATCTGGTCATCCACTCTGTCCCAAGAACCCTAGATGCGAGTTTTTTGTATATATGAAAGTGTATTTCGTGATAACTTCTCCGCTGACGATCCTGTGTCACACCACGACTGCAAGACAGCGCATGAGTGCAGCTAAATGCTTTACAAATTCTTCTTATTTCTGTACGCAGCCTGTTTAGTCGGACAATCGGAAATTGCTTCCTTTTCCTAATGACTGTGGAGTATTTCAAGGTTCCGATTGGATCCCTTGGTACTTTCTGCTATCCACTGAGGCTCTAGGTTTATATCACGATTGCCTTCTCGTTTGTTGGCCACCCTCTAAAAAATGATCTCCAGTACATTATTTTTAAGATGGTTTTGGATCAAGTCTTAGCAGAATCATCGAAAAGTGGTCCTCTGCTCAATCGTCAAAAGACAGGTCACAGTATCTTTCAACTTCAATGACCTCCCACTCCTGGATTTTTTGACCTTCTCCTTTTTATCGAACCCATATTATACCCTTTTTTAAATCATTTATTCCCCGCCCAATTCTTTTGGATGCCCTTTTAATAAAATTCACAAAATTGTTTACTGCATTCGCAGTTCAAGCTCTTCAGTCCTTGATCTGGCTACTGTTTGTACCGTTGTCACTTTCAGTTGATTTCTCCTCTGCATGCCATCCTCGATATCTGATTCATATCTAATTTGCATCACAGTACGACGGCATTCTATAAAAATCGAGCAATATTATCGATTTATTAGGGATCTATTCTACCCACTTCATCCTGCAGGAAATGCTTCGAAGTCAGTTCGTTCAGTCCGATATTGTTTTCGTTCCATTTCCTGTTGCACTCAGCGCTGGTTAAAATGCTGGAGTGAAAAAAAATAACGGAATCCAGAAGCTGAGACTATTGTTGCTAAAATATGCATATCAGCTTATTTTACTGTATTTTATACCAGTAATTAGTCATTTTTACACTGGAAACCCATTTCTGGTGCATTTTTGGATAATGTTTTCATAATACACTTCGTTTTTTACCTTTCACACTAGGCCATAAGTACATTTACCATCTTTTAGACTGACTTTTTGTGCAGTTCTTTAACAATCCTTTACACAAAATTTGGAATGCAAACTACCATTTTGAAAATCTTGCATAAAGGAAGGTAAAAACCTCGAGGAGTGGACTTGAGCTGAAAATTATAACTTACCATAACCAGATAGATTGATCGCGCCTTATCTGGTACCGTTCCCTCTAAGCAACTGGGATGCGACCTGCTCAGAGAATTCCGATTTCTTCGGAAACATTGATGCTTGCTAAACTGGAGGCCTCCCTATGGGAAACCACTGAAGCATGGAATTACCGTTAAAAAGGTCAGACTCACACGTACGCACCTAAAAAAACTACATTTTTAAATAAACTTCTAAATCAGATCGCGATTATCGGTACCGCGGCGTGTGGCATTTCTGATAAACCACGAACCCATTGCTGACAGGGGATTCTGGAGCCGGTATACATACTCAGATTTCTCACGGGCTGTATCACTACCTGTAAGCTGCGACATGTTTCTGAACATACTGAAAGTGTTGAAGTTATTTATCAAGCGTAGATAAGTGTAGTTACAACTAAACAGGATAATGAAGTGTTCTGTTTGCAACTCACAGTTACCTGCACGGTATTTTGACGGTTACGACGGTATGGGAGGGGCAGTTGTGACATGCCTGTACATGTGTATACACTTAGCTGTCTTTTTTTATTTAAGACTATTTTGGCGGTGTTTTTGGCTTGCATTGGAGGAAGCGGCCAACGTCAAGTCCCAGTTGGCCTTCTTGATCCCGGGCGAAGGCATTGAGCGCAGTTGGCGTCAACTACGTCCGCTATTACTCCAATTTACCCTCTGAGACTGTAGCCTTCTGCACTAACTTTGTAATGCACTTGGTTAACTTCATCGAAATCTATGGTCAAACGCACACAGACATACACTAAGGCAGAAGTGCCGCCTCGCAACTAAATTACTTAACAGCCCTTTTTTACTAACCCCATTCTGATGGTAAGGCAGACAGGATGACTGGATTTTGCCGGGGCTCCTTGACTGACCCAATCCGACGGCCCATATACACATACACTGTCTGAGCCATGACACCACAGGTTTCAGTGTGTAAATCATGGATCTCGCATAAATCTAAATTCCATACAGGTCACCTTATGGAGAGGCCGATGCAGCCTGGCCCTCAGCCCTGAGTCTAAAAAAGTTAGAACGTCCATCGACAACTATTCAATCCACAACACTTAGCAAGCCTTGCAATCCTCAAAGGAAGTCTTCTTGTTTATAATGAGCTAACTAAGTGCTGGTGTGTGTCTCCATTTCTTCCTGAACCATACACCAGTAGCTCGTCCTGTTCAAGCTGCCCGGTATGGGTCTTAGAAAAAAATGCATCGCTTCCCTTGAAGGTACTTTCTGTCGCGTGCTACTCGTAAACTGTGACATGACAATACTTACAGGTATTATAAAGGCCATATTAAGAAAGCACCCCTACAGCCTGAGCTCTGACCGCCGATTCAACCGAGGACGATATCATCGTGTAAGCTAACAACCCTCCAAACAGGGACATATAACAAGAGCGCCGGATCCATTGTTATGATAAATACCTTAATTCGACAAAAAAAGTTTCTTAGACTCAGTTCAAATCCCTTTACCTCATCCGTACGCCAGTAGCCTGTCCAAGCATTTCGGCCGATTGATGAGGAATGTGGTGTATAGTTTGCGCCTGTCGCATGCCACATGGATACACAAGTCTGTGCACCATTTCGCAGAACACCACCGATGTTTGCGAAAATCACCGTAGGACTGCGTTGGAGGAGGACGATGAATAGCCAGCAAAATTGGCACACGTGACTACCGGGGGCAGGGGTTGGGGATATACAGCGACTGCGCGTGTGGAATCCCTGTGAGCTTGAGTGAATGGTGACATTTTAGTTATTACCGGGCAAGCGCGATGGCTGGCTGTGCGCTAACAAGGTTTACAAGGAGGGCCTATGTGGCAAGTGTTCATCGGAGCTTTAGGTACCGGTGTGCCATTATAATGTGCAGTTATAAGGTAGCCAAGTTAACACTGTTCTCGTGACTGGTAGTAGTGGTGGTGGGAGGTTCTTCTGCGCACTAGAGGCATTTTGAGGGCACTATCTAAAGATATCTAGGACCAGGGCAGACCGGGACTGAACTGCGCAGTTGGCGGGATGTCCTTGATTGCGATAATGTTGCTTGTTTTATTTGGTGAGGTATAGGCTGATGGAGCTGCCATTACGGTAGGTCCAATGATGTCCAACGAAGCCAACCCTTACATTCAAAGTGCCTTGGCAGTGGGAACACATTAACGGGGTCGTAAATAAAGGGCTTTGGACGATAAATGCCAGTCTTATTGCTAGCCCGGTTGGCATAGCCTCATCTACTGCGTCGACTTCGAAGGCTACTGCTCCTTTTCGGCACATCTGCCATTCCTTGCAACTGTCGCTTGATTTGAAAACCACGGACGAAAACCTATCAGTCAGCGCTTATAACTTCTTTTTTTCGGTCGTCTTTTAGAATTGCCTTTACGATGGAACGTTTCTTGCGGTTTGCGTTCGTCATCCATACCCACGATATGTCAACTTAATCGCATTTTCATCGCTCCAACATGAGGTAGCTACTGAAGATGGTCAACTCGAGCCTTCTCGTTTCCGGGATGCAATTCTGCCATTTCAAATCTCCTTTTCTTCTATGAAAACTGATATGGAGGTGAGTGCCCATTATCGCCTGGTTTAGGTGTTTTACCCAGGACCCGCACAACAGATAAGTTGTCAGAACGTTTGTCTGATTTTTTCCCTATTTGATGCCAGAACTAACCTCACGGCGAAATTGGACTGGATATTGCAGCTCGTAAAATGTCCGATCCTCTTTGACTGTTGAGCTCGCAGTCTCTTGTTCATCTTCGAATACTCGTGAGATGCTGTTACTCAGGTAGGCCAATCAATCTAGCGCACTCAGGCGTTTACCACTGCCAACTAACTTAAGTCAAGCATACAATAGATGTGATATTTCATGAAATGTTAACAAAATATCAAAAATATGTTTTTTATTGGAGAAGATTACTGAAGCTGGGCTGTCATCTTCATTATCATGCAGCATAATACCCAGATATTAAAGTCACGTCAGGGCTGCAAATTTTGAAGGACGTTTCTACCAACCACCCGCAAAATTGCACACTATACAAGTTAAAACTTAAATAGAATGCGTGTTTTTACTGAGTTTTGATCCTCTTATAAATTTCAATACACTTCACAGAAAACATACACAAAAATATTTTTCTTGTACTCATTCAGTAGCAAATAACCTCCTCATCGACTGTTTTACTTGGGTAAACAGTGTTTTTTTAGTATACAAAGCGTTTTCTGTTTAAGAAAAATTTGGAACTCGATCTGCTATTACATTTGCATTGCCGACCTCAAGTTATATATTTTCTATGTAAGGAAACTCAAATTTTTCTATAGGCTGTTAGAAAGACGTCATATGGGGTTCATAAAAGTGACAAATTGATGTGGATCCCTTCGAATAATTTATCAAAGACATTAATGCATAGACAGGTACGCTGTCATATGTCATTTCGAAACTCTGCGGAGGCCGACAACGACTCGATTTAAAGAATAGTTCATGAAGATGTAAATTACTACCAAATCAATGCGAAAAAGGATGAGGTTTTTATGTCTTAAATTTATAAGGACATAGAAAGTCAATAAGGAATGCATGCTATTTAAGCAGTCATTTTCTATTAATTTTAGTTAAGTTTGGTTACTCCGAAGCTTTATATATTTTCCTTACGTTCATTCAGAAAGCAAACGAATTTTTACAAAGCGGATTTTTGATTCTAAACTGAAATGTTAATTTTAGATTAACGTAGTTTCTGATTTTAAGAATAACCAACAACAAAATGCATTTTTAAGCACTATACATGCAATAACTTTCTAATACCAAAGCTGAAAGCTAAAACGTAAAAAATATTGGTTCGGGAAAGCGATTTTCTGCAAAATTAACTCGAAGTCGACATCGTTGTTTTGGATGTGGATTAAGCGTTAAATACGAAACTGAAATCGAACTTTCACTTGTAAAACTTCAGCAGCGAATGAAAATCTAAAAACTGCAGTTTTTTCCTGCAAATAGAAATACTGAAAGCCTGCATTATCGTTAATCATCCACCTTGTCAAACTTCTAGATCGATTTTAGGGCACATTACTAGCCCAAACTAGTTCTTTCTTCTCTCTGGCACACGTAGTGCATTTCGAAAACTAGATTTTCTGCATTATTAGCAGATTTCCGAAAGCTTAAGAGTTTATTTTAAAATAATGCAGTCCAGCACCCCAGTCTGACGAAAATATTTTGGTAGGAAGGTAAATACAAGATTCTTGTTGTTACAAACGGCAGAATTCTCTGTTAATAGGTGTTTTGATAACTGTGCATAATTTTTTACTTGGCTGCTAAATACGCAACGGCCACTGTTGGATTCAAATCCAAGGCAGTAGAGGCTACGCTTGATTATGGCCAACGCTCTTACCACGTGAACGTCGAAACCTTGACGGAAAGCCCTGAGACAACTGGATAATTCAATAGTGTCAAAGGTACTTATTAAATAAGGGGTTTTGTTTGCACCCAGCGGATTCTAGAAGGGTGCTTGAGCAGTCAACTTGCTGCATCAAAATTCGTGAACTTCATACGACGCGGTAGGTTTGGTAGGTAAATTGACCAAAATGGGATTTAAATTACGGCTATCGAGCGGAGTCTCGTGGTGCAGTTGGTTAGACGGTTTATTTTACCTAGACATTAGTCTCGTGGTTGTGCGCTGGAATCCCACTGAGGTCTTTGATATTTTCACATGTGAGACACATTATCAGATTCTCCTTTCTTACAGTCCTGAAAGGATTGTAGTTTTCAAAGAAGCTAGAATTTTATCCGCATATTGACTGCAATACACAGAGGAGTCCAGCCCTCCTTTCCCCATTTCTTGAGGGAATTGGGGTCTCGGTTGCTTCTAATGTCAGTAGAGTTTAAAGATCATACAATTGCTATATTATAAAACATTGTATTGGCATATTTATTGATGCTGCTTTTAAGGTGTGCAACATGGTCTATACCTACTGAAAACGTTTAGCAGCACTGTATGACATTTACCTTCTATCACAGATAAATGTGTCATTTTGCCTAGACGAAATTTAAACCACTTCTGTGCAAATGTAACGGCAAGTCGGATTCAAACTTATTCAGAAATTGAATTTCTTTGCAAAAAGAGAGATTTCTCTTACGCAAGTGTCACCTTTGCAGAAGATGCTATTTACTAAAAAAAGCTCATACGAAACAATATTTTAGGTATGTTTTCTTTGAAAAGTTTTTTAAGTTCTGAGGGTATCTAAAATTAATGTATAATATTATACTACTTAAGTAGTTCCTCCTCTCATATAATAATTTGATGGAAAAGGTTGTTCGAATATCCAGAAAACTATTCATCCGTTGCAAATCAGTACCTCAAAACTCTCATCTTTGCAAACCTGAGCCTGGCTTACTATGTTGATTTACCCTGTACATTCAAGAGGAGGTTAGGAACTGAGAACGTTAGCATTTACCGTGACTGCTACAAGTGAGTCCTTATGTATGCTGGGTAGCTAATCACTAAACCCCATAGGGACGGCAACATTATTTTTGTATGCCAATAAATGCATGTTGAAGATAAAGTGGTTGCTAGATAAGAACCTTATTAAGTCGCCTCTTACTTCTCCGGTAGCTGCCAATGAGGAAAATACCAGCATACAAATGGGTGGGCAGTTTCATACACGTATAATACTTTAGTAATCGAGCGCTTCTTCGGCCGGTACAAGTATTTATCCCTTTTTGATATCTTTTGATTCATTCAAGCAGTTTAAAATGCTCTTGTGAACTTAAGTGAGACAATGTCTAAGAATAATTGCAAAAGTACTGGGAAGAATAGCGATTTTGTTTCACTTTGCAAAAGTTTGTAATTGAATCTTTTTAAAAGGCCTCATAAATAAGAAACTATCTTATTTACATCAAAGTTGAGGTACTTACTTGTGTTTTGATCGAGAAAACCATGGAGGCGGACCGCGCCTTGCTAAACTCGTCCAACCGAAATTCAGTTTCTCCAGAAGGAAACTCGTAGGAGACATGGAATCTCAATTTCCAGAGCATAGCCATTAAATTTGTTGGCCAGTTAATCAGCAAAGCGATTGCATAGTTCACTCAAACTTTCTACATCACCTAAATCGTCCGAATAAATAAACATTTGGTAATTGCAAGCAAATAGTGATGAGTATATGTGCACAGCGACGTTCGCTCAGAAACAAGACTTAACAATAAATGCGGTCAAATTATTTTAAAAAATCTCCTAATTGTTTCGTTCATTTTCGCTCCGCAGTTGCGCAAATGCTTTGGTTCTATGCTCAAATTTCAACTCAAAGTCATTTTTAGGCACAAAAACAAGCCATTTATTAACAACGAGCAATAAAATAAAACTGATTTTTATGATAGCAGAGCAGTAAACGAGCTCAATGGTCTCATTGTGGTGGTTTAATATAACGCATGCCTGCAATTCTCCACTAAAAAGTAAAGTGCTTGAAGTTAACTCACTTGCCTTCCAGAAATTGGTCTTAATTTGAAGGTTCTACTTACCAAGGTGATTTAAATCAATTAAAACCAAAAAGGTACTTAAACAATGGTTATAAAGGCCGAATTGTCTTTGATTTTGGTAATAAATAGAATTGCCAATGATCACAACGACTTGTACTTATATGCAAAATAAATAGTTAAACAAGCATTGTGTGTATTTCCGCTCGTGGCACTTAGAAGTGTCAGCGTCGTAAGGTACGTTTCTTAATAACTTTCAACATATGACTAGCAAACCATGTGGCTCCACGTTCTAAAAATAAAAGGAAAACGACAACCAAGCTACGTAACCACCCCTAGGAGTAATTGGTAACTCGTGATGCTTTAAAAGAAATTTAAAAATCATCGCTGTTGGTCTAAATATTGTTTCAAGTATGACCTAATTCTAACTAAAAGCAGAGAGAATGAAATTTGGCTCAAATTCAAGTGTATTAAGCCTGTGCCGCCTTGAGAAACTTGGCACATCAGGATACCAGGCCAATTATCTGAAGATACATTCCCAACAGACGTGTTATTCTACTGGAGGAATTAGGCATTTTTCAGTGATCTTATGTTTGCAAGCTGCTGGATTGAATTACTCCTCATGTTTTTTAAGCCAAATATACCTTGTTGTTAGTAAGATAGGTATAAATCAAATAAGACTACTTCTGTGGATGTCTTTCTCGTTGGTTTTGCATGCAAGGATAAAAATTAAGCTGCTATTGAAAAATTCGTATCATTCTTCATACATCCGGTTAACACAAAAGTATTCTTCAGGAAAATTTATAGCACGTTCGTGTGTCTCCTTGCATGAATATGTTCGGAGTAAAACTAAAATAAAATGATTTGCGCGAAATAATGTGAAGTGCGAAAATAGAGACTTTTTTAGATTTTTATGCAATACGTGTGTTGCAACAGGCCTAAAATATTGTGATTATTCACAAAAACGTACTAACCTGCAGTTATATATAATTTCTTACTAAGTGCACAGACAGTTTAAACAACTATGCATTGGAGGAGAAGAAGAAGAAAATAAACAGAAAAAGAATAATGAAGAAAAAGAAGAAGATTCGATCGCTCCGACAACACTTTTGTTCGCTTGACGTTTCGAAATCCACTGCCGACCCGTTTCTGCTAGGATTTTCTGTTCATGTCTCTGATAAAAAATTTGCGACGAACGTCGAAACGTCAGGCAAATCAAATTGATGCCCAGCGATCGAATATTCTTCTCAATTACTTCCTGAAACTTGCAGGTTCGCTTGCATTGACAATTATCCGTTTTTGAATTAAGGTATTTTAGCTAAAAAACTTTCTATTTTGCATAGAATTGGCACTGAATATTAAAATCAGGATAATATGATGCAGAATATTTTGAATGACAGATACGTTACCTTCAGCGCTAGGACAATCAAAAACATGTGATGTTGTCATCATCATATCATAAATTATTTTGTGACTCCACAGAGAAACCTGATGCAAATTATCCTCTTTTATATGAAAACGTTCGAGTTAACCAAAGGGCACTTTCTTGTCTTACTCAAACAGGAGTACTGTGTTGCGAAATCTGAGCAGTGACAGTAAAAAGGCCAACATGTAGGAGTACAGGCCGATGGACCATGAGTGCAACTTTGTAGCCACCAAAATAATCGGCAACAACAAAAGCATGGGGTCTGGTCCTCAGACAGGAACGCAATCAATCGATATATCTCTTTGATCCTATTATACACAGCCCCGTCCAGTCACATCCAGACTTGCACTACTGACCGTGTATTGATTTGTACGTCCTACTGTTGGCCTTTTTCTGTTGCTGGTACTATTTTTGACGATTGACTACCACGCGTTATCGAAAGCGCAGTGTGGATAACCAATCGTTCACGTTTTTGACTAGTCTCATTTAAAAATCCGAGTGTTTTCTCTCAAACGTCAGGTCAAAAATTTAAAAGGATACCATAAAAAAGAAAAGCGTTCATTCATCAATCCATTTGTTCTGTTTCCATAGCTTGTTTTGCAGGGAGCATTCGCGACTCCTGAGGAAACATTTTTCCAGTCTGGAAACTAGACCTAAATTTTTGATTGGAAATTTACATTTTGCTATGACAATCTCATTGACTGACAATGTATTTATGTATTTTGTCAAATGTATATGTTTCTAGCAATCCAATTGTATAGATTTTAATTCTCCGGAAAAACAAACACCCTTACGTTTCCCCCGTCACCGAGCTATAAAACTGATTTTTATCCCAAAGTTTAGCGTATACATATAACTTTTCTCAACTGAATATCCTTTAAGTACTTTTAACCCAGCAAAATATCCTGCAAGTGTGTGAAAAAAATTTTGGATGATCAAGAAAATGCATGATATACAAAATACATGAAACCTGCTTAGTAAACTGACTTCATTAATAATGTGCTCTATTACTTATATCTTTGGTTGCGTTGTTGCGTTTAAATTATTCTATAAAATGCATCCATGGAATTTAGAAATATACTAAAAAATGTCTGAAAAAATATTCCATTATGCTTTCGAAAGCAATAGTTGCTAATCTATTAACTGGATTGCATAATTTGTGTCAACATTGGTTTTTCTATTTTTATTAGGTGGTAACGGAACGCTGGCTCGCAAACCTATAGAATCATAATAGAAAGTAGTGGTATAAATGTAGAATGTAGCAGTAGATATTTCCAATTATGTGTTCTTTCCCTTGACAAATAATTTAACTACAAAACAGCGTTTTGAGGCCAAACTAAAATTATTTCATTGAACACAATTTTAGTCGATTCTTTGAGTCCGTATTGAACTATGGCATTATATACATATATACTGGTTATGTTCAAAATAATTTGCATATTAAATTTTATGGGTGTTAATAAACTATACAAGCCAAATACTCCACATCCTATATAGTCTTACCATTTTTATTGTTTCATATCCTATTCTATTTGATGTTTTGATTGCACACTAACTAAAACACCGAACAAACATACTGGCAGAATACCGTAGCGTTAAACTGTTATTTTTCTTGAAGAGAGGGCTTAATAAGAAAATAATGGTGAAATCAAAAAGTATATTTAAGGGTTTGTACTTGAAGAATAAAGTATTTAACTTTCTAGTGGAAAGCTATCTTGGGACGATGTGAAATGTATCGAAACAAACACACAAAGATTATATAGTGGTGTTAACGGCAAGTTATTATTTCTCGTACTTTGAAGGTAAGTATTTTGCCTTTGTCTGGAATTTATTTCTGCCCATACCTATTTATTAATGGGTATAATTATACGTATTGGAAACCCGCTCATCAGGCAATTATTAATAATTGTTTTTTCAATGATTTTTAACATTTAAAAAATAACGGCAATATGGTCTATGAAAAATGGGAAAATTGCAAATTTCACAAGAATAATTAACTCTCTGACCTATTCGATGTGGAATTAAAAGACAATGAATACACAATTGAAAAAAATAAAGACCGAAACTGATAAAAAATGCAAGATTGCTACTTGTGTTGCTCTTAAAATTTAGCGAAGTGTCACTCGAAAAATATCTAATTCTCTATAACATTGTAATGCATGAATTCGAACTTCTAATGGTTAATAAATTAACGTTTCTTTAAGTTATTTAAAGATAACACATGAAGAAGAATTAATAGCAACTTCTTTTGCATACTTTTATTCATTCAAGGACAACGGGCTTCGTGAACTTCATAAATTATCTACTCAAAAAACTAAAAATGCATTATAAAATGTGTCAATGGGTAACTTACAAAAAATTAACATTCCTTACTTCGAAAAACTAATGTCAAGTTGTCGAACGCAATCGATTTTATGCGTAAGAAATGATAAAATTTCAAAGGTTTGTTTTCTTATGAATATTCAGCTCACGATATGAGCGTGCGATACACAAACTCAGCGCGAAAGTCGTAGTGGCTGAAATTTTATAGCAAATTAAAACATACTACCAAATCAAGCAAAATGATGTGTGATGGCATGCAGGAACACACAACTTTTCGATTAACAATTCTGTGGGTCTTTTATATGTTATTTTGCCGAAGAATGACAACCTCATGATGTTAATTTCTGGATACGAGGTCTGCATACATCTTACCACGATCTGAGCTAGTTTGTTAACAATGGTATTAATGTAAGAGCACAACGGTAAACTTTGCCACCATTTATCAAAATTTCCTTGAATTGTGGATCACTTAAGTTGGAAACAGTTTCATCACCCTACCAGCCATCGCTGTATTCTGTAATTTAATTAGACGTTCGTGGCAATCTGAATTTTATATTTGTCAGCAACTAGAAGGGACTGCAGAGACAAACCCAGTGCTTAAATTAAATTTTGTTAATGTGCGCCTGCGCCGATAAAGGACAGAAATGAGTAATTATGTATGCAGCGTTTGTCCTTTTAGGATAATACGAGCGATCTTTTTGATATAGTGCTGAACTGGGCAATAGGCCATAAAAACTATCTTTAAACGAAAACGGAAGCTGAATTCAGCGAGACTTCACTTTTAAAAAGAGTGTAAAATAAAAGCTGCTGAGAAAAATAAGATTTATTTGTAAATTAGTCTGATATAATTGCATTGACCCTACTCCACACGCGTGCTAATATCGTTGCAGGCTTAGTCTACTTCTAATACAGTCAATAAAAGGCACCGAAAACTTCGCAAGAGCGCTTGCCTCGCGTGAAAGTGAGGCTGACCATAATCCATCTGTTTGTATATCTTCAATTTCGCATCACAATTTAGCTGCATGGTGGACACTTGTCACTACTGCCAAGCCCAAACACTTCGAATTCAATCCCTCGCGGCTGGGCTGCACTCATCTGAGAGTCAAAGTCATCCTACCTAATCTCCACTCCTTTGGTATAGAATAAAATATTCCTTCTCATCTGGCCTTTTACTTCCTTTCTTCCCACTCAGAACCAGGATCTTATTAACTTAACGCATAGCAATACTCTAATGCGTGTTAAAAATGAGATACTGAAAAGGCATTATAGTTCATCTATAGTCTTTTTCTGTGTAGGAACTCTCGTTAAAAATTGTGCACGTGAAACCTCGACATTTCAGGAACCAAATCCGACTTATGATGACGGTTTAAAGCCATTGAAACGGAAGTAGTTAAAACTGTGTATATCTATGTGACATGCAACATTTGAATGAGTCGTGTTTTCAAGGCGGCATCGGGGTTCCTGTGGACGAGACGCTGGGACAAGTAGAGTGAAAAAGAAACGAGTCCGCGGTACAGTGGTAGAAAGTTTAACTCAATCACCAAAAGTTCCGGGATCGAATTCCGAGTGATCCAAACCTTAAATTGGATGTAATTGACGGATGACGGCTACTAAATAGCAATTTGCACCATAAGTGAACTCAATTTACAAAATAAACTACCTCAAATGTGGGTTAAATTACCTAACCACCTTTTGATCTTCACATTTCATCAGATATACAATCAACTATAAGTAAAAGATGGCCATTCCGGTCTCTCTTTGCTTTGGTGGATCTACTTCATCCTATCCTACTCGTCCTCATGAGGTTGCTTGCGAGGGATCTATATTGATCTCCCCGGCAACTACTGATTCGCATTTATTATCCTGATACCTCGATAAAAGGCGATTCTCAGATGACATTTTAATCCTCTTAACTCACTTTCTGAAGTTAGTAGAAAACTTTACGTAATATTTAAACTTATTCTGGGCACTGCAGCCGACGATAAATTGTCGGTGGGAGTTTCAGCCTTTCCGAAATTTATTGACATTCAGATTATTTGCCACCCAGATTTTAACGTTTCCGAAATATCATGTAAGGAAATGGTTCCTTGGGCCTTAAATATACAATTTATTTATTTTTTATTGATTTATTCATCATGAATTTTTCAAACTAGCTTCATTTGGTCTGCTCCTCAACGAGAGATTATCATGTTTTGACGTAACTTTTATGAACGACATAGTTCTACTCTTCGTTTTTTTATAAGCAGGGCCTCTTTCAAAGTGATCATACATTATTTCGCTGCTGCCTTCCGCTTTTCTTTACGATAAAGGCTGGCGCTGTCCGTACCTATCATGCTTTTGACCTGGCTGACATAAGTTTGATTTACAATCTTGTTGAATCATTAGACTAGCAGCATCTGTCCTTGGCAAACGACGTTGCAAGTCACCATGACTTCACGTCGGCTGTTTGAAATAATATCTTGAAATTCGTGCCATCGAAAATTGTTAAAACCTAGGATTCCGACTCTACCTTTCCTCACTTTATTTTGCCAAGACTAAAGAACTCAAAAAGGTAGTTAAAAGACCAGTCTATTAGTTCATTATCTGTGCATCTAAGGATTGCAGAGACCTTCGAATTAATATCCAAAGCGCGTATTACACTTGACAGACTGAGGCCATCTTGCACACTCAGCAAGCTAAATTCTGCAAAATATATTGCCCAATTGTTTTGTCGTTGGGCCTCCGCTAAACAACGTCATGAAATACCCCCATTAATGAATAATAAAAATCTAATAATATGTTTATCATGCCAGTTTACAGGCAATTGTAAAGAGCTGGTAATGCACCTCTTGGGTGCCTTCCAACACCTCGAAGACCGGAAAAAACCTAAAACAAACTCCCTATGTTGCAGCCAGTATTGGTTTTGTTTCAGGTTTTTTGTTTTGTCAATACTGGGCGAGATAGGGAGTTTGTTTCAAGTGAAAAAAACATGCCTTTAAAGGTATGGTACAAACGGAATAAATGAACAGCTGTAAGCTGAGTTGACTCATCAGCAGGAGAACTGTTTTATATCGTTTAAAAACATTAGTTCCAGGCGGAAAGGGTTGGCACAAGAACACAGTGTTCTCAGTCTTCCTTCAATGGTTGTCGGCAACAGTTGCGCGCTATCGGCTGAAGGGTAAGCAGACTGCGGGCTGCTGCTTCAGCAGCATTATCTTCAGCATGAAGCCTGGCGGGGTTCAAAGTCCACGAACGCCATCACAGTGAAAGAGAAATTCCACCGAGTCAGCACTCGAAATTCGTGAAAGTTGTCCTGAATGTAGAAAACTAGTTAAAGCTCTCTTAAACATAGGGTAGCTTTGCTGGGTTTTAATACTTTTGGGCAGCTTATTCCAGATTTATATGGCGTTTACTGAAAAGAATTGCCGGTACTTAACTGTACGTGCCATAGGAAGAAATAAAAATACGTCTCGATGACTGGCGCGTCGAGAGTGCTCAAGCTGACTTATTGTACTGAGCGGATTAAAGGTTTGACCATTTCAAAAGTTTAAACAGTAAAAATAGACCCTTCTGCAATCGACGAAGCCATAGGGGATCCATCTTTATAAGTTCGCACCTTTGTTGGTAGTTTAAGTTCCTGTGTTCTGTAGTGAAAACTCTTCTAGTGAAGAAGTGCTGCACCGATCCTATTTTCTTCCGTTCACTAGTGCACAGAAGACTGAATAGGGGCGACCAGTATTCAAGACTAGGTCTCACGTACATATTATAAAGGCTAGTTCTAACCTTGATAGTCTTAAAATTTCTAAGGATAAATCCGGTGGTTCGGCGTGCTTTCGAGACTATCAGGGCACAGTGCTCTGAAAAATTGAGACTATTAGAGTAGGATATGCCCAAATCCTTGATAACTCCTGGGACATTTAGTTCGTGGCCGTCAATGCTTAATTCCCTTTGATGATCTTCGCCAACAAACATAACGGAACATTTGTGCCATGAAAGGTTGAGGCACCATGTGCAACACCACTGGGCGAAGGCCTGAAGATCCTTTTTATCAGCTCGAGCACGATTTTGCGATCTGCCGGTTTATATCTATAAGCGAATTTTAAATCATCAGCGTACATGAAGGGTCTGCCATACTGAAAACAATCTGAAACGTCGTTGACAAACAGGCAAAATAGGAGCGGACCCCGTACCTTACCCTGTATAACTCCACTCCTCACATGCGTGGGGTTGGAGATAACATTGGAAATTTTTACTCGTTGTGTGCGAGCATCCAAATAGGAAGACATGAAGTTCAGAGGCTTGCTACTTATGCCGAAGGAGGCCAGTTTCAGAAGGAGGAGGTTATGATCGACCCGATCAAAGGCCTTAGTAAAATCAAAATGGATGCTATAAGTGGCAAAACCGCTGTCTCTAGATTGTAGTACATGATCAAAGAAAGAGAGCTGGCAGGTGTCACAAGATCGTTTCTCGAGAAAGCCATGTTGAGCTGTATTGAGCAGGTTGTTCTCTGTCCAGTGACGCATCATCTTTTCTTTGATTAAGGTCTCCAAGATCTTCGAGGCTGCGGGAATTGTATTTATTGGCCTAAAGTTGTCGAATGACGTCGATCGGCCATGCTTGCGAATAGGCAGTATGTGCGATTCCTTCCACAACGAAGGAAAGGTTTTGCTCTCAAGAGCAAGATTAAATACCTTACAAAGAAAAGACTGAAAGCTATCATTCGCTTCAGCTTTTAGAAGGCTAACTGGGACGCCATCTGGTCCTGGACTATAGGATTGACCATAACGACGAATGGCTACAGTCACATCCCAGCCGGTTAAACTTATGGTTTCGAGTATGGCACCCGTCCAAGCCTGGATAACCGGAAGTGCAGCGAACGAGCTTTCACTAAACGTTTTGGATAGGAACGCATTGAAGCTATCGGCGGTCAACTTAGCGTCCGCTATGGGGTTTCCTAAAGCATCTTGAAGTATGGGGTGTTGCGTTTTCCTCTGCGCTTTTACTGTACGTGAAAAGAGTTTCGCAACATTAAGGGAAGGATTTTCAGCGAAGTGAGCCTCATCGGCTATCTGCTTTTCTTCGGAGAGCTTCTTAGCCTGCTCAAAGATCAGTGTGATCAAGGGCAGAACGGAAGTGTCGTTCTGCCGATGCAAACGATGAGAGAGTTTACGCAGCCTACGACGGAAAGACAGAGGAAGGTACACTTCATCCTTGACATGTATTACTTTTTTAGGGGGGACAATTACTTCATTCTCGATAACCCTGACAGGGCCGAATTGTTTAATGCATTCTTTGCAAAGCATCTTACGGTGGAATCTGAACAGGTTCTGTCGTTTCAACCATCCTGGGTTAATATAATCAGAACCAGTGATTTCTCCATAGAATTAATTCGTAAGAATAGTATTCATCTAAAAAACTCACACCATTCGGGAACTGAAGGCTTTCCAAACTCAGTTATCAAAAATGGAATCGCGCTTCCCCGATCTATGTTCAGTATATTCTTTAAACAGTTTTTTTGCATGGTTCATGTAAGAGGCCTATTATTTTCCTTGACCGAACGTTGGGATCTCGTTTGGATAGAAATAACTATCGAAGCGTTCAAGGGACTCCGGCTCTAGCACAAGTACTTAAAAATTGCTTTAAATCAAATTCTTGATTCATCTTAAGAAATAAGCTCATAGGAACCTCGACACATGGTTTACTATCTGGAAGCTCATGATAAACCGGTCACTTCGCTTTGCTTAAGCTCGCCACTTCCATTCATAATGAGCAGCAAGCCATAATTATGATCTACCTGGACAGAAGCAAAGCTTTTGACAAGATGCCGCACAGATGTCTTCAAATGAAACTGGAAGCCCTCGGAATCCGGCCTTCTCTCACAACTTCATTGGTTCCTAGTTGTATAATTACAACCAGAAGACCCAAGTAGGAAATTGCTACTCAGGGTCTCAGTCGATCACGAGCGGCGTTCTTCAAGGTACGGTTTTTCGACGCCCTTTTCTTCATTCTTTGCAGCAATTAAATTGTAAAGGTGATCAATAATTCTCTAGACTTCATATATGCAGATGACCGTAAGTGCATATGTTCTTTTCTGAGGACACGACCAATAATTGCGCAGGCGAAAATTTCTCCGTCCGACTGTTGTATCATGTATTGTGGCCCCGCCAATATTCCTGGACCCCTAGTATTTCAAGATAATCCACTTTTAGGATGATCTATCATAGAGGACTTAGGTTAAGCGCACACTCATAAGCAAGTGGAATCACCTCATTCAGATCAACCTCCTTCAGATGGTGCAGAGATATGTGGTTTTAAAGCACACAATTTCTTCCTTCTGGAAAATAAAACCAAATGTGTAAAGTATGTTCCTCTTCGCATCTTCAAATACTGTTGTCCATTTTTGGTCTGATAAATGCATTTGACCGCATTAAGATTACCTATTTTTACTCAATAAATATTACTTCGTTCTGGATCCAGGGTAAATTTTGGTTAGAAAACGTTAGAGACTTCAAGTCGGTATGTGCTTCCAGATTCGCGTTAAAAATAGCAAAAATCTCCCACGATTTAACGCTCTCACCCCGGTAAACCGACTGTACGCCACTCATTAATCTTGCATGATAATTTCACCACCCCCTTAGCCTCGCATTCAACCATTCTTGTCCTCTGCTGCCAAAAATGCTTTCATCTGAAATTATCTTTCATTTGAAATTGGGTTGTCGTCTAGATTATCAATTTTTAACAGAAAATTACATGACCATTTGAATGTGGAAGATAGAAAGTGCTTACGGTCCGTTTATTTCCCAAACACGCACCTTTTGCGTTTCGAACAGGGTTCTTCTGACATTTGAGGGTCTTCACATGATAGTAAATTGTTTCCTAATATGATTACAATATCCCTTGCAGAGTCAAGCTGCAAGCTGCTCTAGCTGTTGCCAACGCTTCTCCTGTTTGTAACACTGACGTCCGTTTTTGATATCTCTGTTGAGGATCGTCGCGGGTTCTTTTGTTTTTGCCAGCTTATCGGTGGACTCTGCAGTCTGCTTGACCGCATCTTCAGCGTTTCGGTGACGTCCCCGTGACATCTACTGTGCACCATTCGGTTTAACGTCATTGTCCCCGCTGACCCTGTTGTCCACGATTAGCTCCTCTTGTCGAACCCCTGTTATGCTAGATGATACCTCCATAAATTAGTCACGTTCCGAACGTTATCATCAACATCATGATCTCATCTCACAGCTTCATATCAGTCTAACTTCACATAAATGACAGAAACAGCTTTTTTATACATATATTTTAATAAGGGTTTCACTGAGCTCAACCTCTGATTTGTCTTATAGGAGATTTTTTAACTGTTTCAATTCTCAGTTCACCATATTTGCCAAATTATTTTGACTTTAGTTTGAAATATCTGCCCGTAGTGATTTGGATGTGACTGAATATGTACAACATATACCTAATTGAGAAGAAGAAAAAGAAGAAGAAGAAGAAGAGTCGATCGCTGGGACAATATGTATATTCGCCAGTCGAATAAACATATTGTCCCAGCGATCGAGTCTTCTTCTTCTTCTCAATTGCTTCCTGGGAAACGGATGTTCGCTTATATTGGCATATACCTTATTTCTGGTGTTCATACAGTTGGTCACGCGCAGGTGTGATTAGCAATTTTCGATTTATTTTTACCACAGAAGTTCATTTGTAGTGACGGACCCTTGACCCTTAAATATGTTATTATTATAGCCACCCGAGATGCTAAAATGGTAAACCAATAGTCGGCAGCAGAAGGTCTAGTCGTGAAAGCGGACAGTAGGGCTGCTTGCAAGCTCTTGGTATCTGAAGTGGGCGAATAGCCGACTACAATGTCGACAAGGTAAAGCAGGACAATGATAGTTGGAATAAATAGCAGCTTACTGTTGGAATGGGAGTGCAAGTTAACTTCGCCGCAAGCAGAGAAGGTACCACCGAAAATGACCTGGAATATGAGTAGTTTCGTCAATATGCGTGAAGATTCAAGGTCCAGATATCATATGGTTTTAACCATCCCCAAAAAAGAGAAAGAAGATACGAGGACATGAACCAATTTGTGAGGGAGACGAGGAGTGTGTAAATGTCATGAGGCAACTGGTGTCATCTTTACTTCTCCAGCACAAACACCAGATGACGAGTTCCGAGTCAGAATCCCGTGAACTTCTAAGAATACGGAAGATGAAGGATATCATCACCCTGTCCGCCGACAAAGGGCGCTTTTCTGTCATCATGGATAAGGTCAACTTCTGTGAAAAGGTAGATTATCTACTGATGGACATAGATTCGTATGTGACATCGACCGTCAGCGAGATCTATAAGCTCGAAAACGCCATTTATAAGACGATCAATAGGTTGAGAAACAAAGGAGCTCTCAAAAGAAGGGAAACGCTGGCTGCAAAGGCCGCCGATGCTGCAATGGCACATTTCTACGGTTTACCAAATATACACAAACCATAAGCGCATTTAAGTTCCATCGTATACCTACGTGGCACCCCAAACTTTGGGTTGTCAAAGTGGCTTTATCAGCGACTTTGCTTCATTAACAACGATTCTGAGCGGACAGTGAAGTCTGCTGAAGAGTTTTTGTCGCGCATCCAATATTTGGAAGTAGAGGCAGATGAGGTGATGGTGTCGTTTGACGTGATTTCATTGTTCACCTATTTTCCACCCAATCTGGCCATTGGGACTTTTGACCGTTTTCTCCAAGAGAAATATGATGAAACCAACCGAAAGCTCAAGCGAGTGCACATAATCGGGCTCCTGAAATTGTGTCTCAAAACTTTCGTCACGTTCCATGGCAAAGTTTTTGAACAAAATAACGGGACTCCAATGGGCTCGCCTCTGTCTGGCCTTATTGCCGAGTAAATTAAGCGAACTACTGGTGCCAGTAGGCAGTCCAGAAGCAGATTAAAAAGAACTGAGTTCGAAAGAAAGCAGTTAGGCAGTAGTGGCAAACCTGAAATCCAAACTAATGCAATTGCAGGCAGGGACAGGCAAACAGGAGAGAAAGTGGCCTGGAAGCTCAACCAGCGGCAGGGCATAGGTAATGCGTACGCTGAAAACTCTTGCGCTCCGTCATCGAAATGATTTGGAAGGAGACATGCAGGAAAATTATCGCCAAAACGAGGGCAGCAGAGTAAAAATGTTAGAAGGGACTCGGGGAGAACAGCGTTCTGATAAAAGAATGAATAAGAAGCACCGGGTCTGCGAGGTGGAGGTCGAACATAGAGAGCAGTTGTAAGGACACCATTTTTACTTGTGAATCACAATAACACTTTAACTTATAGTAAAAAAACCTACTTGCATTCAATCAGTTGTCCGATTTTCAGACACAGAACTAGGCGCATACACGCACTGCCAATTCGCTACCTGAGCGAAACCCCGTCAACTAAAACAACTTTTCGAGCATCGACGCATTTGTTATCTGAAATGCACATTAATGGATCCAGTGTATATTTATATCAAAAAATGACTTCCTATGGGACCCTACGAGGGGCTCTTCAAGAAAATTTGTCTGACTGCGGACGAAGGGAGTGAGCCCATTCGAGTTACGTAAGTAAGCGTTTAAAAAAACCCTCTAAACAATTCCGCATTGTCACTGTCGTTGATGAGGAAGAATATGATGTTATTTTGCAGTGGAGAATTTCGTGACCAGGTGAATGATAAAACCAACGGCGTAAGGCTTGAGGCAAAGATTTTACGAAGGTCCAAACACTAAACGCAATCAAATCTCGCTGCATGTCATTTGCTCTACGCAACCTCAAATGCACTTCGAACATTTATTTGATCCATAAATTGGAGGTGTATTTTACCTCTAGGTTGTAACCAAATACAATCCTGAATACGCCTAGCAGTCGAGCGAGTTCCCGATAAACAAAAACGATCGATGTTATTGGACGCCAGCATTCTGTTCCATGCCAAACCCCTGTATATAAAATCAATTTTTAGTTGGTGCAGGGATTTCGAACGCCGACAATCACCCACTGGACTATTTGCTGCTTCGTCTCCAATATTTCATTCACTCTGTGTGCCAAAACGGCGATTGATGGTGTGAGTATAATATTCCTTATAAACTGAAAGGATAGTGCCACATTTTTCGACAATCAGCGCAGAACTGATGGCCCGACTAAATCTTGCATTATTTACAATCGCGAGTCACCAATATCTTGCGTCCTTGAGAATTATGCATGCACCCTACTTTGGTAAAGGGTGCAAAGGGACGCCTACCCTATTTCACTAATGAAGCAA
This sequence comes from Ligula intestinalis, assembly GCA_036362985.1. Classification (NCBI taxonomy): domain Eukaryota; kingdom Metazoa; phylum Platyhelminthes; class Cestoda; order Diphyllobothriidea; family Diphyllobothriidae; genus Ligula; species Ligula intestinalis. Next base: position 67,251,288 of record JAYGXS010000001.1, on the reverse strand, counting down.
AAGTTGCCACAATAAATCGGGGTAACTAACTCCGAAATGTCATCTGAAACGGAAAAGCAAAAACTATCATTGTCGACAGGGACTCCTGGCACAAACTCGAACTTCTCCCCTGGACATTTCCGTCTCTTTGAGCGATGTTCCGGTGGTGTACTTAACCTTCGATTTGATTCACCAGTTCTCGAAAGCTGCTATTCGCTTTGCTCATTTCCGCACTCAGCATCTCGCTTCCGAATGGGTCTTGGTTATTTCGGGCTTGTTTGCTTCACATGGATGCTATTCTTAGCCCTTACGCGAGTTGGATTATGGATGGCCTATGTAATTGCTGCATCAGTTGGATTGCTTTTGGCCGTCATTTTGTTAGGCTTGACTTTCTTGAAACCTTTTTTTAAGAGAAGATACTTTATTTTGTATCTCTTTGTCTCATTGTCTTACAGCTCCCTTTTTTTGCTTTCCTTCGTGCCCCGGGACGTTAGCGCCTCCTCTGTTTTTAATCTTAGTTTAATCTGTCAGTTGTTGTTGGTAATCTATGTCAACATACCGCTAAGACTGTGGCAAGCGCTCTTGATTTGTGGAGCCGTCAGCATCATACATGTTGGACTTGCTTGTTTTGCCAGTGGATTTGTAAGCACCAACATCGGATGCATTTATGTTTTGGCTCATTGCTGCATTCATTTGGTTGGAATTGTCCAACACTTGCTTTCCCAAGTAAGTATTCGGGTGAATTTTCGCTATTTGTCTATTATATGGATCTATTTGATCAATTTCACTTTGTCATTTTCATGCCTCATGCCCGAATTCAAAAATTTCGTACGAATTTATTAAATCTTATATCCTTTGAAGGGCGTGACATTACTTAATTTAATGCTAGCCAAATTTAATCGCACTTAAGAATTATTTTTTAAATATGACTGACTTATTGCATTTTCTCCAATAGAAGTTTTAAATCCCGTTGCAGTCCTAACCCATGTAAAGTTTCCCTCAACCTTTTTATTCACTGTGACCGAGAAACAATAGGGGCTAACTTTCAGAATGCTCTATGGACAATTCTAAAGATACCAATCAAAATGAATAAAATGCATAAGCTCGTAATCAAATAATCAGAGTGGAAGTTAGAATAAGATGGCGTTCGTCTCCCAAATGCTTTCAAGCCAGTCGTCTGTTTATTTATCCTAATACCAAATTTCCACCACTGAGTACGCCAATATCAGATAGTTTCTCACTCTTACCCAAATCGTTTCGAAGAAAATCATATTTAGGGCTTGTTCGATCTTAACACATGTTTCGACCCCGCACGTTTGTTCTCACTAGATTTCCTTCAAACAGTCTTGTACCGTATCCGAAGTTTTAGCTTCCAGAAGCTTCAAAATAAATGCATTATGATATGGCTTTTACAACTTTCAATGCATGCAAGTGCGTTATTGTGTGCAGTGTTATGCGATAGCGTCGGGAAATTAGCGTCAGATAGTTTTTGTCAAAATAGCATATCAAACAGTATTCTTTACCGACATTATATGTATGTTTTTTTCCGTTGGATTCCATAGGCTATCAAACACTATCTGATCATAGCTGCCGAACATTTACCTACCTCATCTGGCATATCCTATCACTAAATTCATAGCGTTGTCGCTAACCCAATTTGTACCTTTGAGATTTTGGGATATAAATTTTTGGGTAGTTCTTTTTCTAGATTTTAGTGGGAAATAATCTTTTTTTCAATTTTATATGTATAAGTAATGGATATAGTGACGCCTGCAGCTAAATTCCTTAGAATGAATGTCTGATCTTCATTTCCGCTGAAATTTACAGTGCTTGCTTGTCCCGGCCTGTTCATTTTATCGTATCGGTCGGAAAATTCCATTGGTTATTTTTCTGATTTTTTCTGAATGGGACAATATTAGAGTATTTGGCCTGTCTCAATTCTGATTAATTGTGCGAGTGTAAGGCGATTATGTTCTAGATGCTATCTTTATCAAATGCCACGTAGTTTCTATGGAAAAGGCATGTAAGTATGCTCGGAAGCTCGTCCCTCTTTAAGACATGAGTAACACAACCCTATGTACTCGCAGTGTATCCATGCCCTCAGTCATGCCGATAGCGGATCAGGATGATTGAAAGCCACATTGCATTCTAACAACCTCGGGGTAGTCATACTTAGAAAACGAACTTCCAATAAATTAAACTATTATTCAGAAGGAGCTTGCTGAACATGCAACACGCGGGATCGGCGTTGATGTGGGATGCTACTGATTATTTTCATGATGGTTGTCTGATTTCGTTCTTCCAGGCCCACTGCCTTGCATTTTTGACTCGTGTAAGTTCAACCGTTGGCTATAGCAGATGAATTATTAAGCGGCGAATAGTTAGTCATAGATGGCAACAGTGTTGCTGTCAGGGTGAGGAGTGTTGATGTCTGTTACACTGATTTTTCCACAAACTAATGCAAAGGCTAACGGCGATTCGATGGCTTCGATAAGAATGTCTGTAGCTGGGTTTTAAATAATGGAGACTACAGGAATGTCAAATTTTCAAGCAAAGCAGGGCCGTTGGGAACCTAGTGTCAAAAAAATCTCAGCTAACTGATTTAAGCCCACTGCCAAATACTTACTTGTCTTTGCCACCCAGTTCTGGCAAGGTAGTGTGGACAGTTTCCTAGCAAGCGAATGAGACAACTAAATTAAGTATAGTATTACTCTTCGCATCAAGTGTCTGAGACGTTCATGTGCCTCCTTGCTTGTCATCTGCTAACTTACACGTCATTTTAGAGGAACTGTTTCATTTTAAAACTTTAAATTCCTTTTTCTCCCAGTAAGCCTCTTTAACTGGACTGTGGTCGACCTGTTTTGACAGAAATATCTATGTTCATGCAGAGCATAAATCCTGAATACCCGCCTTGTTTTCCATCATTTTTTTGGCCAAGTGTCGTCAACAAACTCCTTACATTTTCCGGTTATTTGATTGATTGATTTTTTTCTATTGACTATTGTCAGAACTAGGCCGCAGTCTAATTTGCTAGTAATCTGAGATGCCAATTGTTTTTAAGACCTACATTTGCTCTGATTTTTGTTGGATTCTCTTTAAGAGAACCGTTTAGAGTAAATAGGATGGTGTGGACCTGATGCAGTCGAGATCCGGAGTCAGCAGTCATTTTCAAGAAGTGAAGTTTTCATTATTTAAAATCTGGTAATAGGGCCGCAGCAAAAATCACTAATGCTGACAATTCTAGAACTGTTTGATGCGTCATTAAGACCAACCGAGTATTCTTGTTCAAATTAGCTCTTCGCCAACCGTTCCCGCTAGTAGAACTTTATTTCAGTGTCATTACGAGCCGTAAGGAAACACTTTGTTGCTTTGTACCAATTCTCCTCCGATTTGGAAGGTTGATTTCAACTTGTTTTCTAACTCTGTAAATGAGTGAATAAAATTGAGGTTCAAAAAAGGTAAAAAAATATGATAGCATGAAATTTTGTTCAAAGTTTATCTATTTAAACTCCTGGTCAATGAGTAAACAGTAGTCCACTTTGATTTGAATCCTGATTCAAAATAAGGTCGTTTTGAGTCCCGAAAATTAATTTAAGAACATTTGCAGTCGCTAATTTTGTCCATATTCAAAACAAAAGCCACACATCTTGAAGAGCTGCCGTTATACAGTTGAGGGAATGAAAATCCCTGCAGTAAAATGCCGGCATACTCCAAGGGACAACTCTTATTCCCATATTATTAAACCTCCTTACCTAAAATTGCCTACTGTTTGAAGGCATCTAAACAATCTGTTTGTTATTGCAGTCGTTTTAATGCCTACTTCGCATGTTTCTTTATCTTTAATTAATTAGACATGGCTTCTATAACCTGTCTTGGATTTACGTTTTTCGACATAAATTGCGTTTTTATGTTCTCTGAGGCTTTCTTGGGGTTGGACGTTTCATCATAACGCCACTTGGCAACCGTACGTACTACGGTTTTGGGTGATTTTTTTTGCTGTAAAATAATTGGCATTCTCCTTATCAAGGAGCAGCCTGCTGGTCACTTAGTCTTCAAATTGTAGTATCGAACAGGCCTAATTTGAGTAGACTAAAAGCCGAACCTAATTTACCCTCGGACAGTGATTAGACTCTTTTTTCCAATGAACTGTGTTTGCACTCCTTCATCACCGCTTTACACTGAAGTGAATAATAAATAGTTGCGTATCTTGGTCAGGCAGCCTACCTGTGTTTTATGATTTCAAGATACTTTGTCGACCCTTAAAAAATTGAAAAAGCAATCATTCTATAATCACAAGGAGATTGTCAAAAACGGTACGAACGACCGGTATTAGCATTTATGGCTCGTACTAGTAGAGCTACCGCTTCGTTTGCATGTTGGCTTTGCTTGGAACTATTAATTATATTGGAAGTGCGTTCACCTATCGGCACGGGTCATGCTTGTCCTGTTGTGCTAGCGTCAAGCTAAATTCCCGTAGGCATTCACGCAGAAACTATTAGACTAAATACAACGGACGAGCATGTCTTGTTAGCCGATCAATAACGCACTTCCAACATAGCAGATATGCTTCGGTTCGCTCCTTCCTGATTATTCTTAGTGTTACGAGCGCCAACTGTCTTTCCAAATCCTTTCCTAGGCGCAGCTATTTGGAACATTAAAGTTTACATGTTGTTTGTTCAGAAGCAGATAGACCCGACAGCTTCCTGTACAAGCACATCTTCTAAGATCTTTCGGTCTTAGGCATCTTTGAATAAAGAAACATTTAATGTCCACGTAAAACTACTTGAATTAGGGACCCAAAATCTAATGCTCTAGTGGATACGCTGCCATTCTATACTTGATGAGGTGCGCACTCTTAAAATTTTTCTCATTCAGTATGTTAAATTTTGCGTTATCCATATGCATAATAGCTTGTTAGTTTTTTAATCAAGTCCAATATTTCTGTATTTGCAGGTTCGACGTCGTTCGACATTTATGCGACTTGGGCACAATGCGGTCATGCGGAAAGCCTTGGAGAAGGAACAGCGCATGCGCAAGGACATGATTCAGTCTCTGATGCCTCTGCAAGTAGCCGAGGAGGTTATGCGCGGTGTGGGGAAGCATTCGGATGAAGACGAAGGCAGTATGGACGGAGAACCCGTTGACATGAGCTCTCCCTCTCACGGATCCAAAACATCAAAGCATAACAAGAAGTTCAAAGGACTGAAAACATCTTCGCGGGAGTCCGAAATGGAAATGAAAGCTGTAGCAGCTAACTCCAGCTCCCCGAGGAAGCGCCAGAGTACCTGTGATGAGGATGATGAGGTGGACCCTTTAAAATCCGGCAATCCGGACAACGAGGAGAAGGCAAGGCCGAAAGGAGGTAATTAATTGACCGTAGACTCACTATCTGATTTAAAATTGCATCAGCAAGGTATACTTATGGCATTTAATACTACCGCCAGAACTAGAGAGTGGCATGTCTGCTTTATGTACCTACAGCCACTTGCTATGTTGAATAGCCCTTTGCTTCACCCAATTCAGAAAGCAGTTTTGTTGAACCTCATATTACGCCAGAATTCGATCAACCGGTGCCTGGCAGCAGCAGTAGTGTCTACCGCAAACTTCCGTTTTCTTCCTGATATGCATCTACTGTTTCATGCTGTGGTATTTTCATCTAATTTATTCCAACCTTTGCGTGTGTGTATGTGTGTGTGTGTGTTGTAACCCATAGTTGAATCAGGAATCTCCGCCGGAATCCAAACTGGGAGTAGCTGGGAGACGGAGGAAAGTCGCGACCTCGACCGGCTTAAGCCAAAGGTCCGCAGGAGTGAGGTGGGTGCCTGGCCGAGAACTGAAGGCGAACAGACGCTGACAGTCATGCGGAGAAGCGCCGCAGTCGGGTGTGGACGGGTCCAGCCTATGTTGATACTGGGAGAGCACCATTTAGTAGCCACTGCGCAGTTGAGCCAGAGTACAGCGAGTGACCCTCGGTAGGTGTTTTTCTGAAGCTGCAATCGGAGGTGAGGCGGTAACCTCATTTATCCTCGACAACGACTCTCTGGTGGAGACGCCGGGAGCCTGTCTTGGTGGCAGAGCTATCAATAGGTAGGTCCGCGAGAGACGAGGCAACAGCTTCCTTGTGGAGTGTTCAAATAGACGGCCGGACGTTGCGGCTGGGCTCAGGAGCGTTGCAACGGTAATGATTGGGATGGTCGGGTTGCGAACAAGTCCACTAGAACTGCTGGCTAAGGAGCGTGTTGTGATGGGCGACCGGTAGAACAGAAGCCTCCGCATGAAGAGGATCTATAGGCGACATTTTATAGCAACCCGTGATCGTGCGGAGGGCAGCGTTCTGTGCTGACTGGAGGCGTCGGAGGCTGGAAGAGCTCATCGTAGGAGACCAGATTGATGCCGCATGAGTGAGGTGTGGCTTGGCCAGCGCCTTGAAAGCAGTCGACAAAGTCTCTTATGCGCAGCCCCAGGATGTGCCTGCTAGAGCCTTGAGGACCTTGTTGCAGCGGCTTACTTTGCTTGCGGTCTCCCTGGCATGGTCTGCGAACGTGAAAAGCGGATCAAAACGCACGCCAAGGATTTTGGGCTTGCGGACGAGCGGCAAGGGCGCACCGTTGACGGTGATGGCCGGATGACGATTGAACTCCTTCGGAATTAGGATTGAGTGGCGAAGGATTAAGTGGCGTAGGATTAAGTGGCGAAAGCCTGCATGCAAATTTCCATGTTGATAGTTCATTCGTGTATTACTTGCCGAGATTAGCCATTTTTGGGAGGCGTTGGCAAACCAGATGCTAATCGGACTACATTTAGGGCAACTTGCGCAGTATCGGCCTGATTGTCATTTCCTGCACTCATCTCTCCATTAAATAAATACTGAGTTTTATTAGCCCGGTTTCGATAACTAACCCGAAATTTCTTCCCCCTTCCCCTATCCCATTCAGTTGGATTTGTTTTAAATTTGCGTTGAGGAAGAGCCTTGTTAGTTGGACCGAATTTTTCGGTTAGTAACCTTCCAAGCCATGACTGAAATCAACTCGGTTCTTCTAAAGTCTTTCAGTTAGATTTTGACTTCAAATTATGGCGCAGTGCCTGGATCAAACCCTCCTCCTCTGCTCTTAATTCAACGTCAAAATAAATCCCTCTTTTCTATTCCCCTGCGTGCCACATTGCAACATCAAGACGACTGGCGGCGAGCGTGTGCGCATTGGTTGACGTGCCTGCATTTACAGTTTCGCATGCGAGACAGCCTCGTCCCTGCATGGACACTGATAAAATTCCATCAGATAACAGAAGTGCGTGATGCCTTTAAGAAGGAACCCTTGCAGTCTGTTAGACCGAGGGATTTCATTAGTTTACAATCCTCCAAGCTACAATTTTCAGGAAATTATACTAGTGAGCCTTGTTTTAGGAGGCATATTAGCGTCGGATTAGCTTCAACAGTAAGGTAGACTTAAACTCGCTCATATGCCAGTGTGGCGATGTTTTGAGCTGAAGTTTAATGTATGTGTGTCGGCTACAGACAGTGGTCTGTTGCTGGTGGTGGGGGAGAGACTGAGTTTGGCCCTCAGCGTATTTCTCTCCTCACTGAAGACAATCTAATGTGCTTGAAGCTATCACGGTGCGATAAAAGCCCTGGCTTGGAGGGTTACCAACTGACGGGAATCACCTGGACACCGCAGCCGACCCAGTATGTGTCTTGTTGAGTGGAGTGGCTTACTGCGGGCTGAGAGTCAGGCTCAATGGTTCCCTCCTAATGTGGGCTTTATGGCGCTCCTATACACCGACTGCGCCCTCTCCCATCTCCGGTCTTCTCGACTTTCGCCTTGACATCGGGTTGAGGTGTGGGCGTGGTCAGAGAGTGGGATAAATCCGGCGAGTCTAGTTTCACTATAATCCCGCGTGAGTCACCGCGTCTGCCCTCAGCTTGCTAAAGTTCGTGGTGAACATCGTCGAACTGTCGTATACTTAAATGTCTGGCTGCGTAATGAATATGCCACTATGAAAATGCGCGCAGTGTGTTGCATCCGTCACCTACACCGTCTTCAGCGAAAACTACAGTTGATTTGCTTCCACGGAAAGGGTAAACAATGTTGCTGTGCACATCTGTTTCGGCATTTTTCGTCAACAGGCGCAGTGGGGTGGACTTGCTTTCCTTCCTCGCCTCCCCGTCCACCCCCGACTGTGTGGTGAATGACAAACTGACTGTGTCAGTCGTCATTACCGGGTCTACGCGAAGGTTTTGACCGCATACTTATACGTCGGTGGCCTACAAATTTTATGTTCTGCCTGTTGTTTATCCGAGCAAGCGTTTCGGCAATTGCGAAGGCTGCGTACCCATTCGAGTGTGGATAAGGGCACCCACAAATATCAGGAAGGCGGGTTACCCAGGAAAGGAGGGTTACCTGTTAGCCAAGCTGCAGGCTACCTGGCGCGTCCACGAGAGGCGGATAGTGGGACAACCTTCAGTGAAGGTTAGCTGTGAAATAAGCAGACTCTCGGGTCTGACGAATAAGCAGTCGCGGACGCAGCAGCGACAGTGTTACTAGGGCGCGGCCTGCTGAGGCCTGTCAAGCCGAAAGCCCATAAAGTGTCGCAAAGCCTGACGACGGCGCTATGACATGGTGAGCGTGAACCGCCATTAAATAAGTTCGCTTGCCACCGCTGCCTTGTGGTTAGGCTATTGAGCCAAAGTGCTAGAGGAGACAACCTCGAACAAACAATCCGTGCGGCTGTTGGGGACCCGCTCGTACCCGAAATTCCCAAGTCATCTCAATGAATCTCATGTTCTACCCACAAATACTGGCTAATACGGACAAATTCACATCGCCTCGCCCTTGTGGCGCCTTGCACCTGCCTGTTTGTCTCTATCCACGATGTGTATCTACAGATATGAGTTCCTGTCATTTAGCTGGCATCGGTCGAAGCTTTGGATGTTTATGAGGCTCAGTCTTATTATCCTTTGTCTTCGAGGATCTATTCCTAATTTTTAAATATGGCATGCGAAATGGTGTATCTAAAGACTCTATTGTGGGCCGAAACACGTCATGGTTGAGTGATTCCTTTCCATTCATTTTTTTCTAGTTGTGTTTCATGCCAGACCATGCGCATGATGGCCCAAAGAAGAAGGCTGTTTCGCGAGCTGGCATTTATTTTCAGACTAGTGCATTGATATAGGAACAGGGCCGATTACGACACATGTCAGTCATTGGAGAAGCCGACTGAAGGTCATGGTTCATTAGACAATTTAAACCTATCCCCCAATTAGGTGTTTTGGAAACGTCAATCTATTAATACCATAAATTGATCCGAGGATGTGGTCAAGCGCCAATGCAAAAGCGAAACGTCAACCAACACTCATCGCATTAAGCTACATTTAGTTAACAATCTTATTTAAGCAGTGTGTAACACAGAATCCGATGGCCAGGTGCTGCCAGTCAAATTATCCTGCTAGCGTTGCCCGTTTCTTTTTTGAATTGATTAGTTGCATTATCTAGGTAAGGAATGAATGAAAAAATTCGCGTTCCAAGTATATTCATGGATAAGGAAGAAGGATTGTCGAGCACCGGAACAACTTGTTTATTGGCCTCAGCTTTCGAACTCGTACAGGAGGTCATCCCGTATAAGTTCGAAAGCTCAGGACGATAAAAGCGTTTCTCCGGTGCTTGATAATCCTTCTTTCTGTTACATGTGGGGGAGGATTCATTTTGTGGCAGATTGATTTACAAAACATGGCAATTTTCAGTTTCATTTGACCCAGTTATGAAAACCTCGATGGCCTCAATGGGATTCAATGATAGCAACCCGAGCCAGGTGGGAGTACAGTCAACATTCCAACTATCATGTGATCTATCAGGTTCACCAGGAGCTGTTAGTAAAATCACATTTGAGTCAAGTTACCCTCCCGGTTTACTGTAACGCATGGAATCCACCATTTCCGATACTCTAAGCTGATTCCTCGAACATTGTCAAGACTTCTGAATTGTTTCACCACTTTGTAAGTGTTTTCTAATACCAGACTTTCGCTGGAATGCGCCGGTTGGAACGTCATAGGAATAAAATATTTCATAAGATCACATGTGGACATGCCAGCCAGTGATTAATTAATTTAAGCTATGCATAGAAGCAAATATGCGTGCCCCAGGTTCTTGTTGTAAAGAAGAGGAAGCCGCGATGTCTGGAACGGTAGTTTTATTCTGAGCTTTCGGCTCCACACGAGAAGCCATCGTCAGAGTAAATGAGTACAGCAAGTGTCAGCTACGCATAAATGGAGTTTGTAGGGGGGGGGGGGGAAGTGGCAATTATTGATTGGTCCCTGTCCACGCCACGTCCATTCTCACGCTATCTTAGCGTGCCTCCGACGTGAGTCCCTGGAGTAACGGCGTGTGACTTTGACGTGGTAACCTGTATGCTTGTAGAGGTGCTGGGCCTTGGTTTCTGGTCGCGGGCACCGATGGCAAAATAACAGGGGGTATATCCACATGCGTGTTTATGGAGTTAGGATCTGACACCCAGACCTCCAGCAGTTCGCGTCCAGTCTTATTACGGGCTCGTGCCATTATCCCTGTGTTCGTGAAGTCGAATTCGTGGCCTTCTTCCAGAGTGTGGATAGTGATCTGGGAATGTGGGTAGCCTTTCCGCACTGCCCCTTTGTGCTCCGTTATTCGCGAGCTAAGTCGTCCGGTCTGCCCTGTGTAATGTCAAGAACAGTCGCTTCATGACACCTGATAAATTATGCCAGATTGCTCACCTACATCCAGTGGGTCTTTGATTTGCATGACTTGTGCACGCATGGTAGCTATCGGGCGATGAGCAATACCCACGCCGAGCTCTGCAGTGATACGCTCGGTTGCTTCTGACACGTTTTTAATGTACGGCTAAGTTAATTTGTCAGGTGTAATCATCAACGTAACATTCTGTGAACATTGAGAGAAATTTCCTTCCGTTAAATTTCTTTGTAATAATTTCTGGAATTCGATTGCAACGAGGTTTAGATCGTTTTGAACTGCTGGTTAACGCTACGATTTTCAGTGTTTCCAGTCGATTGTCCTTAGATAGACATTCGGTTCTAGTTGTTTACCAAAACCTTCAAAATAAGATATTTTTTAAAAGCGTTCACCTAAATACTGAGTTTTCCGACATTCTTATGTAGCCATCTGTTTTAGTATCATCCCAACATATCAGGTCATTACCGAGAAAAATAAAACGTCCAAAACAAACTTCACAAATGAATCCACCTAACGTTAATTCAGAAAAAAACTTCCTTTAACGAGATACCTCTAGGAAAAGCCTCTTAATTATATATTTTGGCGTCGAATATTTGCGTTCTTATCTTTCTTGAAGGTTAAGTCAAGATAAAAATGGAGAATTTTGACTATTTTCTTCATTTTCCTGAAAATTAGCGATGCATCTTCTGCTCAAAATGAAAGAACTCACTTTTCGGTATATACTGGAGCAGTTTTTAATATTTTTTTACTTCTGGGCTCCGTTCTAAGATATGCTAAGATTTTGCAAAAACTGATAGTCTTCTGTCCGTTACGTTTCAAGCTTCAGTATTCATTTAGGCTCCAGTGAAAATTGAAAATGGTTGTGCACTGTTCGCATATGGCGTGCTCGAGAAAAGTGACGGCATTTTGCGGGTGTTCATATGCTGTCCTTATTTTTTTTGCACTCAAAATAAGGACAGCTGCATAAGTTTCTTACTTAATTTCGTCCACAAAAGGTACCAGACCCTAATCTGCGCATGTCTCTGACTTTCCTACGATTACCTATGATTAAGAAAACTTCAGGAAGATAAAACTCTTGTTCCAGTGATCGCATCATCATCTTCTTCTGAAGTACCAGATTGGCAGAACAGATTTAAAAAAAAACTGAATTCGCTGTCGTTTTTTCGAAAAAAAATGCCATTTGTGCCATTTGCATTTGCCTGGTTTTCATGAAGGCAGAACGAAATTTTCCGTTCTTAAAAAATACAATAAAACTTTTTCTGGTTTGTGTTAATGTTCTATTATAATAAAGTACACGTCAACAAAAAGTTTTCGTTTGTAGCGTTCAGTAGCGTAGACAATTCTTTGGAGATCGAGAAGTTTCGTATTTTGCCAAATTCTGCACCTACTTCCTTACAATATATTGATGTGGTCTGAACTCTTTTATAGTAAACGGCATAACGTGACTCAGGTCAATTCAATGAACAAATGAAACAAACGCAAATGTATATTAAGCCACCCAATCGAATTTCGGTCTTCACATTTCATGAGCTTGGGTAGGTACTCTATGTGGGCCAGAAACTTGTTAAACAACGTCCTAACCACACGTAAACTATCACTGTGCTTCCGAGAGGAAAAATCCGCTCTCTATATAGCAGCCATCTCAAGTTCGATATCTCATCGGGCTGCACAATCTTCCTGCATTCTGCCTAAATACTCAAATCATCGTCCTATTCTCAATGCGCAAGGTAGAACAACATTTGCTTTTCTAGGTCGCAATACTTACTGGCCTTCAGGCTGATTTTCACTTCGAAACTGTCCACGTTAATTTTGCGCTTTTGTGGTCACTCGCAATCGCCTCTTTGGAATAGTTTCTTATACCAGGCCCGATGATGACGTGTTTCCTGCAAACCCTCTTGCTGGTGTTACCCATTACGTTTTTTAACGATATTAGAAGCATTAGCTAAATAAAGATTGGTTATTTTTCAGAGGGCTGATTAACGCACATTGCCAAGTCCTTGTGTATGTTCAAAGTGCGCCTTCGCAGTCTGCAAACGAACTGGCACCAAACTTCAAGATCGAAGGAACACAGGAAATTTTGATGTGTGCAGATGTTATGCAGGTGGAGCCTTAGGATTGCAAAATCAGTGGTTTGTTATGTGGGGATGTCGTTGGGAAAACTCCCGATACAGAAAAGCTACAGCTGTAACCATAATAGATGAGCAAACCTGTATAGGGACTCAAATCAGAAAATGGTAAGTCATTTTTCGTGTCGAGTAATCGGGCACGTTAGACGTCCACAAGAAGGGCAAACTCTTCTAGAAAGTCAAAGGCAACAAATGCGCTACCGCTTCGCGAATTGGTCCTTATTGTCTGGTAACATTTCATTTTTATTAAATTTATTCTAAATTTTCTAAATTCGCAGAGAATCGGATTTGTGCAGAAGGAATTTATTTTTGGCGTTTGCCCAGGAGGGTAAAACGCCCCGTCGGCAGACGACAGACAACTTTGTTGGTAATTCCACTGCAACAGACGAAACCTTTCTCGCATTGAGATAACAGACAGACTTTGAAAGCTAAACTATCATGGTAACTAAGATCCTATTATTGTCATTGAGGCCCAGAAGTCGTTCCATTCGATAAATAAACCCGAACATCTGTTCCAACTACAGTTTACCTTTCCCAAATACTCAGTTGTGACGCTTTTGTGTGATTTGTTGTTTTAGCAAAACCACTTTAGTGCCAATTGTAACCTTAAGCCAATTTTGACATTGAATGAAACTGACAACCTTGTTTTTCCACTGTGGTGCTTATTTGCACCTATCCATATACACGCAGTTGTCCATGCCCATGCAAATGCATTGGCATGAGAACTCTAAAGTTTGAGGCCCGTACAATTATTGAACTGTTTTTTTTAAAATCTGGCGGAAGTCTAAAGATCATTTATTTGTGTCGCCTCGAAAATTTCAAAGTACGCTTGCCGACACTTGTTTCTAATTAGTCAGTTTGACCGTCGCGCACAACTATGCTCACCGTGCGTCCCGCAGCACATGGTAAGTGTAGAGATGGTGCATTATACGTGAGTTAGTTCATAGCAGTAGTAAGTTTACGCTGCATCCACTGCGCTCTCTCATACATCACCCGTCTCAGCTCGGTGGCAGGACAATCAAAAAGACCGGAGATGGGATCGGGCGCAGTGACTGGCAAATTTTAACGGCTCGCCTACGCGCGTCACACGCCTGGTCCGTGCACGACAAACCAAATGTTCATCGAAACAAGAAATCTTCGGCTCGGATCCTACCACAGCGGGAATAACGATAGGGATCACAGTAAGAAGGTGCAATTGTAGCATGGCTCTTCGTCCTGGGAGGACCAAGTTATCTCGGCAGTTGGCAGTCCTCCAAGCCACGGATTTCAGCACACTGTGTTAGTTTAAAAGTGTGTTATATTGTTAGTAGCAAGGACTATGCACTGCAACAGGTCACGTTAGCCAACATGGTCGTCCGAGTAGGGCATGGCACGCTTTATTCCGGCTGCCCACCCATAGCAAATGCCACACCTGGTGTGATGGCAAGCCTAGGCGCAGGCTTACGCCAAGTCAGCCACGTTTGCTCAATCCTGCCTCCGGTGTTCTTGATTTGACAATCACACCGGGCCCAAGTGGGTGAAGCAGGCGACACCACAAAAGATGCTGCGCAAGTCCACTATCATCATTGACTAACTAATGTACAGACCATCACCCCTCCCTCATCCTGTGGCAGAGCACATGCTGGGCATTGTCGGAATCGACAGCTGAGCTGCGTATGGTGTGGTGGCACAACGACTGCAGCCTACAAATGCTGTAACCCCTCTTGTATGAAATAATTGGATCTAGCACCGTCTCTCATGATGGGTTCGGGCTGGAATTCGAAACATCAGGCCAAGAAATTCCTTGTTCCAGCGATCGGATTTCCTTCTTCTCAGAGATGGTGGTAGCCGAGTTTTACAGACTTAGGTTGTAAGTTTGCCGTGTTAACATCGGAATGAACTTGGCTATCGTGAATGCACGTATAGCCGATTAGACCTAGACAGGGTTTCAATGTACTGGCCTAAAGATGGGGGATCAGACGCATTTCATTTTGACTCCCGTAACTAATCAAATGGATAAAGAGATTAAAGTTTATTGTATTCGGTCCAGTCTTGTAGTCATGACATAAATTGCTAGTGACCCAACGCAAAGACAGTCAGGTGACGGTCTGATCATTAAGGTCAAACAAGGCCACCCATTTTGCCCGAAAAACAACCCTCACGCGCCTACATTTCCATACATGCTCATGTTATGTATGTATACTATACGCTGTCCTCACAGAGGGCCACGCTGCAGATACACTGGACCACGATTACAACTAGATTGGGCCAAGACACGTACTCATCAACCTGCGCAGAGTCCACACATCTATAATAAATGCCACACATGGTGGGTGGGGTGGCACGCCTAGGCTCAGGCTCACGCCGCACCAGTCGCTTGCGCTTTACCGCTGCATCAGATGGCTAGTTGGGTTAGATAATAGAATAATACCTGGGAAAGGAAAGTCTGAGATCGAATCTGAATGCTTCTTTCCCACGGCACTCGACGCATGTCCTTCACTATGAGCAAGCTTACGCGCCTGAATCTCTAACGATACGCTAAAACTAGTAGCATTGAAAATTGACAGGCTAACTTGTTCCGTTCGTGCCATAACAACCCTTTACATAGTTTGCATCGTTCAACCATCCCAAGTGCAGGTTTTTGAATCTGCTGAGGCGGTTCATCTCAAGCATTTGGTTTGACGGAGAAATGTTGAACTATTCATTTACTTGTCGCGGTAATTGGTGTTTTGCTGATAAATGTTATCCTCTGGCCAATTCATTTCCAAAGAATGTCTTTCAACCTGCCCGAAGTGGGCGGGGTGTGTGCATGTCACATATTTCAAGGTGGTAACTTGAATAGGGTATCTAACACCTTGGACTAAACAGAAGCATAATTGACGAAAGTATTCAAACGTCAACTTTACTGCTCTTGTAAAATCAACGATCGCAGGTAATTAGGTAAAAACCCACTCACAGATTCTCACGCTGCTGCCAAACACAACCCTTGCATGGTATCACATTTCACCGAAAAGGTTTTAAGTGCAAGTAGAGTGGTCTATTTGGTTGTAAGAGTTGCTTTTTTAACTTACACGTACTACCTTTGTATGTCTTCTCTTTCCGTGTAACCGACAGCTGCTCGTTTTTCGTCTGCAATTATGTAAAAGACTTCTTTTTTAAATCTTCTGCTGTACCAATGCATTTCTTAGGCACTGTTTTATTAGTATGGAGCTCAAAGGCGTTTTTATATCTTTCCCTTAGTACAACTGAACTGAATTCCGTTTTTTCGCGTTTATTACATTAACTCACTACATAATTCACGTTCGTTTGTTCGCCCGCTCTCTCTCTCTCTCTCTCTCTCTCTGTCACACACACACACATTTCCCGTATGAGCTGCACATGCCAACCTTGGGCATGAATTCCGTGAGGTGAATACGCACGCTGCTCTTCTTTCCGCCGTTTTACCCACCGCACTTTAGCAGTCCGTCAATCATTTCCCTTCAGACCTTGCGCACAAACCGAAGTCAATTTAATAGGTTAATTGGTTTTATGCAGTTCCGTACATTTGACAGTCAGATTAAAATAAGTAACCGTTTTTCCTGACTGCCTGCAAACTGCGTATCACCATAGAAGCGTACAGACCCAAATTAGAAGCTGTTTCACTTATCTGTCTCTTATTGAACGTAAATTCGCAGTCGTGTATTGGCCAATAATTAATCATTTGGAAGTCTTCCCAACAAAAAATAGGCCCACGTTAGGAGTCACTTACCAGTTACTATGTCTTGACACCGGAAAACCACCATGTCAGTTCGCCGGAGGTTTGAGGTCAAGTTTGCAAACTTACCTAAAAATAGCCTTCGTCGCTTGCCCTAAACCCTCTTCAGTTTTCTCTTTCGACTTCTTTCCTAGGCTCTGCTGAACAGTGGTCGGTATCGAGTGTGGATCAAAGTCTTTCGCCCAATGCACCAGTGCCAGGTAGGGCGGTCCGCTTCCGGAAGTTCCATGTCAGCCAGATGGAGAACGTGAGCATTCTGTTCGCCGACATTGTGGGCTTCACCAAGATGAGCTCGAACAAATCAGCTTCGCACTTGGTCTATCTCCTTAACGACCTGTTTGGACGGTGAGTGCCCCTTCGACTTGTCTGTCCCGACTGTAGCAGGCTTTTTTGCCGAGTTAATTTCTTTGTGAGGGAAGGGAAAAGAAAGCACGCTTGTGGGTCTGCTGATTTGTTTTTCAATTTCGGTTAAAAGGTGCTTCTAAGACCTCCGTTGGTAACCTTATGCGTTGCTGGTCTTGGAAAGGTCAGTTCCTCTTATTGGTCTATGCCATCTACAGCACTGTTTACCACTTACTATAGCAACATTAGTAAATTTTAGGTTATGGCCACTTATTTTGTTAATTTTTTAGTTACCTACGTTCTTCTCCCTTTTTGATAATCCTTCCTTTCGTAAATAGTGTCTTCTTCTTCTTCTCTCTGTCTGCATTTCTGTCGAAGTTTAATTTTTGGAATGATTGCTCCGCGCCATCTGTCTTTGATACTACTACCTCTTTTAGAGCCGGCAAAGGTGTGTTTTCGATTATTCCTCATCAGACCAGTACTGCAGTGTACTTCAGGGTAGCGCGGCGGCAATTGAAAAGCAGCCGCTGAACGTAGGAGAGATGGGGAGAGTGATGAGGACTGAAAGTGTTTGGGGGAACAGGAGGGGGGAGTTATTTTGGTCTAGTTTCGGCGGGAGGAGCGTAGAATGTGCCAGTGGGTTGTGTTTATGTTTTGTCACTGTAACGTGACCTGGTAGGATGCGGGTAAGAGCCTATGGGCAGCAACTACGTCAGGGTAGCTGGAGAGTTTTGACGAAGGCACAAAGTGGGGTTGGCCAACCGTATGGCCACCACCTCTGTCATCACAAGTCTACGTTGGCGCATGAATTTGGATGATCCTGCCAATGTCTTTCATATGACTCGAAGTGTTTGATGGTCTATTCGGTGAGCGCTGTCGACCAAACAAATAAAGATTGCGCTAACTATGGTCTTTCCCATTCAGTAATTTAGCCAAACTGGGTGGCGCTTCCGCATCCACTCGGATGGGTACTTAGGCTTCCAATCGATATAAACTGCTCCAAAGTAGCCAGTGAGTGTTTGAATGCACGCAGAATAAGTCTGAGATGGCAGCCTTTCCTTATCTTCAAGACCAAGAAGCAGAATGCTTAAGAAAGTTGGTTTGATCTTGGCCGCTGTGTAGGTGTGCGCAATAGCCAACTTCAGACGACGTTCTAGGAATTCGCTGATCGGGTGCGTAGTAGCGACATTTTGAGGCATTTCTTTTTTTTCCTTTCAGCCGTCCATATGTCCGTTTTCACTGGACGTCAGTCAAGTTTTCCAATCCATATAAAAGATGCTGGCAAGACCGTCCAAATTCATGCCTCAGCAGAGACTTGTGATGACCGTGGCGGTGGCCATACGGTTAGCTAACTGAACCTTGTGCGCTCGTTAAAGCCCTCCAGCTACTCTGATGAAGCTGTTTCGCCGACGTTCTTACCAGCGTCCTACCACGTCCCTTTAGAGCGAAGCACCAACAAACGCAACCCGTCGGCACATTCTTCCCTCCTTTTGTCTCTCTAACACAAGTATACTCTAATTAATCATCTCTCCTCGCCCACGTTCGGAGCTGTCTACTATACATCGTCAGCCCTCCTCCTCCTTCCCCTGTAACCTTTTTTCCTTGGTTGTTTTTTTTTTAAACTTATGCTGCACTACCGTGACGTTGTAGCTGAACTGACTTGATGTTGAATAGTCAAAAGGGTACGCGCCGATTCCATGCCGCGTAATCTGTGGATAGAGCTACGGAGGAGAGGCCTGTCAACAGTGCAAAGAATCGATACTACTTTATCTCTGACCTGCAATATTAGACTACTTTCTAGGCGGAAAAACTTGTCCACTCTGAGGGAGTAATTTAAACACACACACCCACACAGAACGTAGTCCTTACTTTTCATGCTTACATTGCTTGTGATGTCCATATTTGAGGCCAGCCATCAAACCACCACCACGCACACAGCCTTTGTTCTGCGAGCCACAGGTTCATCGGGTTTGTTGACAATCAAGAGGGTATGGTTAACGCGCTTTAAAGTATTCTACTGACGTCGATGACCGAGCAGGCTTTGGGCGGAAGCCGCTTTCTTCAATGCAACTACTGCAACTTCTCGACTTCGGTCTTGGCGCCGGTTTAATGCGATGGAGGGTTTGAGTGAGGTAGACAGTTGCGCGTCTATTTCACTACAATCCCTCTCCATTTACCGTCTCTGCTCATGGAGCACATGATGGACTTCATCGAAATCGATGGTCATACAACACTGACGTCCATGGAAACCAATTTTCTATCTGACTAAAGCGCAACATTATCCTCTAGCTTTTCTCTTCTTAACTCCATCACTTAGTCAGATATTATCTGCTATTGCATCCGGCTTTTCATCAAACACCTTTGGTAGTTGATATTGAAGCCGGGGCTCGTCTTCGTAAAGACAGAGAAAAGCAGAATCCTTGAAAACTGCTGTAATTGTTCCAGTCAGTGCACATACATGCGTGTGTTTGCGTAAAGTGAAGAGACAGCTTTAGAAAGGTCGAGCGAGAGCAATTCATCTGGAGGCTCGTAAGGTAGCCGCGCTAAACCCGGAAGTATCGCATTTATACTACTTTTCATACTCTTTTTATGGCATTTTGTTCACTGCACTGGGTGGTCTGCTAATAGAGTTTATTAAGGGAGTACAGGCCTTACCAGAACCCTCTCCGCCTGCTCCTCTTCCCTTGGAATTGTCGTTTTCGCTTACTTATATGCAGCCTTTGTAAAGTGGCTAACACCTCGTTAGGGACTTGCAAATCACAGTATTTGAAGCATTTTACGCGCCCATGTGCGCACTTGCGCGTGCGTACGCGTTCTCGCAATGCTAGAGTTAGGTCCCTTAAGGCCATCGCGCATATCTTTCCCACTTTGCTACACACTCTCTTTCTGGCAGCGCGTCCTTTTATGGCGCTTGAATGCGCGCGCGCGCGCGCACGTATGTCGCCGCGGCCGTCTTTCGGTAGCCTATGAACAAACCAGCCTATAGGCGTGCTAAAACTCACCACTTATTAAGTTGGTTTGGCAGATTTGCTTAATTTGAGTTGACCCAAGTGTGAAAAACTCTAGGCGTTTGGCGGGATTTGAACCCGCGCATCAGAGAAAGCCTTTGCCGGAGGCTAATGCTCTACCG